>OU744728.1:49783078-50983078 GCA_916613615.1 Steromphala cineraria
TCAACACGATACTGTACATCATCTTATAGAACCGAATGATAAACGCTTCCAGTATACACAATCTTTTCCTTCTGTTTACTTGATCATGGATATGAGTACCGACAGAGTGGTTTAATACTTTTTGAATATTGATATTCATACTCCACTTTTTGTTGATGACACAGCTCTTGATGCAGTCATGGTTTAATGTTTTTGTTTTTCAATATATAAAAACAAGTTTTTCAGGCCTTAAAACTATTGCCGGATTAACGCTATTGCTGATTATCAATATTGCTTACGAATCGAAGACACCAAATGCATTCTCCATATTAATCCTTCACAAAACTAAAAACTGACTTTTTTCATATTTGACATAGATTTCCCACATTTTACTATTAAAATCATAAATCAATTAAGGATATTTATAAAAAGAGTTCTTTTTCCATTGGTTGATTTCAGCGCATGCGTGACACGGACAAGGTGGGTTAGTAGCTAGATGAAACGTGAGGACTTATGGGACGTATACATTACAGCTAGTTTTGACATTAGTGCCGCTTCCCTCATTTTAGCTCACTGTCAATAGTTCATTGAAAAGTATATAATATACAAAATATATCTTACCTGTTTTTCTTATGAATCAAGTTAGTCAATTATTAAACTAAAGAATAAATATCAGAATATGTAGAACAGGAACAGAAGAAGATTTCATAAGTGATGAGAGTGCTGATTTTCTACCTGCTAATTATTGGTATGACAGCGATGTGTTTTCTTTACCACACAGAAATAAAGTCAACAATTTGGAATTGGGAAGAAGACTGCTTGAAATGTGCAGTAAACACTGTTTGCATTTTCTCAATTGCAGATTTGCAGGAGATTAAGAAGGAAATATAACTTGAATTACAAGTAATGGACGGAGTGCAGTTGATTATATGATGGCATCTTCACATATGTTTAAACAGGCTTAAAGGTTCTAACATTGATGGATCCGACCATTTTCCTATCGCCTGTGAATTAGACATGAAAACAAAGTGCAACAATTTATAAAAAAATAGAGCCATTGGCTCTGTAGCTCATCAGGCTTTACATTTGATTTTGCTTTAGGGTGTGGCCCTTATTAGAGGCCACAGGGTCACGAAATCTAAAATTTTTAATGCTCACCAGTCAAGGAGTCTGTACAAAAAGTTACAGCTTTCTAGGCATATGGTTCTGGAGAAGAAGATGGAAATAGGTTTTTAGGGGCCACCAAAGCTACAATTTATAATCCTCACTAGTAAATGAGTCTGTAAACAATATTTCAGCTTTCTAGGCCTTATGCTTTTGGAGAAGAATTTAAAATAGGTTATAAGGGTGTGGCCTCTTTGTCCCTAAGCTTATTAGGGGCAACTTAACAGCTCAACCAAAGCTACAATTTATAACCCTCACTGGCCAAGGAGTCTGCATACAAAGTTTCAGCTTTCTAGGCGCTATTGTTCTGGAGAAGAAGATCAAAATAGGTTTGAAGGACGTGGCCCTTAATAGGAACCACAGGACCACCAAAGCTACAATTTATAATCCCCACTAGTCAAGGAGTCTGAACACAAAGTTTCAGTTTTCTAGTCCTTATGGTTCTGGAGAAGAAGTCGAAATTCCACAAAGTTTAAGGACGGACGGACGGACGGACGGACGCCGGACACCATGTCATGACATAAGCCCATCGGGCCAGATAAGCTAAAAATACAGTAAACAAGCCTTTTACACAGTTTGTAAGAATAAATTTAATGGTGTTTCTAAATCATTCATAGATGAATTCAATACAGTGTTGTACATGTATGTTGACATCGATATGCCGTCGATATGATCTCGGGTCTCTATGCGCGGGATGCAGACGATATAATCAGAGAGTCAGTTTGTCTGGTGGGACGACCAGTGCGAGTCAGAGAAGCGTGATAAGTACCGTTCTCACGACCACAGAGGCGTGATCCGCTTAGTTACAGCGCTAGAGAGACAAATATGCCTATATATACCACCCTATAGTATATAAAGAGTAAATGGATGTAACGAAGAAACATCTCACCCTCAACCAAAGTCAGTTTTCGCAATGAAGTCGATTTTTCTGGCACATTTCACGACTATAGGTCGAACACTAAATGATTTTCCTTCTAAACGAGCTATCAACTGTCCAAAATCGAGTCATCCTATACAAAGTTACAAGACAAGACACATTGGAAATCCACCCTGTAAAGATTGTAACGAAGATTCATCTGATCAACTCAATACTGGAATAACTATGCGTGAAGTCACATATACATGTATATACTTATGACTACTTTCAGTGCTCCGTTGGTACGGGAGAAAGGATGCATGCTTAGCCCACTGATTTTTGCCTTATAAATATACGAGCTTATAAATGAACATCCCCTCCCCACAGAGGTAGATATGATGATACAGCCTCTGTTCTATTACGCCGAAATCCGTGGGTTCCCGCAGTTTCCCCAGGCGGAATAAAATGCGCTACAATACATTTCAATTTCTTTATCAAATGACAACCCTTCTCACAAAGAGTGGTTCATATCATAATGCCTTTGTCATGATGTAGTAGCTCAAATGATGATTGCACAACTAACTTTGATTGCCTCCAATCAGTCTCTCCAATTCTATCCCACAAACTCGGCGTATTATAACAGAGGCTTATCGACATTTCATGACTTGATCTGCCTCTGTGGGGAGAGAATGGAGTTCAGCCTAAACATGCAGAAATCCAAGATCGTTGTTTTTCGCAAAGGTGGCTACTTATGCAAATGCTACTACAGGGCCTCTCAAATAGAAACTATATCTTACTATAAGTGTCTTGGGCTATATCTTACACTGCAACTAGTATTGACAAAACCCAGACAGATTTGTCCTTTGATTTACCGCATTCACTCAACGCGTGGCGGGTTACAAATCACCACTGCAATGAGAATATTCGACAGCGTAGTCCTGTCAATTCTCACGTACGCGGTCCAAATTGTGGGGATACGAAGTGGTAGACCAAATTGAGAGGGTACAAACAAAGTTCATAAAACCTATTCTACACCTGCCTTTTACTACCAGCAATGATGCAGGTCTAAGTTAAAGTAGGCAATCTTATTATATATAACATAAATAAATTATGTAAGTAAATGTGTAAAATATTGGGCCAAGTTAATCAACATGAATCATAACAGATTATCAAAGCAAACCTATATCTCATGATGTATAGACTTGACAATGTAAATATATCTTCTTAGGCTGCACAAATCAAATAGTTTTTGTTCTACTTTATACTATTATAGGCATATTGACAGTTTCATGTCAGAATTTAAACAAAAAAGTTTATGACTGTAATGTACAACGCTTGCAGACTTTAATATCTTCCAACTCAAAGTTGGCAGCCTGCTCAACCTTCAAACATTGCTGAATACAGAATCGTATTTAACTGACATCAGCTTTCCTCCATTGAAGAAAGGGTTAACAAGATTCAGATATGGCTGTCACCAGCTGATGATAGAAATGGGGCGACGAATGAATATAGATGTCGAGAACCACCTATGCAGATACTGTCGTCGACTTAACATAAATCTTGTGGAATATTAATATTTTATTCTAGTTTACCGTGCCTTCTTTGATTTAAGGTAACAAAATATAGACTATAACCTCTATAATAACCCTTAATTTGATTCATTGTTTCGATTAATGTCTCAACAACATAAAAGTACTTTTGTATATTTGTAGAAATACATATTTCATGCTATGAAGTTTTATGAATCACTTCATCTGTAACTGCATTTTTACAATTGGTCTGTGGGCTCGAAAACATGAATAAAAGTCTTCTCCTGAAATCTAACTACATACCAAGTTTCGTAAAATATATACTGGTTTGAGATATGATCCGGAATCAATTGCATAACGGAATAACGAAACCATGGAACAAGGGAACAATAAATGATAATAAAGTAATAGAAAATATGATAGAAAGCCAGCGGCCCCTTATTTTTCTAATTAGTAAATCAAATGCTCACATCAAACCTCACAAAATGCTTCACTGATATCAATAAAAAAAACCTTTAACTTCCTTTCCAGTATCGAGAGCTTTAGATGAAAGCATTCAAATATGTAAGTTGATATTATGTTAAATCGTCTTGAGCAAAGCTGAACTGAAAAGATGTTATGATTTTGTTATTTCTTAGATAAGTATACACATACCTAAAACACAAAGTTCAATAACTTTTCCTAACCAGAAAGGTAATTTTTAATATATATACTTGTCGCCTTTCTTGAATAGGAGTTACCCCATTCTCTCCCCACAGCGGCAGATCAAGTCAAGTTGATTTAGCCTCTGTTCTATTACGCCGAAATCCCTGGGTTCCGGCAGTTACCCCTGGCGGAAAAAACTTTCATCACAATACTTTTGAATTTCCTTATCAAATGACAAGGCTTTTACCGTGGAATGGGTGGTTCATATCACAATGCCTTTGCCTTGTTTCAGTAGCCAAAATGATGATTTTAAAACAGCGTCGCTGATTGCACAACTAATTTTGGTTGCCTCCAATCAAGCATCTCAAATTCTATCCCACAAGATCGGCGTAATATAACAGAGGCTAAATCAACTTGTCTTGATCTGCCTCTATGGGGAGAGAATGATGAGGTGCATTAAACGCAATTTCAAAAGAGTTTTTACACATCGTGTCCACCATTTAAGTTAGGAGTTGATAAAATACGGAAGGGAAAGACCCATATTCAAACTGCGATATTTTAAAAAGTATTTGTACTATATTCGTGGTATTTAAGCAATGTTTTATTACCAAACAAGTTGACGATCCGACCTCAATTCATTGAAAAGAAGACAGTTTACCAAAGTGACCAAAACGTAAGCACCGGCATGTCGACAGGAGGGCGAATCAAATGTGACCATCTCACAATTTCAGTTTCCTAAATATACGCTTGAAAGCCGTCTTCGTCGCACACGACTTGGGTTTCTTTTTTGTCCAAATGCCGCCTATGTTGATACCGATCGGACGAATTTGCAGTTACTGAGACACCCGATTATGATGTGAACGTGTTCGTTAAAAGCTATGGCACTTTTGCAGAGGGTACTGTACTTTGAACGTCGAAATAAGTATTTTTTGTTGATTAAAACATGTAAATTTGATATCAAACAATCAACCAAAGATTTTTCTACCGAGTGATGTATTTCTTTTCTCTATAGCCTAATTCCATCAAAAGTATGACAATTGAGCTTAGAGTGAGAAAATGTTGTTGTTAAAACAATGCACTTACTTTGACATAAATTTGTTAATGTGTCATTGCTGTAGGACGTATAAAAACAAGGAAATCTTTTCAATTTCTCTCTGCTATCTCATCTAGTTATGGAGATTCCAAATAGTTTTTTTTCTCGCAAACATGGAAAGATAAATCTTCATAATTACAACATAAAGTCTTTTGGCGTCCCGTGAATCTAAGAAACCTTGTTTCAGTCTTATCAATCACACTTGAATTGATTTATCTTGAGATTTGGTTTGTAGCGTTACTATTTGACACTAGTTTATAAACTGGAAGCTGTAGCTTTAATTTATTACAGTTTTTCATTTAAAGGTATTCTCAACGACGATTGAGGCTTTTGATAAAACAACACCGTTTACAATGTTGATGATTATTGTCCGTGGTAATCAAAAACGTATATGACATTATTCATGATATGATTTTCAAAATATATCACATTTTCAGTCCCGAAGTGACAATTATATGATACTCTTACTTGTTTCCAATGAAAATCATATATCTTCGCAGAAAACAAATTCACCCGGTCAATTTACGTGAATGCTTGTAACATACCTATCAAACATTGAAGAATCGCCCACCTCGATAGTATAATATGCATGACGCAAATCACAACAAGGTTTCAATATTTCCTTTTACAACCGAAAAATTAAATCAACATAACAAAATATAATTACATAAAATAATAGCGACGAATTTTCATTGCTGCAATAATCAATAATTTCCTGTCATCGTGCAGAAGGGAAAACGGGAATTAAACTTAAGTGTTGAAGGGCCTTTAAACTTATGATAGCACATTGTGCATAGCAATGCAAACTTTTGTAATCACTAAATCAACGAGATTGTATTTGGTTTGTTTATTTTACCTCACCCTTATCTCGATACAAGATTACAACTGCAAAAATCGATATTCATTACAATATGTCAACGCACTGCATGTGCATTTCTGTTCTGTTTTATTTCCCATGTTACCAGTTTGTGGTAGACTTTCACCGAACTATACTGTGAAAGATTAAGATTCCTAGATTTCAGTAGGCCTCTGCCTAAAATCAAGGTCAAATGAGTAAATTCAAGTTCAGGCCATTTCTCATAATAAACATATCCATGCCTAAACTTCGTATTCATTACTATAACTACAGCTGCGTATCTTAAGTTTGTTCACTTGCTTGTGATCTTAGTGCAAATATGATGTAATTTGGGTTTCGTTTTGACGTCCATAAAAGAACTCTAGGACCACTTACATAAGATCATCAATTATCCATGTGTAAAATAACCATTCCAAAAACATATTTCGGGATCGTCTCGTCACTGGTGCTGAATTTCAGTATTTGGCATAGTGAAATAGACAGATGGGGTCATATTTGGGAAATTCTGATTTTCTTAAATTTCTATTTAAATCATCTATGTAAACTTTGTTGGAAAAAATATATCACAGGTACCTTGCCTTGGCGCAAAGAAACACATATGAATAACATCTGAAGCTGTTGATCACTTATGAAGGATTTTGTAGAGCAAAATAGAAATCAGTGTTTTCGAAATTTTGACCCCTGGTCACTTCAATGACCTGCCAAATTTGTTACAGCTATCTGCTAGGTATGACATACGAATATATTAACGGCAACTGAACCATAACTTTTGCAATGAAATTTCATCATTATTGGTTTCATTTTCATAATGCTAAGATGTCGCAAAGACATTTCAAATTACATGATAATTGCACTAGAATGCGAAGGAAAGTGAACAAACTTAAGATACGCAGATGTATTAATTCATATACAGATCTCCTTTTTACGAGATTAACTACGTTTACATATAGAGCTATTGGCTCTGTAGCTCATCAGGTTCATATCATTTTTTCTTTAGGGTGTGGCAAATGTGGTTCCCCTTAGTAGGGGCAACAGGGTCACAGAATGTACTATTTTAAATCATATTAGTAGTCTATAGAAAAGGTTTCAGCATTCTAGGCCTTAAGCTTCGGGAGAAAAATATGAAAATAGGCTTTAAGGTTGAGGCCCCTATGGCCCTAGTGAGGGATCACAGGGTCACCGAAGCTATAAATTATAATCCTGACTAGTCAAGGAGTATGTACACAAGGTTTCAGCTTTCTTGGCTTTCTTGGCCATAAGCCCATAAAACAAATGACACACTGGAGTTTTTTAATACTGAAAGCTTTTGCCGGAGCCCTGTGATTATCTACGTCAGAACATGCGACTACAAGAGATGAGTTCACACCGTGCACACAGAGAGGAAAGCAAGGTGGAGGGGCCGTTTTGAGTTCGAGTTTTTACAATTGTATTGTTCCGAGCTTGGTCGTTTTTAGTCTGACAAAGCGCAAAAATTAAGTAAAAAATAAAAACGCTAAATTTCACATGTGTTCATTGCAACCATCATTCTCTCCCCACAGAGGCAGATCAAGTCATGAAATGTTAATATAGCCTCCGTTCTATTACGCCGAAATCCGTGGGTTCCAGCTGTTTACTCTGGCGGAAAAAAATTGCACCACAATACATTTGAATTTCTTTATCAAATGACAACATTTCTCGCTTAGAAAGGGTGGTTAATATCACAATGCCTTTGCCATGACTCAATAGCTAAATTGATGATTTAAGGACAGCGTCGCTGATTGCACCACTAACTTTGATTGCCTCCAATCAGGTCTCTCCAATTCTATCCCACAAACTCGGCGTAATTTAACAGAGGCTGCATCGACATTTCATGACTTGATCTGCCTCTAAGGGGAGATGATGTGCAAACTTCTTCGGTGCCATTATTTTTCGCTAGCTCTTCGTTGGTATGAGAGCAAAGTCGTATTTGATTATTAGATCAAAGGAGCCGCCCACCGTCTATTCAGCAATAAAGTATAGTTTTTGAGTGACGTCACGAAACAGTGGCCAATTACCTCAATAACAATCACCTATAACTTCACTAGGTATCGCCCTGATCGATGATATTCAAGTTGCTGCCGGATGTGATTTACAAAATATGTTTATATTTGGAGGAGAATAACTTAAACGAGTGATATTCGACATATATACTAGAAAAGTAATAAAGTAGCCCTAACCATCATGTGTTTTGCACTAAGGTATAGTTTTGCCCTGAACTATTATAACGTCAAACCATTTGGCCTTCGGCCTCATGCTTTAACTTTAAACATCAACTAACCTCGACCTTACCACTTCTCGATTTACGTTAAAAGATTTTTCAAAAAAATAAAAGCTGGACTAAATTTTTGTTAATTTGTCCAATAAACACCTTTAATTAGCCTTTCATTAAGACTCAAACTCAAACTCAACTCAAACTCTTTATTCTCTGAAAACCGCCAACGGCGGTACATGAGATAAACATATATACATTTACATATAAACAAGACAGCAGCTTACTGACAAAGACAGCGTAATTATCGGCTGTGAAAAACCAACCTGGGTCAGGGGCCATAAAACTCGCGCGGGTGGGACGTAATAAACAGACTATACAGAGTAACGCATTATTATTTCAACTGAAATACCGCCTAAATAATTGTTTAATTACCATTGATGTGGATATCTTTTTTACACCAAATGCTTAGTAGTGTTACGTCGTCAAATGATTTATCTAACTAAGTGGAAAACATTGGAAAATCGTTAATTATTTTTTTTTTCCTGTGGTATTGTTTCGATAGATGTATAGATAACGAGGCTGATTCTGGTTATGACGTCACAAAATGGGGGCGTGACCAGTCATGCATTCACTTGTTTGTTGTCAGATAGGTCTAAGCGGCCCATCAAAAGTGGCTTTCAAAAACGGCTTTTATTACCAAACTAAACATATTTGAGTAGCCACCTTTGACGCACAAGACAATATTGTAATCAAACTTTCTATATTCCAAAGAAATAGTGAAATATGTTTGTGGTTAAATGATCTTTAACAGTTCAGGGCAAAGCTATACTTTAGTGCCTCATGCGTTTACTATAATAGTTCAAGGCAAAACACATGATGGTTAGGGATACATTATTTCTAAAGTAGAGTGTGCAACTCGTGTTGGTCAAATCACCAATCGAGTAGCTCGTTGATGCTGATTATACATCTGACGAATCAGAGAGCTCGTTATATTACCTCAAGGCCATTACCAAAACTGTCAACCACTATACAAACCATACAAACACTTTTTCCCAAAACTTTGACGATACATCGTTTCAGAATAAACATATGATCTGTTCCGTTGATATACAGCTACCCTAAACGTGACGTGTTTTTATTAGGTCGAAATAGACAAGGTGTAGAACTCTTATGAACCTGGCTAATCAGAGTTACTTCCGTCTTGGGTTCCCGACTGGTGAGAATGAGATTGGATGGATATAACTGAAATATTTTGACCTATCTTAGCCTCGGTCAAGGTCCGTTACCTCTTGTTATAATAATTGTTTATCATTGATAAAAATGAATTTAAGTGCGTTTATTAAAATATTAAAAATGTTTAATGCAAATCTGTAATCTATCCACATTTACTTCTCTTTTAATGTCACTTCAAGTAAGGATTTTAGTTCCTTTTGATTATTTGGAATATTATGGTTAAAGGGGAAGTAGCACTTTTTAAAAAAGATTATATTTTCAATTTTCACTGATAACTGTAGGTAATTGCTTAATGTATTAAATTGATAGTGTCACAAATCTCATTACACAAACAAATCATCCATAGTCAGAGAACAAATTATAAAGATTCACATGAAGTCCATTGGCGACCATTTTTGTATGAACACCTTTAATTCATCTTGTATAAGAAAAGGGGATCGCATGGCTGAACTTTACATTATATATGTGTTTAATTACGGCTTCATTAAGTTAATATACATTGTCATACAATTGGAACCATTTATTTCATGACATCCTGACATCACGGTATATTCCCATAAAACGTGCTACTGCCCCTTTAATACAAGCAATTCACGAATACGCAAAACTCTACATCAAATGCATCCATACATGTTTGATAAAGTACACATTCATTTCGAAAAGCGAAAATTACATCCTCTCAATAACTGTTATTGATATCATAATGATTATCATAATTTCAAAGACATTGTATATAAAAGGTGAATAATTATACAAAATAATGCACACTATTCATTAGCTATAATACTAGTGATGGTTGGATGGATTTTTAGCTCATCTGGCCTATAAGGCCCAATGGGCTTATGGCATAGCATGGTGTCTGGCGTCCGTCCGTCCGTAAACTTTGTGGAATTTCGACTTCTTCTCCAGAACCATAAGGCCTAGAAAGCTGAAACTTTGTGTACAGACTCCTTGGCTAGGGAGGATTATAAATTTTAGCTTTGGTGGCCCTGTGGCCCCTTATAAGGGCCACAGGGCCACACCCTAAAAACCTATTTTCATCTTCTTCTCCAGAACCATAAGGCCTATAAAGGTGAAACTTTTTGTAAGGACTCCTTGAATAGTTAGGATTATAAATGGTAGCTTTGATGGCCCTGTGACTTCTATTAAAGGCCACAAATGCCAAGGCCATAAAACCTATTTTCATCTTATTCTCCAGAACCATGAGGCCTAGAAAGCTGCAACTTTGTTTGCAGACATCTTGACTAGTGAAGATTATAAATTTTAGCTTTGGTGGCCCTGTGACCCATAATAAGGGCCACAGATGCCATGCCCATAAAACCTATTTTCAACTTCATCTCCAGAACCATGAGACCTAGAAAGCTGAAACTTTGTGTACATACTTCTTGACTAGTGAAGATTATAAATTGTAGCTTTGGTGGCCCTGTGACCCCTAATAAGGGCCAAAGGGGCCACGCCCTAAAAACCTATTTTCATCTTCTTCTCAAGAAGCATAAGGCCTAGAAAGCTGAAACTTTGTGTACAGACTCCTTGACTAGTGAGGATTATGAAGTGTAGCTTTGATGACCCTGTTGCTCCTAATAAAGGCAACGGGAACGTCGTTCAAATCTATTTTCATCTTCTTCACCTGAAGTATAAGGCTTAGAAAACTTAAGTTTGTTGCCTACATGTATATACTTCATTTTTTGATTGGTGACCCTGTGGCCTCTACAAAGGGGGAATCACATTGGCCACACTCTACAGCATTATTGATGATGAAGCCTGATGAGCTACAGAACCAATGGCTCTATTTTTTAAAAATTGTTTAACCATGTTGTTTCCGTTGTACATTCGAGCCAATGTATTCAGGGGAACGCATGCTCTAATTAGGAAAGAATATACAATAGTTGTTGTACTGTCTCCACATAGATGAATGATTGGCAAGAGATCCTGGACTATTTAAGTCACCCTTCCAATCACACATTCACATTTGCCAAAGCAATATTGAGTAATTCACTAATCAACGCCCTTGGTTTTCTAGAAGCGAGCTGAGCTCTTAAAGGGACAGTAGCACCTTTTTTTTAAATTGTTTATTTCAAAATTTTCACTGATAACTGTACGTTAATGCTAAATGTATTATTTGGATAGTGTCAAAAATCTCGAACACAACTCAATCATCCATAGTCAGGGAACAAATTATAGGGATTCACATAAAATCCATTTGAGTCCATTTTGTGTGAACACCTTTAATTCAGTTTGTGTGAGAAAAAAGAAATCGCATGGCTAAACTTTACATCATATATTTGAATTATTACTGCTTCATTTAGTTTAAATACATTGTCTTCCAATTGGAACCATTGATTTTCATTTTCCTTACATCACATTATATTCCCCCTAAAATACTGCCCCTTTAAAGCAGTAGCACGTTTTGTGATAATTTCATATTTTAAATATTTCACTGATAATTGCAAGTTAAAGCTAAATGTATTAGTTTGACAGTGTCGAAGGTCTCATTGCACAAGCCAATCATCCATAGTTTTGGTCAATTAACTTCAACATGGCAATTTAAGAATTAAAATAAAAATGGTCAGGTTGCACAATATACATGTACAAGTATTCAAAACGTCTTTTGTTAAGTCACTGTGTGTCATGTTTCTGTGGACCGTCTAGATAAAGAGGACCACTGCTCAATAAAGATTAAAAAAAACTGTAGAAAAGAATATGCAATTGCTGAGACTTGTATCATACGTGACATAATGCTATTCAGTTCTGACATGCAGTAATATAGTCGATATTAACTACACGTATCTCATTTCTCAGTGCGAGCGTGAACTTATCTTTTAAACTGGTTTCAACATGTGTAAACTAGAAATCCCTCCCTATTTTTCCTCGAAACTTCCCCAGGAACAGTTATATCCACCAAATATTGATTAATATTACTGTTGCTTGGGGGGGCTTTAGACAAACAGAAGGGCATATTGCTTAAGGTTGGTGGGGGTACGCTTTCGAATCTGAGGAGAATTTTCACTGTAAGTACATGTATGTAAACTATGTATATTAGAAAGAAAATTATTTATTTTGGATTAATAGCAGTGATCGTTTTTCTTGAATTAATTTTAAAATATGTGCAATAAATCATTAACGCCAAGTTTTAACATTAAATTTGCTCATCTTAAAAAATGTAAATGATTTTTAAAAAGGAATCACGTCATATTTCTTACCAAAGCACTGAAATGCAATAGGTAAATTTTATTCAGAAACAAGCTTTAAGACTAGTTAGTTAATAAAATTTTAAATCAGATGTCACGGGGTCATGTTCCTTAAGTAGCTCGCTCCAACATTTTCCCTTGTTTGACCTTTTTAATTTGATTTGTTTGATGAAGAATATGTCAAACATTACCAATTTTATCGCGATCTATAGTTTCCGTATTATTGACAATTAATTTTTTAAGAAGTTGGAAAACAATCGAGATAATTAGCATATAGGTCCGTCAGGGAAATCAATGACAGATTACTTCATCATGTCCAAGTCTTATAGAGAACAAGGGCTGCATAAATCTACATACCGGGAATCCTCGTATTCAAGCCCTGCCGTTATTAAGCCCATGGGCTTATTAACGAGGTTTGTTTTCGAATTTGTTGTAACATTTTTCTCCCTTCAAAACGTTCAAAAGATATTTTTCGATTTTTCTGCCTGTATTAGACTACGATAGTCAAAAGTGTTTCAAACGTAGAAAATGCATTGGTCTCCAAATGCAAGTGCGATTCTAGACAGCAAACATAAAATATTAAATACGGTTAATGATAAGCAATAAGGAACTGATAGAGTAAAAACTTTGATGTTGGTCATTATCGAGTTTTAAAAGAAAAATAGGTCTCTGATTTTCATTCGCCATTGCAGCATTATATATTTGGAATCCTTAAAAAATAAACCTCGACTACTACAGGGATACCTTAGATTGAAAGTAAAAAGAAAATCTAAGTTTTGTTGCAATTTTTCTCTCTTTGAAATTACACCCAGGGCTTAATTTAAGAAAATATATTTCTCATATGAAATGGATGTAATTCGAAATTAAGCCCTGGGCTTAAATACGAGGAAGCCCGGTAACAAAAATTGTGCTCAGAGTACGCCTATTAAAGGAAATCATTCTCATGTATTTGTCAGTCCTCTTTATCAGTCAAAGTGTTTGTTTTTTTTTTTGTATTAAATGAATATTAGATATTAAAAGAGGCGTTGAAACATTGCATTGTACATTATATATTGCGGAAAGAGATTTGTTTATGCTATTTCTGTTTTCATTTTCTTTTGGTCTAAAAGATGGATGGCCGAGGTAAAAAGGATTTCGGAAAGGTGAGAATCATTCAAATTCGTTTTCATTTACGCTGACTCATTATTCATATTCTCTAAGAGATTGTATTCTTAGAATTTTTCCTATTGGTAATCAATTTCTATATAATTTTAAATAAGGTGTCACGGGGTCATGTTTCTTAAGAAGCTCGCTCCAAGATTTTCCCTTGTTTGACCTTTTTAATTTGATTTGTTTGATGAAGAATATGTCAAACATTACCAATTTTATCGCGATCTATAGATTTCCATGTTGTGGACAATTAATTTTTCAAGAAGTTAGAAAACAATCGAGATAAATTGGATATTGGTCCGTCAGGGAAATCAATGACAGATTACTTCATCATGTCCAAATCTTATAGAGAACAAGTACTGCATAAATCTACATAACAAAAATTGTGCTCAGAGTACGCCTATTAAAGGAAATCATTTTCATGTATTTGTCAGCCCTCTTTATTATTCAAAGTGATTTTGTTTTTTTGTATTAAATGAATATTTAATATTAAAAGAGTTGTCGAAACATTGCATTGTACATTATATATTGCGAAAAGAGATTTGTTTATGCTATTTCTGTTTTCATTTTCTTTTGATCAAAAAGAGGGAACGAAAGATGGAAGGCCGAGGTAAAAAGGATTTCGGAAAGGTGATAGTCATTCAAATTCGTTTTCATTTATTGTGACTCATTATTCATATTCTCTCAGAGATTGTATTCTTAGATTCTTTTCTATTGGTAATCAATTTCTATATAATTATAAATAAGGTGTCACGGGGTCATGTTTCTTAAGAAGCTCGCTCCAACATTTTCCCTTGTTTGACCTTTTTAATTTGATTTGTTTGACAGAGAATTTGTCAAAAATTACCACTTTTATCGCGATCTATAGATTTCCGTATTATGGACAATTAATTTTTCAAGAAGTAAGAAAACAATCGAGATAAATTGGATATAGGTCCGTCAGGGAAATCAATGACAGATTACTTCATCATGTCCAAGTCTTATAGAGAACAAGGGCTGCATAAATCTACATAACAAAAATTGTACTCAGAGTTAGCCTATTAAAAGAAAATCATTCTCAGGTATGTGTCAGTCCTATTTATAAGTCAAAGTGTTTTTGGTTTTTTGTATGAAATGAATACTAGATATCAAAAGAGGTGTTGAAGCATTGCATTGTACATTATATATTGCGGAAAGAGATTTGTTAATGCTATTTCTGTTTTCATTTTCTTTTGGTCAAAAAGAGGGAACAAAAGATGGAAGTCGGAGATAAAGAGGATTTCAGAGAGGTGAGAGTCATTCAAATTCGTTTTCATTTACAGTGACTCATTATTCATATTCTCTAAGAGATTGTATTCTTAGAATTTTTTCCATTGATAATCAATTTCAAATATAATTTTAAATAAGGTGTCACGGGGTCATGTTTCTTAAGTAGCTCGCTTCAACATTTTCCCTTGTTTGACCTTCCAATTCTATCGCGATCTGTAGATTCCTGTATTATTGACAATTAATTTTTCAAGAAGTTAGAAAACAATCGAGATAATTTGCATTTAGGTCCGTCAGGGAAATCAATGACAGATTACTTCATCATGTCCAAGTCTTATAGAGAACAAGTACTGCATAAATCTACATAACAAAAATTGTGCTCAGAGTACGCCTATTAAAGGAAATCATTCTCATGTATTTGTCAGCCCTCTTTATCAGTCAAAGTGATTTTGTTTTTTTGTATTAAATGAATATTTAATATTAAAAGAGTTGTCGAAACATTGCATTGTACATTATATATTGCGGAAAGAGATTTGTTTATGCTATTTCTGTTTTCATTTTCTTTTGATCAAAAAGAGGGAACGAAAGATGGAAGGCCGAGGTAAAAAGGATTTCGGAAAGGTGACAGTCATTCAAATTCGTTTTCATTTACTGTGACTCATTATTCATATTCTCTCAGAGATTGTATTCTTAGATTCTTTTCCATTGATAATCAATTTCAAATATAATTTTAAATAAGGTGTCACGGGGTCATGTTTCTTAAGTAGCTCGCTTCAACATTTTCCCTTGTTTGACCTTCCACTTCTATCGCGATCTATAGATTCCTGTATTATTGACAATTAATTTTTCAAGAAGTTAGAAAACAATCGAGATAATTTGCATTAAGGTCCGTCAGGGAAATCAATGACAGATTACTTCATCATGTCCAAGTCTTATAGAGAACAAGGGCTGCATAAATCTACATACCGGGAATCCTCGTATTTAGCCCTGCCTTCATTAAGCCCATGGGCTTATTAACGAGTTTTTTTTCGAATTTTAGCCCATGGGCGTAAATCTGAGGTAACATTTTTCGCCCTTCAAAATGTCCAAAAACATATTTTTCGATTTTTCTGCCTGTATTAGACTACGATAGTCAAAAGTGTTTCAAACGTAGAAAATGCATTGGTCTCTAAATGCAAGTGTCATTCTTGACACCAAAATCAACATAAAAGATTAAATACGGTTAATGATAAGCGACCAGGAACTGATAGAGTAAAAACGTTGATGTTGGTCATCATCTAGTTTTAGAAGAAAAATAGGTCTCTTATTTTCATTCGCCATTGCAGCATTATATATTTGGAATCCTTAACAAAAAACTCTACTACTACAGGGATACCTTAGCTTGAAAGTAAATAGAAAGCCTAAGTTTTGTTGCAATTTATCTCTCTTCGAAATTACGCCCAGGGCTTAATTTCAGAAAATATATTTCTCATATGAAAGCACCTATTACTATATAAAATACAAGAGGACATGTTCATCAACATCGCCGCCAATTTGGTTTTCATCACAATTCCCATCATTTCCCTAAAGTCTGAATTCTTTGAACAAGGGCCTTATCGTGGTAACAAATAATTGCATGCTTCTGATTTTCACCCAGCATTTAGGCATTGATATTCAAAAGACACACAGACAATGTTATGATCTTTTTTTTTGGAGTTTTTGTGAAAGTTCATCAATTTTAAAGATGGACTGAAATGCCATATGGCAACTTTCGGGATTCATAAAAAAGGGATAGCCATTTGACATTGACTCAGTTTCTGAAATCGACCTAGTAACGGTTTAATTACGACTTTATAAACACACCGCTTAATTAGGCCGCGAACGGAATAAAACGTGCTGAAGTGTGACTGCCTCCTGACGTGTTAGAAGGTACGGGATTCCCTCGATGTATGCCCTCGTTATGTAAAACAACACAAGCTAATAGTAAAAGCCCAAAGTTTAACCGTCGATTAAACATACTAAACATCCTCCAAATATCTCAAACTTTCAACAAATCGGTAGTTAAGTTAGTCATCTTGCAATTTCTGTTTATGAATATGTAAGACAATGAATGAAACGATGATGTGCACATAATCCCACACTGTAACAGTAGCAGCTTGTCTCGCCTCATAATACTGAACGTGAGAACCGGATGTATTTTTGCCATAAACAATGCTCACATGTGAACTGCTACAGAAGAAGAAAATGAAATAGTTTATTCCGTTGTCACACATCTGTACATACAATAAAATGTTATTATATGCGCTAAAAAGTATAAATCAATAAGATATACAAATGTATAAAATGTGCTAAAATGTATACAGATGTCCGGCCATAAGACCTACGAGACAACTTTTACCCATTAAAACGTAAAATATAGTACTAAAATATAGTACATCTGCGTGCACAGTTGTTTGTTGTTATTGGTAAACAAACTTAAGTAGCACAGCAGAAAGGACTTTTTGTTATAATACTATAATATGTTTTTACACATTTTTTACACCAATTTTTTAAAAATGCATTTGACTTCATTTTGTATCAGGATAACAAAATACTTATTTCTTACTTATTTCATTTAGTGATGGATAAATAGAGATTATTAACCGAGTGTGTTTCCGTATCATTAATATCATATAATATGAACAAAAATTTGTATTATGCGAGCCTTTGGCGAGCATAATACATATATTTTTATTCCTAGTATATGATATTAATGATACGGAAACACACGAGGTTAATAATTTCTTTATCATATAATGTCATTTTGAAATAAAAGGATTTAAACGAAAATATGATACCTTCTAAAAATATGTTTGACCTAGATTTCGCGGAGTAATTGCTTTCACAATAAACCAAGGTGAAGGTCATGTTGTCGGCGATGTACAGTTGTGAACTGTCTAGAAATATTCCTTCATGAAATGATTTTTTTCACAGTGATAGAAACGTCTCCTTCAATCTATGAACATTTTCAGTCTGATTTCCAATGCACGAGTAAACATTGTATTTTTTAATAACACAAAATGTGTAAGAACCAGTTGTCAACGTCGCTACAACAGGGGAAGTAACTCTAACTGCATTTTGAAAAGCTGCATTGTCATTGTTGTTACGCAGTTCAGTTACGGTATCCTTAGACTAAACGTCGACTATTTGCGAAGGTGAGGTTATTGCGTTTGTATCTACGCTACTAGATAATCTTTACTATCACTAGACTATGATTTGGTTTTGCTGATAAGTTGGTTACCGACACGACCAAAGCGATCTAGGCCTAGGGTTGTTATGCACGAAAATTGAAGCACCTATTTTTTCGATAGAAGATATTGTTAGCTGCATATAGTTTTATTTTTAAACGCACAATGAAAGCAACTTGAAATGCTTCGATAACCATGCTATTTCTAAAATACGAATGCGTGATAAGTTTTTACAGATTTTGTTTACGATATTTTATTCGATAAAAAACCCCAAAAACCTGAAAACTCCCGACGACGTTATCAATGTTTAGAGACCGGTTTATGACTCGCATGACATGCATGGAGTTTTGAGAAAATAGTTCGGGTTTTGACCTCATTTCCATTGTTATCAGGGATCTGATAACATGAATACAAGATGGGTTTATTGCACAGATAACACTGCCCATTATATGATAAATTACAATTCTCAATGTAAGGCATGTATTCGATGATGACTGATGTCTTGTTTAAAACAATATTTAATAGGGCATTGAAAATATATGTGAATGTATAATTTCAATGACAATCTTAATGTTTTCATTCTTATACATAGAGATGATATTTTTCACAACAATACCCGATACATGGCCCAACAGAATGAAGATTTCTTTAATGACCCCTATATCAGATAGAGCAAAAACAGTATTCCTAATTTCAACAGGTTATAATTTACCAATCGGAGAAAAAAGGATGTTAAGGAATACAATATTATTGCTATTTGATGTTACCTAATTAGCTGATGTCATTAAATAGCCAGGTGTTGATAATTGTGCATTATATAACCTACCTGCTACAGTCATCATTTAATAGCTTTTAATTAGGAAACAGACAGGAAATAAGATAGACAGTCAAGTAATTTGTAGTACGTGAATATCTGATCTAAAGAAAGTTAATAACACCTGCAGACCAATGTCATTGTTTATTCAACATTTTTACACAACACTCAAATCTTAATGTGAGCATTGTAAATTCGGATTATTGCCATAAATCAGCCCAAAACTCTGTGCTTTGGTTTATATTTTACTAATCAGAAAAGGATTTTTTTCTGTTTTGAAAACTGTTCATTCAGTGAAAATGCGAGCTCGAAACCAAAGTTCGGTGAGTGATCGGAACACGTGAGTTCGATGTAGATTGTGACATTGCTCTCTTTGACCTAACACAGCGGGTCAATATGCAATGGAACGGTGACAAGCAGACGCCTTATTACGCAATGTTTACTTATAGTCCAGTAGATATGTGAAGAATTTATATACGATTGTGCCTTTAATGATACAAGCATGAATTTTGGTACACTGTTAGGGGGTACCCTTAAAGTGAACTTTGGATATAAGGACATTCCAGATTCCCTCAAAATTTAAATGGCGGCTAGAAATTAATGAATGAAAAAAAGTTAATGAATTATTTCAACCAAATTCCAAGTTCAAAACCGTTCCACGTGTGTTTGGTGTAAAACACAATTTAGTTATTATGTAATTACTTGTTGTGCATATGCAATCAGTCTAAGTAAACCTAGCCTCAATAATACTCGCTTCATTTCGATATAGAGTCTAGCAGGATGTAGTAGAAGGTCGCTTCAGCCGATCATTGGAATTGACCAATCAGGGATCGTCTTACCCAGCCAAAATACTATGCATTCGCACATATATAACGTTGGAGGGTCATAGGTCGGCGAACGCAGAGGCTGATTTACGACAAGTCGAAATAAACTACTCCTTCCTCGTACTGCCGCCGTATCTTTGTCACTTATTTTCGGTTGCTTGAGCCCTAGACCTGGTGAACTTATACTTGCACATTCCCATTTCCGGGACCTCCGCATGTACCTCAGTTTCGTCCTGGCGGATCGCCATTCTCAGTGGAATGTGCGACAATGCATTTGGAATATCATTCGCTCCGTGGCTTTTCACCAGGGCGACTCAACAATAGTTAATTATCTTCTCACTCATAATGTCCTGTTCACCACATACGTGGAGGCAGGTTCGGTACCCATCGCCGATCGCTTTGTTCAGGAGACTGGGGTTGCTGATTAAACTGTCCAAGTCAGACCTAAAGCCAACCACGTCGCATACCTTCCTAGGCGCTATTCTGGACACTGCTGGAGCGTTGTTGCTCGGGCTGCTCACCTAAGTGCAGGACCTCACTCGGAGGGGACGGCTGCATTTGACACCATTTCAGGTCTTTCTAAACGTGCACTTCAGGGAAAAGGTGTGCAGACCTGTGTTCTCGCTTCGCCATGACCTTAGGGAGGATGCGAACGTCTTCAGAGGTGTCCAGCTCAACTCACTAAAGGTGATGGGAAGCGCAGCTTGGGATAGAACACACGGTAGGTGTCTGGTGAGTCAGTGTGAATATCCCTGAGCACTAACGCTCAGATGTCTGCAAGATCTTATAAGAGATGATTATCCTACGCCTGAAAGTTAAGACAGTTTATTGGTGGCGATGGATTTCGGAGCTGCATGTTTTGCAGGCTGTTTCGCTTTGGTTTGAAGTGAGGGATAAGGGCCACAGGGGCCACACCCTAAAAACCTATTTTCATCTTCTTCTCCAGAACGACGAGGCTTAGAAAGCTGAAACTTCGTGTACAGACTCCTTGATTAGTGAGGATTATAAATTGTAGCTTTGGTGACCCTGTGGCCCCTAATAAGGGTTACGGGGGCCACGCCCTAAAAACCTATTTTCATCTTCTTCACCAAAAGCATAAGGCCTAGAAAGCTGAAACTTTGTGTACAAACTCCTTTCCTAGTGGATTATAAATTGAAGCTGTGTTGGCCCTGTGATCCTTAAAAAAGGCCACAAGGGCCACGCCCTAAAAACCTATTTTCATCTTCTTCACCAAAAGCATAAGACCTAGAAAGCTGAAACTTTGTGTACAAACTCCTTTCCGAGTGAGTTATACATTGAAGCTGTGGTGGCCCTGTGACCCCTTATAAGGGCCACAAGGGCCACGCCCTAAAAATCTATTTTCATCTTCTTCTCGAGAAGCATAAGGCCTAGAAAGCTGAAACTTTGTGTACTGACTCCTTGACTAGTGAGGATGATGAGTTGTAGGTTTGGTGGCCCTGTGGCCCCAAATACGGGCCACAGGGGGCCAGACCTATTTTCATCTTCTTTTCCAGAACCATGAGGCCTTGAAACTTTATGTACAGACTCCTTGAATAGTGAGGATTATAAATTGAAACTTTGGTGGCCCTGTGGCACCGAATAAGCGTCACGGGGGCCACGCCCTAAAAACCTATTTTCATCTTCTTCTCCAAAAGCGTAAGGCCTAGAAAGCTGAAACTTTGTGTACAGAATCCTTTACTAGTGAGGATTATACATTGAAGCTGTGGTGGCCCTGTGGCCCCTAATAAGTGTCAAGGGGGCCACGCCCTAAAAACCTATTTTCATCTTCTTCACCAAAAGCATAAGGCCTTGAAAGCTGAAACTTTGTGTACAGATTCCTTTACTAGTGGGGATTATAAATTGTAGCTTTGGTGGCCCTGTAGCCCCTTATAAGGGCCGCAGGGGCCACACCCTGAAAATATATTTTCATCTTCTACTCCAGAAGCATAAGGCCTAGAAAGCTGCAACTTTTCTGTACAAACTCCTTTACTAGTGAGGATTATAAATTGTAGGTTTGGTGGCCCTGTGGCCCCAAATACGGACCACAGGGGGCCAGACTTATTTTCATCTTCTTTTCCAGATCCATGAGGCCTTGAAGATGACGCTTTGTGTACAGACTCCTTGACTAGTGAGGATTATAAATTGTAGCTTTGGTGGCCCTGTGGCCCCTTATAAGTGTCACGGGGGCCACGTCCTAAAAAACTATTTTCATATTCTTCTCATAAAGCATAAGGCCTTGAAAGCTGAAACTTTGTGTACTGACTCCTTGCCTAGTGAGGATTATAAATTGTAGTTTTGGTGGCCCTGTGGCCCCTTATAAAGGCCGCACGGGCCACACCCTAAAAATGTATGTTCATCTTCTTCTCCAGAAGCATAAGGCCTAGAAAGCTGAAACTTTGTGTACTGACTCCTTGACTAGTGAGTATTATGAATTGTAGGTTTGGTGGCCCTGTGACCCCAAATACGGGCCACATGGGGCCAGACCTATTTTCATCTTCTTTTCCAGATCCATGAGGCCTTGAAGACGACGCTTTGTGTACAGACTCCTTGACTAGTGGGGATTATAAATTGTAACTTTGGTGGCCCTGTGGCCCCTATTAAGTGTCACGGGGCCACGCCCTAAAAACCTATTTTCATCATCTGCTCCTAAAGCATAAGGCCTAGAAAGCTGAAAGTTGTGTACAGACACCTTGACTAGTGAGGATATAACATTGTAGCTTTGGTGGCCCTGTGGCCCCTAATAAGTGTCACGGGGGCCATGCCCTAAAAAACTATTTTCATCTTCTTCTCCAGAACGACGCAGCCTAGAAAGCTGAAACTTCGTGTACAGACTCCTTGATTAGTGAGGATTATAAATTTTAGCATTGGTGACCCTGTGACCCCTAATAAGGGCCGCAGGGGCCACACCCTAAAAATATATTTTAATCTTCTTCTCCAGAGGCATAAGGCCTAGAAAGCTGAAACTAAGTGTACTAACTCCTTGACTAGTGAGGATTATGAATTGTAGGTTTGGTGACCCTGTGACCCCTAATAAGGGTTACGGGGGCCACGCCCTAAAAACCTATTTTCATCTTCTTCACCAAAAGCATAAGGCCTAGAAAGCTGAAACTTTGTGTACAAATTCCTTTCCTATTGAGTTATACATTGAAGCTGTGATGGCCCTGTGACCCCTAATAAGGGCCACAAGGGCCACGCCCTAAAAACATATTTTCATCTTCTTCACCAAAAGCATAAGGCCTAGAAAGCTGAAACTTTGTGTACAAACTTCTTTCCGAGTGAGTTATAAATTGAAGCTGTAGTGGCCCTGTGACCCCTAATAAGGGCCACAAGGGCCACGCCCTAAAAATCTATTTTCATCTTCTTCTCCAGAAGCATAAGGCCTAGAAAGCTGAAACTTTGTGTACAAACTCCTTTACTAGTGGGGATTATAAATTGAAGCTGTGGTGTCCCTGTGAACCCTAATGAGGGCCACAAGGGCCACGCCCTAAATACCTATTTTCATCTTCTTCACCAAAAGCATAAGGCCTAGAAAGCTGAAACTTTGTGTACAAACTCCTTTACTAGTGAGGATTATAAATTGAAGCTGTGGTGGCCCTGTGACACCTAATAAGGGCCGCAGGGGCCACACCCTATAAACTTATTTTCATCTTCCTTTCCAGAAGCATAAGGCCTAGAAAACTAAAACTTCGTGTACAGACTCCTTGATTAGTGAGGATTATAAATTTTAGCTTTGGTGACCCTGTGACCCCTACTAAGGGCCGCAGGGGCCACACCCTAAAAATATATTTTCATCTTCTTCTCCAGAAGCATAAGGCCTAGAAAGCTGAAACTTTGTGTACTAACTCCTTGACTAGTGAGGATTATAAATTGTAGGTTTGGTGACCCTGTGGCCCCTAATAAGGGTTACGGGGGCCACGCCCTAAAAACCTATTTTCATCTTCTTCACCAAAAGCATAAGGCCTAGAAAGCTGAAACTTTGTGTACAAACTCCTTTACTAGTGGGTTATAAATTGAAGCTGTGTTGGCCCTGTGATCCTTAAAAAAGGCCACAAGGGCCACGCCCTAAAAACCTATTTTCATCTTCTTCACCAAAAGCATAAGGCCTAGAAAGCTGAAACTTTGTGTACAAACTCCTTTCCGAGTGAGTTATAAATTGAAGCTGTGGTGGCCCTGTGACCCCTTATAAGGGCCACAAGGGCCACGCCCTGAAAATCTATTTTCATCTTCTTCTCGAGAAGCATAAGGCCTAGAAAGCTGAAACTTTGTGTACTGACTCCTTGACTAGTGAGGATGATGAGTTGTAGGTTTGGTGGCCCTGTGGCCCCAAATACGGGCCACAGGGGGCCAGACCTATTTTCATCTTCTTTTCCAGAACCATGAGGCCTTGAAACTTTATGTACAGACTCCTTGAATAGTGAGGATTATAAATTGTAGCTTTGGTGACCCTGTGACCCCTAATAAGGGCTGCAGGGTTCACACCCTAAAAATCTATTTTCATCTTCTTCTCCAGAACCATGAGGCCTAGAAAGCTGAAAATTTGTGTACAGACTCCTTGACTAGTGAGGTTTATAAATTGTAGTTCTGGTGGCCCTGTTACTCCTAATAAGGGCCACATATGCCACGCCCTAAAAACCTATTTTCATCTTCTTCACCAAAAGCATAAGGCCTAGAAAGCTGAAACTTTGTGTACAAACTCCTTTACTAGTGGGTTATAAATTGAAGCTGTGTTGGCCCTGTGATCCTTAAAAAAGGCCACAAGGGCCACGCCCTAAAAACCTATTTTCATCTTCTTCACCAAAAGCATAAGGCCTAGAAAGCTGAAACTTTGTGTACAAACTCCTTTCCGAGTGAGTTATAAATTGAAGCTGTGGTGGCCCTGTGACCCCTTATAAGGGCCACAAGGGCCACGCCCTAAAAATCTATTTTCATCTTCTTCTCCAGAAGCATAAGGCCTAGAAAGCTGAAACTTTGTGTACTGACTCCTTGACTAGTGAGGATGATGAGTTGTAGGTTTGGTGGCCCTGTGGCCCCAAATACGGGCCACAGGGGGCCAGACCTATTTTCATCTTCTTTTCCAGAACCATGAGGCCTTGAAACTTTATGTACAGACTCCTTGAATAGTGAGGATTATAAATTGTAGCTTTGGTGACCCTGTGACCCCTAATAAGGGCTGCAGGGTTCACACCCTAAAAATCTATTTTCATCTTCTTCTCCAGAACCATGAGGCCTAGAAAGCTGAAAATTTGTGTACAGACTCCTTGACTAGTGAGGATTATGAATTGTAGCTTTGGTGGCCCTGTGGCCCCTAATAAGTGTCACGGGGGCCACGCCCTAAAATCCTATTTTCATCTTCTTCTCCAAAAGCATAAGGCCTAGAAAGCTGAAACTTTGTGTACAGACTCCCTTACTGGTTGGGATTATAAATTGAAGCTGTGGTGGCCCTGTGACCCCTAATAAGGGCCACAAGGACCACGCCCTAAAAATCTATTTTCATCTTCTTCTCCAGATGCATAAGGCCTAGAAAGCTGAAACTGTGTGTACAGACTCCTTGACTAGTGAGGATGATGAATTGTAGCTTTATAATAATAATAATAAAGGCAACAGTAACGTCCTTCAAATCTATTTTCATTTTCTCCTGAAATATAAGGCCTAGAAAACTGAAACTTGTCGCCTATATACAGTGTTTAAAATAGTGCCCATCAGCCAGTCCTTGAACTGTCTAATTTTTGGTCAGGACTGGTAACCTTTTGGTCAGGACTGGTAACTTTTCAATTTTTTTCTTAAATTTCCCAAAGGAATTGACCAATGAATTTTCAGGACAGGCTTGATTTCCAATCTATTTTATACACTGCTATATACTTAATTTCATGATTGGTGACCCTGTGGCTTCTACCAAGGGGGGATCACATTGGCCACACTCTACATCATAGTTGATGATGAAGCCTGATGAGCTACAGAGCCAATGGCTCTATTTTTTAAGGGTAGGGTTAGTTTCCGGGGCATTACTCTGAAACTGCTTAACCAATCTTCACCATCTTCGGTATACTTAATCTTAATATCACGTAGATGTGCCTTTTGGGGATTTCAAGTTTTTTTCAATTTTATATTTAAAGTTTCCATGGCAGCAGTTTGTCATTTTGAAAAGTAGGGCTGGTTTCCGGAGCATAACACAAAAACTAATTGACCACCAAGATTTGTATACATGTACATCCTTTTCATTTGATGTAGATGTGATTGTCGGAGACTTCAAATTCTTGTAAGAAGATGTTTTGGGTTTCCATGGCTACAGTTTGATTTTTAGCTCATCTGGTCTGAAAGGCCCGATGGGCTTATGTCATGGTATGGTGTCCGGCATCCGTCCGTCCATCCGTCAGTAAACTTTGTGGAATTTCGACTTCTTCCCAAGAACCATAAGGCCTAGAAAGCTGAAACTTTGTGTACAGACTCCTTGACTAGTGAAGATTATAAATTGTAGCTTTGGTGGCCCTGTGACCCCTAATAAGGGCCACAGGGGCCACACCCCAAAAACCTATTTTCATCTTCTTTTCAGAACGACGAAGCCTAGAAAGCTGAAACTTCGTGTACAGACTCCTTGACTAGTGAGGATTATAAATTGTAACTTCGGTGGCCCTGTGACCCGTAATAAGGGCCGCAGGGGCCACACCCTATAAACCTATTTTCATCTTCTTCTCCAGAACCATGAGGCCTTGAAAGATGACGCTTTGTGTACAGACTCCTTGACTAGTGAGGATTATAAATTGTAACTTCGGTGGCCCTGTGGCCCCTAATAAGTGTCACGGAGGCCACGCCCTAAAAACCTATTTTCATCTTCTTCTCCAAAAGCATAAGTCCTTGAAAGCTGAAACTTTGTGTACTGACTCCTTGGCTAGTGAGGATTATGAATTGTAGGTTTGGTGGCCCTGTGACCCCAAATACGGGCCACAGGGGGCCAGACCTATTTTCATCTTCTTTTCCAGAAATGACGCTTTGTGTACAGACTCCTTGACTAGTGAGGATTATAAATTGTAACTTTGGTGGCCCTGTGGCCCCATATAAGTGTCACGGGGCCACGCCCTAAAAAACTATTTTCATCATCTGCTCCAAAAGCATAAGGCCTAGAAAGCTGAAAGGTGTGTACAGACTCCTTGACTAGTGAAGATTATAAATTGTAGCTTTGGTGGCCCTGTGACCCCTAATAAGGGCCACAGGGGCCACACCCCAAAAACCTATTTTCATCTTCTTTTCAGAACGACGAAGCCTAGAAAGCTGAAACTTCGTGTACAGACTCCTTGACTAGTGAGGATTATAAATTGTAACTTCGGTGGCCCTGTGACCCGTAATAAGGGCCGCAGGGGCCACACCCTATAAACCTATTTTCATCTTCTTCTCCAGAACCATGAGGCCTTGAAAGATGACGCTTTGTGTACAGACTCCTTGACTAGTGAGGATTATAAATTGTAACTTCGGTGGCCCTGTGGCCCCTAATAAGTGTCACGGAGGCCACGCCCTAAAAACCTATTTTCATCTTCTTCTCCAAAAGCATAAGTCCTTGAAAGCTGAAACTTTGTGTACTGACTCCTTGGCTAGTGAGGATTATGAATTGTAGGTTTGGTGGCCCTGTGACCCCAAATACGGGCCACAGGGGGCCAGACCTATTTTCATCTTCTTTTCCAGAAATGACGCTTTGTGTACAGACTCCTTGACTAGTGAGGATTATAAATTGTAACTTTGGTGGCCCTGTGGCCCCATATAAGTGTCACGGGGCCACGCCCTAAAAAACTATTTTCATCATCTGCTCCAAAAGCATAAGGCCTAGAAAGCTGAAAGGTGTGTACAGACACCTTGACTAGTGAGGATATAACATTGTAGCTTTGGTGGCCCTGTGGCCCCTTATAAGTGTCACGGGGGCCATGCCCTAAAAAACTATTTTCATCTTCTTCTCCAGAACGACGCAGCCTAGAAAGCTGAAACTTCGTGTACAGACTCCTTGATTAGTGAGGATTATAAATCTTAGCTTTGGTGACCCTGTGACCCCTAATAAAGGCCGCAGGGGCCACACCCTTAAAATATATGTTCATCTTCTTCTCCAGAAGCATAAGGCCTAGAAAGCAGAAACTTTGTGTTCTAACTCCTTGTATAATGAGGATTATTAAATATAAGGTTTGGTGACCCTGTGGCCCCTAATAAGGGTTGAGGGGGCCACGCCGTTAAAACCTATTTTCATCTTCTTCACCAAAAGCATAAGGCCTAGAAAGCTGAAACTTTGTGTACAAACTCCTTTCCTAGTGAGTTATACATTGAAGCTTCGGTGGCCCTGTGACCCCTAATAAGGGCCACAAGGGCCACGCCTTAAAAACCTATTTTCATCTTCTTCACCAAAAGCATAAGGCCTAGAAAGCTGAAACTTTGTGTACAAACTCCTTTCCTAGTGAGTTATACATTGAAGCTGTGGTGGCCCTGTGACCCCTTATAAGGGCCACAAGGGCCACGCCTTAAAAACCTATTTTCATCTTCTTCACCAAAAGCATAAGGCCTAGAAAGCTGAAACTTTGTGTACTGACTCCTTGACTAGTGAGGATGATGAGTTGTTGGTTTGGTGGCCCTGTGGCCCCAAATACGGGCCACAGGGGGCCAGACCTATTTTCATCTTCTTTTCCAGAACCATGAGGCCTTGAAACTTTGTGTACAGACTCCTTGACTAGTGAGGATTATAAATTGTAACTTTGGTGGCCCTGTGGCCCCTAATAAGGGTCACGGCGTCCACGCCCTAAAAAACTATTTTCATCTTCTTCTCCAAAAGCGTAAGGCCTAGTAAGCTGAAACTTTGTGTACAGACTCCTTGACTAGTGAGGATTATAAATTGTAGCTTTGTTGGCCCTGTGGCCCCTAATAAGGGTCACGGGGGCCACGCCCTAAAAACTTATGTTCATCTTCTTCACCAAAAGCATAAGGCCTAGAAAGCTGAAACTTTGTGTACAAACTCCTTTACTAGTGAGGATTATAAATTGAAGCTGTGGTGGCCCTGTTGCCCCTAATAAGGGCCGCAGGGGCCATACCCTAAAAATCTATGGTCATCTTCTTCTCCAGAAGCATATGGCCTAGAAAGCTGAAACTTTGTGTACTGACTCCTTGACTAGTGAGGATTATGAATTGTAGCTTTGGTGGCCCTCTGGCCCCTAATAAGCGCCTCAGGGGCCACACCCTAAAAACCTATTTTCATCATCTTCTCCAGAACCTTAAGGCCTAGAAAGCTGAAACTTTTTGTACAGACTCCTTATCTAGTGAGGATTATAAAGTGTAGCTTTTGTGGCCCTCTGACCTCTAATAAGCGCCACAGGGGCCACACCCTATAAACCTATTTTCATCTTCTTCTCCAGAACCATGAGGCCTAGAAAGCTAAAACTTTGTGTACAGACTCCTTGACTAGTGCGGATTATGAATTGTAGCTGTGGTGGCCCTGTGACCCTAAAAAGCTATTTTCATCTTCTTCTCCAGAAGTATAAGGCCTAGAAAACTAACACTTGTCGCATATATACTTAATTTTATGATTGGTGACCCTGTGGCCCCTGATGAGCTATAGAGCCAATGGCTCTATTTTTATCTTCTGTCATGTTCCCGACAAAGGATTAGGATGAGCTATTTTCAGTGCATTTCAGCTGTGAAATTTCATGTGTTTTAAGCAACACTATTGCCAGGGAAATTGTAATTAAAACTTGTCATTTGACAATTTATTGCAGCGTAGTCGCATTTGAAATTATATACTTGTGCTTTTTGGTACGCACAGGTCTTAAAAGTTTTGCAAACATGAGAAATAGTGTTGGTATTAGCTATCAACTTTGCCTTACATGCACAAGTATTTGCTTTTAATAACATTTATTTTGAGATTATTCAGATGACAGTATTGAATTTAATTAAAATAAGAGATAAAAGTTTTTGGATAAATTTAAAACAGGCATGATCCTACATATTCATCTAGAAATCAGTTTATACATAATTATTCCTACAACAAATATTGTTTGCAATTCATTTTCTCATTCAAGTTCATTAACTTTTCAGTAAAATTCATGTGAACTGATTTTACATGAATTGACTTGAAGTTTCGGTAACGTTTCTCATTTCAAATATATGAAATTGAAAATATGCAAAAGCCATATACCATCAAACTTAATCAGATCGATTTTAGTTCATTTCCCATACAAAATTAAATAATGTACCAGTATAATGCTTAACACATATTTCCATTGTGACATACCAAAATATTTTTTTGGATTTCTTGAATCAACAACATTCCCGAAAAACAAACTTATAATAATCATGAATGTTTATGAATTCATTACGTTACACATTCTTCCCCCACAGAGGCAGCTCAGTCAAACCCGAGTTAGCCTCTATTCTATTAGGGCTAATACATGGGATAGAAACTATTAGAAAGGTTATTGGAGGCAATCAAAGTGAGTCGTGCAATCAGCGACGCCGTTTCAAAAGTTCGGTTAGTCTCGTGTGGTTCGGCAGAGCTATCGTTGAAGTTTAACATCCAGGGGAGATAACTCTTCCTTCTTCAAAACATCGCTTTTTACCTTCTCAATTCTCATTCGTTTTTATTTGGTAAATTATTAAAATAAAATTATCATAAAACAAATAGCAATTACACAATTATATAACAATATGTTTCTAAGGAAAAAATCCTATCCATATCTGATTTTCAAATACTTTCCCTCTCACACTGTTAATGAAAAAGAAATCTAAAGGCATGATGCTTTTGCAAGTCCTTATATGACCATTGAGATTTCCCAGAGTCGTGAATATCCAAAAGGTTTTTCCCACTCGGGGCAATCAATCTGTATTCTTTCAGTTTGAGACATCATGCATCATTTTTTAAAGGGAACAACTTCTAAATACTTAAAAAATCTTTGTACATGCATCACTGTTCTTCTTCACGTTAAATATTGTTTGAATATTGACACTTAGTTTAAAGAGAATAAGACGTTGTCATAATGAGAGAAAAGGCGTTGTATTTTTTGTTTTGAATTTGAGATATTACAAGTAACTAAAAACTAATACATCTAATTTAAGCTGTAATCTATAACATTAAGACCTAAATGGAAACATCGACATGCATCAACCGCCTCAAACTGTGGTTAATGTATGAAAACTGAGTGAAATTTGACACGAAGCGGGGATCTGGTTCACCTTGTGCAGCGAATATGAATATGAAAAATAAATCCTATTGACATGACAACTATCCCCAAATATTGATATTCCTTCCCGCTACTTGATAAAGTATACGTGTTGATAAAAGAAGATCCCTTACTGTATTTTCGCAGCCGATTTTGTGTCCGAATTAGCCACCATATTGGATTTTGGAGAGAGAAAAGCAGTTGTCGCAAAGAGAAAAGGCTGATTACTCACAGAAATGGATGATTGATTACCCCTTGTGTTTCCGTTGGCTGCAAATAAGGGAGATATCTCAATGCAAGTTACAACTTACAAGTTACACGTCAAGAGGCAGCCTCGCTTCAGTGCGTTTTATTCTGTTTGCCGGCCTTATTAGGCGGTGTATTCATAAAGTTGCAATTAAGCTGTTACTAGGTCGATTTATGTCAAATTGCTATCCCTTTTTCATGAATCCCGAAAGTTGCCATAAGGCAAAACTATACAATAATTCAATCAAATAATGATTGTTAAAACAAAATTGACAAGATAAGTCCTTGGCATCTGTTTGATGGTTTAATTATTTATCATTCTGTAAATATGCTTACAAATACTACAATATTGACAAATGGTGGTTGATTGTCAATAAATGTTACATGACGGTATCTATGTTAGTTCAAACACTTAACCTCAGTAATGCTTGGGATTTCAAAACCTGAGAAAAGAAAGCTTCAAGGGAAGTAAGACCTCAAGTTTTGCATTTTTGAAATGATATTGTCGAGTTGATTGAAGTCAATGACAAATATGGACTCCACATCGCACTGCAACTAATATTGCGAATAATAATCAGAGTAACAGTATTCTGAATGTCAAATTTGGAGTTGTCAATCTTACACAATGTAGATTGAGATCAACCAATCATCTTACGTTTAGTCGTGTCTTAATATCAAAATCAGAGTTATTGAATTTTAACAAACCTTTCATTTCATATTTCATAGAGGCTCATTCGCTCAATTCGCAAAGGTGAAGATGAGAAAGAGCATACCCTTGAAATGCTTGATATGGTGCATGAACATGGTTGCCTGACTGACTCGAACGGCGACACCATACTGCACCTGGCATTGATGTTCCAAAAGGATACAGCTGTCATGGAAAGCATTTTCCGAAAGTGGCCAGATCTTCTTAACTGTGGTAGAAAGGGGCAGTTTGAAGGACAGACAGCTCTACATATGGCCATCAGTAAAGCAAACTCTGAAGCATTGAGGAAGTTGTTTGAAAATAATGAAAAGGACGAGGGTCGGTTGTTAAAGCAACAAGCAACTGGATCTCGATTTATGTCGACTGTTATGATGGGGGAACTTCCTTTTTCCGTTGCTGCTCTTACCTTAGACAAGGAGATTATCGAAATCATGTTTGAAAATCGGACCGATGAAATGGCAAGACAACGGAACAGTTTTGGTGACACAGTTTACCATTCGCTGATAAAATACGCCTGCTATCATCCTTCAAAAGGGAGAAAAATCATTGGTATCTTCAAATTCATAGATGCACGTTTAAAACAAATAAATCCTGAAGAAAGAAAAGCAATCTGGTTCCTTGCTAACAATAACAACCAAACTCCTCTCCAACTGGCGGCATCACTGGAGCAAGTGGACATATTCACCTTCATATTGAACATCGAAAATGTGTACCGCAGTCTTGATCACCATGACGGCTTGTTTGATGTTCACCTATTTGACATTTCAGAGATTGACACTGTTGCAATAGCAATGAGCTCAGAGGAACTTAGAAAATCAGCTAAGGCATCCAAAGTTTCCCCGTCAATGGTGCCAGAAATGGAGATAGAACAGGGCAGGATCAATAATCATAAATCCAGGTATAGAAATCCAGACACACCCAATACTAAACCCATTCTAGAAACCATATGTGAAATCAGCGTTGATAAAGCTTTCAAGCTTCTGAACACCAACACGATAACAACCATGATAAGTCAGAAGTGGAATCGGTATCGATATATCTATCTCCTGTGGGGTGCACTTCACATAATCTACATGTCAGTCCTGACATTGAATGCGATCAACAAGACAGAACTACACGCTGACATGATATCATCGGGAAATGAAAGCACGCCTCAGGAAGACAACAGTACAAAGACATCGTTCATACTGTTCATGAATATCCTCAACATTGCAGTTGGTCTTGGGATCATTTCTACCGAAATATGGCGACGTTTGCAAGGTCACAAGTTCCATTTAAAGCAACTACACCACAACGGCACCTACCGAGTGATGCTTTTGATGTTTGCCATCAGCCTGATAGTGGACTCGATCTGGTACCTTGCTGACCCTAATAACAACTTCTTCCTGATAGCGGCTCTTCTAATTGGTTGGTGGTTCCTGACCTTCTTCTTGAGAGCCTATAAAAAGTTCAGCTTCTTCACTGTCATGCTGCAGAAGGTCCTCGTTGGTGACGTCTTACGGTAAGTAGATCCGTTTTTTATAACCAAAACGACAGTTCATGCATAATTCAAAAAAATGTTCCAGTGTTTATTAAGCTTCTCTCATTCTTAATGACTTTAATGATAAATAATATCTTTTCAGATTTGCTGTCATCATCTTGATTGAATTCCTGTCCTTCAGTGTCGCAATGTACATGAACTTCCTGTACACCAAACCCGACGGATTCAGAACCATTGGTGAATCATTTATGACTCTCTTCAACCTCATGCTCGGACTGACGGAGCTCAATGTTCTTGAACAAGCGCGAGATCCTTGGTTGGCTCATGTTTTATATATCCTGTTCGTATTAGTAACCTATGTCATCATTTTAAATGCCCTCATTGCGATGATGTCACAGACATGTGCGAACGTATCCGAAAACAAAGTAATGCAAGGCAGACTGCAGCGATTATCCGTTATTCTTTTCATTGAACAAATTCTTCCAAACATTTTTAAAGTAAGATGTGGACGTGAAGAACTTTTGAACATAAGACAGGAAAAGGTAAAGCGATCTGTCCTTGAAATAAGCTCTCTACAGGCAAAGTCTGCAGCCATTATCAGCCGACAGAATATGATTCGTAAAACTGGCACTGCCGATATTTCTGATATCATCAAAACAGTACGCTTGGTGCAAAGATCTTTTAGAAGACCAGAACAAAAACCATTTGAAGAACAAAACCCTCCACCTGCAGGGCTGCCTACAGCCCCACAGATAGATAACATCAGAGCAGAAAGGGTGTGTGTAGACTTTTGAAGATGAAGATTCTAACTTTTAGGTTTGGTGACCCTTTGACCCTTGATAGGGTGCCACGCCCTAAAAGCCTATTTTCATCTTCTTCTCAAGAACCATACGGCTTAGAAAGCTGAAACTTTGTGTATAGCCTCTTCGAAAAGTGAGGTTTATAAATTGTAGCTTTGGTGGCCCTGTTACCCCTAATAAGGGCCACATATGCCACGCCCTCAATACCTATTTTCATCTTCTCCTCCAGAACCATGAGGCCTAGAAAGCTGAAACTTTGTGTACAGACTCCTTGACTAGTGAATATTATAAACTGTAGCTTTAGTGGCCCTGTGACCCCTAATAAGGGCCACAGGGGCCACACCCTTAAAACTTATTTTCATCTTCTCTAGAACCATAAGGCCTAGAAAGCTGAAACTTTGTGTATAGACTCCTTGGCTAGTGAGGATTATAAATTATAGCTTTGATACCCCTTTGACCCCTAATAAGGGTCACAGGGGCCACGCCCTAAAAGCCTATTTTCATATTCTTCTCCAGAACCATGAGGCCTAGAAAGCTGAAACTTTGTGTATAGCCTCTTTGAAGAGTGAGGATTATAAATTGTAGTTTGGTGGCCCTGTGACCCCTAATAAGGGCCACAGGGGCCACACCCTAAAAACCTATTTTCATCTTCTTCTCCAGAACCATAAGGCCTCAAAACGATTCAATCTTGTTTTCTCTGCCCGATATTATTTCCGGAACAAACCTGTAAGACTGAGCTCAATGAAACTTGGTATGTGGATCAATCATTTTTGTAGATGTGACTTTGGACGGTTTCCAGTTCTTTTGAGTATTATTAGCTCATGTGGCCTGAAAGGCCCGATGGGCTTATGGCATGACATGGTGTCCGGCGTCCGTCCGTCCGTCCGTCCGTCCGTCCGTCCGTCCGTCCATCCGTCCATCCGTCCGTAAACTTTGTGGGAATTGGACTTCTTCTCCAGAACCATAAGGCCTAGAAAGCTGCAACTTTTTGTACAGACTCCTTGGATAGTGAGGATTATAAATTATAGCTTTGGAGGCCCTGTTACCCCTAATAAGGGCCACAGGGGCCACGCCCTTAAAACCTATGTTCATCTTCTTCTCCAGAACCATAAGGCCTAGAGAGCTGAAACTTTGTGTACAGACTCCTTGACTAGTGAGGATTATAAATTGTAGCTTCGGTAGCCCTGTGACCCCAAATAAGGGCCACAGGGTCCACGCCCTAAAAGCCTTTTTTCATCTTTTTCTCCAGAACCGTGAGGCCTAGAAAGCTGAAACTTTGTGTATAGCCTATTTGAAGAGTGAGGATTATAAATTGTAGCTTTGGTGGCCCTGTGACCCCTACTAAGCGCCACAGGGGTCACACCCTAAAAACCTATTTTCATCTTCTTCTCAAGAACCATAAGGCTTAGAAAGCTGAAACTTGGTGTACAGACTCCTTGGCTAGTGAGGTTTATAAATTGTAGTTCTGGTGGCCCTGTTACTCCTAATAAGGGCCACATATGCCACGCCCTCAATACCTATTTCCATCTTCTTCTCCAGAACCATTAGGCCTAGAAAGCTGAAACTTTGTGTACAGACTCCTTGACTAGTGAATATCATAAACTGTAGCTTCGGTGGCCCTGTCACCCCTAATAAGGGCCACAGGGGCCACACCCTAAAAACCTAATTTCATCTTCTTCTCAAGAACCATAAGGCCTAGAAAGCTGAAACTTTGTGTACATACTCCTTGGCTAGTGAGGATTATATATTATAGCTTTGGTAGCCCTGTGACCTCTGATAAGGGCCACAGAGTTTCACGCCCTAAAAGGCTATTTTCATTATCTTCTCCAGAACCGTGAGGCCTAGAAAGCTGAAACTTTGTGTATAGCCTTTTTGAAGAGTGAGGATTATAAATTATAGCTGTGGTGGCCCTGTGACCCCTAATAAGGGCCACAGGGGCCACACCCTAAAAACCTATTTTCATCTTCTTCTCCAGAACCATAAGGCCTAGAAAGCTGAAACTTTGTGTACTGACTCCTTGGCTAGTGAGGATTATAAATTGAAGCGTTGGTAGCCCTGTGACCCCAAATAAGGGCCACAGGGTCCACGCCCTAAAAGCCTATTTAATATTCGTCTCCAGAACCATGAGGCCTAGAAAGCTGAAACTTTGTGTATAGCCTCTTTGAAGAGTGAGGATTATAAATTGTAGCTTTGGTGGTCCTGTGACCCCTAATAAGCGCCACAGGGGCCACACCCTAAAAACCTATTTTCATCTTCTTCTCAAGAACCATAAGGCTTAGAAAGCTGAAACTTGGTGTACAGACTCCTTGGCTTGTGAGGTTTATAAATTGTAGCTTTGGTGGCCCTGTTACCCCTAATAAGGGCCATATATGCCACGCCCTCAATACCTATTTTCATCTTTTTCTCCAGAACCATGAGGCCTAGAAAGCTGAAACTGTGTGTACAGACTCCTTGACTAGTGAAGATTATAAATTGTAGCTTTGGTGGCCCTGTTACCCCTAATAAGGGCCACAGGGGCCACACCCTAAACATCTATTTTCATCTTCCTTTCCAGAACCATAAGGCCTAAAAAGCTGAAACTTTCTGTACAGACTCCTTTACTAGTGAGGATTATAAATTGTAGCTTCGGTAGCCCTGTGACCCCAAATAAGGGCCACAGGGGCCACACCCTAAAAACCTAATTTCACCTTCTTCTCAAGAACCATAAGGCCTAGAAAGCTGAAACTTTGTGTATAGCCTTTTTGAAGAGTGAGGTTTATAAATTGTAGCTTCGGTAGCCCTGTGACCCCAAATAAGGGCCACAGGGGCCACGCCCTGAAAACCTATGTTCATCTTCTTCTCCAGAACCATAAGGCCTAGAAAGCTGAAACTTTGTGTACTGACCTCTTGGCTAGTGGGGATTATAAATTGTAGCTTCGGTAGCCCTGTGACCCCTAATACGGGCCACAGGGGCCACGCCCTGAAAACATATGTTCATCTTCTTCTCAAGAACCATAAGGCCTAGAAAGCTGAAACTTTGTGTACAGACTCCTTGGCTAGTAAGGATTATAAATTGTAGCTTTGTCACCCCTTTGACCCCAAATAAGGGCCACACCCTAAAAACCTATTTTCATCTTCTTCTCCAGAACCATAAGGCCTAGAAAGCTGAAACTTTGTGTACTGACCTCTTGGCTAGTGGGGATTATAAATTGTAGCCTCGGTAGCCCTGTGACCCCAAATAAGGGCCACAGGGGCCACGCCCTGAAAACCTATGTTCATCTTCTTCTCCAGAACCATAAGGCCTAGAAAGCTGAAACTTTGTGTACAGACTCCTTGGCTAGTGAGGATTATAAATTGTAGTTTGGTGGCCCTGTGACCCCTAATAAGGGCCACAGGGGCCACACCCTAAAAACCTATTTTCATCTTCTTCTCAAGAACCATCAAGCTTAGAAAGCTGAAACTTTGTGTACAGACTCCTTGACTGGTGAAGATTATTAGTTGTAGCTTTGGTGGCCCTGTAACCCCTAATAAGGGCCACAGGGGCCACGCCCTAACAACCTATTTTCATCGTCTTTTCCAGAAGTATAAGGCCTAGAAAGCTGAAACTTTGTATACAGACACCTTGACTAGTGAGGATTATGATGTGTAGCTTTGGTGACCCTGCTGTCCCTTATTAAGGCAACAGGAACGTCCTTCAAATCTATTTTCATCTTCTTCTCCTGAAGTATAAGGCCTAGAAAACTAAACTTGTCGCCTATATACTTAATTTTATAATTGGTGCCCCTGTGGCCTCTACAAAGGGGGAATCACATTGGCCATACTCCACAGCATAATTGATGATGAAGCCTGATGAGCTACAGAGCCAATGGCTCTAATTGTTTTGGAAGTTTCAACGTCCTGGGTGTATTAATTTTGGTGGTATCCATAGAAACGTAACTTAGAATGTCATTTGCGGGGCTATACTCAAAAACTGTAAATCCTAGCTCATCAAACTTGGTATATGGATTAGTCATGATATTTAGATGTGCTTTTTGAAGGTTTCAACTTTATTGGTTCTTAATTTTTGGCGGTTCCCACGGGAATGTAAAACGTAATATCTTTTCCGGGGCATAACTAAAAAGATGTTTGACCCAGCTAAACGAACTTGGTAAATGGATCAATCATTATGCGTAGATGTGTCTTATGGGTGTGTCATCTCGTCCTAGGGATTACATTTTTGGCCGTTTCAATGAAGTTATGACATCTTAGGACACCACAGGAGATACTAAAATTAACACTCATGATTTATTTTTTTAATATTTTCCAAATGGCGGGGGATATAAACGACTCTGTCTGCTGCTTCGTAATTTTTTTTTGGGGGGGGGGGGGGGGGGGGGGTTCAATCTTCCTAGTTATTTTAGGTTGATCTGTTAACGAAGAGGTTAACGAAGATGGCCAAGGGAAAGCCAATATACACTGGCGAATCTACTGGGAGGTTGAACTAAAGGAGTTAAACTGAAGGTAATTGTAGTCTACATGAATTTAGAAAATTCATGTTCATGTATGGAACTATGGTGATAAGTCTACATTGCAAATTAATTGAAACGAAATGTTTGAAGCGGCTCAATGCATAAACAAATGAAAAATACAATTCTGTATGATCTAAAAAAATTATCAATTTTTGTTTGTATTTCTCAAATGTTTATCAGTTTGAAATGTTTTTGTTAAAAAATACTCTCATTTAGATATTGACATGTTTGGTTACATTGTTGACCAGTTATTAATGTGAACAGTGTAAATAGAAAATGAGTTGATGGTGTCTAAAACTATACTTACTTTAATAAGAAATTAAATCCAGAAGATGATAGACTTTTGGGACATAAATATGTTTAGAATTGATAGAACATAGTTGAACATTACATTAAAATATATTCTTAACATGGCTGCCCATCACAAAACATGTACTATAAAGAACTAAGTATGATATTTTTCCAGATTAATATACCACTTCAAATTTCTTAATGCTTAATTAATAATTATTTTTGTGATCGTAAAATTCTGCTTGAGAAATTCTGTTGGGTGTTATGGATAATTTACAAAATTTCCGGCTTATTAAATGAAGCTCTTTTTTATCAATGAAGTAAGATAACCTCCGTTCGCCCGCCTGATCTCCCATCCGCGTGTTTGGGCAGTTCTGTTCCGATAATTTTGGCTCATAAGAAACCTGGTGATTAGGATAATCAATGTCGAGCATCTTGTATAACGTTGTCATAGAAAGGGCGTGTGTGATAAATAATTCATTAGCAATTGTTTGCTTAGGACAGTTTTTAAAAAAAGGCGATTAACTTACAGATGATTAAAGAATACATACAAAACCGTTAAGTTATCCAAAGTTTCCAATTTGCGTGGCATATAGCCGATTTTGTTTGCTCATGTTTTTAACCTAATATTTAATTTGTCAGTCGTTTTTTGCAAAATTATTTTTTTTAATTTTACAATATTAACCTTTTTGACGGCAAATCTTCCTTGTATGTCGACTAAAAGCTCTGCTGTGATATTGATTATATTGTGATTATCCTTAATTCTATTTAGAATAGTCAGTGTACCTAAAACATTTATAGCAAATATTTCTTACTACTTGACTAATGTATAAACTCTAAACCATTACCCGGTGTATATATACAGTACTGTGCTTGTGTTTTATATGTTACATCTGTTGTTATTTTAGATTTTTTTTTTTTATAATTTTACATATGTACTTTATGTTTCATAGGAGTTGGGGTGTCACATGTTGTTCAAGCTGGCGGTATATGATGCTTTGCGTATTGAAAACAAATGATAATGAAATTTCTTACAGATGCATATTCAAACTGTAAAAAATGAAACAGCATTTACATTGTTATTTTAAGAAACAGTTTCTACCATTCAAACATATTTTGGAATGATACTAATGTAATCAAAATAAAAAACAAAAATGCATTTTCCGCATCGGTTTATTACTTTAAGAATTTGGTAATTATTTGTTAATCAGATATTATTTTTTGGTTGCAAAATTTTGTTGAACGATTTTTCTAACGATCTATATATATGAATGCAAAATAGTTTATTTGAACGTTTGCATGCAACTCTGATAATTCATCAATAACTCGTCTGAGTGAAATAGTCTGATTTCAAAGCGCACATAAAATGCATCACTCCTCCAAGCCAAGTAGAATTAGATACACAAATGGTATATCATAAATCTAACAGCAATCGTAAGTTTTCTTACTTTTTTTCATGCGATTCCAGTTTTCCATAAATTAAGTTGTCAAGATTCACGGTTTTTATTTCTCAATATCCACCAACGGTGGTACATGAGCATAAAGATCATAATTATATACATAAATACCTAACTTCATCGAGTGAAATGGCTAAATTTGATATCTATATCAGCTTTAAACATGTCATGTTATGATTGAAACCTTGTATTTGACAAAATCCACAACGCGATGTTTATAATTTCATTGTAAGAAAACGTCTACCTAAACTCCTTTCAAGGTAGACGTGTAATTCCCATTCGTTGACCTAGTTTAAAGTTGTTTCTGTCAGTTAAAATATCAGCTCACGCTACTTTACTTTGATTACAGGTTATTCCACTCATAAAAACAAGTATTATAATTGTTGAATTATCAAGTTTTTGGATACCCCGAATACAGAAACAGGGTATTAAACATGATAATTACAAATGTGAAATACACCATTTTCAAAGCAAAACAATTTGGTTTGAAACCAAACTTCACATACATTCAAAATGATCTGAAAAAAATATATAACATTGATAAATACAACTGTTATTCGAATTGCAACTACTCAAAATATATGAAATTTTGGTCATCCTGCCATTTACTATTCAAAAACTAATCACTTCTTTTTATATGCCTTTGTTACCATTGTAATTGGAAATTTGATATAAACTGTGCATACTTGCATGTATGCAAAATTCACCTATATTTAAATGTTGCTATGTAAAATGTCACTTTCTTGTAGTTTGAATCTAAATGTACATGTACCTAAAAAAGAAATAAAATAATAAAAAAAAAAAAAAAGTTTTTGAAGAGCGATTTTTCGGTGACCTCACAATGAAACGTCCTATATGTTTGAATTTTTTCAACTAATGCATGTTTTGGTTTTTAAAATACTTAGTGTGATAATCAGTTGCTTTTTTGTATATCAATTATATATTAGGGTAGAAGGAGTGCCTCCCTTTACTCGGAGTCGTAAGGATTTTATGCTTGCTTCATATGAACCGTACTTTATATTTGAATTTTTCTCAACTAATATATTTTATACTTTTGCAAGTGCTTAGCGAGTGTGTTAATTTGCTCATTTGTATAGGTAGCTAGGTAGGTGGATTTAAGGGCTAAGGTTTTCTCCTAATATGTTTATGAGTGTATATGGAGTTGCTTCCGTTTAATCGGAGTTGCCAAGAGTTTAATCGGAGTTGCCAAGAGTTTCGCTTTTCCTTTCATACTTCAACCTTATCCTTTCACAGTTGCCTTTTTATATTAGCAACAACAAATTGCGGTGATGGAAACATACCTTAGAACTGTTCAATTGTTTTGAACTTTTTTGTGCTTTTTTATACCAATATGAAGTTTGAATTTATATCATTAAAACTATTTAGTCATTATTTGTGTCTTTTCTTTGTTTCTCATTTCGTATTGACGTTCTCCTTCTCGTAATGACTAGTAAGCAATCATTTAACTAAAGGATGTGAGCGAACATGAACAATCAAGATCCTTTCAATCAAGAACTTTCACTATTTAGAATTAAGAATAATCGTGCGCAGTGGCAACATTACAGCTGCTAACTTAAGTTTGTTCTTGTACCTGCGTATTCTTGTGCAAATATCATTTAATTTGAAATATCTTTGACAAATCTCAGGTTGGAAAAACGAAACAGATCATGTTAAACATTAGTCAACCTTTTTTTCATTAACATATTTGTATGTCATGCCAGTACATAACAGTTAACTGTAACAATTTTGGCAGGTCATTGAAGTGACCAGGGGTCGAAATCCGAAAATACCATATCTCTACAAAATCCTTCAAAAGTGATAGGAGTAAGTCATATTTGTTCCTTTGCACTAAGTCAATCTAATGATGCTGTTTTCTTTCCTAGGCTGTTTATATGGATACTTCAAACGGAAATATGGAAAGTCAGATTTTCACAAATAAGACCCCATTTGTTCTGTGCCAAACTTGAAATTCTGCAGCAGTAACCAGACAATGCTAAATATTGTATGAGAATATTTATTGAACACATGGATCATTTTTCAGTGCTGCTGGACTTATTTGATGGACATACAAACGAAACCCATATTACATGATATTTGCACTGAGATACAGTAGCAAGTGTACAAACTTAAGGTACGCAGCTCTATAGTCAAACATCAGTTGTCCATATATCTCACAAAAACAGCTGCTTAGCGTAAATTTGTTCTCTTGCTGTAAAATAATTTTGGATGATCGTAATAATAGTAGCAGTAAACTCAGGGGCCATAACTCTAAAAATATTAGTTATCAGTCACGGCGAAAACGAGGTGAAGTGAGGTGATCTGGGGTTTAACGCAACTTTCAAGAGTTTTCAGTTATATCGCCGCTGCTAGTGTTATTGCAGGAAGAATACCAGCAACAGATTTGTGGCTATGCATTGCGATGAAACCTGCGAGCTCAACAATTCGGTTGGAACTAGCGAACCATGGATGGTACTGCTCTGAAATTCAGTGCAGCATTATACCGAAACCTGACTGCGTGTACAGTTCTCTGCTGCAGACAAGGTTGCCGAGCCCGGATGGGGGAATTCGACTTTCCGTGTTTCATTATTTGCATAAGCTGAAAAGGTAAACATATTATAAAATAAAACCAGCCAATAAAAATGAATTGAAATGGAACAATAATGGCAGTGTCCGGATAGGTGAATTCAACTTTCTGTGTTTTATTATTATTTATTTTAGCTGAAAAAACATACATGTATAAAATATAACCAGCCTATATCACGAACTAAACTGGAGCAATACTAACAATATGTGGTCGGATGAATTCTACTTTCTGTGTAACAATTTGTACTAGCTGAAAAAGTACTTATATATATATCAACAAATAAAATGAATTCAAGTGGAACTATACAGACAGTGTCCAGGTGAGGGAATTTTACTTTCTGTGTTCACAGTGTAAATTAGCTGAAACAGTACCTATATTATAAAATATAACCTGCCAATAAAATGAATTCAAGTAGAACTATAAATACAGTGTCCGGGTGAGTGAATTCGACTTTCTGTGTAAACATTTGTACTAGCTGCCTATATTTCAAATTATCAGCCAATAAAATATAGTCAAGTGGAATTATAAAGGCAGTGTCCGGGTGAGTGAATTCGACTTGTGATTTGTTATTTTCATTAGCTGAAAATACATACATTAAAAAATAACACCAGCAGATTAAATGAATTTAAGTGGAGTAAAAATGACAGTGCCCGGGGAGTAAATTGTTCTCTCTGTGTTTCAGATGAATGACACTGTACAATGAAATTTTATTAGCTGAAAAAGCACATATTATTGAATAGCCCTGAAAATCAAGATGTCAGTGATACGACACTATGGGATTATTGGTATCAGGGAATTGAAACAACGTAGCAGATATTTATACATTAGTGAAGCAGGACGTATTGGATTCGAGATTCTTAGTTGGTCAAAATACACTATAAAAAGCAAATATGTCTCATTAATTCAAAAGAAGACTCAGGCTATGCATAACGTATCCGAGTCATTCCCAAAAGTTGCAGCTTTTTCACGTACCGGAATAAAAATCGGTAAAATATTGACAGAACTTTGTCAGAATTCATTTCTTGTCAACTTCTAACTTACACTCTAACTGGCAGGTAGTTTAATTGTAACCTAAATGACCAAATAATGTTTTTTCGGTTATTTTTGTAACCAAATATATGCTTTTTGGCTTGTTTATAGGTGCAAAGTCCAGGAATCGGATGTCTATGTTTTTCGTATCCTTGTTTGAATATATTTGTTTCTGTAGGTATTCTAAAATGTAGTGCTTTTCCTCATTCCTTATAAATCTGTATAACTTTAATGTGAAAATTGTATGTGAAAATTTGAATTACTATCTTGTATACGAGAAACATGTCTTTCCTGTAACAGGTATATAAAATTCAGAAACAAATAATGATCCATTATCTTTTCAAAGAAAACACTTTTGTCATTCTGATCATCAACCATAGGTTTAGAATATTGAAGATGCCTTGTTGACTCCAAAACAACTTGCTTGCTGAAAATGTTGATGGAAAAGTGAAAAATGTTGGGTATTTTTTATTGGCGTCTTTCAGATTACGCAACTTATCCAAACAATAACCATATTTCAAGAGATGCGTCTTTCTCTATGCATGCTGCACCAAAACAACTACACAATGATGGTGTATAAAATGGGACAAGGACTGTTCATTACTTTTCATTTGATGAAAAATGGAATTTGTCTTTCATGTAACAGTCTTTTCTGTAACAGATGGATTTGTTATTGGAAAGACCATTATTGTTACTCCAAAGACAAATGAATAGATATGTGCATCCTACTTGTTTGTTTCAACAAGAATTTGATTGACATTTACAATGTAGGATGTCCCATGAGCTTCTTTACCAGAGGGGATGAAAGCATCCCTTTCTGCAGTCAATCAAAGTTTTTGTCAAGGGTTGTTATCGTTACTGTAAAGACAGTTGAATATTTAATCGAAAATAAACATTATACTTGGTTGTTTCTTTCTTCTAAATATGTACTTAACTCATGAATTGTCTTTGAGAACAATATTTTGAAAAACAATTTTTTGTTCAACAATGTTTATATTTTAAGTCTGTGGTATATAGATGTTACACGAAAGACATACTGTGTTACTGTAAAAGACATCTAAGAAACTAATACGTAATTTGGGAATTTATTTGTCGGTGCATGAGAAACACAAACCCTACCTTCCTTGTGCAGAGAGGTCACATATTTATGTTTCATTAAACAAACTTTCTAACTTATTTGAAGCATTTTCTTTCCAATAACAATTTGTGTCTTTGGAATAACAGAACTGTCTATCATGTAACATAACCAAAACATAATTGATTTATTACCTTAAAGGTAAAAAAACTTGTCATAAAATGTCAAAAAATCGTGATCACATGATCTCTTATAGCTATCTTCATTTTATTCTTTATGTTGAGGTCAATAGACCGATCAAATCTGTCAAATCTCGTGCATGCGTTATTTCAGCCAATCAGAGCGGTGATTTCGCCACGCGAATTTGTCAACTTTACTTCCGGGGATAAACAAAGCAATAATGGCGACTCGTTTCTGTTGTTGCAAATAATATTAAAAATGGCGTTCTTTACCATATTTATGCATCGATGTCATGACATAAGTATTCCTAATTGAGTAGGGTTACAAGGTTACTGTTATCCATCGCTAAAATTGTGGAAAAGGCTCACTACATGGTAAAAAAACAATCGCGGGTCGGACAAGTGTACGCAGGTGAGAATTTGCACGAAGTACGCACTTTTCAAGTCATCTTTCAAGTTTATTTTCAGTACTGTATGTTTCAGAATCAGCAGTTCATTGAAGGTGATTGAGATCATTTCGAAATTTCGCTATATTGTAAACAGACTATGTTGAACGTTTTGTTGCTCCGCATACGATAATGAATCCAAATTAAATATGATTAAATATCAAAGAACTGCCAGACATTGAATATTTGATAAAAATAAGGTTTATCTGCATTTCTATTTCACTCACTATGTTCCATATGCATTATAATATGCTCCAATCCATAAGATTAATTTATGTATATAGCTTTCAAGCCGTTGCATAACTTTTCAGATTTGATACTAACAAAACTTGAAAATATACTTGCCTGTAACATAAAACATATATCTAACATGTTCAGTTTAAATATTCAAATTTTTCAGTTCAATTTTCAAATATTTGATCAATGATAACTTAGCTACTCAAACCAAATATCTGGATTACCTTATTTATTGGTGACAGTCTAGACATACATATAAGATACAACAGTTAACTTTTCTGTCAAAGCTGTAACAATACAGTTATAAATGAGTCAATAAGGGTACCAAAACTGTTCAACTATCATATTAAGAGGGGGTAAGTTAAACTAAGTTTAGTGACCATAGATCAGTTAACAAAAATACATCTGATTACTATTCTTTATCAATCAAATGAAACTTGGGGCATACATGTCCATGATTTCAGGTGCACTGTACAATAAGACAAAAACCAAACTAATAAATCAAAAAATAAAATTTCACATGTGAAATCTTGAAAAAATAAAGATACTTTTCATTGCTGACTAATATGTTCAGTGATCATCCTTTCTACTGTCTCTTACTTTGGAAATGCAAAATTTATGTAAAGCAAAGATTTATATTTTATTTTCAAGATTGATTAATTTCAGGTTACCTTATTTTGTCTGATTTCCACAAAACAGTGTTATTATTTTAACAATTATATATTAACAGTTTTCAGTGTCCATTAATTTTATTTGGATCTTTCAGTTTTGAATTCTCTAAAACAATTATCTGATATACAGTGAAATCTATCAATGGCTGTAGGCTTTTCTAATTGAAAATGTTGTCATATCAATATTTTCCCAATCTAAATAAATTTAGATCAATAGGTTTTATATTAGGTCATACTGTTGTATAAATATATATAGTTTTAACTTTTTAAAAATCATCCATATGTATTCACCTCCAACCACATAACCTTCTCTCTTTTACTGTACATGTAGATATTTGGGAGTTGTCATTGAAAAATCATATTTGGCTACATTTAAAACAAATATTTAAAAAGCAAGATATAATAAAAACTATGATTGTATGTAGTGTCAGCAATTATTTTCTTATGGTGTTTGGGATTCAAAATTAATGTATGATGATTATTTACAGTCAATTGATTTTTGAAGGTAGACTTTGGTAATTGAATTTTACATTTGAAAGAAACATGAAAATTATTACAATTTTAAGGACATAATAAATTACATATTCTACTGGAATAATATTTTTAGAAATTTTTTTATGATTATATGTCCTTGCATGTGTCAATATACAAGATTTTATCATTATAATTAATAATTACCAATATCAATATACAAATATGGCAACTTATTTTTAATTTGTTATCAAGGATTGAGCTTCGAACTCAGTATCTGAAATGATTAAAATTCTCAGTAATGATACTTTTTGTTGGCTGATCTAGATTTGTAATATACACACCGTCAACAACAATACTGATGCGACCATGACAATGATTAACCTACATAGTTCAGTAATAAAGTTTCTCGACTTAATATAAAAAAAAATCAACTTGTTGATGATTTATGAAATTAAACATGTAGTGGTCAAATGTGTTATGAAAGCCTTAATTTACCTGAATTGTACGGCAATTTTCAAAAGTGATGGAAATATTCCATTTTGAAATGCGTTTGTTTACAAAATGGTCGACGACTTCTCTCACTCTGGGCATTGATAAAGTGTCAAAATTACTTTCCATTTGTTGATAAAATGACATAAACGACATAAGCATGAACGCAAGCCAAAAGATTCCGCAAGCGACATTGCTGAGATACGCGGCCCGGCTCGCCTGTCCCCTCAAATATTTCAACCAATCACGTCGTAGGGGGCGGGGCCTAACTGCTCTCGACTGGATCGGTCTATTGATAGGATATGAAGAGAATTTGTAAGAATCAACATGCTTAACAAGTGTTTACCATATGAAAATATTACTTTTTTTTCTTTTTACATTTGAGTAACAACATATATGCTAAGGTGGATACTACGATGCAACATCTTTACATACAAATGTTCTTTAAAGGGGCAGTAGCACTTTTTTTGATAATTTTATATTTTAAATATTTCACTGATAATTGTAAGTTAATGCTAAATGTATTATTTTGACAGTGTCAAAAATCTCATTACACAAGCCAATCATCCATAGTCAGAGGACAAAGTATGAAGATTCACATAAAATCCATTGGCGGCCATTTTTGTGTGAACACCTTTAATTCATTTTGCGTAAGAAAAGGGAATCTCATGGCTAAACTTAACGTTATATATTTGAATTTATTACTGCTCCATTTAGGTTAAATCCATTGTCTTTCAATTGGAACCACTAAATTTCATTTTCCTGACATCACCTTATATTCCCCCTAAAAACGTGCAACTGCCCCTTTAAAGAAAACACACAAGCATAATATCGTTACTGGAAAGACGTTGTCTCATTAATGTAATAAGTTTTAATTAAGATATCATACATAATTAAGCCTCAAATACATTTAAAATCTTATGTTTATAAATGTACCTTACCATTTGTGAAAGAAAAATCTAGAACCCAATATAACTTTTTTGGTCATCTATACACAAAAAAGCTGCATCTTTTGAGAATGACTTATCTACAAACTTCTAAAGCATGGGATTGCTTGTTTATATGACAATGTGTAAGTTCAGTCAGAAAAATCGAATCTTCTGAGAGTTTAGCTTTTACGTTTGTTGTGTGTTTTTTCAAGATGAATCATAATTTATCATTGGAAAGTGAAAGGAAACAAAAAGCTAGGTTCAAGAAAACAAGTGATGTATTTTATTCACTATGTGAGAATATAATTATAATGTTGAAAATACCATTACCCTCATTATATATTTCCGTATAGTTAAAGTATTACAAATGTTAAAATGTGAAAATTTTTCCCCTGTTCAAAAAAGATAATCTTTTCAAAACAAATATCAATATTTGGATATCCATTTTACAATTATTTTATCTGTCTTCTTTTTATGTATCATGAATATTTTATATTATTATTTTGAAAATTGAGATAATACCAAACATTTTGATTTTTATGGCTCAATGTTTCTGTCATTATGGAATCATTTGATCTCCTTGTGAAAATGTTATGTAAGCAGTTCGTGATTTGATTTTTATAATTGCAATAATGAAGTTTGTCCCATATAATTTTAATTTCATTGTATAGATATTTAAACAAGATTATAAGGCCATTAAATGAAGATGTATGGATCTGCACCATATATAACTTATGTTTCAGCTTAAAGATTGATCTCGCAAAAGTGAGAATACACAACATAGCGGCTCACTGTCATATGAAACCATTTTTCATTGTTTTATAAAACTCCTTAGTTATAACTGGGTAACTTTGTGGAAAATAGTATTTTTCACTTCAAAATTGAAATAAGTTTCCATTCTCATCTTCACCTTGATTAAAACATACAATATATGAATATCTAAGTTTAATCTAAAATTCAAATGTCATTCATAAATAATAAATACACATTATGTATTGTGTATATCATACATGTTGTCTATTATGAGTTATTTATCATGTACTACACATACTTTATCCCCTAAATGTAAACCAAACCAGCAGCATTCCAAAGGTGTGTCAACATTCTTGTCAATATAAGTGTAAATAACCTGCAACTTTTATTTATTTTGCACATCAATTTATACTTTCCTCAAGTTCAATGACAAAACATCTTCCACGGTAAAAATGAGCAATGCTTAATCCACATTCGGATTCAGGTCAGTAAAACAAGTATTTTACTTTTGTTTTTCTGAGGAGTCTGACGGGATCAAATTTCAACCTTATCGTAACATATATTCCATTATGAAGAAACTAAAGCGATTGTAAATGTATACACATTGTCAATATATGTTGAACATACAGTTTACAGAGAAAAATCCCATTAACTTGAGCCTTGTTGAATTGTCTACCTTCTTGTACCTTCTGTCAAGCTGTTACAACATAATGTAGTTCGACTCACCATACCGCAATATCAAATACATCACAAACCAAAGATATTTGCAGATACTAAGATAAGTGATAAGAATCCTATCAATATGTCGGTATGAAGCTGTAGCGATGACTACCTGGAACCTGTGAAGAAGGACACATCTGTAGCTGCATAGACTCATGTACCAGAATTCATGTGTTTTGTGCACTAAAAAGCAGGCAAAACTGGGCAACAGTGACTTGACCCGGATTCAAAAGCACGGGTACACAAGAAAGACTCGCAGTCTGTAGGTTGAGTGGCGAATTCTTCAATAATGCCAAAAGTGTCATTGTTTTTATGAAAACTCCCCGATGTTTCAGAGTATGTGTGGTTTGAAGGTCTATATAGATCATGAAAACCTTTCCACCCATGTTGACCAACCTCTAACTTCATTAAAACAAAGGGTATATATCTAACTTCACTATAACAAAGGGTATATATCTAACTTCACTATAACAAAGGGTATATATCTAACTTCATTATAACAAAGGGTATATATCTAACTTCATTATAACAAAGGGTATATATCTTACTTCATTATAACAAAGGGTATGTATCTAACTTCACTCAAACAAAGGGTATATATCTAACTTCACTATAACAAAGGGTATATATCTAACTTCACTATAACAAAGGGTATATATCTAACTTCATTATAACAAAGGGTATATATCTAACTTCACTATAACAAAGGGTATATATCTAACTTCATTATAACAAAGGGTATATATCTAACTTCATTATAACAAAGGGTATATATCTAACTTCATTATAACAAAGGGTATATATCTAGATAAGCTTCTTGGTTAAATATACCAATCAAGAACAACTTGCATTGATGTCAAACTTTACTCTTTTCCAGTTGAATTTGCATCTATTGCATTAAATAGCATTCGTAAGTTGTAATGAGCAGTTGTATTTGTAAGGAACTGGTCGTTTACTAATCATTAAGAATATGGGAGAAACCTCAAGGTAATATACAAATGTAATATATCAATAACACGACTGAGCACTTATAAAAATTTTTTAACGATACAAGCAGCTACAGGTTACCCTCTTAAAATTTAAATGCTTAGTCTTGACGTGCAACATATTTTGTATCTTTCGCTCCAGGATGAGCATACGTCCAATACATTTACAGAATTATCTGTGTTTTGCTCTGAATTTCCAGCCTCTTAGGCATTAAGTATGTCACAGTGAACCTCATATATGTAATATAATATATATATATATATATATATATATATATATATATATATGAGAGCTTAAACATATGAACCTCTTGTTTGTTATACAATGGACGCGTTTCGTCATAGAGGATATTGCACACTTGTTTTATAGTGGTCAATATTGAGTTACAGACGACCAAATAAAGGCATACAAATGTCATCTTTGTTTATGTAACATTCTTTCTCTTCTAACGGTTATTAGATTTTTCCGCATTTTATTACAATTTACCGCAGTATTACATTTTACCGCGTTTTTATTACAATTTACCGAAGTGATAACATCTTACTGCGTTTATTACGTCCAAACACCGCACCTCCAGTGGTCCTTAGTACACAGAGCTATAAATTATATGAATGATGATCTCGTAGAACTTAAATGCCATAAAAAAAATCATGCCTCTGACCAATTTAAGCTGTGGTCGGATCTTTTCTGTGACATGCAGCCAGCCACACACCCTTCCCTTGAGGAGGGAGAGTGCATTGTTTACTCACTTTGTCATACTGACACTGGATGATAGCATCGATATCATATCGTTGCTTTTGATCTAGACCTGCCTTTTTCCAGGGTACCTTACAATCGTAAAACACCTATTCAAAGTCCTAAAAACCTAGACACTTGACCAGAAGATAATTCTGTGAACTCCTATGAACAATGGAATAGTGCACAGGTCTAGTACATAAATATTTGGTAGTCTGAAATCGCTTTGCAAATGAGAAGGTTAACCAAGTGTTTTTATTCTCAACTTATTTATACCACCAATGTTGTACAATAAAACTTTAAAATATATTTGTTTCTATTTCATGATTGTGTTTACATGGAAATGTATTGCTATATATTATTGATCTATATATCTTATCTGGTTTTATTACTTTTAATTTATGATTGTGAAACTAATTGTGAAACTAATTGTGAAACTTATTACTAGTATATTATTATAATTATTATTATTATTATTATTATTATTTCATTATTACTATTATTCAATCTATTTCATATTCTAGTAAAATGGTTAAGTGAGGTGCAATGTGTATTAGCTGGTTTAGACACTGAAAATTGGTGGCACGAGATGTGGAATGATAGAGGTCTGTTAAACGGAAATAAGTTGAGGACCTATAGAATGTTTTAATCTAGCCCAAATGCAGAAACGTATCTTACTCAAGTAACAAATCGACAACATCGCAGCCTGTTGGCTAAATTGAGATGTGGAAGTTTTCCTTTAGAAATTGAGGTTGGAAGATTTAATCGCCCACCTACCCCGTTACATGATCGTCTGTGTTTATTGTGTGATGCTAATGTTGTGGAAAACGAAATTCATTTTCTTGGAGAATGCCATCTATATAAGGATATCCGTTCCGGATTATGGAAGCAAGCTACATATTTGAACTGTGATTTTCCCTTGTTTACCACTACTGATAAATTAATATATTTAATGCAAAATTCTCAGCTATCTAAATCTTTAGCCGCTACCGTAAGCAGCATGTTCCAACTTCGTCGTTCGAGGAGTGTCTGTGAGACTGAGAGTGGGTGTGTTGTTTTTGGTTTTAAATTTGGTATGAATCAGTTTTGGGCCATAACTAGAGCGAAAGAGTAAGCGAGGGGTGAGTTTGTGTGCGCATGTGTGGGGGTCGGGAGTCGTGTGGGTACTGTCTGTGTTTATGTTTGACTGAAAGGGTGTGTCTGTGGGAGAGAGGGGTGAATGTGTACTGTGTGAGTCTGTGCTTGACTGAGAGAATAAAGTATTGTATACGGATGCGTTGTATATCGTGGTTTCTTATGAGTGCAGTAATGTATTGAGAGTGTATGTGGGGTGGGGTAAGGATGGGTAATGTGGTGAAAGGTGGTGCGAAATCTGACGAATGCAAATGTATTGTTGTATTTGTTATGAATTTGTTATTGTAATTGTATGTTTGTGTCTCGTAAGCCTTATGGCTGGGTGCTGACTTTTAACAGATTTTTATACTGTGATATATATATATATATACAGCATGTGACACACTAATAAAATACTCTTCTTCTTCTTCTTCTTCTTCTGTATTGATATCATAGTTTTCATTTTGTATACGATCGTTGTGCATACTTGCTACATATGCTTGGTTGGTTTGAGACATCATCTCACACTCCGTATGAAGTGAATACCGATCACGATCGATAGCGTACATGTTCTGCCCTTGATCGATGTAAAATCGATGCGTTGCGTGTGAAGCAAACGAAACATAGTATTGATCAACTTTGCGTCATTTACTCGATCATGGTAGTGGTAGCCATACTTGAAGAAAAGCCACGCATCTGCCATTAGTGAGGTTTTGGCATGATGATTTCGTTCAAATCCGAATCATTGGTCATATGGGCAACCCCCTCAAGCCAATTATACCCCTGCTACGAAGTAGTCGGGGTATATAGCGGTCAGCGCGTCCGTCTATCCGTCCGGGTGTTCGTCCGTCCGGATAATAGATTTCTGACATCAAACCCAATACAGAAACTGTGTCTATCGCAGTAGTTCATTCCAATGGTCAGCACGATTATGTTTGTTTCATAAAATTCACATCTTGAACAATGCGCTTATGTATAACGCATATAGCGAAGAATATGCAAATGTTCCTTGCATTCTTTGGGTAGTATATAACAAATAATTTGACAATAAACGAATAAATATGAAAAATGTCACATCGGTAACACGAAACTTGAAACTGTCAAGTATTTTAAATATCATGCCTTAACTTTGTCATGTCGTGATATGTTTTCAAAAGCTTGTGATATTATATGCAAACAAGCAGAGAAGGATCTTAACCCAGTTAAAAATTCATCTGTGCCTTTGAAACTGTATTCAAGATATTGCTTTTAACATGGACAAATTCAACCAATCTTATTGTATGGAGATGGAATTTGGGGGAAAGTGTTTCGTAATAATATAGAAAAGTACATTCACACTTTTGTACGTTTGTGCTAGGAGTTGGCTACTGCTCTCCAACCCACTAACTCTATATTGGCTGAATGTGGTCGATACCCACTGCATGTCAATTGTAAAACAAGATTGACATAGTGTTGGAAACGCTTGCTGAGACAGCCCGATTCCCGCATTTCAAAGGGTTAGGTTCAATAATGCCTACAAGGAAAAACGCCTACAGAGAACAATGCCTTCACTGAATGTTATGGCAGCGACACGCTTACCTGCACACACGTGAACTGTTCCAATTGATTTGGAATGATGCCTACAATAGAGAATTAACGAGCAGATAGATTAAGAAAGTGAGAGAAAGACAGACAGACAGACAGATCGTTTATTTTGGTTTCAAGCAACGCTCGCCCTTCTTCTTGATGAGTTTCCATTAACCAGTTCGTAACGTCTGACTTGATGTGAATAATATGAAAATAGTTTCCTATGCAGATAAATCATCTAGGTTCTATTCTACACTGTGTAACGGGTACTCTACAAGCAGGACCGAAAAAAATCCTGTTTTTAATTTTTTACAAAAAATACATAAGGATAGACACTTCGCTTATGTCATATATAATATCGATTGTGCTGACAACCAATCTCATTGAAATCAAATCTTAGATTCTCTCTCTTGTTTCATATTATGTTGTTACTTGTCACCCATCTAAGATCTGACGGAATCCCGTAGAGAACCATGTCCAGGTGAACTTTGAACAGGAAATGACCCCGAATTTGACAGTCAATCAGTTTGTAGGGTCGGTCCTGGTGCGACCAATCAGATTCCATCTTCTTCCGTCATTTCGGCGTATCGATAAAATAATTAACCCCGCTATAGATGCTTTGTAATAATTCATATAACAAAACCTACAAATATAGGTGCACAGGCTTTTGTGTGTCTGGCTATCCATTGTAAATCACTGTGTCTACACATGGAAATAAGCTAACGAGGGCTGCATGAGCGCGTCGGCATTGCAGGGAGCTTATCTGATTTGCAACCCGACTAGAACCGTTGTTTTGGAAAAAAATCCGTTTGATAACTTATGATCGAGTTTTGTAGTAACCATAAAAGTTTCATTACATAAGTTATGTTTAAAAGCGGATATGTCACTGACACTGACAAAACGCTTCTGAATTCTTTACAAAGCTATAAAAATCCGGAAATTTGTTGATAATCAAGTATAGAAGGTACGTGAAAAGATAGAATAAAATTCAAGATCCATAATGATCAGCATTTCATGGTGAACTTTGTTTAATACCTGTATGCATTTTTCGGGCCTGAATTTGCGTAGTTTTTCAAGAACTCAATTTAAACTCTTCTTTTAAACTAATCTTCATATCCTGCAAATCTCACCGCAAAACGTGTGACAAAGATGTTTTGAGAAAACAATATAATTCTCATTTAATTAAAGATTAAGGTTGTACTTCAAAGAAAAAATAATTGATATTTCATGAATTTTTCTCAATCTTGTATCCTTTGATCTCGATCATAGTCTAGATTGTAATGTATCATAGTATTATTAATTTTACAACATGTATAATATGCATAAGATTTAAAGAAATATCGTATCAAGTTTCCGATAATCTGAAATTTGATCATATTTTAATAATTCTGACTACAAGGATGTTAACAAAAAAACTGCTTTCATGTTGATGTAGCAAATCAAGCGTACCCAAACTTTCAGAAAACCTCGGCATTTTCCGCGTTACATAGAAAAGCGATGATGTTTGAACCTTTAATCTACTTTCACAACTTTGAAAGCGCAACCGTGACGGGTTGAAATCTTACTTCCAGATCGTAGATGAGTGACCAGTAACAACATAATATAAATAAGGGAGCGAATCAATGATTTGATTTTAATCAGATTGTGCTGACAACATTTTTGCTTTGTTTTCATTGTATGCATATGTGGAACATTCCACTTTTCGAATAGAATGTAGGTTGTTTTACTTTAAGCCACTAGTGCATGAAGATGTGTTGATAAGAATGTTTCCTTCCATGTAGGCTAACTGATGTACCTGGGAACAGTTATCTACCCCTGTTTGATGATGAAATATCCATGTTTGAAATAAACACTGCAATTTCTAAAGCTCACAATGGTAAAGCATCAGGTGTAGATGGCATACCTGTGGAGGTGCTTAAAGGGGAATCTATTAAAGCTGTTTTACATAAGCTCTTTAATGTGTGTTTTGATACCGGTAGAATTCCTCATACATGGACGAAGGGGATCATTAATCCCATTCCAAAATGCTCGACCTTGGATCCAAGAGACCCCCTTTCCTATAGAGGAATTACCTTAACTACAGCGATGTACAAGCTTTACTGCAGCATCCTTAACAATAGACTTCAGGACTGGGCTGAGAGCAACCATGTTTTTCATGATTCACAGAATGGATTTCGTAAAAAACGTTCTACCCTTGACCATATACATACGCAAATACGCTACGAAAATCCTCTCAGCGGTTAAATCCTTGTATAGCCAGGTAAAATGCTGTGTAAGAGTAAACAGACTGTACTCATCCTGGTTTAATGTGAATCGTGGTCTCAAGCAAGGCTGCTTGCTTTCACCTTTATTATTTAACTTATACATAAATGATTTACTTCAGATGTTTAACGGTCTCGGCGTTGGAATTCTAATTGATGACACATATGTGGCAGCTTTAGCATATGCTGACGATATAGCCCTTGTGGCCGAGACAGAAGATGATCTAAAACTGCTTCTTGATGCACTCGGGAATTGGTGTGTTAAAAACTCACTAACAGTTTTAAGCTTTAGTGAATCAAGCGAAGATTTTAAATTGGCCACCATTTTACATAATGCAGATTTAGTATTTATATCAGCCAAAACCTGCCATAGTATTCAAGCTAAACGACGTAGTATTTTATATAGATAATTGTCTCTCATAATTCTTTTATAAGAATGGCACTGTAAATACTCTTCTCGTTTTTACATGATTGTATATGTATTTTACATGTTTTACAGTGGTGAGACATAAATAAACATGTGTCTGTCTGTCTGTCTGTCATTAGTGAACGCAATATTGTCTAATGCTAAATGTCTAGATGATTCTGGTGATGCTAATTGGACTTTATCAGTGCGAGATTTTTATTCCGGTATGGTCTATCTTACGCCTGGTTGAATCAGAATGTACGCAACAGAATTGTTCATAAGCATGCTTAAACAGATATTTAAAGATATTCATTGACAAGAGTTCTGCCTCTGTGAAACATTTAAATTTGGTAGTAGACCAGAAACATACTTGCGAGTGATGCCAGCGCCTTATCTACGGAGATCACTGACAAAATTTCGACGACAGTATCGCCAATTACAAGATACAACTTTATATAAGATCAAAAAGTGAAGATACTGCTATTGTTTTGTGTCCTTTTATAACAGTAAGTTAGAAAATGAATATCATGTTTTCTTTGAATGGCCGTTTTATAATGACAATTAATGTTACACCAAATCCAATTAAGACAGATTATAAGCCTATTGAATTCAAAATCAGATAATGTTATATAACGTTTAGCTGTGTTCTGTACAAAAGCTTTGACCGTATGTGCTGCTACAGTGTGGACAATGTAAGGCGCTGTATTCAATTGTATACAAGAAAGTCAATGTACTGTTGGCCTTATGGACTTCATACAATAAAAAATTTCTGTCTGTAAAATATTTTTTTATCTACAATTCCTGTAATGCTTTTCATGTGATTGAGAATTTTCTGTCAATATGTATATACATACATGCTTATCAACAGGACGATGATTGTTTTAATTCAAATGTCTTTTTTCTTTACATTCTTCGAGTATTATATTTCCTGATTTATGATCCAATTTCTAATATGTACGTTTGCTATTATTTCAATTAGATGTGGGCTGTGTTTTCTGTAAATACGGAAAAGTTCATAATGATTAAAGAACAATAATCTATAGATTCTATTAAACGGACAGTAGCAAGTTTTTATGGGGTTTGTATAAGGTGATGTCAGTAAAACGAAAATTAATGGTTCCAATTGAAAGACAATGTATTCAAACTAAATGAAACAGTGCTAATTCAAATATATAATGTAAAGTTCAGCCATGCGATTTCTTTTTCTTACACAAAACAAATTCAATGTGTTCACACAAAATGGCCGCCAATGGTTTTTATGTGAATCTCCATACTTTGTCCTCTGGCTATGGATGATTGGCTTGTGTTATTTGACGGTGTCAAATTAATACATTTAGTATTAACTTACAATTATCAGTGAAAAAATTAAAATGTAAAATTATCGAAAAACGTGCTACCGCCCCTTTAAAATACTTCTTTATAGATTAACTAAAGAAACTTCACGCACGCATCGACAAGTAAAAATAGTAAAAAAAATTACAGCTGACTGAATGTAATGCAATTCAAACATGGTGCAAAATCCAAACATGTAAAGATAAGTGTTTAGTTATTTATAACCGCAAATGCAACCAAACATGTATCTTGTAAATAGCTTATTTTAATGTTCAACATGTTTTAACTTGAAATCCCTACCTGTTATTCCACCGTCACTTTCTCGGAAACCTTTATTCTGCGAAATATTGATTATGATTACTGTTGCTTGCCAACGTTTTAGACAAACAAACGAAGGTACTTCAAAAGGTTGTTGGGTCTACGCTTTCTAATACGAGAAGTATTTTCTGCGTGAGTATTGAAAAAATATATATTCTTTGTAATTTGAATCGAACCAAAAAAATAATTTAATTAATAGCACCGGTCATTTGTCTTTAATTAGTTTTGAAATGGAAATCATGAACTTTCATTTACATGCAATAAATCATGAACGTCAACATTTGACTTATGACTACCTTTTGTTATTGCAAAGCGATTGATAAACGTTATGTTATTGTTTTTGCACTGAAATCATGTCTCATTGCAATCTTTGAAGATTTTCTCACGCATCAGAATTAACCTCAAATATCTCTCAAACGGGGTCATGATACTCAAACTGCCTTGACACATATGTGACCTTTTAAATGCTTTGGAAGACAAAAATAACTTTTTAAGAATATATATGCATGTTATTATAGTTTTCAATTTCATTTGATCAAAATAGATAAAACACAAGATGGAAAACCTACCTAAAAAGGAATTCAAAAAGGTGAGATTCATTTTCATTCATTTGTTATACAGTTTGAATTGAGGGCACCTGTTAAAGGGGCAGTATTACGTATTAAGGGCAATGTAAGGTGATGTCAGGAAAAGGAAAATTAATGGTTCCAATTATTATATCTAAGAAGTACTCATTACTACTTTTGTTGTCGGAATCACTTTGATGGATGTGACTGTATCAATATGCGGAATGTTATATGCAAAACAGTGTGATCCCAAATTTAACATTGTTTCATTTTCAATACGAATCGAAACCTTGTATATCTTGAATACATCAACCATTGGTATATAATGTTTAATTATTCTATTATTGCTATGTGTTGTAAAAATACGGAGATTGATCCTACTATAGATTATCCACTGTGGCGCCTATCTTTTCATAAGAGAACAAATATCATAATAAATAACTTGATAAATTATTCACCGTCTAACAAATCTTTATATTGCAATAAACTCATTTTTTTAACATTTTAGGTATTCGATTGAAGATAATATTTGGTTTGTTCAATGAAAATATAAACGATTTGTTATTTGTCACCGTCGGAAATAATAGTCAGTGTATGTTATGTAAGATTCAACAAACAACAAACCATCAGATTATCACTTTAAACGGACATGTCTAGCCATAACGGCGCCAATTTAACAAGGCAGTCGCATTTCTGCGTCATTTGATAGGGTTTTGAAATATACGATACAGCATGTTTATACAATAATAATTGTCTTGAATAAATCGTTATTGAGCCGTCGGATATCTAATCTATCGGAATATACGAAAATTGAGTGTTTTTTTGTGAATATTTGTATGTTAAATGAACGATCGAAAATGTGTCATTACCCGTTGAAAAATGATCATTAGGTGAAACTACTCACCTACTGCTATGTCACAGTAGGTTGACACGCTCGGAACACGCTTCAGTGACCACAGATTCTGTTCGCTGGGGCTAATTGGGCAGTGTATTTTAAAGTTATTTCTGTAAGTCATTACTCAAGTAAATGAATAACTTACATCAATGATATGTTGGATAATAATGGTAATTTTCTAGATGTTGAAGAAAGGAGAAAACTATTTGAATGTAAAACTAATTTTCTAGAATATCAAGGAATAATCGAATCTATCACATTTTATTGTAAATCTATAAATGTTTATATTGAAAAGAAACTTCATCAACTACCAATTTTACCATATCTATTACAAAACATAGTTGGAGAACCAAAGGATTGTAGAGAAATCTATGATATACTCATAGCAGAAAACAATCCAAAACCGTTAAAATACCGAGAAAAATGGCAAAAACAATTAAACGAAACACTGATGATAAAACATGGGAAACTATAGACAAAAATTACATTTAAGTCTTATAACAGTGTACAACACTCTTGGTTCCAATATAGTATAATACATAGGTTTCTGCCAACAAATGACCTCCTGTCAAAAATGAAATATAAAGAATCTAATGCGTGTACTTTTTGCCAATCCGAGAAAGAATCGATTATGCATTTATTTTATGAATGTAAACTCATAAAACCTATTTGGGGAAAAATAGAAAAATGGATTTTTGATAAAACAGGAACTGATATTAAATTCTCGAAGGAAAACATCATTTTAGGTTATTGTGAGAAGAGAAATTATGTCATTAATTTGATAATTACTGTCTGTAAATACAATATACATAAAATGAAGCTACATTCCAAACTGTTAACATGTAAAAGAAGAAATTAAGACAGCATATTACATTGACCGCTTTAATTCCTATTCAAAGTGCAAATATGAATGCTTTCTCAAATTCTGGTCAGTTTGTCATAACCTTTTTTGATAACATTTTACATACTTGTATACTCAAATGTACCTATCCGATCATATATTTGCTTGTTTTTCAAACCTTTTTGTTAATGCAATGTTGTTATGTACTGAATTGACTTCAAAAATAAAAAAAATTTAAAAAAAGAAAGTGTATTTTAAAAGCCGTATTTAGGCAGGTTACCGTCCGATTTCGAAACTTCAAAGTTGACTCTAATTCAAATTGCGAGCCCCTTTTTATGAATCCCGAAAGTGGTCATAGACCATTTCAGTCCCCCTTTAAAATATATCAAAACAAGAAGACATTAGTTATCAACATTGCCCGCCAAATCGGTTCAACTCCTAACATTTCCATAGAGTCTGCAATCAATGAACAAGGGCCATACAGTGTACCTTCGTATAAAGTGAATAATTGCATGCCTCTGATTTTCAAAATCCATCAAGGCTTTAATATATCAAGGATAGGGATAGCAATTTGACATTGACTCAGCTTATATTTCTGAAATCGACCTAGTAGCGGCTTATTTACGATTATATAAATACACCGCTTAATAAGACCGGTGAATAAAATAGTACGTTTTTGAGTAAACGTCATTATTTGTACTTACCGTCGACGACTCACCGTAGCCCATTGATTGCCTATCAATCATCTCTCGACCCATAACACAGAAAAAACAACACGGGAGTTACCTGCATATCCCCGCCGCGCCCCCTATGTCTACGTCACCAAAACCTCATCCAACCTACCTGGAGCCAGTGAACGCTAGATCGAACCTACTCGCAGGAGGGGAGGCATGGGTGGAGCCGCACCCGCAGTGCCATGCTGCGCTAACACCTGTGGCCCGAGCCTGGCCATGCCCGCAAGGTCTTCCGTGGACAAGTCTCGGAAGGTAGTGGTTAGCGAAAACCATGCCGGACTTCCAGAAACAGCCCGACATGATGTCCGCTACGGCGATGTTGCTGTGAAAAGCCATAGTGGCTGAGATCGCTCTGATGTCATGGGGATTAGTCCGAGCCGGCGGGGCTAACTCCTTGGCTTTGTAGGCATCCAGGATAGCGGACCGCAGATAGACACCCAAGAGACGTTTGTCTATCTCCTTCGTGCTACGCTGGGAGTGAGGAAGGAAAAGTCCGGAGCAAGTCCCATCGTGGCCTAACCCCAATCCCTCGCTTAAAACCGGAGCAAGTCTGCCTGAAGAGCGTGTAGCTCTGAGTAGCTCTGAAGGCGGTCTTGACCGTCAGTCGGAGAATGATGGATTCCGTCAGGGGTTCGTAGAATTCCGAGCATAAATTAATGCTCGAGGACAATCGCTAGGTCCCACTCGGGAGGTCTAGGTTTGAGCCGCCTGTCCTCCTGACGAAAGGTCCTGATCACCTCCTTGAGAACGGAGATGTCCACCGCGGGGTACACTAAGTACTCCACCACCTGGGGAACAATCGCTACCTGGACATCCCAGCCCTTGTCTGCACAGAAAGTGGCAAATGACCCCCACTGTACGTCGTACAGCTTTCTGGTGGTGACAGGCTGGGCCGAGGAAACCGCGGCTGTGACTTTCTCCGACTAGCCCGCCCGTTTCAGCCCCTTTTAGAGACAAGCCAAGCGTGAAGGTCCAGTGCTTGCGGGTTCTCGTGCACCCGCGCTTGGCTCGCTCACTAAGAGATTCCATCTGAGAGGAATGGGGATTGGATCCCCCTGACACATCCTCCGCAGGGATACGAACCACGGCCTCGCTGGCCAGAAGGGAGCTATCAGGATTAACCTGATCGACCGTGTCGCCTCGATCTTCGCCCTGGCACACTTGTTGGAACGCCTGGGGGAGGAGTTTCCACTCCGTGGACGTTGGTTTGTCCAACCTGGATAGAGGGTCAGCTAGGACATTCTTCACCACCGGTATGTGTACCGCACGGACCGACATGTGCAGCCTGTCTGTCAAGCGGAAGAGGTCCAGTGCTAATTGGGGGATGGCCTAAGCCCTGGTCGACCCTTGTTTGTTTATCCCCCAAGCCGCCGTCGAGCTGTCCGTGTGCATGAGTAGCACTTGTCCCCATAGCAGAACGGACCAGTGACAGATTGCCAGATCTCCAGCTCTTTGATGTGTCGCGTGCACTGGGTCAACGACCAGAGCCCCGCCGTCTGTTCCATTCCCAGGTGGGCCCCCACCCCTGCGTTGACGCGTCCACGAAGAGATGGGCGGTCGCCGCGGGAACACCCCCGAAGACATTCGCCTCCACCCTCCACCAGGCTAGGTGAGGGACGAGCTGCTGGAAGAGCGTGAATGCGTGCCTGCACACTTCCTCCCTGACGTGAGAGTTTAGAAAAACCTGAAGAGGCCTCAGCTCCAGCCGTCCCCTCGGGTTCTGAGCTGAGGTAAGTAACCCATAGATCCGCTGCCACTGTCGGAGCAGAAGCAGACCCCTGAGTCCTCGATCTAAGAGACTGTCTATCCTGGCCATTCGTTCCTGGGGAACAAACGCCCTGTACTGAACCGTGTCCAGTCTGGCGCCCAGGAAGGTGAGCGAGGTGGTGGGCTGTAAGTCCGACTTGTCCAGGTTTACCAGCCACCCCAGCCTCCTGAACAGGCCGATCACAAACTCCCGCTGCTCCTCGAGGACCACGGGAGAGCGCTGGTGACTGAACCCATCGTCCAGGTACATAGCCAACTGTACGTCGTGATGGTGAAGTAATTTGACGACCGGCTGACTCACTCTGGTGAATAGCCACGGAGCGGATGATATCCCGAACGGGAGCACGTTCCACTGGAAGTGGCGCCCCTCCAGGACGAAGCGGAGGTATTTGCGGTGTTCCCGGAAGATGGGAATGTGCAAGTACGCGTCCTGAAGATCCAGGGATATCATCCAGTCCGATCGCTCCAGTAATAGCATTACTGACGACACCATCAAGAGACGAAAATATGGCGGCCGTACGAGGTAGGAGCGGTTGAACACGGACATATCGTGAATGAGCCGCCATTTTTTTTGTAGAACCCGGGGGAGAGATCCTGGAGCCGGATTTCCTCCACCGCCTCCTTGGAGATAAGAATCTCCACCTGTTCCAACGTGAGGGCGAGCCTGTCGGCTGCCAGCGGACGCTATGTTGGATAACAGGTGAGCGGAGGGGGAGATAAGACTGGTATCTGAAACATCCGCTCCAGAATCCGACATACAAAAGGATCTAGGCCTAGCTGCCTCCAGTTCGCCACGAACTGTCCGAGACGCCCTCCGACAGGGCCATCCCAGGGAACAGTCATAGGTGGAGGGAGCAGAGGCGTGCGCCACGAGTCACTGCTTCCTCGGGGTGAAGGGACCCTTCCCTCGCTTGGTCCACTTCTTTTGGGGAGTGCGTTTGCCTGGTGAGGGGCAGGAGACGTGCAATCCAATGTTCAGTCTTTATCGCTGACGATACCCTGGTCTGACCGCGAACAAAGCAGAGCAAACGCGTATCAAAAATGGAGGAAGGAACAGACACTCACGTCCGTCACTCGCAAGACGGACCAAGGTAGAGTGAAGCGCGTACCAAGGCGGAGGACGGACCAATCACTCTCGTCCGTCACTCGCCAGATGGACCAAGGCGGAGTGAAACGAACCAAGCGCATACTAAGGCGGAGGACGGAGCAGTCACTCCCGTCCGTCACTTGCCAGACGGACCAAGGCGGAGTGAAGCGAAGCAAGCGCGTACTAAGGCGGAGGACGGAGCAGTCACTCCCGTCCGTCACTCACCAGACGGACCGAGCGGAGTGAAGCGAAGCAAGCGCGTACTAAGGCGGAGGACGGAGCAGTCACTCCCGTCCGTCACTCGCCAGACGGACCGAGCGGAGGGAAGCGGGGCAACCGCGTTCCCAGGCGGATCTCGTGACGATCCACTCACTCCAGCGGATCGAACTGCCAAGCTGACACTGCTTGCACACGTCCCGCACACGAGGCCAGAGGTCAAAGGTCAGACACCCCGAGGTGTGACCTACTAACCGCACGAGCAGCACGTGCAATCCAAGCGCCCGTCGCGCGAAAAAGGGTAGCCTGCCTGTCCCCCAGGCAGAAACCCAACAAGAACAACCTCTAAATGTGGCAATTTGGAAGGAGAAGTAAGAGAAGATACTCTTACTCCCAAGGATCGAGAAATAAGGTCTACAAACTTTAATATTAGACAAGGCAAGAAAACTTCGAGAGAGCTCAGAGACACAACTGATCACTGAGCGACAGGAAGTTGGAATGATGTTTTGGTGACGTAGACATAGGGGGCGCGGCGGGGATATGCAGGTAACTCCCGTGTTGTTTTCTCTGTGTTATGGGTCGAGAGATGATTGATAGGCAATCAATGGGCTACAGTGAGTTGTAGACGTTATAGTACGTTTAATAATAAAACGTACTTAAGCGTGACTGCCTCGTGGCTTTTAGAAGGTTCCGTGAATTTCCGTTGTACATGTATGCCCTCGTTATTTAAAATAACAATTTAAAATAACACAAACTTACATGATAGGTCTATGTTTACCCGTCGTTCAAACATATTAAAAACAGATCAAACCTTCAATAAATCGGTAATTGAATGTATGATCTGACAATTTCTATTGATTAATATGTAAGACAATAAATAAAAACGATGATGTGCGCATAATCCTACAACATGAAGCAGGTCACGCCTTTGCGCAATGTTGTTGTAAGACTGCACGTGAACCCGGAAGTATTTTCGTCATAACCAATGCACACGTGTGAACTGCTACAAGTTTGTGCACAGTTGTTGTTTCCTTATTTGAAAATATCACTTATAAGTACAGCAAGATAGGCCGCGAATGAAATGGAGAGATTGAACAACACCAATGGGTACGAATTTCAAGACGAATTTCTGTTACCGTTTTATTTTCATGATAAAACTATCCCTCAAAACTAAATTTTTGCAAAGTCTTCCATTCAAACCAATTTTAAAGAAATACCTTTAACTTATTTTTTGCATTATTATAAAACATAGTTATTTCATGTAGTGATGAATAATTCATAGTTGGAAATATTTATTTAATTGCACACACTTTCTTCCCTCAGGTTTGAAATCCCTAGCATAGATCAAAGGTCTAGGTTATGAATTGAAAAATCAGTAAAATTATTCTTTGAAATAAGGTAACATGAAAAGTGGTTGTGGTTATTTGGTATATGTCATCTTTGGAGAAGTACAAAAGTTCACAGAAGTTTCAGGTGCAATCCGTTAAAGGTCAAGGTCGCAGCGTTAAAGACGTTAAACCCAACTCACTCACTGAATGTAATTGAGCATTCTATGTCAAACTGAGCGGATATATACAGTGTTTCATGTTTAAGTAAATCTAATTGTCGCTTGGTTTTGGAAATAAGACCAGACTCGAGGGTGGACACCCAAACGCATCTTAGAATTTTTATTCAGCATAAAATTTGATCAACATTTGTTGAAGGTTATATTGTAGATACTGATGACCCTTTCTTGTCCCGTCTTATTTGCCCTGTCTTAAAACGAGAGTTCTGAACTATGTGTCGAAGTTTGATGTTTTGAGCCTAACCTAAATAAAATTTGATTAATAAAATAAATGTCCAGTTCCACATCTGTTATTAGAAATACTAGAAACTAAACTAAAGCATTTGAAAACCAAAATTAACAACATATAAACACATCCCAGCAACTTGAAACTTCATCGTAATGGTCGCTCAGCGTTTTTCGAATGAACAGAGCTCCACCCGGCATCGATTTCAAATACAGTGCGGTTGAGCTATTGAGCTTTCAGCGAGAAAGGGCAGTTTTCTCTGATCGGCAGAGCAGCTGATGTCCGAGTTCAGCGGTCAATATGAGATCAACAGTATTACCCAATATAAACACCCGTTGATTTTTTTATCTTGTATGGAGCCTACATGTAGCTTCATTTGGGAAGCGATAATCGAATATCCAGTTATTGAAATGTATTGCAGGATTATGACTTTTTATTTTTGAAATGATATTGTCGAGTTGATTGAAGTCAATGACAAGTATGGACCACACATCGCACTGCAACTAATATTGCGAAAAATAATCAGAGTAACAGTATTCTGAATGTCAACTTTACAAGTCAAATATTGAATTGTCAATCTCACACTATGTAGATTGAGATCAACCAATCATCTTACGTTTAGTCGTGTCTGAATATCCAAATGAAAATTTTTGAATTTTAACAAACTTTTCATTTCATATTTTATAGAGGCTCATTAGCTCCATTCGCGCAGGTGAAGATAAGAAAGAGGATACCCTTGAAATGCTTGACCATATTACAGAAGATAAGGTGCTAGAAAATGGTTGCCTGACTGACTCGAACGGTGACACCATACTGCACCTGGCAATGATGTTCCAAAAGGATACAGCTGTAATGGAAAGCATTTTCCAAAAGTGGCCAGATCTTCTTAACTGTGGTAGAAAGGGGCAGTTTGAAGGACAGACAGCTCTACATATGGCCATCAGTAAAGCAAACTCTGAAGCATTGAGGAAGTTGTTTGAACATAATAAAAACGACAAGTGTTGTATGTTAAGGCAACAAGCAACTGGATCTCGATTTATGTCGACTGTTATGATGGGGGAACTTCCCTTTTCCGTTGCTGCTCTTACTTTAGACATGGAGATTATTGAAATCATGTTTGAAAATGGGGCTGACGAAATGGCAAGACTACAAAACAGTTTTGGTGACACAGTTTTTCATTCGCTGATCAAATACTCCTGCTATCATCCTTCAAAAGGGACACAAATCATCGAAATCTGCAAACTTATAGACGAACGTTTAGAACAAAAAGATCCTCCTGAAGAAAGACGAGAAATCTGGCTCCTTCCTAACAATAACAACCAAACTCCTCTCCAACTGTCGGCAACACTGGAGCAAGTGGAAATATTCACCTTCATATTGAACATTGAAAATGTGTATCGCAGTCTTGATCACCATGACGGCTTGTTCGATGTTCACCTATTTGACATTTCAGAGATTGACACTGTTGCAATAGCAAAGAGCTCCAAGGAACTGAGAAAATCAGCTAAGGCATCCAAAGTTTCCCGGTCCATTGTGCCAGACATGGAGATAGAACAGGACAAGATCAATAATCATAAATCCAGGAACAGAAATCCAGACACACCCAATACTAAACCCATTCTAGAAACCATATGTGAAATCAGCGTTGATAAAGCTTTCAAGCTTCTGAACACCAACACGATAACAACCATGATAAGTCAGAAGTGGAATCGGTATCAATACATCTATCTCCTGTGGGGTGCACTTCACATATTCTACATGGCAGTCCTGACATGGAATGCGATCAACAAGACAGAACTACTCGCTGACATGATATCACAAGTAAATGGAACCACGAATCAAGAAGACCAGAGCACAAAGTCATCGTTCACACTGTTTATGAACATCCTCAACATTGCAGTTGGTGTTGGAATCATTACTACCGAAATATGGCGACGTTTCCAAGGACACAAGTTCCATTTTAAACAGCTACACCACAACGGCTCCTACCGAGTGATGCTTTTGATGTTTGCCATCAGCCTGATAGTGGACTCAATCTGGTACCTTGCTGACCCAAGTAACAACTTCTTCCTGATAGCGGCTCTTCTAATTGGTTGGTGGTTCCTGACCTTCTTCTTGAGAGCCTATAAAAAGTTCAGCTTCTTCACTGTCATGCTGCAGAAGGTCCTCGTAGGTGACGTCTTAAGGTAAGAAGATCCGTTTTTTATAACCAAAACGACAGTTCATGCATAATTCAAAAAAATGTTCCAGTGTTTATTAAGCTTCTCTCATTCTTAATGACTTTAATGATAAATAATATCTTTTCAGATTTGCTGTCATCATCTTGATTGAATTCCTGTCCTTCAGTGTCGCAATGTACATGAACTTCCTGTACACCAAACCCGACGGATTCAGAACCATTGGTGAATCATTTATGACTCTCTTCAACCTCATGCTCGGACTGACGGAGCTCAATGTTCTTGAACAAGCGCGAGATCCTTGGTTGGCTCATGTTTTATATATCCTGTTCGTATTAGTAACCTATGTCATCATTTTAAATGCCCTCATTGCGATGATGTCACAGACATGTGCGAACGTATCCGAAAACAAAGTAATGCAAGGCAGACTGCAGCGATTATCCGTTATTCTTTTCATTGAACAAATTCTTCCAAACATTTTTAAAGTAAGATGTGGACGTGAAGAACTTTTGAACATAAGACAGGTAAAGGTAAAGCGATCTGTCCTTGAAATAAGCTCTCTACAGGCAAAGTCTGCAGCCATTATCAGTCAACAGAATATGATTCGTAAAACTGGCACTGCCGATTTTTCTGATATCATCAAAACAGTACGCTTGGTGCAAAGATCTTTTAGAAGACCAGAACAAAAACCATTTGAAGAACAAAACCCTCCACCTGCAGGGCTGCCTACAGCCCCACAGATAGATAACATCAGAGCAGAAAGGTTGTGTGTAGACTTTTGAAGATGAAGATTCTAACTTTTAGGTTTGGTGACCCTTTGACCCCTGATAGGGTGCCACGCCCTAAAAGCCTATTTTCATCTTCTTCTCAAGAACCATACGGCTTAGAAAGCTGAAACTTTGTGTATAGCCTCTTCGAAAAGTGAGGTTTATAAATTGTAGCTTTGGTGGCCCTGTTACCCCTAATAAGGGCCACATATGCCACGCCCTCAATACCTATTTTCATCTTCTCCTCCAGAACCATGAGGCCTAGAAAGCTGAAACTTTGAGTACAGACTCCTTGACTAGTGAATATTATAAACTGTAGCTTTAGTGGCCCTGTGACCCCTAATAAGGGCCACAGGGGCCACACCCTAAAAACCTATTTTCATCTTCTCTAGAACCATAAGGCCTAGAAAGCTGAAACTTTGTGTACAGACTCCTTGGCTAGTGAGGATTATAAATTATAGCTTTGATACCCCTTTGACCCCTAATAAGGGTCACAGGGGCCACGCCCTTAAAGCCTATTTTCATATTCTTCTCCAGAACCATGAGGCCTAGAAAGCTGAAACTTTGTGTATAGCCTCCTTGGCTAGTGAGGATTATAAATTGTAGCTTCGGTAGCCCTGTGACCCCAAATAAGGGCCACAGTGGCCACACCCTCAATACCTACTTTCATCTTCTTCTTTAAAACCATGAGGCCTAGAAAGCTGAAACTGTGTGTACAGACTCCTTGACTAGTGAAGATTATTAATTGTAACTGTGGTGGCCCTGTGACCCCTAATAAGGGCCACAGGGGCCACACCCTAAAAACCTTTTTTTCATCTTCTTCTCAAGAACCATAAGGCCTAGAAAGCTGAAACTTGGTGTACAGACTCCTTGGCTAGTGAGGATTATAAATTGTAGCTTTGATACCCCTTTGACCCCTAATAAGGGCCACAGGGGCCACGCTCTAAAAGCCTATTTTCATCTTCTTCTCCAGAACCATGAGGCCTAGAAAGCTGAATTTGTGTTTAGCCTCTTTGAAGAGTGAGGATTATAAATTGTAGTTTGGTGGCCCTGTGACCCCTAATAAGGGCCACAGGGGCCACACCCTAAAAATCTATTTTCATCTTCTTCTCCAGAACCATAAGGCCTCAAAACGATTCAATCTTGTTTTCTCTGCCCGATATTATTTCCGGAACAAACCTGTAAGACTGAGCTCAATGAAACTTGGTATGTGGATCAATCATTTTTGTAGATGTGACTTTGGACGGTTTCCAGTTCTTTTGAGTATTATTAGCTCATCTGGCCTGAAAGGCCCGATGGGCTTATGGCATGGCATGGTGTCCGGCGTCCGTCCGTCCGTCCGTCCGTCCGTCCATCCGTCCATCCGTCCGTAAACTTTGTGGGAATTGGACTTCTTCTCCAGAACCATAAGGCCAAGAAAGCTGCAACTTTTTGTACAGACTCCTTGGATAGTGAGGATTATAAATTATAGCTTTGGAGGCCCTGTTACCCCTAATAAGGGCCACAGGGGCCACGCCCTTAAAACCTATGTTCATCTTCTTCTCCAGAACCATAAGGCCTAGAAAGCTGAAACTTTGTGTACAGACTCCTTGACTAGTGAGGATTATAAATTGTAGCTTCGGTAGCCCTGTGACCCCAAATAAGGGCCACAGGGTCCACGCCCTAAAAGCCTTTTTTCATATTTTTCTCCAGAACCGTGAGGCCTAGAAAGCTGAAACTTTGTGTATAGCCTATTTGAAGAGTGAGGATTACAAATTGTAGCTTTGGTGGCCCTGTGACCCCTAATAAGGGCCACAGGGACCACACCCCTTAAAACCTTTTTTCATCTTCTTCTCTAGAACCATGAGGCTTAGAAAGCTGAAACTTGGTGTACAGACTCCTTGGCTAGTGAGGTTTATAAATTGTAGTTCTGGTGGCCCTGTTACTCCTAATAAGGGCCACATATGCCACGCCCTCAATACCTATTTCCATCTTCTTCTCCAGAACCATTAGGCCTAGAAAGCAGAAACTTTGTGTACAGACTCCTTGACTAGTGAATATCATAAATTGTAGCTTTGATACCCCTTTGACCCCTAATAAGGGCCACAGGGTCCACGCCCTAAAAGCCTATTTAATATTCGTCTCCAGAACCATGAGGCCTCGAAAGCTGAAACTTTGTGTATAGCCTCTTTGAAGAGTGAGGATTATAAATTGTAGCTTTGGTGGTCCTGTGACCCCTAATAAGCGCCACAGGGGCCACACCCTAAAAACCTATTTTCATCTTCTTCTCAAGAACCATAAGGCTTAGAAAGCTGAAACTTGGTGTACAGACTCCTTGGCTTGTGAGGTTTATAAATTGTAGCTTTGGTGGCCCTGTTACCCCTAATAAGGGCCACATATGCCACGCCCTCAATACCTATTTTCATCTTTTTCTTCAGAACCATGAGGCCTAGAAAGCTGAAACTGTGTGTACAGACTCCTTGACTAGTGAAGATTATAAATTGTAGCTTTGGTGGCCCTGTGACCCCTAATAAGGGCCACAGGGGCCACACCCTTAACATCTATTTTCATCTTCCCTTCCAGAACCATAAGGCCTAGAAAGCTGAAACTTTCTGTACAGACTCCTTTACTAGTGAGGATTATAAATTGTAGCTTCGGTAGCCCTGTGACCCCAAATAAGGGCCACAGGGGCCACACCCTAAAAACCTAATTTCACCTTCTTCTCAAGAACCATAAGGCCTAGAAAGCTGAAACTTTGTGTATAGCCTTTTTGAAGAGTGAGGTTTATAAATTGTAGCTTCGGTAGCCCTGTGACCCCAAATAAGGGCCACAGGGGCCACACCCTAAAAACCTATTTTCATCTTCTTCTCCAGAACCATAAGGCCTAGAAAGCTGAAACTTTGTGTACTGACCTCTTGGCAAGTGGGGATTATAAATTGTAGCTTCGGTAGCCCTGTGACCCCTAATACGGGCCACAGGGGCCACGCCCTGAAAACATATGTTCATCTTCTTCTCAAGAACCATAAGGCCTAGAAAGCTGAAACTTTGTGTACAGACTCCTTGGCTAGTGAGGATTATAAATTGTAGCTTTGTCACCCCTTTGACCCCTAATAAGGGCCACAGGGGCCACGCCCTAAAAGCCTATTTTCATATTCTTCTCCAGAACCATGAGGCCTAGAAAGCTGAAACTTTGTGTATAGCCTCTTTGGCTAGTGAGGATTATAAATTGAAGCTGTGGTGGCCCTGTGACCCCAAATAAGGGCCACAGGGGCCACGCCCTGAAAACCTATGTTCATCTTCTTCTCCAGAACCATAAGGCCTAGAAAGCTGACACTTTGTGTACAGACTCCTTGGCTAGTGAGGATTATAAATTGTAGCTTTGGTAGCCCTGTGACCCCTAATAAGGGCCACAGGGTCCACGCCCTAAAAGCCTATTTTCATATTCTTCTCCAGAACCGTGAGGCCTAGAAAGCTGAAACTTTGTGTATAGCCTTTTTGAAGAGTGAGGATTATAAATTGTAGTTTGGTGGCCCTGTGACCCCTAATAAGGGCCACAGGGGCCACACCCTAAAAACCTATTTTCATCTTCTTCTCAAGAACCATCAAGCTTAGAAAGCTGAAACTTTGTGTACAGACTCCTTGACTGGTGAAGATTATTAGTTGTAGCTTTGGTGGCCCTGTAACCCCTAATAAGGGCCACAGGGGCCACGCCCTAACAACCTATTTTCATCGTCTTTTCCAGAAGTATAAGGCCTAGAAAGCTGAAACTTTGTATACAGACACCTTGACTAGTGAGGATTATGATGTGTAGCTTTGGTGACCCTGCTGTCCCTTATAAAGGCAACAGGAACGTCCTTCAAATCTATTTTCATCTTCTTCTCCTGAAGTATAAGGCCTAGAAAACTGAAACTTGTCGCCTTTATACTTAATTTTATGATTGGTGCCCCTGTGGCCTCTACAAAGGGGGAATCACATTGGCCATACTCTACAGCATAATTGATGATGAAGCCTGATGAGCTACAGAGCCAATGGCTCTAATTTTTTTGGAAGTTTCAACGTCCTGGGTGTATTAATTTTGGTGGTATCCATAGAAACGTAACTTAGAATGTCATTTGCGGGGCTATACTCAAAAACTGTAAATCCTAGCTCATCAAACTTGGTATATTGATTAGTCATGATATTTAGATGTGCTTTTTGAAGGTTTCAACTTTATTGGTTCTTAATTTTTGGCGGTTCCCACGGGAATGTAAAACGTAATATCTTTTCCGGGGCATAACTAAAAAGATGTTTGACCCAGCTAAACGAACTTGGTAAATGGATCAATCATTATGCGTAGATGTGTCTTATGGGTGTGTCATCTCGTCCTAGGGATTACATTTTTGGCCGTTTCAATGAAGTTATGACATCTTAGGACACCACAGGAGATACTAAAATTAACACTCATGATTTATTTTTTTAATATTTTCCAAATGGCGGGGGATATAAACGACTCTGTCTTCTGCTTCGTAAATTGTTTTCAATCTTCCTAGTTATTTTAGGTTGATCTGTTAACGAAGAGGTTAACGAAGATGGCCAAGGGAAAGCCAATATACACTGGCGAATCTACTGGGAGGTTGAACTAAAGGAGTTGAACTGAAGGTAATTGTAGTCTACATGAATTTAGAAAATTCATGTTCATGTATGGAACTATGGTGATAAGTCTACATTGCAAATTAATTGAAACAAAATGTTTGAAGCGGCTCAATGCATAAACAAATGAAAAATACAATTCTGTATGATCTAAAAAAATTATAAATTTTTGTTTGTATTTCTCAAATGTTTATCAGTTTGAAATGTTTTTGTTAAAAAATACTCTCATTTAGATATTGACATGTTTGGCTACATTGTTGACCAGTTATTAATGTGAACAGTGTAAATAGAAAATGAGTTGATGGTGTCTAAAACTATACTTACTTTAATAAGAAAGTAAATCCAGAAGATGATAGACTTTTGGGACATAAATATGTTTAGAATTGATAGAACATAGTTGAACATTACATTAAAATATATTCTTAACATGGCTGCCCATCACAAAACATGTACTATAAAGAACTAAGTATGATATTTTTCCAGATTAATATACCACTTCAAATTTCAAATGCTTAATTAATAAATATTTTTGTGATCTTAAAATTCTGCTTGAGAAATTCTGTTGGGTGTTATGGATAATTTACAAAAGTTCCGGCTTATTAAATGAAGCTCTTTTTTATCAATGAAGTAAGATAACCTCCGTTCGCCCGCCTGATCTCCCATCCGCGTGTTTGGGCAGTTCTGTTCCGATAATTTTGGCTCATAAGAAACCTGGTGATTAGGATAATCAATGTCGAGCATCTTGTATAACGTTGTCATAGAAAGGGCGTGTGTGATAAATAATTCATTAGCAATTGTTTGCTTAGGACAGTTTTTAAAAAAAGGCGATTAACTTACAGATGATTAAAGAATACATACAAAACCGTTAAGTTATCCAAAGTTTCCAATTTGCGTGGCATATAGCCGATTTTGTTTCCTCATGTTTTTAACCTAATATTTAATTTGTCAGTCGTTTTTTGCAAAATTATTTTTTTTAATTTTACAATATTAACCTTTTTGACGGCAAATTTTCCTTGTATGTCGACTAAAAGCTCTGCTGTGATATTGATTATATTGTGATTATCCTTAATTCTATATAGAATAGTCAGTGTACCTAAAACATTTATAGCAAATATTTCTTACTACTTGACTAATGTATAAACTCTAAACCATTACCCGGTGTATATATACAGTACTGTGCTTGTGTTTTATATGTTACATCTGTTGTTTTTTTAGACTTTTTTTTAATAATTTTACATATGTACTTTATGTTTCATAGGAATTGGGGTGTCACATGTTGTTCAAGCTGGCGGTATATGATGCTTTGCGTATTGAAAACAAATGATAATGAAATTTCTTACAGATGCATATTCAAACTGTAAAAAATGAAACAGCATTTACATTGTTATTTTAAGAAACAGTTTCTACCATATTTTGGAATGATACTAATGTAATCAAAATAAAAAACAAAAATGCATTTTCCGCATCGGTTTATTACTTTAAGAATTTGGTAATTATTTGTTAATCAGATATTATTTTTTGGTTGCAAAATTTTGTTGAACGATTTTCCTAACGATCTATATATATGAATGCAAAATAGTTTATTTGAACGTTTGCATGCAACTCTGATAATTCATCAATAACTCGTCTGAGTGAAATAGTCTGATTTCAAAGCGCACATAAAATGCATCACTCCTCCAAGCCAAGTAGAATTAGATACACAAATGGTATATCATAAATCTAACAGCAATCGTAAGTTTTCTTACTTTTTTTCATGCGATTCCAGTTTTCCATAAATTAAGTTGTCAAGGTTCACGGTTTTTATTTCTCAATATCCACCAACGGTGGTACATGAGCATGAAGATCATAATTATATACATAAATACCTAACTTCATCGAGTGAAATGGCTAAATTTGATATCTAAATCAGCTTTAAACATGTCATGTTATGATTGAAACCTTGTATTTGACAAAATCCACAACGCGATGTTTATAATTTCATTGTAAGAAAACGTCTACCTAAACTCCTTTCAAGGTAGACGTGTAATTCCCATTCGTTGACCTAGTTTAAAGTTGTTTCTGTCAGTTAAAATATCAGCTCACGCTACTTTACTTTGATTACAGGTTATTCCACTCATAAAAACAAGTATTATAATTGTTGAATTATCAAGTTTTTGAAGAGCGATTTTTCGGTGACCTCACAATGAAACGTCCTATATGTTTGAATTTTTTCAACTAATGCATGTTTTGGTTATTAAAATACTTAGTGTGATAATCAGTTGCTTTTTTGTATATCAATTATATATTAGGGTAGAAGGAGTGCCTCCCTTTACTCGGAGTCGTAAGGATTTTATGCTTGCTTCATTATGAACCGTACTTTATATTTGAATTTTTCTCAACTAATATATTTTATACTTTTGCAAGTGCTTAGCGAGTGTGTTAATTTGCTCATTTGTATAGGTAGCTAGGTAGGTGGATTTAAGGGCTAAGGTTTTCTCCTAATATGTTTATGAGTGAATATGGAGTTGCTTCCGTTTAATCGGAGTTGCCAAGAGTTTAATCGGAGTTGCCAAGAGTTTCGCTTTTCCTTTCATACTTCAACCTTATCCTTTCACAGTTGCCTTTTTATATTAGCAACAACTAATTGCGGTGATGGAAATATACCTTAGAACTGTTCAATTGTTTTGAACTTTTTTGTGCTTTTTTATACCTATATGAAGTTTGAATTTATATCATTAAAACTATTTAGTCATTATTTGTGTCTTTTCTTTGTTTCTCATTTCGTATTGACGTTCTCCTTCTCGTAATGACAAGTAAGCAATCATTTAACTAAAGGATGTGAGCGAACATGAACAAACAGGATCCTTTCAATCAATAACTTTCACTATTTAGAATTAAGATTAATCGTGCGCAGTGGCAACGTTACAGCTGCTAACTTAAGTTTGTTCTTGTACCTGCGTATTCTTGTGCAAATATCATTTAATTTGAAATGTCTTTGACAAATCTCAGGTTGGAAAAACGAAACAGATATTGTTAAACAAAAGTCAACCTTTTTTTCATTAATTTATATGTATGTCATGCCAGTACATAACAGTTAACTGTAACAATTTTGGAAGGTCATTGAAGTGACCAGGGGTCGAAATCCGAAAAAATACCATATCTCTACAAAATCCTTCAAAAGTGATCAACAGCTTTAGGAGTAAGTCATATTTGTTCCTTTGCACTAAGTCAATCTAATGATGCTGTTTTCTTTCCTAGGCTGTTTATATGGATACTTCAAACGGAATTATGGAAAGTCAGATTTTCACAAATAAGACCCCATTTGTTCTGTGCCAAACTTGTAATTCTGAAGCAGTGACCAGACAATGCTAAATATTGTATGAGAATATTTATTGAACACATGGATCATTTTTCAGTGCTGCTGGACTTATTTGATGGACATACAAACGAAACCCATATTACATGATATTTGCACTGAGATACAGTAGCAAGTGAACAAACTTAAGGTACGCAGCTCTATAGTCAAACATCAGTTGTCCACATATCTCACAGAAACAGCTGCTTAGCGTAAATTTGTTCTCTTGCGGTTCCTAGCGCAAATACTTTTGGATGTTCGGAATAATAGTAGCATTAAACTCAGGGGCCATAACTCTAAGAATATTAGTTATCAGTCACGGGGAAAACGAGTTGAGGTGAGGTGAGGTGATCTGGGGTTTAACGCCACTTTCAAGAGTTTTCAGTTATATCGCCGCTGCTAGTGTTACTGCAGGAAGAATACCAGCAACAGATTTGTGGCTATGCATTGCGATGAAACCTGCAAGCTCAACAATTCGGTTGGAACTAGCGAACCATGGATGGTACTGCTCTGAAATTCAGTGCAGCATTATACCGAAACCTGACTGCGTGTACAGTTCTCTGCTGCAGACAAGGTTGCCGAGCCCGGGTGGGGGAATTCGACTTTCCGTGTTTCATTATTTTCATAAGCTGAAAAGGTAAACATATTATAAAATAAAACCAGCCAATAAATATGAATTGATCTGGAACAATAATGGCAGTGTCCGGATAGGTGAATTCGACTTTCTGTGATTTATTATTATTTATTTAAGCTGAAAAAACATACATGTCTAAAATATAACCAGCCTATAATACGAACTAAACTGGAGTAATAACTGCAGTATCCGGAGAATTCTACTTTTTGTGTAACTAATTTGTACTAGCTGAAAAGTACCTATATTTCATAGTATAACCAGCCAATAAAATGAATTCAAGTGGAACTATAAAGGTAGTGTCCGGGTGAGTGAATTTGATTTTTTGTGTAACTAATTTGTACTAGCTGAAAAGTACTTATATTTCATATTATAACCAGCCAATAAAATGAATTCAAGTGGAACTATAAAGATAGTGTCCGGGTGAGTGAATTTGACTTTCTGTGTAAACATTTGTACTAGCTAAAAAAGTACTTATTTATAAATTATCAACAACCAGTAAAATAAATTCAAGTGGAACTATAAAGGCAGTGTCCGGGTGAGTGAATTCGACTTTCTGTGTAAACATTTGTACTAGCTGAAAAAATACTTATATTATAAATTATAACCAGTCAATAAAATATATTCAAGTAAAACTATAAAGGCAGTGTCCGGGTGAGTGAATTCGACTTTCTGTGATTCGTTATTTTCATTAGCTGAAAACACATACATTAAAAAAATACAACCAACAGATTAAATGAATTTAAAGGGACACAGAGTATGTTGATAGGATCACATATTTCAAATTTTGAAATCCATGTTATAACATCGGAAACCACTAACTGTTTCTGAAAATAACAAGTTAAAGGTCAATCAGTACATTAGAACGAAAATACGGCCATTCAAAGTCGGGATTTTGATCGAAAACCGGACAATGTGGCTCGAGTGGCGCGCGCAAATTCGCCAAACGTAATTTTTAAACCTTGTCCTAAGCTGACAGGAAGATATATTCGATTCGATAGTGTTTATCAGGTATTTTAACTAACAGGTAGATTAAGTGGATGCATGATTTCGAAAATTAAACGTATTTGAGAAGTTTTCTTGATTTTTCCATAAGATTAAGCATTTTAGAGATATTATGCATACATGGATATATTTGCAAGTCCAGTGATGAGAATTGAACTTCAATCAGCATATTAGATATTTTGTAGTTATCAAAACCAAAATAAATCGTAAGAAAGATACTCTGTGTCACTTTAAGTGTAGTTAAAATGACAGTCCCCGTTAAGTAAACTGTTCTCTCTGTGTTTCAGGCTTCTTATACAATGAAATTTTAATAGCTGAAAAAGCACATGTTATCAAATTGCCCTGAAAATCGAGATGTCAGTGATACGACACTATGGGATGATGGGTATCAGGGGATTGAAAAAAATAAGCAGATATTGTCGACATTAGTGAAGCAGGCTGTATTGGATTTGAGGTTCTTGGTTGGTCAAAATACACTCATTCCCTCCCCACAGAGGCAGATCAAGTCATGTTGATTTAGCCTCTGTTCTATTACGCCGAAATCCCTGGTTTCCGGCAGTTACCCCTGGCGGAAAAAATTTTATAAACATACTTTTGAATTTCCTTAACAAACTAAAAGGCTTCTCGCGTGGAAAGGGTGGTTCATATCACAATTCCTTTGGCTTGTTTCAGTAGCCAAAATTTGATTTTATAACAGCGTCGCTGATTGCACAACTAATTTTGATTGCCTCCAATCAGTCATCTCCCATTCTATCCCACAAGATCGGCGTAATATAACAGAGGCTAAATCAACTTGACTTGATCTGCCTCTGTGGGCAAAGAATGAAATACACTATAAAAAGCAAATATCTGTCATTAATTCAAAAAGAGACACAGACTATGCACAACGTATCTACAAACGTCTAAAGCATTGGACTGCTTGTTTATATGACAATGTGTAGTTTCAGTCAGAAAAATCTAATCTTCTGAGATTTTTCACCTGCTGTGTGTTTTTTAAGATGAATCATAATTTATCATTGGAAAGTGAAAGGAAACAAAAAGCAAGGTTCCAGAAACAAAGTGATATACTTTATTTACTATGAAACGATACAGAGAACGAAACACACAGGTGGAGAATATATAATGTTGAAAATACCATTACCCTCATTGTATATTTCCGTATAGTTAAAGTATGACAAATGTTAAAATGTGAAAATTTGTCCCCTGTTCAAAAATGATAATCTTTTAAAAAAAATATCAATATTTGGATATCCATTTTACAATTATTTTATCTATCTTCTTTTTATGTATCATGAATATTTTATATTATTATTTTGAAAATTGAGATAATACCAAACATTTTGATTTTTATGGCTCAATGTTTCTGTCATTATGGAATCATTTGATCTCCTTGTGAAAATGTTATGTAAGCAGTTCGTGATTTGATTTTTATAATTGCAATTATGAAGTTTGTCCCATATAATTTTAATTTCATTGTATAGATATTTAAACAAGATTATAAGGCCATTAAATGAAGATGTATGGATCTGCACCATATATAACTTATGTTTCAGCTTAACGATTGATCTCGCAAAAGTGAGAATACACAACATAGCGGCTCACTGTCATATGAAACCATTTTTCATTGTTTTATAAAACTCCTTAGTTATAATTGGGTAACTTTGTGGAAAATAGTATTTTTCACTTCAAAATTGAAATAAATTTCCATTCTAATCTTCACCTTGATTAAAACATACAATATATGAATATCTAAGTTTAATCTAAAATTCAAATGTCATTCATAAATAATAAATACACATTATGTATTGTGTATATCATACATGTTGTCTATTATGAGTTATTTATCATGTACTACACATACTTTATCCCCTAAATGTAAACCAATCCAGCAGCATTCCAAAGGTGTGTCAACATTCTTGTCAATATAAGTGTAAATAACCTGCAACTTTTATTTATTTTGCACATCAATTTATACTTTCCTCAAGTTCAATGACAAAACATCTTCCGCGGCAAACGGTAAAAATGAGCAATGCTTAATCCACATTCGGATTCAGGTCAGTAAAACAAGTATTTTACTTTTGTTTTTCTGAGGAGTCTGACGGGATCAAATTTCAACCTTATCGTAACATATATTCCATTATGAAGAAACTAAAGCGATTGTAAATGTATACACATTGTCAATATATGTTGAACATACAGTTTACAGAGAAAAATCCCATTAACTTGAGCCTTGTTGAATTGTCTACCTTCTTGTACCTTCTGTCAAGCTGTTACAACATAATGTAGTTCGACTCACCATACCGCAATATCAAATACATCACAAACCAAAGATATTTGCAGATACTAAGATAAGTGATAAGAATCCGATCAATATGTCGGTATGAAGCTGTAGCGATGACTACCTGGAACCTGTGAAGAAGGACACATCTGTAGCTGCATAGACTCATGTACCAGAATTCATGTGTTTTGTGCACTAAAAAGCAGGCAAAACTGGGCAACAGTGACTTGACCCGGATTCAAAAGCACGGGTACACAAGAAAGACTCGCAGTCTGTAGGTTGAGTGGCGAATTCTTCAATAATGCCAAAAGTGTCATTGTTTTTATGAAAACTCCCTGATGTTTCAGAGTATGTGTGGTTTGAAGGTCTACATAGATCATGAAAACCTTTCCACCCATGTTGACCAACCTCTAACTTCATTAAAACAAAGGGTATATATCTAACTTCACTATAACAAAGGGTATATATCTAACTTCATTATAACAAAGGGTATATATCTAACTTCATTATAACAAAGGGTATATATCTAACTTCATTATAACAAAGGGTATGTATCTAACTTCACTCAAACAAAGGGTATATATCTAACTTCACTATAACAAAGGGTATATATCTAACTTCATTATAACAAAGGGTATATATCTAACTTCATTATAACAAAGGGTATATATCTAACTTCACTATAACAAAGGGTATATATCTAACTTCATTATAACAAAGGGTATATATCTAACTTCATTATAACAAAGGGTATATATCTAACTTCATTATAACAAAGGGTATATATCTAACTTCATTATAACAAAGGGTATATATCTAGATAAGCTTCTTGGTTAAATATACCAATCAAGAACAACTTGCATTGATGTCAAACTTTACTCTTTTCCAGTTGAATTTGCATCTATTGCATTAAATAGCATTCGTAAGTTGTAATGAGCAGTTGTATTTGTAAGGAACTGGTCGTTTACTAATCATTAAGAATATGGGAGTAAAAGCGCCTCAAGGTAATATACAAATGTAATATATCAATAACACGACTGAGCACTTATACAAAAATTTTAACGATACAAGCAGCTATAGGTTACCCTCTTAAAATTTAAATGCTTAGTCTTGACGTGCAACATATTTTGTATCTTTCGCTCCAGGATGAGCATACGTCCAATACATTTACAGAATTATCTGTGTTTTGCTCTGAATATCCAGCCTCTTAGGCATTAAGTATGTCACAGTGAACCTCATATATGTAATATAATATATATATATATATATATATATATATATATATATATATATATATATATATATATATATATATATAAGAAAGAGTAAACATCAGATGGTTCGGACTGGATCAATCTTCTTTAATACGATGAATTCATTTCGACCATTATGTGGGTCTTGTCAACATACTTGACAAGACCCACATAATGGTCGAAATGAATTCATCGTATTAAAGAAGATTGATCCAGTCCGAACCATCTGATGTTTACTCTTTCTTATATACAACCTTTCTTCACGTGAGAAACCAACTCTCCTTATTCAAATATATATATATGTATATGAGAGCTTAAACATATGAACCTCTTGTTTGTTATACAATGGACGCGTTTCGTCATAGAGGATATTGCACACTTGTTTTAGTGGTCAATATTGAGTTACAGACGACCAAATAAAGGCATACAAATGTCATCTTTGTTTATGTAACATTCTTTCTCTTCTAACGGTTATTAGATTTTTCCGCATTTTTATTACAATTTACCGCAGTATTACATTTTACCGCGTTTTTATTACAATTTACCGAAGTGATAACATCTTACTGCGTTTATTACGTCCAAACACCGCACCTCCAGTGGTCCTTAGTACACAGAGCTATAAATTATATGAATGATGATCTCGTAGAACTTAAATGCCATAAAAAAAATCATGCCTCTGACCAATTTAAGCTGTGGTCGGATCTTTTCTGTGACATGCAGCCAGCCACACACCCTCCCCTTGAGGAGGGAGAGTACATTGTTTACTCACTTTGTCATACTGACACTGGATGATAGCATCGATATCATATCGTTGCTTTTGATCTAGACCTGCCTTTTTCCAGGGTACCTTACAATCGTAAAACACCTATTCAAAGTCCTAAAAACCTAGACACTTGACCAGAAGATAATTCTGTGAACTCCTATGAACAATGGAATAGTGCATAGGTCTAGTACATAAATATTTGGTAGTCTGAAATCGCTTTGCAAATGAGAAGGTTAACCAAGTTTTTTTATTCTCAACTTATTTATACCACCAATGTTGTACAATAAAACTTTAAAATATATTTGTTTCTATTTCATGATTGTGTTTACATGGAAATGTATTGCTATATATTATTGATCTATATATCTTATCTGGTTTTATTATTTTTAATTAATGATTGTGAAACTAATTGTGAAACTTATTACTAGTATATTATTATTATTATTTCATTATTATTATTTCATCATTATTATTATTCAATCTATTTCATATTCTAGCAAAATGGTTAAGTGAGGTGCAATGTGTATTAGCTGGTTTAGACACTGAAAATTGGTGGCACGAGATGTGGAATGATAGAGGTCTGTTAAACGGAAATAAGTTGAGGACCTATAGAATGTTTAAATCTAGCCCAAATGCAGAAACGTATCTTACTCAAGTAACAAATCGACAACATCGCAGGCTGTTGGCTAAATTGAGATGTGGAAGATTGCCTTTAGAAATTGAGGTTGGAAGATTTAATCGCCCACCTACCCCGTTACATGATCGTCTGTGTTTATTGTGTGATGCAAATGTTGTGGAAAACGAAATTCATTTTCTTGGAGAATGCCATCTATATAAGGATATCCGTTCAGGATTATGGAAGCAAGCTACATATTTGAACTGTGATTTTCCCTTGTTTACCACTACTGATAAATTAATATAATTAATGCAAAATTCTCAGCTATCTAAATCTTTAGCCGCTTCTGTAAGCAGCATGTTCCAACTTCGTCGTTCGAGGAGGTTGTAAAAAAAATAACAAGCATTCCAACAAATAATATCATAAATGTAAGGCATTTTTTATAATACTTTTAACATGAATTGTTTTATTAGCATGTGTTGTATTATATGTTAGTGTCTGTGAGACTGAGAGTTGGTGTGTTGTTTTTGGTTTTAAATTTGGTATGAATCAGTTTTGGGCAATAACTAGAGTGAAAGAGTAAGCGAGGGGTGAGTTTGTGTGCGCATGTGTGGGAGTCGGGAGTCGTGTGGGTACTGTCTGTGTTTATGTTTGACTGAAAGGGTGTGTCTGTGGGAGAGAGGGGCGAATGTGTACTGTGTGAGTCTGTGCTTGACTGAGAGAATAAAGTATTGTATACGGATGCGTTGTATATCGTGGTTTCTTATGAGTGCAGTAATGTATTGAGAGTATATGTGGGGTGGGGTAATGCCCCCATTTCACTACGAGAGGAATTCTCACGAATCGACACGATAGAGAAATATTTCACATTCGTGAACATTCGTAGACAATTCGTGATTTATTCTTGTGATTCGCAATGAATTCGTGATTGATTCGGCAACATTTTTACAATTCGTGGCATTCGTGAACAATTTTTTGTTTGTCAAAAAATTTTCTCGAATCAACTACGAATTTTGTTATCGTAGTTGTCTCGTAATTGTTTCGTCCTTAATTCGGGTCATTCGTAACAAATTCGTAACGAGTTCTTGGAAATTCGTGGTTGATATTTTTAATGGTTTCTCCCCGAATTATTTACGAATCATCTACGAAACAATTACGAATGTCCCGAATTAAGGACGAAACAATTACGAATTAACGTGAAAATTCGTAGTATATTCGTAGGTGTTTCGTAGTTATATCGTACAATTCGTACATAATTCGTAAGCTATTCGTATTGGTTTCGTAGTGTTTCAGCATGAAAAGCTACGAATTTTCGTAAACGTTTCGTACAAGTGAAATTGCAGTTCACGAATGTTGTCGAATATTCAAGAATATTCACGAATTTTTACAATCACCTATTCGTGGCGATTCGTGAGAATTCCTCTCGTAGTGAAATAGGGGCATAAGGATGGGTAATGTGGTGAAAGGTGGTGCGAAATCTGACGAATGCAAATGTATTGTTGTATTTGTTATGAATTTGTAATTGTACATGTATGTTTGTGTCTCGTAAGCCTTATGGCTGGGTGCTGACTTTTAACAGATTTTTATACTGTGATATATATATATATATATATGTACAGCATGTGACACATTAATAAAATACTCTTCTTCTTCTTCTTCTTCTTCTTCTGTATTGATATCATAGTTCTCATTGTGTATACGATCGTTGTGCATACTTGCTACATATGCTTTGTTGGTTTGAGACATCATCTCACACTCCGTAGGAAGTGAATATCGATCACGATCGAAAGCGTACATGTTCTGCCGATGTAAAATCGATGCGTTGCGTGTGAAGCAAACGAAACATAGTATTGATCAACTTTGCGTCATTTACTCGATCATGGTAGTGGTAGCCATACTTGAAGAAAAGCCTCGCATCTGCCATTAGTGAGGTTTAGGCATGATGATTTCGTTCATATCCGAATCATTGCTCATATGGGCAACCCCCCTCAAGCCAATTATACCCCTGCTACGAAGTAGTCGGGGTATATAGCGGTCAGCGCGTCCGTCCATCCGTCCGGATAATAGATTTCTGACATCAAACCCAATACAGAAACTGTGTCTATCGCAGTAGTTCATTCCAATGGTCAGCACGATTATGTTTGTTTCATAAAATTCACATCTTGAACCATGTGCTTATGTATAACGCATATAGCGAAGAATATGCAAATGTTCCTTGCATTCTTTGGGTAGTTTATAACAAATAATTTGACAATAAACGAATAAATATGAAAAATGGCACATCGGTAACACGAAACTTGAAACTGTCAAATATTTTAAATATCATGCCTTAACTTTGTCATGTCGTGATATGTTTTCAAAAGCTTGTGATATTATATGCAAACAAGCAGAGAAGGATCTTTACCCAGTTAAAAATTCATTTGTGCCTTGAACTGTACTTCAAGATATTGCCTTTAACATGGACAAATTCAACCAATCCTATTGTATGGAGATGTAATTTGGGGGAAAGTGTTTCGTAATAATATAGAAAAGTACATTCACACTTTTGTACGTTTGTGCTAGGAGGTGGCTACTGCTCTCCAACCCAATAACTCTATATTGGTTGAATGTGGTCGATACCCACTGCATGTCAATTGTAAAACAAGATTGACATAGTGTTGGAAACGTTTACTGAGACAGTCCGATTCCCGCATTTCAAAGGGTTAGGGTCAACAATGCCTACAAGGAAAAACGCCTACAGTGAACAATGCCTTCACTGAATGTTATGGCAGCGACACGCTTACCTGCACACACGTGAACTGTTCAAATTGATTTGGAATGATGCCTACAATAGAGAATTAACGAGCAGATAGATTAAGAAAGTGAGAGAAAGACAGACAGACAGACAGATAGTTTATTTTGGTTTCAAGCAACGCTCGCCCTTTTTCTTGATGAGTTTCCATTAACCAGTTCATAACGTCTGACTTGATGTGAATAATATGAAAATAGTTTCCTATGCAGATAAATGATCTAGGTTCTATTCTACACCGTGTAACGGGTACTCTACAAGCAGGGCCGAAAAAAATCCTGTTTTTAATTTTTTACAAAAAATACATAAGGATAGACACTTTGCTTATGTCATATATAATATCGATTGTGCTGACAACCAATCTCATTGAAATCAAATCTTAGATTCTCTCTCTTGTTTCATATTATGTTGTTACTTGTCACCCATCTAAGATCTGACGGAATCCCGTAGAGAACCATGTCCAGGTGAACTTTGAACAGGAAATGACCCCGAATTTGACAGTCAATCAGTTTGTAGGGTCGGTCCTGGTGCGACCAATCAGATTCCATCTTCTTCCGTCATTTCGGCGTATCGATAAAATAATTAACCCCGCTATAGATGCTTTGTAATAATTCATATAACAAAACCTACAAATATAGGTGCACAGGCTTTTGTGTGTCTGGCTATCCATTGTAAATCACTGTGTCTACACATGGAAATAAGCTACCGAGGGCTGCATGAGCGCGTCGGCATTGCAGGGGGCTTACCTGATTTGCAACCCGACTAGAACCGTTGTTTTGGAAAAAAAATCCGTTTGATAACTAATGATCGAATTTTGTAGTAACCATAAAAGTTTCATTACATATGTTATGTTTAAAAGCGGATATGTCACTGACACTGACAAAACGCTTCTGAATTCTTTACAAAGCTATAAAAATCCGGAAATTTGTTGATAATCAAGTATAGAAGGTACGTGAAAAGATAGAATAAAATTCAAGATCCATAATGATCAGCATTTCATGGTGAACTTTGTTTAATACCTGTATGCATTTTACGGGCCTGAATTTGAGTAGTTTTTCAAGAACTCAATTTAAACTCTTCTTTTAAACTAAACTTCATATCCTGCAAATCTCACCGCAAAAAGTGTGACTAAGATGTTTCAGTTAATTATCAGTTAATTAAAGATTAAGGTTGTACTTCAAAGAAAAAAATATTGATATTTCATGAATTTTTCTCAATCTTGTATCCTTTGATTTCGATCATAGTCTAGATTGTATTGTATCATAGGATTATTAATTTTACAACATGTATAATATGCATAAGATTTAGAGAAATATCGTATCAAGTTTCCGATAATCTGAAATTTGATCATATTTTAATAATTCTGACGACAAGGATGTTAACAAACATACTGCTTTCATGTTGATGTAGCAAATCAAGCGTACCCAAACATTCAGAAAACCTCGGCATTTTCCGCGTTACATAGAAAAGCGATGATGTTTGAACCTTTAATCTACTTTCACACCTTTGAAAGCGCAACCGTGACGGGTTGAAATCTTACCAAGAAACAGAATTGTTCATAAACATGCTTAAACAGATATTTAAAGATATTCATTGACAAGAGTTCTGCCTCTGAAACATTTAAATTTGGTAGTAGACCAGAAACATACCTGCGAGTGATGCCAGCGCCTTATCTACGGAGATCACTGACAAAATTTCGATGACAGTATCGCCAATTACAAGATACAACTTTATATAAGATCAAAAAGTGAAGATACTGCTATTGTTTTGTGTCCTTTTATAACAGTAAGTTAGAAAATGAATATCATGTTTTCTTTGAATGGCCGTTTTATAATGATATACGAACAATATATTTGCTGTAAATGTTACACCAAATCCAATTAAGACAGATTATAAGCCTATTGAATTCAAAATCAGATAATGTTATATAACGTTTAGCTGTGTTCTGTACAAAAGCTTTGACCGTATGTGATGTTACAGTGTGGACAATGTAAGGCGCTGTATTCAATTGTATACAAGAAAGTCAATGTACTGTTGGCCTTATGGACTTCATACAATAATAAAATTTCTGTCTGTAAAATATTTTTTTATCTACAATTCCTGTAATGCTTTTCATGTGATTGAGAATTTTCTGTCAATATGTATATACATACATGCTTATCAACAGGACGATGATTGTTTTAATTCAAATGTCTTTTTTCTTTACATTCTTCGAGTATTATATTTCCTGATTTATGATCCAATTCTAATATGTACGTTTGCTATTATTTCAATTAGATGTGTGCTGTGTTTTCTGTAAATACGGAACAGTTCATAATGATTAAAGAACAATAATCTATAGATTCTATTAAACGGACAGTAGCAAGTTTTTATGGGGTTTGTATAAGGTGATGTCAGTAAAACGAAAATTAATGGTTCCAATTGAAAGACAATGTATTCAAACTAAATGAAACAGTACTAATTCAAATATATAACGTAAAGTTCAGCCATGCGATTTCTTTTTCTTACACAAAACAAATTCAATGTGTTCACACAAAATGGTCGCCAATGGTTTTTATGTGAATCTCCATACTTTGTCCTCTGGCTATGGATGATTGGCTTGTGTTATTTGACGGTGTCAAATTTATACATTTAGTATTAACTTTCAATTATCAGTGAAATATTTAAAATGTAAAATTATCAAAAAACGTGCTACCGCCCCTTTAAAATACTTCTTTATAGATTAACTAAAGAAACTTCACGCACGCATCGACAAGTAAAAATAGTTAAAAAAATTACAGCTGACTGAATGTAATGCAATTCAAACATGGTGCAAAATCCATACATGTAAAGATAAGTGTTTAGTTATTTATAACCGCAAATGCAACCAAACCTGTATCTTGTAAATAGCTTATTTTAATGTTCAACATGTTTTAACTTGAAATCCCTAGCTACCTGTTATTCCACCGTCACTTTCTCGGAAACCTTTAATTCTGCGAAATATTGATTATGATTACTGTTGCTTGCCAACGTTTTAGACAAACAAACGAAGGTACTTCAAAAGGTTGTTGGGTCTACGCTTTCTAATACGAGAAGTATTTTCTGCGTGAGTATTGAAAAAATATATATTCTTTGTAATTTGAATCGAACCAAAAAAATAATTTAATTAATAGCACCGGTCATTTGTCTTTAATTAGTTTTGAAATGGAAATCATGAACTTTCATTTACATGCAATAAATCATGAACGTCAACATTTGACTTATGACTACCTTTTGTTATTGCCAAGCGATTGATAAACGTTTTGTTATTGTTTTTGCACTGAAATCATGTCTCATTGCAATCTTTGAAGATTTTCTCACTCATCAGAATTAACCTCAAATATCTCTCAAACGGGGTCATGATACTCAAACTGCCTTGACACATATGTGACCTTTTAAATGCTTTGGAAGACAAAAATAACTTTTTAAGAATATATATGCATGTTATTATAGTTTTCAATTTCATTTGATTAAAATAGATAAAACACAAGATGGAAGACCGACCTAAAAAGGAATTAAAAAAAGCAAAGGTGAGATTCATTTTCATTCATTTGTTATACAGTTTGATTTGAGGGCACCTGTTAAAGGGGCAGTATTACGTATTAAGGGCAATGTAAGGTGATGTCAGGAAAAGGAAAATTAATGGTTCCAATTATTATATCTTAGAAGTACTCATTACTACTTTTGTTGTCGGAATCACTTTGATGGATGTGACTGTATCAATATGCGGAATGTTATATGCAAAACAGTGTGATCCCAAATTTAACATTGTTTCATTTTCAATACGAATCGAAACCTTGTATATCTTGAATACATCAAACAAATTTAACAAGGCAGTCGCCTTTCTGCGTCATTTGATAGGGTTTTGAAATATACGATACAACATGTTTATACAATAATAATTGTCTTGAATAAATCGTTATTGAGCCGTCGGATATCTAATCTATCGGAATATACGAAAATTGAGTGTTTTTTTGTGAATATTTGTATGTTAAATGAACGATCGAAAATGTGTCATTACCCGTTGAAAAATGATCATTAGGTAAAACTACTCACCTACTGCTATGTCACAGTAGGTTGACACGCTCGGGACACGCTTCAGTGACCATAAATTCTGTTCGCTGGGGCTAATTGGGCAGTGTATTTTAAAGTTATTTATTTAAGTCATTACTCAAGTAAATGAATAACTTACATCAATGATATGTTGGATAATAATGGTAATTTTCTAGATGTTGAAGAAATGAGAAAACTATTTGAATGTAAAACTAATTTTCTAGAATATCAAGGAATAATCGAATCTATCACATTTTATTGTAAATCTATAAATGTTCATATTGAAAAGAAACTTCAACTACCAAATTTACTATATCTATTACAAAACATAGTTGGAAAACCAAAGGATTGTAGAGAAATCTATGATATACTCATAGCAGAAAACAATCCAAAACCGTTAAAATACCGAGAAAAATGGCAAAAAGAATTAAACGAAACCACTGATGATAAAACATGGGAAACTATAGAAAAAAATTACATTTAAGTTTTATAACAGTGTACAACACTCTTGGTTCCAATATAGTTTAATACATAGGTTTCTGCCAACAAATGACCTCCTGTCAAAAATGAAATATAAAGAATCTAATGCGTGTACGTTTTGCCAATCCGAGAAAGAATCGATTATGCATTTATTTTATGAATGTAAACTCATCAAACCTATTTGGGGAAAAATAGAAAAATGGATTTTTGATAAAACAGGAACTGATATTAAATTCTCGAAGAAAAACATCATTTTAGGTTATTGTGAGAAGAGAAATTATGTCATTAATTTGATAATTACTGTCTGTAAATACAATATATATAAAATGAAGCTACATTCCAAACTTTAAACATGTAAAAGAAGAAATTAAGACAGCATATTTCATTGACCGCTTTAGTTCCTATTCAAAGTGCAATTCTCAAATTCTGGTCAGTTTGTCATAACCTTTTTTGATACCATTCTACATACTTATATACTCAAATGTACCCATCCGATCACATATTTGCTTGTTTTTCAAACCTTTTTGTTAATGCAATGTTGTTATGTACTGAAATGACTTTGTGATTTGTATTGTATGGAGATTCAAAAATTAAAAATTTAAAAAAAGAAAGTGTATTTTAAAAGCCGTATTTAGACAGGTTACCGTCCGATTTCGAAACTTCAAAGTTGACTCTAATTCAAATTGCAAGCCCCTTTTTATGAATCCCGAAAGTGGTCATAGACCATTTCAGTCCCCCTTTAAAATATATCAAAAACAAGAAGACATTAGTTATCATCATTGCCCGCCAAGTCGGTTCAACTCCTAACATTTCCATAGAGTCTGCAATCAATGAACAAGGGCCATACAGTGTACCTTCGTATAAAGTGAATAATTGCATGCCTCTGATTTTCAAAATCCATCAAGGCTTAATATATCAAGGATAGGGATAGCAATTTGACATTGACTCAGCTTATATTTCTGAAATCGACTAAGTAGCGGCTTAATTACGATTATATAAATACACCGCTTAATTAGACCAGCGAATAAAATAGTACGTTTTTGAGTAAACGTCATTATTTGTACTTACCGTCGACAACTCACCGTAGCCCCTTGATTGCCTATCAATCATCTCTCGACCCATAACACAGAAAAAACAACACGGGAGTTACCTGCATCTCCCCGCCGCGCCCCCTATGTCTACGTCACCAAAACCTCATCCAACCTACCTGGAGCCAGTGAACGCTAGATCGAACCTACTCGCAGGAGGGAGGCATGGTTGGAGCCGCACCCGCAGTGCGATGCTGCGCGAACACCTGTGGCCCCAGCCTGTCCACGCCCGAAAAAGCCCGACATGATGTCCGCTACGGCGATGTTGCTGTGAAAAGCCATAGTGGCTTAGATCGCTCTGATCTCATGGGGATTAGTCCGAGCCGGCGGGGCTAACTCCTTGGCTTTGTAGGCATCCAGGATAGCGGACCGCAGATAGACACCCAAGAGACGTTTGTCTATCTCCTTCGTGCTACGCTGGGAGTGAGGAAGGAAAAGTCTCCTCCTCCCCTGGCGGAGAGAACGCGTGCGTTCAGCGTACACCCAAAGAGCTCGGACCGGACAGAGGAGTCTGCTCTCTTCGTCTGACCGAACCTGAGAGGGCGGGAATGTGGAATACCCTGCCCCGTTCGTCCGACCCCTGGTTCTTGCGAGCAAGTCCCAGCGTGGCCTTACCCCCATCCCTCGCTTCAAACCGGAGCAGGTCGGCCTGAAGAGCGTGTAGCTCTGAGATCCTGGCGGCCGAAGCCATCGCCACCAGGAAGGCAGTCTTGACCGTCAGTCGGAGAATGATGGATTCCGTCAGGGGTTCGTAGAATTCAGAGCATAAATGCTCGAGGACAATCGAAAGGTCCCACTCGGGAGGTCTAGGTTTGAGCCGCCCGTCCTCCTTACGAAAGGTCCTGATCACCTCCTTGAGGACGGAGATGCCCACCGCGGGGTCCCGCTTGCGTAAGACCGCCATGATTGCCGCTAGGTGGGTGTTAATAGAGGAGGCCTTAAGTCCCCTCTCCTCCCGGAGGTACACTAAGTTCACCACGAACTGTCCGAGACGCCCTCCGACAGGGCCATCTCAGAGAACAGTCATAGGTGGAGGGAGCAGAGGCGTGGGCCACGAGTCACTGCTTCCTCGGGGTGAAGGGACTCTTCCCTCGCTTGGTCCACTTCTTTTGGGGAGTGCGTTTGCCTGGTGAGGGGCCGGAGACGTTCCCTGAATCTCTCCCTCCCCGACCCCTGAACCGAAACGACACACCCCCCGTCTTGGGAGTGCGAAGCTGAGGTGTCTGCCTCCCCTTCTTTGGCATAGTTTAAGATCCAGGCCATGTTTTATGAACAAACATAATTTCAATATAACATCTTCATCATTTGATGACAAAAGTGCTGTGAATGCTATTACACTCCTCATAGAGAAGAAACGTTTTGGTAGATATTTCAATCTCAGTTCAGTATAATACGGACAATCAAATGTAAAATGCATTTCGTCTTCTATAGCATCATTACATAATGGACATAATCTTTGTGCTCTCTCAAGCGAGATATATCTTCCATAGTTTATCATAAGTTTTAACAAACCAAGTCTGTTTTTGATATATAACTTTCTTAAAAGATTATTTGTTAAGACTGATAGATATTTTTCTGGTTCTAATAAACTCTTAAACTTTCTATACAAATCATACCGTGAACTGCTTTCAATATTGGAATGCCATCCTTGATAGAACATATTTATTGCAACGTTACGAAAACCTTTTAAAAACATCTGTTGCTGACAAACATTTTGGTTGAGCCAAATAAAACCATATCCATGAGAAAATAATAATTGTCAAATCTGTGATACCCATGTAATTTTGCCGATGCTATCAAGGTGAAACATCATGTTGTAAGCTATTTTTGGAAGGCGGTGTTCTGGCATATGTAGAATCTTAAACCAGTATTTTAAACATCTTATTTGTGAGTTAATATAAAGTGGATATCTTCCGCATTCACCATAAACCATACAGTTTGGAGTAGACATTCCAACACATAAAAACTTTTTACAGGCTAGTAAGTGAATCCTTTCTAAACATTCATATCTTTGAATACCCCACACTTCAGATCCATACAATAGGATTGGTTGTATCTGAGTATCAAATAACTTTAAAAATACATTCGGTGTCAAAACTCCAAGTTTGTGAGAAACAGACATGATATGCAATAATGCTCGTTTACCACGCAATGATAAATCTAATACAAATTTTTCCATGTTCAAATTTGAGTTAAACATTATACCAAGATATTTATAACCGTTTACGATATTAAGTTCATCTCCATTAAAATACTGCTTTTCTTTGCAGCTTAAAGGACCGCCCTTTCTAAATACTATGATGTCTGTTTTAGCTAAATTTCCTGACAGTTTCCATTCTTTAGAGTAATTATATAATATATTTAGCTGTTTTTGTAAACCAATCATCCGCAAACAGAAGCATAAGGATTTCCATGATATCAGGACACATCTGTATGCCATGTTTACCGTTACTTGCAATATCATAGTATAGTTCACTAATGAAAAATGAAAATAACAAAGGACTCAATATGCAACCCTGGCGCAACCCAGATGGACAATCGAAAAAGTCAGGTGACAAGGCGGGGATGGACGTGTCACTGGGGAAGACCTCCGGGTAGCGGAGGGTGACCCTACGGCCGGAGCGAGTCGGAGGGGAAGGAGACTCGTGAGTGAACTCCTCCTCCTCCTGCCGCAACCCAGATGGACAATCGAAAAAGTCAGTAACACCATAATCACTACGTACACATGACTTGACATTTGAATATATTGATTTTAACATGTTAAACATCTTCCCTCGTAGTCCAGCTTTTTTGAGGCAGTACCATAGTTTCCTTGCCTCCTTGCCTCCATTAGGTGAATGGACCTGTTGGTCAGGTCCTGCTGCTGGACTTCCTGACGCTGTCGGAGGTCTTCCGGAATAGCCCCAGCGAAGAGAATGCTAGCTGACCCCGAGACTCCCCGGAGATTGCTGCGAATCCCGACGGGGAGGTTGGTCCGACCAAGGAACCCATCCCTGCGTAGGTTGGTGATCCCCGCCGAGATACGCCCCTCGCTGAGCATCGCCTTTGCTAGTCCTTCCGCCACGGAGCCGAACGCGCGGTAGAGGGCCGGGGACCCCTTCTCCATCTCCGCCTCCCTGGCGAAGGCCGTCATTGCCTTGCAGGCGTGGGCGACAGAGTTCACTGTCCCCAGGATGGATCTGGCTTCTTTGTCCAGGTGGACGAGATGGGCGTCTGACACGTGGTGAGCCGCGGGGGGTGTGGCGACTTGCCTAATGTCCTCGTCCAAGATCGGAGGGTTGAGAGGAATCGGGGGGTCCGCCACCGGGAGGGTGGACCTCTGACGGTCTGACAAAATAAGGGGGGGAATGAGCTTACCCGGCGCGGCAGCCGAGATCGCCGAACTGAAATCCCTTCCCTTCAAACAGCCGATGGGGGGTAAAGACCTGCTTTGAGCAACGAGGGGCTTCCTCCTCACAAATTAATTCCAAGCGAGCCCGCTTGGAGGAGGACGGGGATTCGTCCACCTCCTGTAGACTAAGTCCTGCCCACTCCGCCACCGCGTCCATTTTATCGGCCGAGTCCGAACCCGCCATGCTCCCGCTCCCTGTTTCGGTGATGGGAATGAGGGGAGGGTTCGTCGTGTCGACGAACTGGTGATCCAAGTGATCAGGTGACAAGGCGGGGATGGACGTGTCACTGGGAAAGACCGCCGGGTAGCGGAGGGTGACCCTACGGCCGGAGCGAGTCGGAGGGGAAGGAGACTCGTGAGTGAACTCCTCCTCCTCCTGCCGCAACCCAGATGGACAATCGAAAAAGTCAGTAACACCATAATCACTACGTACACATGACTTGACATTTGAATATATTGATTTTAACATGTTAAACATCTTCCCTCGTAGTCCAGCTTTTTTGAGGCAGTACCATAGTTTCCTTGCCTCCTTGCCTCCATTCACCCGCCAACCTGTTGGTCAGGCCCTGCTGCTGGACTTCCTGACGCAGTCGGAGGGCTTCCAGAATAGCCCCAGCGAAGAGAGTGCTAACTGACCCCGAGACTCCCCGGAAATTGCTGCGAATCCAGACGGGGAGGTTGGTCCGACCAAGGAACCCATCCCTGCGTAGACAAAGTCCCGCCCACTCCGCCACCGCGGGGGTGTGACTGATTCCCGCCTGAAGGTAGAGATTGAAAGCTTCCGTCGAGAGGGACTCACACTCTTCACACCTGTCTTGCAGGCAGCAAGCGGTGGTGCATGAACGACAGAGGGAGTGGGGTTCATGTGTCCCCGAGGTCCTAAGCCCACATCGCCCACAGAAACCAGGGTACATCGATGACGATACCCTGGTCCGACCGTGAGCAAAGCGGAGCAAACGAGTATCAAAATCGGAGGACGGAACAGACACTCCGATCCATCACTCACTGCCGTCCGTCACTCGCCAGACAGACGAAGGTGAAGCGAAGCGGAGCAAGCGCGTACAAAGGCGGAGGACGGAGCGATCACTCTCGTCTGTCACTTGCCAGACGGACAGAGGCGGAGTGAAGCGAAGCAAATGCGTACCAAGGCGGAGGACGGACCAGTCACTCCCGTCCGTCACTCGCCAGAACGAGAGTTCTGAACTATGTTTCGAAGTTTGATGTTTTGAGCCTAACCTAAATAAAATTTGATTAATAAAAATTTCGAGTTCCACATCTGTTATTAGAAATACTAGAAACTAAACTAAAGCATTTGAAAACCAAAATTAACAACATATAAACACATCCTAGCAACTTGAAACTTCATCGTAATGGTCGCTCAGCGTTTTCCGAATGAACAGAACTCCACACGGCATTGATTTCAAATACAGTGCGGTTGAGCTATTGAGCTTTCAGCGCGAAAGGGCAGTTTTTTTCTGATCAGCAGAGCAGCTGATGTCCGAGTTCAGCGGTCAATATGAGATCAACAGTATGACCCAATATAAACACCCGTTGATTTTTTTATCTTGTATGGAGCCTACATGTAACTTCATTTTGGTAAGCGATAATCGAATATCCAGTTATTGAAATGTATTGCAGGATTATGACTTTTTATTTTTGAAATGATATTGTCGAGTTGATTGAAGTCAATGACAAATATGGACTCCACATCGCACTGCAACTAATATTGCGAATAATAAGCAGAGTAACAGTATTCTGAATGCCAACATTACGAGTCAAATATGGAATTGTCAATCTCACACTATGTAGATTGAGATCAACCAATCATCTTACGTTTAGTCGTGTCTGAATATCCAAATGAAATTTTTTGAATTTTAACAAACTTTTCATTTCATATTTTATAGAGGCTCATTAGCTCCATTCGCGCAGGTGAAGATAAGAAAGAGGATACCCTTGAAATGCTTGACCATATTACAGAAGATATGGTGCGTGAACATGGTTGCCTGACTGACTCGAACGGTGACACCATACTGCACCTGGCAATGATGTTCCAAAAAGATACAGCTGTAATGGAAAGCATTTTCCAAAAGTGGCCAGATCTTCTTAACTGTGGTAGAAAGGATCAGTTTGAAGGACAGACAGCTCTACATATGGCCATCAGTAAAGCAAACTCTGAAGCATTGAGGAAGTTGTTAGAACATAATGAAAGAGACAAGGGTCGGATGTTAAGGCAACGAGCAACTGGATCTCGATTTATGTCGACTGTTATGATGGGGGAACTTCCCTTTTCCGTTGCTGCTCTTACCTTAGACAAGGAGATTATTGAAATCATGTTTGAAAATGGGGCTGACGAAATGGCAAGACTACAAAACAGTTTTGGTGACACAGTTTTTCATTCGCTGATCAAATACTCCTGCTATCATCCTTCAAAAGGGACACAAAACATCAAAATCTGCAAATTTATAGACAAACGTTTAGAACAAAAAGATCCTGAAGAAAGACGAGAAATCTGGCTCCTTCCTAACAATAACAACCAAACTCCTCTCCAACTGTCGGCATCACTGGAGCAAGTGGAAATATTCACCTTTATATTGAACATTGAAAATGTGTATCGCAGTCTTGATCACCATGACGGCTTGTTCGATGTTCACCTATTTGACATTTCAGAGATTGACACTGTTGCAATAGCAAAGAGCTCCGAGGAACTGAGAAAATCAGCTAAGGCATCCAAAGTTTCCCGGTCCATTGTGCCAGACATGGAGATAGAACAGGACAAGATCAATAATCATAAATCCAGGAATAGAAATCCAGACACACCCAATACTAAACCCATTCTAGAAACCATATGTGAAATCAGCGTTGATAAAGCTTTCAAGCTTCTGAACACCAACACGATAACAACCATGATAAGCCAGAAGTGGAATCGGTATCAAAACATCTATCTCCTGTGGGGTGCACTTCACATAATCTACATGTCAGTCCTGACATGGAATGCGATCAACAAGACAGAACTACTCGCTGACATGATATCACAAGAAAATGGAACCACGAATCAAGAAGACCAGAGCACAAAGTCATCGTTCACACTGTTTATGAACATCCTCAACATTGCAGTTGGTGTTGGAATCATTTCTACCGAAATATGGCGACGTTTGCAAGGTCACAGGTTCCATTTAAAACAACTACACCACAACGGCTCCTACCGAGTGATGCTTTTGATGTTTGCCATCAGCCTGATAGTGGACTCAATCTGGTACCTTGCTGACCCTAGTAACAACTTCTTCCTGATAGCGGCTCTTCTAATTGGTTGGTGGTTCCTAACCTTCTTCCTGAGAGCCTATGACAAGTTTAGCTTCTTCACTGTCATGCTTCAGAAGGTCCTCGTTGGTGACGTCATAAGGTAAGTACATGTATTTTTTTGGAAAAAAAACCCAGTTCATGCATGTTTTCGAAAATTCTCTTAATGTCGATTAAGCATCTCACATTCTTATTGACTTTAATAATAAATAATATATTTTCAGATTTGCTGTCATCATCTTCATTGAATTCCTGTCCTACAGTGTCACAATGTACATGAACTTCCTGTACACCAAACCTGAAGGATTCAGAACAATCAGCGACTCCTTCATGACTCTCTTCAACCTGATGCTTGGCCTCACAGAGCTCAGTGTTCTTGAACAAGCACGATATCCATGGTTAGCGAGTGTTTTATATATCCTGTACGTATTAGTAACCTATGTCATCATTTTTAATGCCCTCATTGCGATGATGTCACAGACATGCGCGAATGTATCCGAAAACAAAGTAATGCAAGGCAGACTGCAGCGATTATCCGTTATTCTTTTCATAGAACAAATTCTTCCAAACAATTTAAAAGTAAGATGTGGACATGAAAAAAGTGACAAACGTTTAAACATGAACATAGAACTGGTAGAGGTAAATCGATCTGTCCTTGAAATAAGCTCTCTACAAGCAAAGTCTGAAGCCATTATCAATCGACAGAATATGATTCGCAAACTTGAAACTTCTGATGTTGTCGAAACAGTACGCAAGGTAAAAAGATCTTTGAGAAGACCAAAACAAAGGCCAGTTGAAAGACAACACCCTCCACCTGCAGGGCTGCCTACATCCCCACAGATTGATAACATCAGAGCATAATTAGAGTATTACTACATGACAATGGTGCTTAAAAGTGCCGAGGTTCTAATTTTGACTATTCAAAAGAACTAAGAGAGCATTGGGAAATACTAACTTTTAGGCACCCATGTTTTTGGTACGCCATGGACACTTAGACATCTATATATATATATCATAGGATTTAGATGGTACAGGTTCAAAACAATGCAATCTTATCTTGTATGTTTAGTGTGGTCAAGGCTCATTAAAGATGCTGTATCATACTTGCAATATTCTAAAAAGTATTTTTAATCTATTCGTTGTATTTTTAGAAAAATTTAGCAGCCAACCTTGAGAAAATCGGACCAAAATTAATTAAATAGGAGATAATTTACCCAAAAATACCACAACGGCAGTCGACATAAGGGCGAATCAAGTGTGGCCCTTTCACAACTTCCAGTTTCTAAATGTAGGCTTGAAAACCGTCTTTGTCGCGATCAACAAGATTTTCTTTTCTTTTTCTCAGTTGATACCCATCGAACGCAATTACGGTAGTTGAGACACGGTGTAAATCCTAGAGGCATAATGATTATGTCACCGAAAGCGGGTTCGTTAAATGCTATGCCCTTTCTACGAAGGGTACTGTGCTTTGAGCGTCGAAATAAGTATGTTATTGTTGATTAAACAATCTAAATATGATATCAAAATTTCGACGAAAGATTTTTATACAAAGTGATGTATTTCTTTTCTCAATAGCTAAATTTCATCCTGAACCGCTTGCAAGTATGAAACAGCATCTTTAAACCCGCAGAGTGAAATCAAAACGTTTATGAATGTATTGTTAAACAAATATTAGTTGAAATCATTGTTAGAGTGGTTACGGTATTTAAGTCAAATAATAACCCAGTTACTTCGGTTACGGCAATAATCTTAGCTCAAGCTACGCCGTCATGAAATCATTTTCAGTAACACCTTGCATTATTCATAAATAATGATTATTTAATTCATTGGAAATGTATCATATATGTACATAATGAACAAAGATTTCGGGCTTATAAAATGAATCCCTTGGTTAATTTATGACTTCCATGTACATAACGTCTCTTCGTTCGTCTGACTTCCCGTCCCTGCGTGTGGGCTAGTCTGTTTCTCAGCTCATGTAAAACGTAGTGGTTCGAACAACCAATGTCGATCATCATTTAGAAAGTTGCGAGTTTCCTTTTTTTGCTCTTCCATGAAAGGACGTGTGTTCGTTACTAATGGTTTGAGAAAGTTTCAACATAAATATGCGAATAATATGGAGCTGCGACACGATACAGCTTCAAATGTAAAAAATCAAATAAACTGAAAGCCCAAAGAAATGTTACCCCTCTTTGAACTTGAATATAATAAAAAGATACGTGTTCAAAAGAATTTGCTTTGTTGTGTGGTAAAACTCCATCAGTTTAGTGTTATGTGCTAAAATAGCAGACCTGAAACTTTAGTGGAAAATAAGTTATCGCCAGCTCTTCATGGGAGGGGTCAATTGTCCTATTTCCGATCATGAACAAAAACAATAAAATCATAGATTATTCATTAGTTTAATGACAAATTTAATGTGATCAGTATCTTGTATGTCCGCCGTTGGCATTCAAACATGTATCACAGAAAACGTCAGTCGGCTGATGAAAGTAGGTGGTTTCTGCCTCCGTTCAATGCAGCAATAAGTTGTTGACGTGTGTGTGGTTTGTGTCGACGTTGACGGATCCTTTGATCGATGTAATCCCAGAGGTGCTCGATGGGATTCATATCGGGCGATCTGGCAGGCCAAGGCAAAAGGTGGACGTTGTTGAGGTACTGTTACGTCACTCTGGGTACATGAGGACGAGTATTGTCCTACTGAAAAATTCTGTTTGGATGGCGTTGTGTCTACCGAGTGGGATGACCTCTGGCTGTAGGACCCTGTCAATGTACCTCGGCGCCGTCAGATATCTGTCAATGACAATGAGGCCGGTGGTTGCGTTGCTGTGTATCCCATCCCAGACCATGATGCTGTCTCCACCGAAAGGGATAACATCCTGTACACAGCAGCGTGCCTCCCTCTTACCCTGGCGACGGTAGACCCTCCTTCTCCCGTCTGCTACGTGCATCTGGAAACGACTTTCGTCGGAAAGTAACACTCTATGCCAGTTTTGCTTCTGCCAATGTCGAACATTTCTGCCCAAGCAACATTGCGTCGACATCAACAGCATTGCTCGCATCGGCCGGTATGACCTCAGTCCATGCTGTTGGAGCCTTTTTCCCATCATCTGGGGACTGATCCGTTGTCCAAGTGCAGTGGAAGCTGTTATTGTGGCAGCTTTAAAGCAGTTCCTGAGATGCAGTTGAAACGGGTACTGGTCTTCATTTGGGGTTGTCACTGGCGGCCTGCCGCTTATAGCCCTGTCTCGAGTCGATCCAGTCTACTGTAGACGTCCACGCAGCCTAAGAATGGTAAGACGATTACATCCGAATGCGGCAGCGAATTCTCCATCAGTGGACCCAGTCCTCAGCATTCCAATCGTTCTTTCCCGCTTTCAGTTTTTAATCTCGGCATTGTAATCGAATTATGGTGTGAAATAACTAAAACATGGGCATTTTATACACGTTACGAACGTTTTTGTGACATGATCCTTGTGATGAAAAACCAAAATGTTTTTAAGAAGTGCACTTTTTAGAAAGATTTAGAAACAAATTCAGTCCGTAAACATGTGCCAAAGATCCCTAAAACAGACGAAGCACATGTTTAACGCAAACGTTTTCTTAGATTCTTATCGTCGTGATTAGAATAGAAAACTTACAAATCTCAATATTTCGTCATTTTAAGACAAAATAACGAATAAATATTTCCAAAAACATAACTATTTTCCTTTTTTCATGAATGTGCATTCATTATTAAAAAAACAAAGCCAGTTTCGGTTAGTTTTTAAAATTGTCACTTCAGTTATTGCATGATCGGAAATATGACCCATGAAGAACTGGCAAAAACTTAGTTACCATTTAAGTAACAGGTCTGCCATTTAAGCACACAACACGAAACTTATGGAGTGTTAAAACACAAAAAAGCAAACTCTGAACACGTAACGTATTATTAAATTCAAATTCAAAGAGGTGTAACTTTTCTTTTGGCGTTCAGTTTATTTCCTATGTGCGGGGTTATAGCCGATTGTGTTTGCTCACCGTGTTTTCCAAACAATTGCGTAACTGACTATTTAACTTGTTAGTCATCTTTTGCAGATATATCTTTTCGATTTTACAATTTAATTTTTGCGTCCGATTTTCATTTAATCAGATTCTTAAAGTTCTAGAATTGACTCATGTCAACTTGTATATGATATATAGTATCTCTGTTGTGATATACCTACATGTACTTGATTGATGAATGCTGCATTTAGAGTAGTCAGTGTACATAAACATATATTGCTTACTCCTTTACGAATATATAAACTTAAAGAGACACAGAGTATAATGATAGGATCACATATGTCAAATTTTGAAATCGATGTTAAAACTTCGGGAATCACTAACCGTTACTGAAAATAACAAGTAAAAGATCAATCAGTCCATTAGAGCGAAAATACGGCAGTTCAAAGTCGGGATTTTGATCGAAAACCGGACGTGGCTCGAGTGGTGCGCGAAAAATCGCCAAACATAATTTTGAAACCTTGTCATAAGCTAACAGGAAGATATTTTCGATAGTATTTATTTGGTATTGTAACTAATAGGAAGATTAATTGAATGCATAGTTTCGAATATTAAACGTATTAGAGATGTTTTCTTGATTTTCCCTTAAAATCAATCATTTTAGAGATATTATGCATAAATGGATATATTTGCAGGTCCAGTGATGAGATATGAAATTCAATCAGCATAATAGATATTTTGTAGCTTATCAAAACCAAATACAATTTTTAGAAAGATACTCTGTGTCACTTTAAAACAGCTGCATACCTTAAGTTTGTTCACTTATCTGGGTATTTTAGTGCAAATACCATGTAATTTTGAATGTCTTTGAGTTATCCTAGTATTGCAGAAAAACAAAACGGATAAGTTTGTAATTTCATTACATAAATTACATTCAATTTGCGTTAACATAATTATTTATATGCCATACCTTAAGGTCATATGTGTTCCTTTGCATTAATGCAATGTACTTGTACTGATTGTTTTGTTACACAGTTTATACTGAATAATTTAAACGAAATTTAAGAAAATCCGAATTTCACAAATATGACCCCATCTGTTTATTCAATCATGCAAAATATCTTAATTCAGTACCAGTGACAAGACATATGGTTTGGGAAGGATTATTTTACAAATGGATAATTGGTTCTCGTTTGTAGGGGCCCCTGAAGTAAGTGTATAGACGTCAAAATAAAACTGAAATTTCATGATAATTGCACTAAGATACACAAGCAAATGAAAAAAACTTAAGGTACGCAGCTGTATATATAATGTTGCAAAATTGTAATATACACAGATGTGTGCTCTCATTATATTTCGTATACTTTTTGCATATTTAGATTGTTTATTATAGTTCATATTAAGAAAAATGTTTCATAGGACTGGGTATGTTACATATTGTTCAATATACCCTTTAACGTATTGAAAACAATGATGATACAAATTCCGATTGATGCATATTTAGATTATAAAATGTGAAACAGCTTTTCAACAAATCTAACACATTTTGGAATAACAATTATGTCATATGCTCAAACAAAAAGGCATTTTCCGTATGGGTTGATTCCTATGAATAGAAAGGGCCGTATTATCCGCGCAAAGGACTTTAGGAGTTTGCAACAAAATAATATGATGATCAAGAGGGGAAATATGACACAGCGATAACCTAAGTCCATTAAATGTTATGGTTATATTATTATTGTATCAAAATGTCATCTTTTAAATACTTTCTAACTTTCATTCGTTTAAATAGCTTAAAGTAGTTTCGGTCACAGTGAAAATATCAGCTAGCCTCACTTTACTTTGATTATAGTTTATTTCACTGATAAAAAAAAGTATTAAATTGTTGAGTTTTTAAATAGCGATTGTACGCTGGCTTCACTATGCCCCGTCCTATATGTTTGAATGTCCTGTATAATATATGTTTAAATTATAAAAATGCTTAGTGAGTGTGATAGTCGATTGCTTTTCTGTTTATTAGGTGTGTATTATAACTTAAGGTATGTATGGTATAGTTATAGTTATGAGAGTGCTAAGCAGGTAGGTTATTAGCTTGTCTAGGTAGGTAGGTAGGTGAAATTAAGGGCGAAGTTTGGGCCAAGGATGACCTACATGCGCCCGGCACTAGGAGTGATTATTGAGAGTTAAAAATGTTTAAAAGTTAAAATTGAGCATAAAATGTTATATGAGATCATATTTGCCAGTGTTCTTGACAAAATTCAAAACTGATCTTTGGACTTCACCAAACATCAAATTTTCACCAAGAATAGATCTTAGTGAGAAATTATTTGATTTGGACATAACAACCTCTCTGAGTTCTTCACGATGATTTTAGCTTGTCTATGAGGGTATAAGGAGTTGCTTCCCTTTACTCTAAGTCGGAAGGATTTTACACTTGCTTAATTATGAACTGTCTTCTATATGTATGGTATAGTTATGAGAGTGCTAAGCAGGAAGGTTATTAGCTTGTCTATGAGGGTATAAGGAGTTGCTTCCCTTCGTTTAAAATCGGAATGATATTACACTTGCTTCATTATGAACTGTCATTTATATGTATGGTATAGTTATGAGAGTGCTAAGCGGGTAGGCTATTAGCCCATGTCTATGAGGGTATAAGGAGTTGCTTCCCTTTACTCGAAGTCGCAAGGATTTAACACTTGCTTCATTATAAATCGTCTTTTATATGTATGGTATAGTAATGAGAGTGCTAAGCGGGTAGGTTATTAGCTTGTGTATGAGGGTATAAGGAGTTGCTTCCCTTTACTCAAAGTCGGACGGATTTAACACTTGCTTAATTATGAACTGTCATTAATATGTATGGAATAGTTATGAGAGTGCTAAGCGGCCAGGTTATTAGCTTGTCTATAGCTATGATGGTATAAGGAGTTGCTTCCCTTTACTCAAAGTCGGAAGGATTTTACACTTCCTTCATTATGAACTGTCATTAATATGTATGGAATAGTTATGAGAGTGCTAAGCAGGTAGGTTATTAGCTTGTCTATGAGGGTATAAGGAGTTGCTTCCCTTTACTCAAAGTCGGAAGGATTTTACACTTCCTTCATTATGAACTGTCTCTTATATCTATTATATAGTTATAGTTATGAGAGTGCTACGCAGGTAGGGTATTAGCTTGTCTATGAGGGTATAAGGAGTTGCTTCCGTTTACTCAAAGTTGGAAGGATTTTAAACTTGCTTCATTATGAACTGTCTTTTATATCTATGATATAGTTATGAGATTGCTAAGCAGGTAGGTTATTAGCTCATGTCTATGAGGGTATAAGGAGTTGCTTCCCTTTACTCGAAGTCGCAAGGATTTAACACTTGCTTCATTATAAATCGTCTTTTATATGTATGGTATAGTAATGAGAGTGCTAAGCGGGTAGGTTATTAGCTTGTGTATGAGGGTATAAGGAGTTGCTTCCCTTTACTCAAAGTCGCAAGAATTTTACACATGGTATATACCCAGCAGGCACACAACATCGAATCGACGTTGGATTATAGTTTAGATGTGGTCGCGACGTCGTTCAACTTAAAATAGACGTTGTTTCAACGTCAGTAATTTCGACGTCGATAAAGACAACGTTGCATCGACGTTGTTAATTCCGACGTTGATTTAACGACGTTGTTACAACGTCGGTATTTTCGACGTCGATAACAACGACGTTGCCCCGACGTCGGTAATTTCGACGTTGACTGAACAACGTTGTTTCAACGTCGGTTATTTCGGTTAAGGTGGCGTTCTTTCGACGTCGAGAAAATCAAGATACACAACGTCGTTTCAACGTTTCTATTTCCGACGTCTATGTATTTGAGATTTATGTTGATAAATGACCTTACGTTGTTCCGATTTTACAACCTACTACGAATTCAGTATATCAGATGAAAGCACGTCTGTCTCTTGTGAAACTAAAGATTTTCGTTTGTTAGTTGATCATTCATTAAAAACGCGAATAAGTGTCTGTTAAAATTGTGTGATATTCGCCTTTAAACTTGTAAAGAGCGCCCCGTTATGAAAGGACCACTAACAGATTGCGCGCTAGAAAGGTATTTTTTCTAGGATATCGTATAGCAAATAATTTTTCTTTATGTAGAGTCTAGAGTTGTTTTCCTTTATAAAGTTTAACCTTTTCCATTCCTTTTATAATAAAGCTTTTTCGAATTACCAATAAAATGTATTGATATGAAATCAGTAAAAAAGGTACACTTTAAAAGTCATTTTCAAATATAGTTACATAAATTTATGTAAAACAGTCATTAATCTATCAATGAATAAATGAATAAATATACCGTTTTAAAAGCATTGTTTCGTGAATAGGCTAGCACTTGAAAATTCAGGAACAAATTCGTGATCACTTTATTCATAAACAATATTTGCCGATAATTTGTTTCCCTAAACGGCGTATGAACTGAAAAAATGTCATCTTTCTTATATTCCCGACGTTACTTTGTTCGCCAACAAGCATACCACATTTTCGCGCCAGCACAAATGCTGATGACGTCATAGTTTTAACTATTACGTCACAATCTTAGTACTTTCGTCGCCATGTTTGTCGGTCGATGTAAGGGGAAATCAACGTCCTGTTAGATGTTATATCGGATCACGATTCGAGGGCACTGACATCGCTCTACTATTTTGAAATGGTAAGTATTTCCCTTGATCTATTAAACTTTCCATCATTGAGTTTCAATTACACTAGACACGTCAAAATTTGAACGCATCTCGATGACTTCTGTTGGCCTAGGCCTAGTGCCAAGGCAACTGTAGATATAGTACGATTATATATTTGATCGGACAAAATGACAGCCGAGAACGCTGGGTCCGAAGGAATGTAAACAAACAACACAATATATTATGTTCACTGCAAATACGTGTTGAAAAAAGATACACATTATGAATATTAACGCTAGCACTTCTATCCATGACCATATACTATAAACTTAGCTCATGAAATAAATTATTTTGCACATTACATGCATTTTATTTTAATTAGGGATTTTACTTTTGAGACCTTACTCTGCCCATCTGTAGACAGAGTAGCACTTAGTGCCATAACCTTGGCAGTGGGCACAAGGGCTCTGACAGTTCTTAGTTTCATAAAACTTGGGCGGAAATGTGGACCCCATTCAAGGACACAATGTGCCTCATCCACAACAATGAGAGTTTCATAATCATTCTGAAAAGGTTGGCTCAGTAAAAGCTCTCTTACAACCTTACTGTCCACTAATTGTTCGGGATGGGAAAAAACATATTTGTAATGACCACACAAAAGCTTTTGTCTTTCATTGCTCTCCTTGTTGGCAAAATTGTTCAATGTATCCTTTGTGAAGCATGTAGCACTTCCATTAAGCTTTTCAATTTGTTGATTGATGATGACATTTAAAGGCACAACTATTATAACAATTGAAGGCTTTACTCCAAGTTCTTCCATAATGAAGGGCCACAGCTCATAGCAAAGAGACTTTCCATATCCAGTTGGAAGCATGCCAATGACATCATTCATAAGAGAACTTCTGATAACATCCTCTTGGCACTGTTTAAGTTCATTTATGTGCTTGTCAAAGTGACGGTTATATTTGTTAATTGCATCTTTGGTTGCTTGAAGAAATTTCTCTTTGTTCTGAAAAGTACCATGCATTCATCTGAGAATAATAGAACATATGGAGTAACATATGGATTAACATTTCTTTGAACATATTGTGCATAAATTATTGTATGGTTTTGTCAAGAGTATGTTAGCTTTATATTTAAAAAAGCTTTATCACAAACTTGGTTGATATATGTAACAGAATTATTACTGAATAATGTTTGTGAAATCTATACATTACATTCTGTACATTTATCATCATTCAATTTGAATAATTCAAATTAAAAATAGTATGTCTAGTATGCCTATTGATGAATTTATATAAACCAAATCATTACAATTAACTTGTAAATACAATATTTGATCAAGTAATGATCAGCACTAAAACACTGGCTGTAATGTGATTTATACACAGATGTATATATTTTTTTATGTGTATGAAAGAGAGAGTGTGCCTTTGAATGTATGTTTATTGATAAACAATATTAGAGAAGATGAAGCCCTTTGGAGATTGAAAATAGTAGAATGACTTTAATTTACTTTAATCTGTTTTGAAAAATTGGCTTTTTAAGTGTAACAAAGAATTATACAATTATCAATTTTATTTGTTAATGAACTGCTTGAACAAACATTTACTTAATTATCATGTCAAATTCAATAATTTTATCAACAATTAGGGATTTCATTGAGTGTGAAATAATTTTGAAAAAAATGTTTGAAGCATTCATAAATGGCTCAATTCGATCATAAAAAAATTAATTATATAGAATGTTTCTGCCGATGAAATTCTTTCAATCATCAATTGTAAAATAACAGAATTTTAATCAGTCTATGAATATTATGTCAGTTATTATATGTTTACATCTATAAAGAAACAATATATCATTGATAATAAATTCATAATACACAGTATTAGTTTATGTTCTTATTTGAATGATGGAACAATATAAATCCAAATATAATTGGAAATTTTGTTTAATTTTTGACGATTATGGAAAGTGATAGGAAATTATTGTGAATTAAAGGTGTAGTCCTACTCGAAGATAAGTTGAAGTCTATTATTGTGAAAGGTTCGCCGTACCTAATGAAGCGTTTACAAAAGTAAAATCCCTAATTAAAATAAAATGCATGTAATGTGCAAAATAATTTATTTCATGAGCTAAGTTTATAGTATATGGTCATGGATAGAAGTGCTAGCGTTAATATTCATAATGTGTATCTTTTTTCAACACGTATTTGCAGTGAACATAATATATTGTGTTGTTTGTTTACATTCCTTCGGACCCAGCGTTCTCGGCTGTCATTTTGTCCGATCTAGTTATGAATAAATAATTGGGTGTCGAAGATAAAATTTAACTTAAATCGACTCAAAATAGTGTGCTCTATCGATTGGTATCAAGTTTCAACCTTCGACACCAAAGGGTGTAGTCCTATTCGAAGAGAAGTTGGAAAGGTTCGCCGTGCCGATTGAAGCGTTTGCACAAGTAAAATCCCTAAATTGAAAAAGAAAAATGCCTGTAACTGGGCAAAATAATTTATTTCATGAGCTATGGTTATAGTATATCGTCAAGGATAAAAGTGCGAGCGTTAATATTCATAATTTGCATCTTTTTCAACACGTATTTGATGATGTGCAGTGAAAATATGTTGTTTGTTTACATTCCTTCGGACCCAGCGTTCTCGACTGTCATTTTGCCCGCTCGAGTTATGAATTAAAAGTTAGGTGTCGAAGATTAAATTTAATTTATATATACCTAAAAAAGTTTGCTCTATCGATTGGTACCAATTTCAAACCTTCGACACCAAAAGGTAAAAAACTGCCTTATAAAGTCTTACCAAATCCGCCATGTTTTATCTCACAGTGGCGGCGTCCATTTTGCAATGATTGCCAGGGTTAGTAAAGCGCAGCGCAACTGAACCCGGGGACCAGGAAGCGCAGTGAGGAATGTTGCGCAGCGGCGCTGAGCCAGGGTACCAGGTTGCATAAAGTGCTTGATACCGTAACCGGTGTTGCACGGAGCTCGTAAAGTATTAGATCAGCTGTTTAGGAGTTCATTTGGTTCAGAGCGTTCACTGTACGTGTACAGTTTCGTTGTTGTTTTTTTATTAATAATTATCTACTCTGAGCATCAGCTTGAATGAAACAGCAGTTGAATTGTTATCATTGAGTGGCAATGAGTGCATCATAATCAGCGTTTTATTTTTGTTTTTGTAGGAAAAAGATCATGAAAAGGGTTGTGTTTAAACCGGGTAGATTGGCAATCATCTCAGTTTAAAACTATATAATTTTGATCAATTATTTGAATGACTCCGTCACTTGAACTATGATCACGTCATAGAAAGATATGGCTACTTACGTTTAATACGTTAGGGTTGTTTTAATAATGTTGTTCCCAATTGCGTCATATTCATGAACGACATCAAATATTCACATATCATACTATTTGGACATTTATACATGTACATGTAGGCAGGCCTACAGTATTGATGTAGTTTGTATTCAATAATAATAACTGAAATATCATTTGCCAAAAGTATAAATTATACGCCCGTATTTAAGAACAAGAAGGGCTCCAGCTATATTAAATTGATTATATTTTTATTGTTAACTTTATTAATTTTGTATCAGACTAATCATATAATTATGTTCAAATATGACGGAATGATGGCATTACCACATACTTTTTTCTGAACTGTTGATGGATGAAATTCGTTTTCAATTGTTTATTTCCTTGCAAAACACAATATTACCAGTGACCAGACCATCTAATATTTTAATGCATGACAGTTTAGCATTATATCTATATGACTAAGATTGATATCAACTCACTTAAGCTTGAACCGACATGTACGATTCTTTGTTTAATTATAATGTGTATATATACAAATTAATTTTAAGGCAAATTCCTCACTGACACCTTTTCACTTCCATTACAGTTATGTTTTAAGGAATCCACGAATCAAGAAATGTTTTAAAGAAATGTGTTAGGATATTATTGTTTATATTTGAATAAAAAACATGAATATTATAAACTTTTCTCAGAGTCTGCTGATTGAGAGGGAGGAGAGAGCTGGAGACTGGCGAAGCAGAGAAGATACATGCACGTGCTTCTGGGAGTTGATCTGTCAAACTACCCTCAGGTATGTATATACTGTATACTGTTGTAAATGCCATTCCGATGATTCGACATTCATTTCATTTTTATTTTATCAGTTTCAAATGTTATATAAGTTAACAATTAAACAATAAATCAGTTACAATGCACACAAAAGTCATTCAAGGCAGGATTCAAAAGAGCAGAACAAGTTATTAGCACATATTTGATAAGGGATCGACATATACAATTTATGTGATTGATTTTTCACTTCATTTACTTTTATCTTTCTTTTGTACAGAACTTTGCTGATGGCCAACGCTGTGAAGAAACATATACAAGAATACATGATAAGACTGCTTTTCATAGAAATGTATAAAAGATTAATAAACATTTATGTAATCATTATCTCGGTTTGTTTTTGACTTGTTAATTTGTTGGTTGAATTTATACAGCTATTCCCGACGATATACCATATTTTTTTTATGATACGATTCCGGTCTCTATGATTCTCTGCAGTGTTATATACATTGAAAAACGTCTCTCATCATATCTATTCAGCATCATTAGAAATGGGATTAACTTTTTACCAACGTTGCAGCAACATCGTATCAACGTTGTATCAATGTTAAAGCCATGTTGTATCGACGTTGATGTCGCGTCAATAAAACGTTGTTTCAACGTTGATACAATATCGTATATACGTCGAGACAACGTTATACCAACGTTGTTGCGACGTCGTATCTATTAACGTCATTGCTACGTCGAAACAACGTCAGGTTTCGACGTCGCGGCAAATTTCAAATCCAATTAAAATTCGACGTCAATTCAACGTTGATAAACGACGTTGTTTCAACGTTGGTTCAACGTTAAAGTGCCTGCTGGGTAGTTATGAGAGGGGATATTGTATTGAGCAGCGTCCGTCTGTCCGTACGAATGAAATTGAATAACTCATAAACTATTGACTGGATTCTCTTCATTATTTACACAAAGCATCTTATTGGGAAGGTGCCGAGCCCAGTCGATTTTGGTGACCTTCACATTATTTGCAAGGTCACAGCGAGGCTTTGAAATTTTAAACATTGAAATCTGCATGTATGGCTTGTCAGCAGGATATTGCAAGGACTATTCACTGGATTCTCTTCACAATTTACACAAAGCATCTTATTTGGAAGGCACCGGGCCCAGTCGATTTTGGTGACCTTCACATTATTTTCAAGGTCACAGCAGAACTTTTGATTTATCATCAATTTACCTGCATGTTAAGTTTGCTAGTGTGACATCTCAAGAGTCATTCAGTGGATTCTTTTATAAATCTATTTTAGGTAGACATCAGGCCAATTTGGTTTTGGTGACTTTCACATTATTTTCAAGTCACAGTGAAGCCAACATGCATAAGCTTATTATAAGGCTGATATGTTAAAAACTATTCTCTAAATTCTCTTCTTTTTTTGCACGAGGCTTCTTATTTGGAATATTCAGGGACCAGTCGATTTGTTATGGTCTAAATGACATCTAGTAGCATGACAAGTGTAGACAAGTATTTCTATGTATACAATATGCTTTTTGTTAACATCAATTTGCGGAGGGGGATCTTGTCACCTTTGTGACAAATACTTTTTCTCGCTTTATAATGAACTGTCTTTTATATGTATGGTATAGTATACTCGACGTCGCAAGGTTTTTACACTTGCAACACATTTTTCAACACAAATCCAGCAGCACTTTTCAACAACAAATTGTGGTGATGGAATGTTAACTTAAAACTATAGAATTGTATTTTACCTTTTTGTGTGTGTTTTTTTTATAATAGTTCGCGTTTAATCATTAAAGCTATTTAGTCAATAGTTGTGTTTTTCTTTGTTATTTTGAATTGACCACCCTCTGTTGGGCATGAGGAGTAAGTAATTACATCACTATAGCGTATGGGCGGACTTGACTTCACTCAATATATTTCACTATTTAGAATTACCATTTAATCTTGCGTAATGACAACATTACAACTGCGTAGATTAAGTTTTTTAATGTGCCCTATTCAAATACAAATATCATGTAATTTGGAATGTCTTTGGAGAATCCTAGTACTAAACAAACGAAACGGATTATGTTTCAATTTCTTTTCATTAGTCAACGTATAATTTTCTTTAACAAATTTGTATGTCATCACTAACAATTCACAATTTTTGGCAGGTCAATGAAGTGACCAGGGGTCGAAATTTCGCAAACAATATTTTTATTTTTCAGTGATATTTAAGTGATCAACAACTCTAGACCTAAGTCATATTTATTCCTTTGCACTAATGTGCAATGTTATGGTGTTAATATGTCAAAGTGTCCATAGTTCGATAATTGATATAATCGGATTTTCAAAAATATGACATGTCTCTAATTTTCTGTTCCAAATTTTGAAATTCTGCAGCAGTGACCGGACAAAATATTGCATGAGATTGTTATTGAACACCTGGACGATTGGGGATCCCTTTTCGGTGCTGCTGGACTTATTTGATGGACCTACAGACGAAACCCATATTACGTCAAATTTTCACTGAGATACAGTAGCAAGTGTACAAACATAAGGTACGCAGCTGTACAGTCAAACATCAATTGATTATTACTCTTCTGTCAAACTATGTCACACAAACAGCTATACAACTGCATAGCTTAAAGTGATTGTTCTATTGCGGTTCCATGTGAAAATTTTAAGGAATCGTGGAATTAAAGCCAGGGGCCAAATCTCTGAAATATCAATAACGGGGAAAACGCAAAATACCAATCACTAACATCTTTCAATTATATGTCGCAAGTGTCAGAAGGATTGATCAAAATGGAATTATTCACTAACAACCGTCTATCATTGTAGATATGGATACTTGAGCTATACAGTAGAACAGGGTTAAAGCGAACACTCGGATATAGCGAACAAATTTTCAATTCCCGTTCCTATATAATATCATTAAAATTATATGCGTAAAGCGAACACCGGATAAAGCGAACTGAATTCTTTGGTCCCTTGGAGTTCGTTATATCCGAGTTCTTCTATAGATATTATTATATGGCAAATTCCATTTCATATCCTTTATAAGCCGGAGACACCAATATCAGCCCGACGGTCTAAAGCCCCAGTCACACTAAAGCGTATACTCACTGCGTACGAGTTGCGTATGGCAATTTTTCTCATACGCAGCAATACTTAGCCGTAAGCAAGACACGCAACTCATACGCACCTCAGTTGTGTCAAGGTAGTTTCTTGTACGTCGGCATCCGCTTGGACCATTTTCATACGCTTGATAGTTTTGGGCACGCTGAAAACTCTGCTGCGTATGGTTAACACGCAATGCATCGGTCGAGGGCGGTACATGTACGTTAGGTAATCATGAAGAGTATGCACTTCATACGCAGTGTGAGTTGATGTCCCGAACCAACGCATTGATAACGCATAGAAGACGTACACAAAACGCTCTTTGAGCAAATGTAGCACGCATGAAGCACGATCTTAAACCGAATGATAACAATTGAAAAATGCATTGTCCAGTTTTTCCTTATGAGTAACGTATAACAACGTACGCATTGCGTACATAGGGTACACCGTGAATTTTATATAGATAGCATTTACAAAGGGTTGGTGAGTATATCACCTCCGTAAACTATTTGATAGTTTGCATTTCGTCTCCTTCTTTCATACAGCACTATAACATTGGTGCTATAAAGAATTAAAAGTCGAAAACGCATGGAAATCCACATTAAAATTAATTAACCAATTTTTTTAGAGTTGCCATCAATCATTTATTTTTTTTAAAAACCCGTTGAATGTAGACACGTAAGGAATGAAATATGTGTACTACTAATTCTAGTAAATCAAAGATAAAAAAAAAGTAAATAACATTGCATTTCCATGTAAACAAAATCATAAAGAAGTTAATGATTTGTTTTCAGTTGTTTTCCTTTTAAACTTCTCAGCTGCAAATCGATTTCAGACTACCGAATATACCATTAGACTAAACTTGTGCACTATTCCGGAGTTCCGGGATAATCATCTGGTCAAGTTTTTTACAAATGTAAGTTATCCTTGAATAAGGCAGGTCCGGACCAAAAAGCGACAGAATAAAACAAATCCGAGAGGGTGGGTGCATGTAACAAATAAAGATCCGATCTAACGTTTAATGGGAATAAGAATGTTTTTTTCTGATATATAAGTTTCAAAACCTTAATCGAGGGGTATGTATTCGTACTGAAATGACCAAGTAATAGGCGAAAACTGCGGGCTCCCATTTAAGTGGGAACTCAATTTAATCACATGTGATAAAGAAATGAATTCAGTAAACTTAACTTTATTCAGTACACTTTTGTTTAGATAAATTGTCTTGCAATTGGTAACAAGCTTTTCGGTTTCGCGAGATCCTTTTGTATTCATAAATATTACCAACGAAAACTTACTACAAAGACAGAAACGATTGAAAATTTTGTGAAGACGCAATGAGCTCGGAATATGTTTGCTTTGCTTGCGCAAGTCATGCGGTAGACATAAGCTGTGTGCGTTTAGAGTATGGTATGTATGCGCTCTGCATATGCAAGCATCTGCAACAAAAAAGTGGAGATACGCAAATCATATGCATCTCCAACGCACCCGCAACGCACAGAAAACGCAAAGGTCGTAAATCAATCGCTCTATGTGCGGTACAAGTAAGGCAAAATACGGTAAAAATTTGAGCTTACTGCTTGCGTATGAAAAAATTTCCATACCCAACTCAAACGCACTTGCTATACGCTTAAGTGTGACAGGGCCCTTAAATGACATCGAAATATACGGAGTATACATGGAGTTTTCAAAGATTATACATAAAGATGGAAAGTCTAGTCTGATCAACAATAAACAACAAAGTTCAAACACTGATATATAGTCGATGTCAGAATCATCGCTGAATTCGATTCTTTGTCTTATGCAACATCGCACAGTCATTGCATTGACTTTCTCATCTGATGAGCTACCGATCTAACAATTAACATTTCCATGAATAGTAGCACCTGACAGAAACTGTTGTGACTTCAAAGAGCGTGTGGCGATGTTAGGATTCGACATAACAACGAATTCCTGGGATGATCTGAAACCCGACCCGGATTCTTCCAACTCAGAGGCTCGACTGACAGTAGCATTACTCTCAACTGCGTCTTAAGGGCTGTTATACCTCGTGAGGATTGCCGCCATGTCCCTCTGGAAAGATGCAGTGCTATTAATAAAGATTCTTGTGGCCTAAGAGCTGAATCACAAGTGTCGGTGCTACCCCATTCTCTCCCCACAGAGGCAGATCAAGTCAAGTTGATTTAGCCTCTGTTATATTACGCCGAAATCCATGGGTTTCGGCAGTTAAGCCTGGCGGGAAAAAGTTTCATCACAATACTTTTGAATTGCCTTATACCCCCATTTCACTGGGCAAAATGAGTCCACGGTAGATTTGCGGAAGCAATTCCGTTGTTATGCCGTGAAGCCACGCAAGTTCTCCCTTCTATTTCCCTATACTTCTGTCAGTTAGCGCAGTTAATCTGTAGTCTTTCCTCGTCTTCCGCGGGCTTCAGTGAACATAAAATCTTCCCCAAACGTTCTTTTGAACATGTTCAAAAGAACGTTTGCGGAAAATAGTCCGTACCATTCCGTAGTCAAAACAGACATTTTATAGGCGGATTCAAGAGAAATGCTTTGATCTTTACCGATTTTCCCGCAAATATGACGTGATTGATCCGTCACATAACGCGGTTGCCGAAGGTTGTCCGCACTTTATCTGCAGTTTTTCTGTGTAAAACGCAAGTATTCAGCAGTTATTACGTATGGCTAGCAGTTATTCCGAAGTTATTCCTCGCCAAACGGATTAGTGCCGCCACCTAGTGCAGATATTCCTCGCATTTTCGGTAGCTTCCGAGTGCGCTCCGCAAATTATCCGAATGTTTACCGTTATTAGCCGAACTCATTCCTTTGTGTTCCGCAGTTTTTCCGCCTCCTAGCCGTAGTTGTGTCGTAGTTTAACCTCATATGTTCCGTAAGATCCTTGAGCGTCCCGAAAGTATTCGGAAACACCATTTTCCGCGAAGGTCCGCGAGTACCGTAGGGGTCCGTAGCTCAGTGAAATGGGGGTATTATCAAATGACAAGGCTTCTCGCGTGGAAAGGGTGGTTCATATCACAATGCCTTTGCCTTGTTTCAGTAGTGAAAATTATGATTATAAAACAACTTTGCTGATTGCACAACTAATTTTGATTGCCTCCAATCAGGCATCTCCCATTCTATCCCACAAGATCGGCGTAGGAGAACAGAGGCTAAATCAACTTGACTTGATCTGCCTCTTTGGGGAGAGAATGGTGCTACCCCTTCATTAGCTAAAGATGTAAAGGTTATTTTTCCTGCACTATGGTATACCTTTCGCCAACCTAACCATGCATCCTCACACATGTTCTTGACTAGTGAACCGACAGTGAACCCATAGCCTGATTGATGAACTAGACACATCACGATAGAAAGGGTTGTCTGGCTCCATAGCAGTAGGGGGGCCACTGAGGATTTTCCTTGTAGCTAGCAACTGGGGAGCGTGTGGATTGCTTGAAGAAATAATTTAGATAGTTGACTAATTTGACTTTAATGTGACAAATATTCAAGAAACTTAAGAAACTTAGTAACAACCAGACATTACATAATATTCTAAATTTGTGTGTGTCGTTATTATCTGCATTTACAAATAATTTAGACAGTTGACTAATAGAGGTATTCATCAGAGCTCTATGAATCTCTTCGACGAGGTCGGTAAAATTTTGGCACTCTGGTAAAATGGACCAAGCAGGTGGCTACAATACTGTTGAAGCAATGAATCAACTATTGGATATTTTGGAAAATCACAACGGCCTTGAGTTATCGTTAATTCAATGGAAGAAGTTATCGTTAACTCAATGGAAGAATACAGTCGAAACTGGTAATTACAATTATGTTATTGTTTGAGTGCCTCGGCAACCTATGCCTGCTCGAGCTTACATGCTCCTGGTAGGGTCACCGAAGCTGGACAGGTTGACGGGTAGAAGCCAGACCAAATTTGAGTCTTTCCAAAACCTGCTTTCTATCTCTCAATATGTCTTAAAGTTTCTTTCCGTCTTTTCCTTCATTCTTTCGATCCCTTTCTCCCTGATCCATCTATTTTCTTTTTGATGGCAACATCCGCGTGTTTAATAACTGAAATATTGTTCAAAACACGTTAAACACCAACTCTCTCACAAATAAAATAATTTCCTTGTTTCATTCCAAAAAGAACCTGTATATGACGACACGGATTTGGACACCTTCATGGCTCTAGTAGTCCAGGCAATCTAGGCCCAAAATAGGGTTAACCTAGGACAAATTGCAAAAGTAACTTAAACAGGCTTATTTTGAAGATACATATATGTACTTTGTCATATCCAAAATATAGAAAAATATAATTAGTGGAACATTTTGTATTTCATGTTCAAAGAAAGGTACCCTCCATCCTCATTTTGACCCATTTTGACCAAATTCGTAAACGCACTTTTACTTGCAGGGAGAAGAATTGTTTGTATTTGACTATTTAACTTAGGAAAATAACTAAAAAAGCTATGTTTAGTTTCAGAACAACTTTCAATTCAAAACTATATACTTTAAAGTTATAAATCTTTGGAAATTAATTATTTAATATTAATCACACAAGGCTTCATTGTAGATACACTATGGTTTTCTGTCATATTACCTTGAACATAAGAATACTCAGAAATTTATGCAATAACTTGCTCGATTAGATCAAGTCTATAGGAATATCTAAAAACATGCTTCAAATAACAATGTAGATACTATTTAAGTATTGAGAGTACAGTTACTCTGAAATTACCTGAAAATGTTTGATAACCTACATCTTCTCATGCTCTCAAAGTGTTCCATTAATCAGAGTTAAAACTTCACATCCGTCAATAGATTACATGGTCTTTAGCCTTTGAATGTCTGTTATGTTATACTACATGAACAATTGAGTAGAGAGAAGTCAATGATTTGAATCATTGAATCAGGAGCAACTCATCATCGGCATCTTCCTCCAGAACATCAGAGTGAATTACAGAACAGTTGTCAGAAACACCTTTGCATTCACCACAGGCCATAGAACACTCACGTCCATTCTTGCGACACGTGCACCATGCAGTATTGCAACCTGCCTTACAGTTACATCTTACACTGTCCAGAAGCTCTTGAGGGGCTGCAGGTAGATCTGTTAGCACTGGAACCAATCTTCCTTGCACTGATTTCCATCCCCATTCTTCCGGTGTCAAGGCACATTTGTTTGACATCCACGTCTGCACCTGCAGATACACACGGTAACTATGGTACTTCAAGGCTGCTGCAGTGGGTGGCAAGGCATGCGGTTGAACAACTGCAATACTAGACCCATCTTCACAACGCCACGGGCGAAACGAAAAAGTTTATGAACTTTCCCATTCCTCCCTTGACATCATTGGCAGTAATTTCTGTGCTAGCATTTCAACCCGCTGCACGGAAGTAGAATAGTCCAATCAGAAGACAGCATGTTAAATGAATCGATTTGAAAAAAATACTTTTGTATGCGTTTTACAAGGGAGAGAAACACTTTATTTGAGTGGTACATTAATGTTTGTCTTCTCTGCATTCTCGGTGCTCATCAAAAACATGAAAACAACCATGCGGACTGAAGTTTAAAATTAAATTTCACTCGGATAGTTTTCAAAAAGATCGTCTGTTAGTATTTTGAATTTATTCCGAATGTAAACGGCAATTTCATTGGCTATTGTTGAAAGAGAGACGTGCACGTGGTGAAGATCCGACAGGTTCGTACTTCTACTGCATTTATCAAGTGTACCGTTATTGAATTAAAACATGTGTAGCAGTTCGCCATTTATATTGTAGGTGACTTCTATTCTTGGATCAACTTCCTTTGAGCTTGTTTTCCGATAATAAACCAGTAAAATGATTTTTAAGACCTTAATGATACCAAGAAGTCATTAAACATTGTAAAACAATTTCTTTAAAAAAAATTACGTCAACATTTTCGTATTTGATTTGCCTTTTGCCTGGTTTCGAACCCTCACCCATTGCACTTTTAATCGAACACTCTACCCCATGACCACTGAGTACAAGCTGTTAATTTGGGCTTTTATACCTCGTTTTGTACAACGACACCTTTGTCTCAATATAACGCTGATGACATTCTGTATTGAAATCCTTCCAAGTCGAGTCCCTCTCTTTTGATTTTTCTAACAGCAAAATACCTCGGAAGTATGTTTACTCCTTTTCATGATTCATACCACGACCCATACCATATTCTAAGATCCTGCACTATTAGATACTTTATTTTGGTATCTTTACAGTATCGCAAAACCGGGAGCAACTCAGCTTGACGTTTGCGAAACGATGGGCGGAGAAACGGTAAACAAGGAACAACCACGGTTTGACCACTGTAAACTATTGCCTATTACAGTTACTATAAATGAAAATATCATGGTGGTCAACGATATCGTTTTAAAGGTGATTTGATTTAACACGAAAAAGTTAGTAATATCAGTATCATATATTTAAACAATGCTGTCATGCAACTGAGTTTGTATTGGTGTGTGAGTTTCATAACATACATACAAGACTGAAGTTATTTCCCTTGGATAAGGAAGAGACTGTCGAAAAGAGGCTTGCCGGGAACAACAACACCAAGAGTACTAGTGGACACTGTTTTCTGGCAGAATTGTATCAATTTTGGACTACGTGGTGGTAGGGAACACCAAAGGTTGTCGCAAAAGAACTTTGAAACCAGAAAAAATAGTGAAGGATTTGAATTTTTAGCTCATCGGGTCTGAAAGACCCGATTGGCTTATGGCATGGCAAGTCGTCCGGCGTCCATTCGTCCACCCGTCCATCCGTAAACTTTTCACATTTTTGACTTCTTCTCCAGAACCTATGACTCTAGAGAGCTGAAATTTGATGTGCAGACTCCTTGGCCAATGGGGATTCTAAATTGGAGATTTCGTGACACCATGACCCCAAATGGGGTCACAGGGGTCAAAACTTTAAAAACCTTTTTTTATCTACTTCTCCAGGTTCCAAAAGGTCTAGAGAGCTGAAAATTTGTGAGTAGACTCCTTGGCCAATGGGGATTCTAAATTGTAGATTTCGTGAACCCATGACCCCAAATAGAGTCACAGGGGTCAAAACTTTAAAAAAATATTTTCATCTTCTTCTCCATTTCAAAAAGGTCTAGAGAGCTGAAAAGATGTGAGTAGACTCTATGGCCAATAGGGATTCTAAATTATAGATTTCGTGACCCCATGACCCCAAATGGGGTCACAGGGGTCAAAACTTTAAAATCCTATTTTCATCTTCTTCCCCAGTTCCAAAAGGTCTAGAGAGCTGAAAAAAATGCGAGTAGACTCCTTGGCCAATGGGGATTCTTAATTGTAGATTTTGTGACCCCATGACCGAAAATGGGGTCACAGGGGTCAAAACCTATTTTCATCTTCTACTCCAGTTCCAAAATGTCTAGAGACCTGAAAAGTTGTGAGTAGACTCTATGGCTAATATGGATTCTAAATTATAGATTTCGTGACCCCATGACCCCAAATGGGGTCACAGGGGTCAAAACTTTAAAATCCTATTTTCATCTTCTTCCCCAGTTCCAAAAAGTCTAGAGAGCTGAAAATTTGTGTGTAGACTCCTAGGCCAATGGGAATTCTAAATTGTAGATTTTGTGACCCCATGACCCAAAATGGTGTCACAGGGGTCAAAACCTTGAAAACCTATTTTTATCTTCTTCTCCAGTTCCAGAAGGTCTAGAGAGCTGAAAAGTTGTGTGTAAACTCTTTGGCCAATTAAGATTCTAAAATTTACATTGGGTTACCCCTTGACCCCAATAGGGGTCACAGGGGTCAAAAGTCTGATGAGCTACAGAGCCCATGGCTCTATTTTTGGAATATACCGAGACAGTTTCAAAAACTTATCGTGGTGGACTGTAATGCATAAACATCGACCCACATTGCAAATGTTAAGAACCCTGAGTGTTGTCCTGTGAAGATTTTCAAGCTATACGCCAGCAAACTTCACCAAAGGTCATCTCCAGAGAGTTTATACTTTCAACCACTAGAAAAAACAAAAGATGACATTTTGTTCTGCCTCAACATCAATGGCCATATATATAGCTAAATAAGCTAAAAGGCACTGTGAAGAGACTCATGTCAGGAGCCAACAAAGACGGGTATTTTCCCAATCATTCCCCACACGCCACCACAGCATGTTCCAGCTAGATATTCCCTTAACAGCTAAACAGGGAACAGACAGGACACAGAAGTGGAGTCGTACGAGTGAACCTGGGACTGTCAGAACTTCGTGTCTCAGACCTTGTGAGAGACAACACGTGAGAGACAGACCCTAAGGAAAGGTGGATGGAACCTGTCTCCACAGTGGCTCAAATGACTCAGGATCTTCCACAGTTGTTACTAACTGCGGGCATGTGACAATAAATATGACATGTGAATCTATGATTGTGAATACTTGATTGATGTAATTCCATGAGTAAAAAATTATTTGTTTGTTTCATTGTGTTCTGTTGTTATGTTTACGTACTCGACGTACAGATCTTACAGTTTATATGATTTGGAAAGGTAAGGGTTATTAATGTCTACAAGGAAAAAAGTCTACAGTGAACAATGCCGACACTGAATGTTATGACAGCGACACGCTTACCTGCACACAAGTGAGCTGTTCCAATCGGGTTGGAATAATGCCTACAATAGAGAATTAACGAACAGATAGATTACGAAAGCGATAGACAGACAGATAGTTTATTTTGGTTTCCAGTGACTCTCACCATTCTTATGATTTTCCATTAGCCTGGTTTTTATTTCTGACGTGATGTAATAAATGTAGTAGTAGTAGTACTGTAGTATATTTCTTTTAAAAATATAGGTCTATACTGCCTAAGAGTGGACCCTACTAGCAGGGACGGAAAATAATTATATATTAACATGCATGGATAACATACATAAAATATTGGTAAGAAATTCTGGCAATTTCTTATATATGGAAAATTTCGCATTATATGCAAAAGTTCATATTGAAAAATGAAACTCGAATTCCAAAACAACGATACAAAATAGTCGAGGGATATATATGACTTCTCATATTGAAAAAAACCTACAAACGCTTTAAAATATCGAGAAAAAGACGAAATTAACTCAATGATAACATTGACGAAGAATCATTCTTTTTTATTATAGTCATATCATGGTGTAAAACAAGTTTGGTTCCTTTACAGTGTAAATCATCGAATTCTGCCAACAAATGATTTACTTACCAAGATGAAATGCGATTTAAACAAATATATGGAATGGAAAAGAAAAATGGAAAAATACTAAAACTGGTACAACAATAAATTTCACTCGGGGAATATTATCTAATAAAAGAATCGCAAAAGTACTACAAAGACCATGTTTATGTTGGACATCCAAATGCATTCGCTTGAGTGACTAGAAATACAAAATTACTACAAGGATCATAGAAATGTTGTGACAAATCCTGTTTTTAATTTCGTACAAAAATTACATGATGATAGACACTTTGATTATGTCAAATAAATTTCGATGATACTAAAAACATTGTGTGTTCTTTTCATTGTATGTATTAGGTGGAACATTCCACTTTGCTCATAGGGTGAAGGTTGTTAAATTTCAAGCCACTAGTGCATGAAGATGTTTTGATAAGACTGTAGGCATTCTTCCATGTAGGCAGTAGTGAACGACACCCTTTGGAAGACTAGTGTTCATTGTAATGGACACTTGTGTTCGTCTGGACTCGGCCCGAATAATTACAAGAATCTGTACTATTGAAGATAGTGTGAACCCAAATATAACATTCTTTTATAATTTAACTGGAGCAATAATGCCGGTGTCTGGTTAAGTGAATTTGACTTTCTGTGTTTTATAATTTTTATTAAGAGACGTTTGTAATTTTTGGACCTTCTCTAATAATATTCCTGAGTGGTGTTTTAACAGCAGTAAATGGTGTTTTCTTCCAATTAGTGCCATCCCGAGCAACAAAACAATCATTTTCGGCAAGTTGACCTTTGTCTGACTCAGACCCTGAATCTGAACTTGAATTTGAATATTCTCTGTCATCCGAAGAGCTAGAAGACTGCTGGTAGTCATCATCTTCAGATTCTGCACGTTTTTCACTTTCTCCAGATTCTTTTCCTCGAATCTCTCCGCTCATGATCTCAAAAATGTTTTCTTCTGAACGATTTATTATCCTCTAATTCTGAAATCATGATCCAAGCTGCAACAACCATGTGCTTGCTTATCCGGGAATTGAGAGTTATCCCCCTTTGATAAGAGAGGGAAAAACGAACGTTTATAGACTTATTGTTTAGAACAGCGTTCCTGTTCCAAAATAAAAGAGTTTATGAGTGTTTAAAAATGTTTTTCTTACTGGGGTAATTTTTGACACCAACCAAAGTTACCAGGGTTATTTTCAATGATTTGTTTTCCTAGGAGTATCGTTTGTATATATATACGATTTTTTGGCAAAAACATTTGCAAAAATTGGTTTTTGAGGAATACCAAAAATCCAACGAAAAGGTTTTTAATCTATGATTATTTTAATGATAATTGAGCCCTGGGGTTAATTTTGACCCCAAACGTCGTACACGGGTTAAAAAGTACATATTTCTAAAAATATGACCAGCCAGTAACACGAATTGAACTGGAGCAATAATGGAAGTGTCTGGATGGGTGAATTTCTTCCTGTGAATTCGACTTCCTTTGTTCAAAGTTCTTATTAGCTAAAAAAAAGTACTCATATCATGAAATATAACCAACCAATAAAACGATTTCAACTGGAGCAATAAGGAATAAATAACGTTATGATCTTTGATGACTCAAGTTATTGAATTCATAGAATGTTTTTAGTTTACTTTGAGTACAGATAGACACATTATTCTAGATCCAACTCGTATTGATTACAGACTCAAAACGCAAATTAAGAAAACATGAGCGTTAAAATTTAAAGGGTGCAATTCTTCACACATTCAGATGAATATTGGGATTTTCTGTTGCGTGTAGTTCCAGATTATATAATAACACAAATACTTATTTTTAATTACTAGTAATGTGGTACAGGATATAGAAAAATTACGCATGGTTCTCTGCAGAAATTCTGTGTATTTTGTTGAAGCTTCTACAATATCCTGACATTCATCACAGCAAATGCGTCGTATTGATATATCTATTTATAACCAGCTAATGAAACGACTAAAACAAGAGCAATATTGAACGTTCCAGGAAAGCAGACCTTAAGGTTTTAGTACAAGGTCTGCTTTCATCATGGATGCCAAGAATATTACAAAATGAAATCACCATGTGATGCATTTTATATGACAATAAGATATAAATCTGTAAATAAACTAAAATTTAATTTTGTGTTGATATTGTGTATTCTTTCGTAAATACATGTAGGTCATTTATACAAAGTCAGCATTTTAAGGTGATACATGGAGGTACCTTGATGTACCCTTAAACACAGTGGTTGTAAGTTCTGGTTTGTGGTATCGAACCGAGAACACATCGACCAAACGCACCCTGGAGGTGAAGATGTAAGTTTATAACAATCGCACGCCTGGTTATACGAAATAATTAACCTCTGATATTGACCTGATGACCACAACAAGGTGGTGTCTACACACATAAATACGCTAAATAAGTGATCAACTATCAAGCCAAATGAATACTATTTATATAACCTATTAAACATAATCAACTCGTAACTGTACATGTCATTCTAACTGTTTCAGATAAGTTTCCAAAATTACGCTTGAGTGATTGACGCGCATCATTGCCATATTTTCGATCAACATCGCGACATAAATGTCGCCATACGACTTCGATTAGCTATATAATGCTAGTTTATAGTATTCGAAACGATTTTCATTTGGTCTCGTCAAAGGGAAACGAGAAATTCTGTTCCTTGAGCTGAACTGGAAAACATATTTTCACAAATGTTAAATCGTGTGCCTTAAAAAGTGTCTCTTTATAGTTTTCAATTACATGTACAATCTAGACTCATTAATTAATAATTTGTTATTCATATTTTTTTAATATTAAAATCAAACTCATTTCTGGGTCACTACTTTTTATCGTATGACAATATTATACTATATATCACGCAAAATGCGAACGTAATATTGATTTAAGTAAACAAAACATTGTTCTACATACGTTCTTAAAGGGGCAGTAGCACGTTTTTAGGGGGAATATAAGGCGATGTCAGGAAAATGAAAATTAATGGTTCCAATTGAAAGACAATGTATTTAAACTGAATGAAGCAGTAATAATTCAAATACATAACGTAACGTTTAGCCATGCGAATACTTTTTCTTACACAAAATGAATTAAAGGTGTTAAAAAAAAATGGCCGCCAATGGATTTTATGTGAATCGTCATACTTTGTCCTCGGACCATGGATGATTGGCTTGTGTAATGAGATTTTTGCCACTGTCAAAATAATATATTTAACATCAACTTACAATTATCAGTGAAAAAAAATGAAATATAAAATTATCAAAAAACGTACTACTGCCCCTTTAAACCCTAAGTGATAATCAAGTAACACCATAACCACGAAAGAAGGAACGAGTGAGTGAGTGAGATGGTGTTTAACGTGTTTTGAACAATATTTCAGTTATTAAACACGTGGATGTTGCCATCCAAAAGAGAGTAGACAGATCAGGGAGAAAGGGATCGAAAGGATGAGGGAAAAGACGGAAAGAAAGGCATAGTAAGAGATAGAAAGCAGGTTTTAGAAGGACTTACTGTTGTGCATTCGATGGAAATTTTGCATTCGCTTGGCTGGGTTAGGTTTTCTCTCTGTACAGATAACATGTATGGTTAACTTTATAGTAGTGAAAGATGGAACAATGTTCTTTAAGAACACACATATTTGCACAATGTCATGTAAGCTTACTTCTTCCTTCAAATGAATATGTCATTTCAATGTATCAGTCTTTTGTCAAAATAAAGATGAAATACCTTGTGACTCATCTTGTAAATTTGAAGAAATTTCTGTAAGGAAAGCAATTTATTCAAATAGGAACATATATTTTATATTGATTAAGTGAACACTAAATTGTCAGTAGCTCTATGATTTCTATTTTTAAATGCACTTATTTTGCATGATTCTGATTGTGCAAGAAACTATAACTATATATAACTAGGGGCAATAGCACGTTTTTAGGGGGAATATAAGGTGATGTCAGGAAAATGAAAATTAATGGTTCCAAATGAAAGAAAATGTATCAAAACTAAATTGAGAAGTAATAATTTAAATATATATCGAAAAATATAGCCATTCGATTTCTTTTTCTTACACAATATGAATTAAAGGTGTTCACACAAAATGGCCGCCAATGGATTTTCTGTGAATCTTCATACTTTGTCTTCTGAGAATGGATGATTGGCTTGTGTAATGAGATTTTTGACACTGTCAAAATAATACATTTAGCATTAACTTACAATTATCAGTAAAAAATTTAAAATATATAATTATCAAAAAACGTGCTACTGCCCCTTTAAAGGTTGCATCTTGGTGTAGAGCGCGACGATATGGTGTGTCATAAGAGTCTAATAAAGTCTAAAAACATTTTTTATATAAAATTAATAATACGGATGAAATATCCAAGAGAGGGCATACATTTTAAATAAATGACTCTGAAATGATTCATGTCTTAAAACATTATATTCTCGCTTGTGTACATACAATATAGTAATAGTATGTTAATAATCTTATATTAATAAAGGTTGTATATGGCCCCTAAGAGATGCATTTAAACACAGGCAAAAAACCTTAATTACGATTTATAGTCGTATGTAATGGCTATAGCTGTATATAGATATCACAAAGCCTTTGTGTCTGTTTGCTTGTAAATTATCCCATAATAATGTCCCATTTGAAGCAACAAATTAACACTCTTATTTGAATTTAAGACTGTTCATATATATTATGTTCAGATAAAATGAAAGCTTCTGATATAAGACGAAACCAAAAAAGAAAACTTTAAGTTTAAAAAAACTCTTAACAAGAAGTTAAGCAGCTTTAGCATTTTTAATAAAGTTTTTAAGACTTTTATATTATAAGTATGTGATTGCATTAACATATTCTCTAAAGAAAATTCACATGTATAAGTTTATATTAGAGAGATTTATAAATTGTAATCCAGTGGTATTTAGGGTGTGTCGAGTTGACAAAATCGACAATAATAAGTGGATGGTTTCATGTCTTATGAACTCTGTAGATTAACTCAGTTCAACAGTTTGAACAGGAGAGTCTCTTCTATGTATACGACGACCAGTAATATCCCATAGATGTTCTATCGGGTTCAAGTCGGGACTGCAAGCAGTCCACGGTAGCATTGTTATGGCTTCCCGCTGTAGAATCTGTCTTACCCTTTGGGTCTGTGGGGTGAAGCATTGTCATCCATGTACACTGGTTTTGTACGAAGAGGGTGGTCGTCGAAATGTGGAGTTAGAAAGATGTTATTTCGATATTTCTAAACATTGAGTTCAATTTTAAATTAATTAGCCTCGGATATATTTCGGACTTTATCAACTCGTGTTGCATATTTGATATCTGAAGACACAGATGAGATTGTCTATACATTCACATTGAGTATCAGAATTTTCTGATATATCAAATCATGTTAACATGTATGGAGAAACCCCCGACTGTCAAACGATGCCTTCAGATAACTTTGCGATTGTTTCTCGATACATACGGCGTCCGTTAACGAAGACAATTTCAGGAGTTCGTGTGATGCTTAAGTACAACAAAACAATTTGATTAAGTCATAAAAGGTAGTTTGTAATAATTGAATTGTGCAGCCATGATAATCTGTACAGGGGCCTTCGATAAGTCACGTGATCCTTAATGGCACCGAGAGGTCACGTGCTGTTTCACGGCCACTGATTCGAATCACAGTACTCCCTTAAGACGTTAAGCTGTTGTCTTCGTGCAGACTTTGCAAATGCCAAGTCCGAAAGCATTGAATCGCTTGTTATGTTTTACTAATTGTTATCTAACATTTGCTTTGAGTTGTGAAATAGGACCATGGTCGGAATGTGTTCCAAGAGGCCAAACAAACATGGCCTAACTACATGACTGCCTACCTTACTTTGTCCAACATGGCCAACCGTTGGCACAAGAGTAAAAGTTCCATGGAAAATTTTCAAGCATGAGCTATCATTCTAACCAGTAGCAATCGTTAATATATTACAGGTAAACGAAATTGCCTTAAATCTACGTGCCGTCATTCGCATAAGGTTTGTTATTGACCGTATCATCCTCTAAATCTCAATATCGTATTGCCTTTTGTCTCATATTGTGCGATTTTATAGTTTCTAATTCGTGTTTCTATTGTAAGTCAAGGTCGGAACAGTGTCACGCCACACTTAATATTTGCTACAGTTCATGTTTGTCATTATAGGATCATTAAGCTTCTTGACTCTTGCCAGCATCCCTAATGCAACATTTACAACTCTCTTTTCAGTTATGCGTTTCTTTATTTGATATGCGTTGATATATTTGTTCTTGCAATGTTCCATATAAATGCAAATGTCATCTTCTTACTTCAATTGACGGTTTGGTTCCTTTCGCTGGATAGCGGGATAGCGCACTGGTTAGCGCGTTCGGCTTCGGATCAGGAGGTCCGTTTTTCAAATCCCGCCAGGGACTCGGCAACTTTGTTTGATGTAGAGAACTGCTCTACACGCAGTCAGGTTTGGGTGCAATGCTACACTGAATTTCAACCATGGTTTCGTTTGTTCTAGCCGATGCTCACAGGTCACACTAGTGTTGCGGGCTTTATCTGCAATAATACTAGCAGCCCCGAATTAAGTGAAATACTCTTGAAAGCGTCGATAAACCCCATATTACCTCACCTCAACTCCTTTCGCTAGATGAATAGTTTCATAGTTTTCCTACTTTCAACTCAAATTAAAGACGGCAGTGGAACGAATTTTTTCATTTGGAAGTGAGAAATAGCATAATTTTTATCAATCGTCATAATTCTCAAAATAAATCGGAAAACACAAATGTTATTATCACAGAGTATCGCTTCATGTGTAGTCCATTTATTATGATCTACTTCCACTACTATTTCATGTTATCCAAGTTACAGTGCAACTGGTGTGTTAGTTTTACATGGCAAAGTAGATCTGACTTTTCACTCAATCAAAACAATATTAAAGATAGTTAAGGAAATTAAACTTGTTTTCACTCCAGATCTTAAAGAGTTAATGAGAGTGCTCGATGCATTCATTACCAGTTGTCTGTTATAAGTTTCATAAGGATATTTGTCTGACCCTTCTTCCGACTTTTCAAGGCTGGTATAGTCTACAAGACTTCATTCAGTGACCTTTTGATGAAACTTGGAAGCTCGCATTCTTAAATATTAATGATCCTGTGATTTCAACGACGTTTGAAACGAGCAACAACATTTAAACATTCACAAATCATAAAGTGATGCCAATAAATTTTATTCAGTCAACATCAAGGCGTTTACAGATACATGCAATAAAAGAACAGAAAAGAGAATATTTGGTAGTGGTTCATAGTATGATTACTCCTTTGATATATGTACAATGTATGGATGCTGCCCTTAAATTTCGTTTCAAGATGTTGTGGATTTTCATCCTTCCCTCTCATTTCAAGTTTTAAATAAATCATGTTTGTCATTGAAAATAATTGGAAGTAAAAGGGTTTTAAAAAAACTCGGCATGCCACAGTTCCATTTAACTTCAGGCCCGCAGCAAGCGTCCTTCAAACATCTCCACGACCTTAGATTTCATATCTTTTGTAGGACTTTTGTTGCTCATAGGGGAATTATAATTTATATAATGGCAGGTAATACAATCGTATAAAGCATAAATATCGTTTATTATAGTCAAGATTGTCCCTTACTGTGTAAAACCCCTAACTCCACTTAGAACCGGAAAATCTCCCAATCAACCACTAAGATGCATGCTTTCCTCCCAAAACTTGCGTTACGGGCCTGAACTTTGAATCTTAGTAAACACCAGTGTCTCCCGTGGAGTAGATTTTTCACAAAGGAAGGGTTGCATTAGATTACAGAACAAAGGGCCCCATCCAACAATACTCTGTTCCATACAAAACATTAAAGACTCTTCTTTTGGCAAGGAACCCAAACTCCAACCATTAAATGAAACAACTGAGCCGTCGAGCCAGCGCCATTGCTTCTCTTGCACATCAAACCTTCCTCCCAGCCAGAATGGTTGCATTCCTGAAGGGAAAAAACATATATACTACTCAAAACAATTTAAGAGTCAAAGCTTAAATTCTACTTGACATGTTTTACTTGGCATGTGGAGCACGGGGATGACGTTAGCGTGCTGGCGTGTATTGCAAAAAAGCTGGGTTCGAATCCAGGTGGAGACACATAACATTTGTGACCTTGGCTTTACACTGTATTGTGTCATCGGGCACTTCATCCACATTGAAATCAGTCCACTCATCTGTTAAACTTGGTACCGTTTTTTAAGTACGGACCTATATGTATAGTGTCGCGAGGCAATTATTAGGTGTTTTGAGAGTAAGATTTCTTCAGGGTAATATTGTTTAGCCAATGATTGCGGTGCGCCGAATATTAGCCTTACAAATCGCATTTTTTATTACTGAGCATTCAGAGCAAAAATAACAATTGCAAAGCAAAAGTCATTTTAAGAATGGTTCTGTTTATCCTGTGGAAATTTACAAAAATATTCAATGTACAACCTTCACTCTCTTATTCAAATGAATAGTTTAACATTCAGTACCATTGTTGTTGTTTTTTAATTGCATTGTAATAGTAAAAAGTTTTTGGTTTCTCAATATGTTCACGATATAGAACTGAAACACATGGGTTTGATAAGATTTTAAACACGAATTAAATGTTCTTTAAATATTAGTTTCATTCCTGAACAATAAACAATGTTTTATCAATACACACATACAATATTTGTAATATGTTGAAACCAATCCTTTTTTTCATATATCATATGTTATCTGATACAAAAATTAATTGTCAAAACTTTCATAGTTTTAGGAAATTGTTGTTTCAAACATTGTTGTTTCTCTTGGTAAAGACTTTCGAAAATGATGGCATTCATGCTATACAAGGATCATCGTCCGTTTATGTATACATTGCCAATTTGTTTTATCATATTTGTTCTCAGAGACGCCAACGTTGCATGGCATTATGAAAAAGAAACAATAATATTATATTTGCTTAATATTAGTCTCCTGGACCCACCTATTGTATTTGGTAGGTATCTGACGATTTGATTTATTTTGAAAAAATGTGTCTTGAGAGAATTATTGACACCAGATTGAAATTTAGCATTAACAAGTGTCTGTTTACCTCTTAAAAACGATTTCACGAATATTTGTTGTTCAGAAGACTCAATCTTTGCCAGTTCTCCTCCCCGCATCCTGCAAAATTCCTAAGAAACAAAAACGGTTTGATCAGGTGAAATGTGTCAGTATGTCATAACGTTTTCGGATTTATGACATTACATTAATTGGTAGATACAATATCTACCTTAAAACAACCCCTTAGCCTAGAGCCGGAGCCATAAAAGCCACAACAATATGGGTTTTGCAGCATTAAAATAGATCATACATGATAAAACATGGTGGAGTGGGCTTTGTATGGACTCTAATTAAAAAGTTAAACTGATGAACAAAACTGACATAGCAAGCAATTGCGTTTATCATTTGCAAAAAGAGTATAATTTGAAAGTAAGAAGATATAAAATACATATAACATATATATACATATAACAAAACAAAAGTGAATATGTCCCGCTATCAGCTATACACTATAGGTAAAAGACCATGTAGAAACAGCTTCTGTGACCAAAATGCAATCCCCTAAGAAAACATGTCCCCATTACAGTATGAGAAAAAATTATTTCCAGAAAATTTAAAATTGTTATCAGTTCAAGACATGGTTTAGTTTTATTAAAGGTAAAGACCGTAGAAGGCTGATAGGACGGACGGAAAAACCGCTTACTTCGTGACGGGGTATGATAAAGGCTTTATGGTAATGTATCACAGATTGATTTTATGCAACTTGTCTCATCATGGTTGTTTTTTTTTACATTCATTTCATACACAATTTTACATTCAAACCTTTATAAAACCTATCACAGATTATTCCAGTATTTAGGTATCTTGCTCTTCGCATTAAAAGCCAGAAGCCTAAACAATGACAAGTTAGGGTATTACATTAGGATATAAATTCCCCTTTACAAATTTGGAATCACTGAGATTTTTATATGCCAGTTTCGAGGCCTAAACGCTTAAAGTCGCTAATTCACGTCAAGGTACATTTTCTTTTTCCATATGAGATTCCAGCGAATGCAAAGTGTTGAAAACACTGTTGCTGGCTTGACAGGAATTTCAGGCCATGATGACAATTATATTTAATTACGGTGATATAGCATTTTTATATCAACTAACACTTTCACAGTCCACAATGTAAATTAATAACCAATAAATCATGTAAATTCCAAGAGATGAACCTTATTTTGTAATAAATCATAAGGACACCAATAAAGTAGCAACCATCTGACTTGTCAGCTGCCATTTGTAAAACCCTAGTATTCTGTTACATTCAGTGTTCTGTTACCTTTTAATTATCCATTTCAAGTACAAAGTGAATAAAAAATTTGTGTTGAGGAAAATGAATTTTCCTTCCACATAATTCAGAGTCCAGGTGAATGAATTGAATAACAATTGTTAAAAGATATTTGATAAACATGGTTCAATATTGTTAATTCATTCTTTGCCAAGTTTGAAAAATAGAGCTCTGTTGCATTATGTCTCCGCCCGAAGGATCGGGATACGTATTGGTTTTGGCTTTGGTTTCGGTCCGTAGCCACGTTCGTGTCCGCGTTGGCGTTCATATTTCGTTTCCGGAGCACAACTCTGAAACAACTTGACCAATCTTCACCAACTTTGGTTTTCATCCTCTCCATATTATGTAGATGTGCTTTTGGAGGTTTCAACTTCTATTTTATATATTTTTGTTTCCGTGGCAACAGTTTGGACTTTTTCATTTTCAAGGGAAGGGTTAGTTTTTATGACAAACTACGTAGATGTCGATTAACGATTCCCATAAACAGAAATAAAATGTAACCAAAAGTTACAGTTTATGTTGTTTTATTTAAAAATATGGTTTTATTTGAATTTTTAAAAATATATATGGTATTTTCAAAAAGAAATTTCAGCTGAAACGGTGTATAGGGGAGACATCTGTTTGTACAAGTAAAACACTTTCTAGTTATATACGTTTTTTTACATATGAAACTTTTATTTGTTATTAAAGATGCTGTATCATACTTGCAGTATTTTTAAAAGTATTTTTAATGTATTCGTTGTATTTTTAGAAAATTTAGCAACCAACCTTGAGAAAATCGGACCAAAATTAATTAAATAGGAGATAATTTACAAAAAAATACCGAAACGGCAGTCGACATAAAGGCGAATCAAGTGTGGCCATTTCACAACTTCCGGTTTCCAAATGTACGCTTGAAAACCGTCTTTGTCGCGCAAAACTAGATTTTATTTTATTTTTCTCCGAATTAGGTATTCGTTGCTGTCAAAGTTGAAACCCATCGAACGCAATTACGGTAGTTGAGACACGGTGTAAATCCTAGAGGCATAATGATTACGTCACCGATAGCGGGTTCGTTAAATGCTATGCCCTTTCTACGAGGGGTACTGTGCTTTGAGCGTTGCAATAAGTATGTTATTGTTGATTAAACAATATAAATATGATATCAAAATTTCGACGAAAGATTTTTCTACAAAGTGTATTTCTTTTCTCAATAGCTAAATTTCATCCTGAACCGCTTGCAAGTATGAAACAGCATCTTTAACGACTACGCTGAAGGTTTCGTCCGAGTTGCTTGTATCAGAGTCGTTCTCACTATGCATGTGGTATTGGAATTGACTCCACAATAACTAAACAATGAAAATATTTAGGTTCATTAGAGAACGTGTAGTTGTACGACAGTGCAAGTATGACATCATAGGGATGTCTTGTAATGACGTCACAATGTAAGCGCGCCGAGTCGCGGAAAAGTTATCTTACTTTATCAGCAAATTTGCTTGAATTTTAGAGCATGTAATAAACAGAATACTAAATGTTCAAACTTGTCGCTGATTGGTATCGCTCGTTTTATACAAAATCATTGGTTCTTTTAATAAAAGTAGTATTAAATTGAAGCTCGTTTAGTAACCTTGATGTATGCACTTTTTTAAACCTTACCTGAGCTTCTTTTGGTGCCATCACCTCAGCAACGTACAGATACTTCTTACCGTTTCGCTTCTTCCAGAGACCTACATACCAATGAATTATCTTATGAATCTTTATATAAAGAATCTAAGAAAATTATTAGGGATCTAACATACCCATGCCATGTTATCTGCAATTCTGTAACAGCATTCCTGTAAATGAGTTAGTTATTATTTTTGTTACCATAGTAATTGTCACTCTTATCAACACTTACCGAGACAAAAACCCTTTAAATACAAGATCATAGTGAAATATTTAAATATGATTTTACTCATACGACCTTTCATAATAACCATGAATTCTGTAAACATTAACACTATTGTTTTATGAATATGAACGTGTTGTCCATGCAAATATTCTGATCTATGACAAGCTTTAAGCAACATCTCATGAATATTTGTATGTTTACAGGACAAATCGTCACTGGTTAAAAGGTGCAGTAGCACGTTTTTTGATAATTTTATATTTTATAACTTTCACTGATAATTGTAAGTTAATGCTAAATGTATTATTTTGACAGTGTCAAAAATCTCACTACAATAGCCAATCATCCATAGTCAGAGGACAAAGTATGAAGATTCACATAAAATCCACTGGCGGCCATTTTTTTGAACACCTTTAATTCATTTTGTGTAAGAAAAGGGAATCGCATGGCTTAACTATACATTATATATTTGGATTCTTACTGCTCCATTTAGTTTAAATACGTTGTCTTTCAATTGGGACCATTAATTTTCAGTTTCTTGACATCACCTTATATTCCCCCTAAAACGTGCTACTGCCCTTTTAAGGTGCTGTCGTAAGGTTGGGTGCTGCCGGTGCATGAATTTATTGATACACTTGAGGCATTTTTTCAGCGGCAATTTACATGTTGGCATGATGAAGATTCATTTCCTCACTTAATGAGAAAATATTTCTTTGGTCATGATGAAAAATAATTTCTTCACTTAATGAGAAAATATTTCTTTTACCATGATGAAATTCATTTCTTCGCTTAATGAGATAATATTTCTTCATAACAAACATTACAAAACTACAAAGGTAATTACCTACTTTACATATGAAAAAAACTATTTAAAAAAAAACAGAAAAAAATTAGAACATACTTTTATCGACAGTAGACCCCTTTAGGTATCTAGGATTACCTAGTCGTGGTGAGGTTTTCTTCCCGTACAGTCGTGGTGAGGTCTTCTTCCCGTACAGTCGTGGTGAGGTTTTCTTCCCGTACAGCAAACAGGTGTTGTTTGCTTTATAGTAGAAGGAAGAACACGTCGCTTTCAGCACACAAATGTTTGCACAACTCAACTTGTTTCTTCCTTCAAATGAATACAGTATATCTCTGTATACGTCTTTTGCCAGGATTAAGAAGAAATACTTTGCGACTATCATCTTTGAAAAATGACGAAATTGTTGTAAGCTTGGCAACTTAAGTAAAATCGTATCTGATTGAAATTGAATAAGTGACCGTAACTCATTTCAATTATTTAAATTGATTGATATAATAAATAAAGGAAAATAGATTTCGTCTATCTTTTTTTGGTGAAGGATAAGTCTCAAGGGTATTATCAAGGATAAAAATACGAATCAATAAGAAATATGTAATGGATATATAAATGTAAAGGATATATAAATAATCTAATTAAAGGGGCTGAACCACTTAAATTACGAGAACTTTAAAGCGTGTTTCATTGGTCATATACTATTTTTGTAGACTATTGCAAGATTGCAAGATTGTATAGTATATTTGAATAAGTATGGTTGTTGTTAATTTATGATTTTATAAATCAATTTATTAGTCTAGAAATATAAAGAACATAATATGAGAATGTTTTACCTCGAGGTATATATTTATGAAGATATAAGCTTCATAAATTTCTCTTTTTACGATTTAAACTTAAACCCTGTGTATTTACTTTGGAAAAAGTTTGGTAATTTTATCATCATACGCAAATATATATTGTAGCTCTTTCATAAATGTTTTAAACTTGTGCTGACAAATAGTTATTTTTATTCAACTGATGTGGTTGATAAATTTATTTGCAATCCCAGTTTCTTCTGTTGAAAATTATAAGTGACAAGTTTGTTTTGATATTTGAAGTTTTACAAGAATTCGCTTCCAATGAACGATTCAATCTTACTCGATGATTATGTTATCCTTTCGTGAAAACGTAATGGCCAATCCAAACAACATGACTCTCTGAAATCTCACCTGTATTAAAGGGGCAGTAGCACGTTTTTATGGGGAATATAAGTTGATGTCAGGAAAATTGAAATCAATGGTTCCAATTGAAAGACAATGCATTAAAACTAATTGGAGCAATAATAATTCAATTAGATAATGTAAATTAGCCATGGGATTCATTTTTCTTACACAAAATGAATTAACGGTATTCACACAAAATGACCGCCCATGAATTTAGGTGAATCTTCATACTTTGTCCTCTTATTGTGGATAATTGGTTTGTGTTATGAGATTTTTGACACTATCGAGTTAATACATTTATCATTAACATACAATGATCAGTAAACAAATTTAAAATATAAAATTATTAAAGAAACGTGCTATTGCTCCTTTAAGGTGCAGTTTTTATAAATGAATAAGATAGTTTTCCTGATATCTAATGAGGTATTCGGGGCAATATTTTAAATTTGAAACTTTGGGGCTAGATGAAACATACAGTTGAAATATATCTTAAAGAGAGAAAAATAAATTGACGATTCAAAAATCCTAATCAGACCAGATGCTGTCCAGATAGTTATGGTGACTTGAGGTAGGAACATCCAATGTTATGGTACAAACATTTGCCACCTCTTAATAAAATGTCAAATATATTAAAGGATATACAACTTTTTAATGGATATACAATTTTTTAATTTTGTGTGGAATTACGAAACTATACTTTCGTAATTTGTTGTCTTTCTTAATTGTTTCAAGTTCCAAAATGTCATTCTTCTCTTGGAGGTTAAGTTGTCACTTCTTAACCGAATTAAAAAATAGCTGTTCTCCTTTTGGTTGTCTGCTTCGTAGCCGTGTAAGGGTCGAGTTCACCCTTTGTGACTTTTAATCGTGTTGTTGCCATTGGGTCTAATATATTTGAAAATAATTTTCATTTGAGTGTAATCATGAATTTTCATTTGGCTTTGGTTTTGCTTTTTCGCCTTCGAACATGTATTTGGTCTCAGTGATGGTTGTCCGGTTCGTGGATAGAATAATCAACCGTTGTGGGTAACAACACGGGAGCTTAAGTCATTAACGACTCAAATTGTCCAGCTCCAACAGAAAAAATATTTGAAAGCATTTATAACGTACAGTGCAAGCGATAGTTTAACTCTCATTATGAAACGACCTAGACAATTAGTCTTTGGCTCTGTAGCTCATCAGGCTTCAGTTTTAATTTTGATTTAGGGTGTGGTCAATGAGGGTCACCTTTAGTAGGGACTATATATATAGGGTCACCAATTTTTTATTTTAGAATCCAAAGAGTCTCTATAACACTTTTCTATGGCTTATGCTTCAGTAAGTCAGAATTCACTTGTTACAGACACATTAACAAAAGTATAGTTAATCATCACCTCGTATAGGCACCGTTTTCATCACTGCATGTACATGTAGTAATGTTAAAGTTTACCATATATCGAAAGTTTCCACAATTTATTTCTCTTTCAATTTCAATAAACAATTAGAAAATAAATAAAGGACCGGATATCATAGGCTTTTAATGTTACAACTCAGGATTCCCGACAGAAAGGAGTCATGAATTTTGATAAATGTATTCTGCAAAGGAACTAATTAATAATTAATATGAAGATAACGCTTATGCCACTTTATGAGGGTCTGCGTTAGGTGATTTAGAATCCACATAATCACAAGTTCTATTACTAGAATATATATAGCAGTGTAAAAATTACTTAATAGAATTATAAAAAGTTATCTGTTTCAGTAAAGGTTAAATATGAGTGAGTCCAATATCATTGCCTGATATACAACCAAGCAACTATACATAATAGGAAGTATTATATATTTTAAACCATTATGTTTGGTTATTTTCATTGGGAGACGTGATTTTGTTTTTCTTTTTAGATCTCCGTCCATATCCAAAATGTGTAAGGACTATGTTACTAAAAACACTTATAGGGGAGATAGTTTACACATTTATAAAGGAGGTTCTTGAAACTCGGGATTTTTAAGTTTTATCTAATTAAGACAAATGCAAGCAAGATTAAAAAACTGTCGTTTCTTATTTCATTATGATAATGTAGACAGTAAAAAATCTGCTGGTTTTGTTTAGCTCGTCATTTGGTAACGTGAAAGTTTGCAGTTTGTAACACATGTATACAGCATTGTTATGACTTCGAACCACGTTTCGTTTGGTTAAGAAAGACGTTTTCTATTCAGAAGATGAATATAATGGTAAATTGTACGAATTAATAAAAGAATGTAAGATATGTTCTATTTTCTACGTAGCAATAAAGCTGAAAAATCGCATGTCCTTGTTGCGACCAACCTTAACACACAACAATGCGTTTGAAATTTCTTTTTTATTGGTTTTTGTTTCTGGTACGTTGTATGTCCTTCTTTAATCACAATTAACTATATATTTCGCCCAGAGTAAAGAACAATGGTGCCGTCAGTGTGTTCGTATACTAATCTTATCTCAGTTGAAATATTGAAAAAATAATAATATAATAAAATAATAAGCGTTAAAAATAACGATGACTTATGTTAATATGCGTTTGCTATCTTTTGAGACATTCTCAGAGAAATATATTAGTGTTTTCGATATTCAATTTAAGTATATTTAGATCGACAGTTACATATTTGTTATGACGTAATAAAAAAACTGTTGATCTAACATTATTTTGTTTTTACAATTAGTCACTCCAATGAATCAGAATGGCTACCTGTGGGGTATTGTAGATAACTATGTTAAGGTACAATAAACCTTTAATTTAGTATTGGAAATAAAACATCACTTGTTTGCTTCGCAATGCTACAATGCCTCAAAGACATCGGACATGTATCGGCATACAACTCTAGATGTGAAGGTAAGCTTACTTATACACAAAAAAAACATTCAAACAAACACACAGACAGGCAGATTCTTTATCAAATTGTCGTCCCTTGCAAACGTAAATACATGCCAATGCAATGATAATGGTAAGAAAATATAAACGTATGAAAAGGTACATGAAATTTTTCACTGTGTTGGAAAATGGATAATGTAAGCAAGTAAACAGGTAGAAGTAGATGTGCAGGACACATGAAAGAAGGGTCAATCTGATTGAATGAGATGTCTTTGTTTGCGTTGTGATTCTCGTGCCAACTTTGGTCTCTTCTGTGAGAGTTAGAAGACATTTGTGGGAATGTCTTACCATTTACTGATGTTATGTTACATTTTGTCTCAGCTAAGTACTCTATTCGACATAGCCTTGTTTCTTAAGGATTCTGACTTTCCTTGTTTAGTAACGACCTGATCTGTTCCTGAAGTTTGGTTCGAGATACCTGGAATACAGAACAAGGAATACTGCTTTAGGCCAGTAGGAAAACTTATACACAATCGATAACGTTAATTACCAAATTATCTTATAAAATTATATATCTTATCTTGAATGAATCACTACCCATTCGGAAAGATCTGAAAAAAATTGCCATTTAAAATTTAGGTGTATTTTGGTCAAATACCATTTCTCGTGCATAAACTTATTAATTAAAAGCGGTGTTATTAGATTAAAACATTGTCGGTATTGCCGTAGGTAAAGTTGCGTTATACATACAAAGCTATCATCCATTCCAGGTCCATCTTCCTACGCAGAGCCTAAAAGGCCAGTTTCCAAACTGTCATTTTATGCCTTGCTGCAGAGACTTTACTTTTCTGTGCTGCTATAGTGCCCCTACAGAGTAGAGAGCAAGCACAGAAAACTCATGGCTATGCAGCAAGGCATAAAATGACAGTTTGGAAACTGGTCTTTTAGGCTCTGCGTAGGAAGATGTTCCAGGTCATGCTTTCATGCATTTATTTTACCATTCTTTGACCCATTTACGTTTTGCTAAACGAATGATGGATATTGCAAATTGCAACATTGCTGCTCTCAATTGTCTTGTCATTTGTTTTTTTTGTGAAGAAAGGGGAAAGTATTTAATTTAGAAATAAACAACAACCTTTTGCCTTGCTCCAACTCTCGGGAAATCTCGAAGACATATCACGTGATCTGGCTTGTCTTTTTCACTCAGCTTCGGAAATAAAAGATATTCATATGGAACCTCACTTTAATTTTAAGACAGTTTTAATTGTATCTCCAGTACCTATCTTATTTTAAATAGAGCCAGATGCACTCTTTACTAGACATCGCTTACAAAGGGTATAATTCAAAAATTTGATATAATTTTTATTTTAAGTGATATATAGTTAAGAAACAAGAGTGTATTTCTACCCCATAGATGAATGCATATATGTGAAAATGTATATGCTGAACTGTTCACTAAAAACAATTTCAAAGCTGACTCACCTCTGATGATAAATATTCCTCAATCTCCTTTCTTGCTTCCTCTGTATCGTTCTCCAATCTCCACAAAGGAAAATTACATTCATCAACTATCAATTTGTTAAGAAAGTGGATATCAAGCAAACCTTGTTGTAAGTAAATGACAGCTAACAACGATACATAGAGAGACAGGAGCACGTTTCTACTTCTATTTCTTGACATTATCACAATTGAATATTAGCTTATGAAAAATGTGCCATTACTAGGTGGTCACTCATCTCATTGCTCAACCCGTCTATGCGTAGTAAGCGACTATTTTTGTGTAAACATCGCTTATTCATTTAGGGAAAAGTTTGGAAATGGATTTTGGTTGTTTAACCGGACATGCATGGTTAGCTGGTTTTCGAATTTCTTTATTTTGGTTAATAGCATTGTCCTTCAATTTACTTTCTTTTTGTGATATCACTCCAAAAAAGTGCTTTAATAAACCAAAGTAAACAAGTTATAACATGTCTTTGTAGACCAGAATTGGAATTATCTGCCATCACTAAAGTATGACATGGTTGTAGCCTTCAGACAAAAAAGGACAACACTCTAAGCTCTAAACAAAGATGTTATTGTTGGAATTTTAGAAAGACATCTTCTCTGTTTAATACTTTTAGACTTACATAACGCAGACAACAATCGATATTCCTGTCATATCATCTTCCAACCCCAACACCTGAAAATAGGAAAAAATAGTATTTGTTCTCTACTTTCAGAATCTAACATCAGCCGACAAACCCAATACCGTCTAGATACATCTTTAAAGATGTACATTTGACTTGTATTAAACTTGCTTGTAGGTCAAACAAAGGATATGGCAAAAGTTTTGTTTCAGTGGTAAGGCTAGGAAAATGGACATGCTATACCATCTATGTTGATTATGATTAGAAGTTGTAAGTAATGCTTAATATAAAATATCAAAAACCATTACCATAAATTTTAGGCAAAATAACCTATATACATATTAAGTAATGTTTTTCAAGCCACAAATATTACCAGAACATAACAGATGGTCATGGTCCAGAACATAATATGGTCATATATTTCTAGAATTAAGGAAACAGTTTATAAGAAAATAATTTTCTTTCCGAAAAGGGAAGTAGCAATAATTTTGGTGGAGTTTAGAAATTGTTACAAACAGTTGTTTTTGTTGATTGTGTTTTTGCTTTTAATTTCAATGTTTGTGCCTTACAATTCAAAATTCCCATTCATTCAAAATCAGAATTCAAAAGAGATAATTTTCATAATGGGTTCGTCCACACGGTTACAACCTATTTGAAGCTCAAGTGACGCCAGTTATACAAATTTAGCTTACGAATAGGAAACAGGTTATAACCGTGTGGACAACAGTTTTATGAAAGCCATTGCTTAGAGAAAGACTCCTACCACAGCCTCCTTCGTGTTATGATATCGAGTAGCCACGTTCTCTATCACAGCCGGGTAGATAACATCACCAATCTTCTTGAACCGGATACTGTCCGACTTCCGGCCAAGGACTGTCACGTGACCCGATTCGTCCATCTTGCCGATGTCTCTTTGAGCAAAATTAAACTTATCACGACATGTGTGTGAAGAAATCTTTCTGTTTCAGTATTTTTTCAACGTCTATCGTTAAGCTGTATACTTCATGTCTCTGTTTTGAACTGTAATAAAAAACGTATTTGCTTTTACTCAATAGTTGCTTAGTAACTTCATTAAAAATATTTCTATCATATCTGTCTTAATCGAGATGTTTTGCCCCTCTTCAAAGGGGCGTCAAATTCGCTTGACATTTGAGAGGCATTTTTATTTTATGCAATCGTATTAAACATTTAGTTTTATATCACAGTCTTTATCAAAGCTTGTTTGTCAAATTTGCCTATCCTGTATCCCTCAAATTTGTTTCTATAAAACCTTTCAATCTGTGATTTTTTGCCTAAGTCTATAAGTGGAGTCATTCTTGTCTGATCAACTTAATTTTCAAATATAACAGAGAAAATAGAGGATAAAGTTATTTTAAGATTACTAGTTCATCTTGTAGTAAATTGAGAAATACATCTTTTTTCGTGATTAAAATGTTCATATAATCCAAACTATTTCTCTAGTAAAGTTGATTCTTATGTATGAGATGCTTACCCAGTGTGGAACCAGTTTCTTGAATCCACCTTTTTCTCTGCCTGGGTTGCCGGGTGGAAAGAGGTGTAAAGAGGCCAACCACGTATATATATTTCTCCCTCTTTCCCAACAGGAACGATAACTCCTGTCTCGCTCACTATCTTCACCTTAAAGTAAAGTGGAATTTGCAGCCTGGTTAATCCATTGCTGCACATTATGCCAATATCATCATAAAATTAATTTGTATTCGTCATCATACCAAGGTTGAGAAGTTTTGATTAACATCAACCCAAGTCAATGATAGTTAAATCTTATCTTGGGCATATTGACTCTACATGTAATAACATTGATATTACTCCGACATACGCTCCGTGCTATACCGCTGTACATATGACGTCACAATAGCATGTTGTTTTGACGTCATAATTTTAGTTATGTCGTCATGATATGAGGCAACTCGTAGGAAAATTAGTTCCAGCACACTTTCAACGATTACGTTCCATTTATATGTATATTGGTAAGTATTTATCTTCCTGCCAAGTAATACTTTGTTTATAAAACTCGGGATGATTTGGCATCATTAATATTCATTTGATACTTTGTTATTAAATCGTTTGATAGAGATTTTAAATGGAAGGTCGTTAGTATTCGTGATTAAAAGATAGAATGATGGTAGGTTGAACTCACCTCCACATGGGGTACACAGTAGCCTGCTGTATTACATAGCTGCTCCCGTGACGTCACAATGGGAGATGACGTTGTGACTAGGAAGAACTCGGATAGACCGTACCCAGTCTTGAAACAACATTTAGAAAATACCTGATGGATGCCGTGTAAATGTATCTTTGTATATTTGATATTTTGTAACCATTGATACGCATGAATAAATAAAATGAATATATATTATGTAAATCAGTGCAATAGAATATTTGTTATGGCAAAATCAATCTCCATGAAATAAACTTTAAGAATGTGGAAATCGAGCTTAAATCAATTGTGCAAACATTTACATGAAGAATTGTAAGATCACAGTACAAATCAAACCTGTTTCATAAAATGTTTAGATAGAAACACCCGTCAACTGAACGATCATCAATTCGTGTGTTAAATTACCTCAATCGTTGTCCACATGACTAGTTTCACTTTATTGATCATTTCAGGTTAAAACTTTGTTAATATATACAAGCATTCTCCATAAACTTACTGCACATTCTGGGAAAAGCTCTGTAATCTTCTCACAGGTTTGTTGTTTGACCGCCCGGGTGACCAGTAAACCTAGAGCATACAGTTTCATCATTTAAGGAATTTTGTTGATTAGTTTAAGTCACGGTTCAAGACCTAAATATGTTCATCACTTATGACTATTTTGGATTGGTTAAGAACTGGAGATTGCAACGCTTAATGTACTGCGAGAAATTTTCAAAAAACATCTATGGTTTGTTGATACATGTAGATTAATTTTATGAAAGATGCATGTTGTTTACCGATGTTTCGGACAAAGACATTATTGACAAATTGAAATTTATAAAATTTCTTTACAAACATAAATGCTTTTTGAGTATTTTAAAACAGGAATTGATTACCCCCTTTGAGAGATGAGAGGTCGTATAGGTGTCTCTCCGGATGTGACGTAATAGACACCAACATCAGAGGTATTGTTGACAGTGTGGTGATTCTTGAAGACAGCCAAACAGTAACATACATTTTAACATTACTTAATGTTCTATCATGGTTAAGGCAAGTCATCAAATCTAAAAGAGAGCACAAATTACACACTGTTATATACCTGCAATGTTAAGTTTTCGCTTATTGAACTGTAAGGAATTAAATCTTCTTGTGAATGAGAACGTTTACAAGATCATGTTGCATTTATTCGCAATCAAGTTTAACTGTACAAAATCATGAAGGTTCTGACTGGACAAGCTTTGACAATCACGATTTTCAAGAATTACTCTGTAATACGTTAGCTTGTAAGAGTCATTTCAAGTGTCGTTGATTCATTATATCAGATCAATAAAGGTTTTACATTGCTTTTTGAATGACACTTGATTCACGCATGTCAAGTGGCAGTTGAAAATGAACTAATACAAATACTGATAGAATGGCAGTTGAGATATCCATGATTTGGTACGTTTTCTCTCTGGGTGGATGTTCGAAAATATATATAAAACTCTAAAATCCATTTGCATAACAATATGGAAATGGGGAGTGCAAGTAAAAAGACGTTTCTCTCACCTCTCCTCCTGAATGACCTTCATGACCCCTTCCACATACCCTTCCAGCATCAGCAGGTTGCTAGGCAACACAACACCCACTGTGTCAAGCTGCCAGTGGTACAGGTGTGGTAAAGACTGGGATATACTGAGTACGTCATCAGTAACGGGGTTAGCCCACCCTTCTGTTTGAGGCTGTTGGCAGAGATAGTGAGATTACACAGGGTTGTGATATGCTGAAAACGTCATCAGTTATGGGGTTAGTCCATCCTTCTCACTGAGGCTGTTGTTAGATATACTGAGATTTCTGACACATGGCTGGAAATTATCAAACTATCTCTGATAATTCTGTTCACAGAGTAAGTTAGTCAATTTGTTATGACAAAGTTAGAACTGTCAAACAATGTCAAACAACCGCTGTTGACAGAATCAGTTTAACATGACTGATATATTTGTCGACAGAGATTCGTAATTGTCAAACTGATATCTCTTTTGGCAGAGATAGGTTATCAGGACTTGTAAATGTCAAACTCTCAGTGATATCTCTGTTGATAGAAACAGTTGATCAGGACGGTGAACTTTCAAACTACCCTTGATTTTGATGTGTACAGCGATAGTTACTAAGGCATGTTATCATTATCTCCGTTGACAAAGATAGGTAGCTGCAAGTGTGAATAGTCTAACTATAACTGGCACCTCTGTTTACAGAGATAGTTAATCAGGACTGAGAACCATCTCAGATATATCTGTCGACATAGATGGTAAATAAGGATTAGGAATTTTCAAGTTATCACTGATATCTAAATTGACAGAGATAGTAACTCAGGACTTGGAATTGTCAAACTGTCAAAGATAGGTAGTTTGAATTGTCTTACTATCTCTGATATCTCTGTTGACACAGATAGTTAGTCTGGACTTGAAACTATCAAACTCACTCTGATAATTATCTCTGTCGACAGTTGTTACAAAGATGATCTAGTCTTACCTGTTTGTGCGGGTTCTTCCTGATGACAGAGAACTTGGCAAAGTTGACAAGAGTTTGATGAGAGTGATACACCAACTTTGGGGCGCCCGTGGTACCCTGAGTCGATAGAAAATACACAAATTCAAGGATTTCGAATATGAAAAAGAATTTGGAAATTTAAAATGCAACAAGGAGTTTGTTTCTCCTAAGCCCTTACATTTAATGGTAAAATGAAACACAGAACGTAATGTGTAATGTTTAAATTTCACATTACATTTATCTAGGAACTTGCCTTAAAGAGACACAGAGTATGTTGATAGGATCACATATGTCAAATTTTGAAATCGATGTTATTACATCGGGAACCACTAACTGTTACTGAAAATACCATGTTAAAGGTCAATCAGTACATTAGAGCGAAAATACGGCCATTCAAAGTCGAGATTTTGATCGAAAACCGGACAATGTGGCTCGAGTGGCGCGCGCAAATTCGCCAAACGTAATTTTGAAACCTTGTCATAAGCTGACAGGAAGATATATTCGATTCGATAGTGTTTATTAGGTATTGTAACTAATAGGTAGATTAATTGGATGCATAATTTCGAATATTAAACGTATTTGAGATGTTTTCTTTTCATTTTAGAGATATTATGCATAAATGGATATATTTGCAAGTTCAGTGATGAGATATGAACTTCAATCAGCATATTAGATATTTTGTAGCTTATCAAAACCAAATAAAATGTTAAGAAAGATACTCTGTGTCACTTAAATTGAATTATTCCCAGCTAGAATTGTCACTTTCTAAGCAATAAGTCAACCTTAAACACGACTGCATCGTTTTGATCCTGAACATCTTACATGTGATTTTCATTGTACTCATGCTACGATTATGACATCAAAGCTCAATCAACACGATCGCTTTCAGTATTTGATCATATTATGTCAGAGTCAAGATAGTGTTTAACTCTTTTGATATACATGGTAACCATGTGATCATTTATAATATATTGTGAAGGACAATTGACAAATCTTCCTTTAAAGGGGCAGTAGCACGTTTTTTGATAATTTTATATTTTAAAATTTTCATTGATAATTGAAAGTTAATGCTAAATGTATTATTTTGACAGTGTCAAAAATCTCATAACACAAGCCAATCATCCATAGTCAGAGGACGAAGTTTGAAGATTCACCTAAAATCCATTGGCGGCCATTTTGTGTGAACACCTTTAATTCATTTTGTGTAAGAAAAAGGAATCGCATGGCTAAACTTTACGTTATATATTTGAATTATTACTGCTTCATTTAGTTTAAATGCATTGTTTTTCATTTGGAACCATTAATTTTCATTTTCCTGACATCACCTTATATTCCCCCTAAAAACGTGCTACTGCCCCTTTATGTGGTTTATAAGTATTTAGCAATTAGAATGGTGTAATTAAGAAATCTAAATTACAGCTAATTAATGAGCTCGACATGCGATTGTCTACACTAAAGGCGTTGTTTCCCAGGAATGTAGATATGTGTGGCTTTATACATTCTGCGACTTTTGCCATAACATCATTACCAAAATTAACTGCCAACTTACCTTACCCTATACTGTACCAATGAACTCACCGTTGTAGATATTAACCAGGCGTGCATATCATGTGTGACTTCCTGTTTCCTGTCCTTAAGCATATCCGGGAGGACATTCTCTCCTTCTGTTAGGAATACGCTGTAATCGGTAACCTCATACTCTGTATCCATCGGTCTGTAGGTGCAATGTATAATGGTAACTTGCAAATAATTTAGGAATGGCAATAGCAGTTTGGATCGATTAGTTGATGTCATTTGTCCTCGTAATTTGCCCTCTGGCAACATCCCGCAGTCAGAATTCCAATATTCTAATAATGCTCGTGGACCTTGTCTTATCTATAACTTATGACAATGAGTTATATAATTCTTTTTAAAGCAGATATAGATAATAGAATGGAACACGATTTTGCAAATCGTGGTATTGTATCGCAATAACTATGAAATATTTGTTGTAAGTCGCATGGCTTTGAGTCTAATTTTTTATTTTAATTTATGAAACTTCTGAATGTTTTATAAACTTGATAAGAGGACTTGATACGATCTTATCTCCCTAATAGAAAGACATTGTATCACCTGAAAGCATAATAGGTATTCCTCATGTGATAAAAAGTAGTCGATTTGCTATCATTTTACATTTACAGAGTAGGAAGAATGGTTTATCCAATTCAATTGCGGAGATTTAACGATGCCTTCACCGCATTGAAAAAGAATAAAAACTTACCCATCGATAAAAGCGTGTCCTGGATGATATACCACCTTCGTACCCGATGTATCGGAACTATGCCAAAACAAATATCACATCATACAACAGTCAAAGAAAAACATGCGTCATAATTATGTAAGTTTAATCTTTGTTAGATGAAACAAACTATTTAAGAAATTACAGCTTTCTACGTCTAACTACAGGCATGAAAAATTAAAGTTTCGAAGTTTAAAAGGACAGTAGCCCGTTTTTAGGGGGGGGGGGGGGGGGGGGGGTATAAGGTGATGTCAGTTAAATTAAAATATATTACAAGTTCCAATGGAAAGATCGCGTATTCGAACTAAATCATGCAGTAATAAATCAAATATATAATGTTACGTTCAGTCATCTCGATTCCTTTTCTTACACAAAAGGAATTAAAGGTATTCACAGAATAATGGCAGCCATAGACTTTATGTGAATCGGAATAATTTGTTCCCTGACTATGGGTGATTGGTTTGTGTAATGAAATTTTCGACACTGTCAAAATAATACATATAACATTAACGTACAATTATCAGTGAAAAATATATAATTTGCAAAAACACGTGCTACTGCTCCTTTAGTAGAATTATAATCAATAATCGAGATAACACCAGTGACAACCATTGTGGTGCTTCTTTTATAAATTTGAAACTGTGAAGTTGATCCGCATTGTTTAACTAAACATAATTGGCTCGTTTGAGAACTGCTTTCATTCTTTCAAAAAATGTCTTGCAATCTATAATGTTTATTTTCATTTTTGAGAAAATTGCCCTTAACCAAAATCGTTCGAAATCCCTGTTCAAGCGTTGGTACCGTTTTCTGTATCTCGTCATTGCAGACTCGGCTGTTTCTTTCTCTCGATGTCCGTACAGGAACAAAGCTGGATTCATCTTGAAGAAGAATATCAAATTTAGATTTAATAGTTCTATTCTGATTATAACAGTTTCTGTTGTAATATTACACTGAGAATTATATTTGCTGACTAGTGTAATAAAACAAGGAATCAGGAACAAATATTCAAAATAATAGCAGCTCTATACATCAGTTAGAAACAAAAATGTATCCACCAATTGAGTTGGCATCAAATATTGGTTTAAGTTTCATTAACTAAAATGATTCATATTGAGTCCTTGGATATTGGATATATGTCATTTTTGTATGTCAATCAGGAAGTACAAGATGACGACACAAATTATTCACAATGTTACATACTGCGTTCAGCAGGGAGAAGATGGCCTCGTCCTTCGGTTGGTATAAGAAGGGCTGTGGAAATACCAGTTGTTTGTTACTAAGTTATGTTGTAGCATCTTGAACTCATTTTTTCTAATGTGAAATAGTAGTGTCAATTTTAAATGTTATCGACAATATCTACCCTTGAGCTAGATTTTTATGCGCATTTTATTCTATTGATTATAAACATAAGAAATTTATTGTAGAATACATTCATTTTAACGGTAAGATACTTGCCACCAACCAATCAGACTGGACGAAACGAAAAATAACTGAAGGAATTAACATCAATAGATTCCGACCTCTGATTAACAGGGATCAAGGGTATCCAATCCCCAGTGCCTATGATGAACTGATCAATCAATGTTAATTATCTCTAGTTATCTACCCAATTGCCTTGTATAAACTCCTATTGTGTCCATCCTCTGTACTGCTGACTTCCACTGGCTTCCACTGTAATCCCTATCATCTTATTGTTACCATTATCTCAATTATGTTGTTGTTTATTTTGTTGATTAATTAGTTCACCTATATATATATCCCACTCCCTGTCCATGTTATTATGCTTGAAAACGATACAAGAAGCTGTATCGAAACGTCGTGTACTCAGAACAAAGAAGTTGTTATCCATAAAATATTCGTCCTTATACATTCCTTTTACTGATATAAAATATCTAGCAAAATCATGTATTTTGTTACATGAAGACAAGCAGATGGTTCAATCATTATCCGTAATACCTGACGTCAGACGTTGATATAGCCTTTAAAAGTACGGTCATGGCATTATGGATGAAATAGCAAACGTGCTCAACAATGATGTATTACTGTACTAGCACTTGGGTTTTCCGAAAGCAAGCCCAGGGCTTCTATACGCAAAATAGGGTTTGTGACAAGTGAACTTTGGGGCTAAATAGAAGCCCAGGCTTATATTCGGAAACATGGGCTTGTATTCGGAAGATTCGGCTATTTTAGATTGACAATCACACTTAATAAAACTCACAAAAGCACTAAAGATATGGCATCACTTTGATATTTAACAGAAATACGACGATTGAAATGAGTTAAGAAAAGGTGGCGCATGGCAACTCTTAAAACTATACCGTTAAAGAATTGAATGAAAGATACATTCTCTTCAACTTGTTCCATGAGAACCATGTTGTTTAAACTTTTAAAAGTTAGGTTTCGAGATACAGGGTTCGAAAGTTCACATGTTTGTATTAGTTTATAACATCATTTGTTTTTAAGCAGATTTGGCATGCATGTATACAAATGGTTCCATCAAGTATTAACATAAAACGTAAAATACTTAAATATATTAAAATTCAGTATTCAAAAAAGTACTAAATAGACTTTGAACAACGTTTTCTAAAAACAATGAGATCGAGATTGCAAGTGTTTTATTAATTTTATACCCATGAAATTTCTGAACATTTTAATTTTAATTTTGTAATGATGTTCTAGTGTTGATTAAGTATCCTGCGTACAAAGATGTAAATGGAAATTGAAGCTATTTATTGTTATCAATTCCTTAGTTTCAGGCTCTTCTGTGTCCTTGTCCCATGATCATATGGACTCAAATGATTGGGAAAGACAAATGGAACAATTTGTAACTAAAACGTTTCATGAATATATTGGAGATAGAATCCATAAAATATAAAGAAAAACACTTTCTAAGCTATACTTTTCTGAAAATAGAACCTCTGAAATATTGAGAACACTCTGACCCAATCTTGATCAATATGGAGTTGAACCACCTGGTTCTCATTGGACGAACTATCTAAATGTTCTATATACTTGAAACCCGCTGGTAACACTTTCCACAGAGCAAACAGATACCATTTGAAATGTCATTTTACATATTTTTTGTAATGGCAAAATATACCAGCGATGAGTATCATGAAATTAACTATTGGTGTTGTAGAAAGTGAGGGCCACTTTCGTTTGACGCACTTTGGAATAAAATAGAAGCCCATGGGCTTCTAAATGGAAATATTTTCCGAATAAACGAGAGGGCTTGCTTTCGGAAAACCCCGGTACTGTTCCTTATTTTGAACGTCTCTTTGTTATTACGCTTCAAGATGTCCCTTGGTTGTCTTGTGTCATTCATAAAGCCAATATCTTAACCTGGAACACTACACTAAAAGTCCAATACACCAACAATCTTTAGTAGGTCATGGACATCGGATTTTCTTATTATCATATAATTTTTCATGCACTTTGATTAATATATAATTTATTATAACTTAAATCTTAGCAAATCGTAACAAAATTGCATGCGTTACTAAACATAATTTCAAGATCGGTCAATCACCACAATAGAAAATACAAGTTCGAAACTAAATCACGAAGAATATAAAGCATATTTTAACATCGTCAAATCACTTAGATAGAAATGCATCTTCGTAACTAAACTACTTAGATGACCAAGTGTAATTTTTAACAAAGCATCATAGTGGAGAGAGGAGAGCATACATTACACAGCACGGCTCCCACTGAGAAGACAGCGTGAGCGATGACGTAGAACTCCACATCATCCACCCCCACCACCAACACAGTGTCTCCTGATCCCAACCCAATCGCCACCAGGGACCTAGCTGTACGGTCGGCCTGCAACAAAGGAAGGTCCGGGTAACAACAACAACGGCAAAGTTGTCGAAGACAACAACAACTACAGAAACAGATTCAGATTCATTTATTACTCAAATTACCACCAAAGATGGTACAAAATCATAAAAAAAAATTATACAAATCGATCAAGAGACAGAGCAGAGAGCAAAAGCACACTTCCAAAAATAAGAACAACGAAGATGATTATGACGAAATGTTGAAACTTCCATCGATTTGTGTCTGCTTTCACCCCTTGAAAAACTAATCCAATATCACGTGTGAAGTTTCATATCGACAATTAATCTAGTGATCATTTGCTAATTATTTAAGGGAGAATTTAATTCTAATATATCAAGATTCAATAGTGAACACGTATGAAAATTAATTGCATCCTCAACAATAAAGCAGGGTAACATTCTATAGAAAACAGTGTCTTGATAGCCGCTGACACTTTATGATAAGTTACATTAAGGTACATCTTTGCTTTAATTGACTCGATAGCAATGTCGACGTTCATATATCAAAAAGAGGTTGTGATATTGGTGGTCAACTGAAGCATGATTCATCCCATCATACGTCTCAGTACCTTTCAATAATCTAGTTTAAAGGGACAGTAACACGATGTTAGGGGGAATATAAGGTGACGTCAGGAAAGTGAAAATAATGAAAATGATAATGAAAATAATTTAAAGACAGTGAAGCAATAATGAATCAAATATGTAATGTAAAGTTTAGTCATGCGATTCCTTTCTCTTGCACAACATGGATTAAGGTGGTAAAAAAATGGCTGCCAATGGACTAATGTGAATCTTTATAATTTGTTCTCTGACTATAGATGATTGGTTTGTGTAATGAGATGTTTGACACTATCATATCAATCCATTTAGCATCAACGTACAATCACCAGCCAAAAATTGAAAATATAAAATTTTCAAAAAACGTGCCACTGCCCCTTGAAAGGAAATCATGTGTAAACCGTTTACCTCTATCACTAATTCCATGGTTAAACCCATCATTTATATATCGGTTTATTTGTGTCGGCTTGACTACCTTTTCTGACAGTTCCTTGTTCGTGATTGTCTGGTCATATTCCGGGAATCTGTAGACTATCTTGTCAGGGCGACCTCTTGCGGCAGCCTCCAACACCTCCGGAATCGTCAAACCAGAAAGAGGCTCCGCGCATGCGCCATGTACATAGCTGGTTTTGAGAGGTCCTACTTGTTCGAAATCTCGAAATCTGCAAATAAAAGGCCATCAGTCTCAGTTTAAATCAGATGAATAATACTGCATATCTGGAATAGTTTTTATCTATAGAATTAGTTAACAGACATTCCGAAATAAAAAATTAAAGTAAAATTGACCACGATTATTACGATAACGTCTTTGAAAGAGAAGTTCGTTTCAGTACTGATAAATGAATTGGTGTTTTTAATATAAAAAAATCGAATTGAATATTCACAAATGTCTTGGAATATATTTTTCTACTAATACATGATTGAACATGAAGTGAGAGACGATGATCCTGAAAATGTAAAGAATTATAGTTGAAGTAAATGACGAAAACATACGTTACGTCATCTCCCATGGTATTATTCCTACTCAGATTTGGATCCGACATGACAGGATTTATGCTGTAATTACTTAAGTGAAGGCAGTGATAACAAACGTTTGAAGGATAAAATAGACAACAGATCCTAGGACACGTCAGTCAAGGTTAACTAATGACAATATATAGGTTATCAATCGTATAGGTCGAAGCATTTTTCAACAGTAAAGGTGCACCAAGATTATAACACTGTGATTGCTATATGAACTTTAGACAACACCTCAAAGGTTTGTATCCACTGATATACTTCGCAGACAAAGAAACGCATAGCCGAAAATGGTAATATCCATTTTGAGTAAATGCTGTTGTAGAAATACATGATTGAACCTGCTTGAAAGTAAAACCTTGGAAGGCAAATGTCAAGTGTCAGCATTTCAAGGTCAATGTTTGTCAATAACTTGTGTGATCTCCATTATGGAGTCTTTGCTTTGTATTGGTGTTACTCTGTATTCGATTCTTCTGATTATCGACCTAAAATTATCCCGACTGTTTACACAAGTCATGAAGATCGATTTTTGTTGCCCAGATGAGTTTGGTAAAAAAATATAGCATTGTTCCAAGCTGCCTTGACCGATGCCTAAACCTTCTTAATGTGATCTGAGAGATATTAGGCATTTTCCCAATCGTTGGGTGTAGTCACCAGCCTCGAAAGTAGTTGATGGCAGAGTTGCGCTGGTTTGTTGAAATACAACTGCCCATATGGGAAAGGTTACCGGAAACGGTACCACATGGTCGGTATTGAGTTAGGCCCAATTTTATACTTTTATAAATTAACTATAAAACAATGAAAAATACGAAGTTAGGGTGTGTTTGTGAGAATTCGCCTCACAAGGCGTCAAGGTATGTTTTTCTTAAGCAAAACGTTTATCCAGGTCGTCTAAATGCACGTGCATGCCTTATGGTACAAGTGGTCCCTTTTTTCTTATGATCAGCATATCGTTCAAATTCGCAGTGATAAAGCTGAACGCTGGAATAAAGTCGTTTTATTGTCACTTACACCAGAAAACGCTAGTCAGAACTGCAAACCTGATTTAAAAAACAATTAATGTGAATATGTTGGGTAACTGTTATTTATATCTTCTTACTGTGTATTTTTCATACCTTTCCAGTGACAAGTGTGTATTATGGGAGAAATCAACATGCATCTCTTATCAGTTGCATTATTATGTTGAACATACCTATTAATGTACCCCTATGCGCAAACAAGATTAATTTTTAAAGGTATTTATTAGAGATATTATAATTTAGGACGCGAAATATTTATTTTTCATAAAGGGACCACTTAGTCGTACTTAAAATACGATTTTAATTAACTAATAATATCATAACTTCTTTGAGAGGCATTTTAGAAGTTGGAATGACAATAATGCTGAGGAATATATGGATGACAACTTCTTTGTTCATTGTATGCGACGTTTCGACACAGATTCTTGTGTCGTTCTCAAGCAGAGGAAGCGTAATGAAGTAGGGGCATAAATATTTCAATGCACAGTAACAACAACTTAATGAAGAGAGTAAATGTAATTAAACAGAGATAAGTGGTAAGAGGCCAGTAATGTACAATACAGGAGATGTTTACATTTAATTGATAGAGGCCAGTGATGTACATGAGTGATAACAGTTAATTAATTAAGGAGGAGATCATAGGCTGACGGGATGTAGTAACCTTGATCACGGTTAATTGATGGCTGAATCTTTTTTATCTCCAAAGCTTCTGTTAATTTGCGAAGGCGATAATCCGGTTGATTGGTGACAAGGCATTTGATTTCTGACCATTGTATTTGATGATTAGGGTTGGTTTTGATGTGGTCGGATATGGCTGATTAAGTGATTTGCTGTACTAGTTGCTTACTGATGTTTGATGTTCCTTTAGTCTTTGTTGATAGGCCTGGATGTCTCACCTACGTAGTTATGTCCACAGTTGCAGTTTATTTTGTAGACAACTCCTTTGGGATTGTTGTTGGAAGCTGATTGTTTTTTGCCATTAGCATAAAGTTTTCAAAATAAATGGAGTGATAAGGCATTAAGTAATCTCTTTTGCACTTATGACATTATCTTTTGATCTGAATGCTGGATAAACAATTCGTTTGAAATTGATGTACCTAATTATAAATCATATGTTGTGCCTAGAACAAAGACAAAGTCTAAGAAAGGAGGTGGTATTATAGTGTTGTACAAGAATCGTTGTGCAAAGTAGTCACTGTTACAGAAATATGCCATGATTCAATTGTGTGGTTAAAATTTGATAGATCAATAGTGTTGTGCAATGAAGAAGTGTTCTGTGCACTAGTGTATCTACCACCTTCTGGGTCAACCTTCTACAAGCAGGAGCTAGAAGATCAGATTTCAAAATATGTGTCAATCGGTAAAGCCTTCCTAGTTGGAGATTTCAACAGCAGAACTCAATCCAAACCAGATTTTACTAGTGATGATAACTTACATTTTACTGTAACAGATCAATTAGCAAATATAGCACCCTACACTAGTGACTGTGTAGTCCAAACCCGTGTAAATCCTGACACTGGTCACAATACAATCGGTAGAAAACTATTAATTCTGTGCAAATCAACTGGTCTTAGAATAATAAATGGAAGACACCCTAACAACATGGCAAATGATTTAACATTTAACTGTCACCGAGGTTTGACCGTAATTGATTACCTGATAAGTGACCCGCTCTGGTTCGAAATGTTTCCTACATTCATTGTAAACAACTTCACCGTGTATTCAGACCACGCCCCCCCCCCCCCCCCCCCCCCCCTGCACGTCGAAATGTCAATAAAACTCCGACCTACATCTGAAATAGACAACACCGGCAAAGTGCAAGGACAACCTCGCGTCAATCATCGCTGGCGAGCCGAATACCTAACGGGGAGTAAGTCAGCTCTTCTTTCAAACATTGTCAGATTGGAAAAATGTTTCGATGAAAATAACATCACATCCCAGCAGTGCATGGATAGGAGTATCGATAATTTCACATCTATTTTTACGGACGTTATGTCACCATTTTTCGAAAGTTGTACTAGACAAGGGACACGTGACACCAACCAATCACGTGCAGCATGTACACGACACAAGAAAGCCACGCCCCGTGCCTGGATCAACGACAAACCGTGGTTTGATGAATCTCTTAATACCTGCTATATGGACTACGTTCGTTCATTGAATAAATTTAATAGATGCAAAACATATGATAATCACTCTGATTTACATACGAAGAAGAACTATAAAATATTAGAAAAACGATGTAAAAGACGATACCTAAGATCTGAGGGTAATAGACTTGAGCAGCTGAAGAAAACAAACCCTAAACAATTTCATGCAAAGTTCTCAAAGCGAAAGAAAACGAACATTGACGTTCCGCTATCTGTAATGGATATGCATTTTGAAAACATTGCAGGTAATGTTGAACATAACCCTGCCACTGACTCTATCATTGATGATTCGGTGGTACCCGAACTTGATAATGAAATAACACTAAATGAAACTAGGATTGACGCGTCAATACTTAGGTCTTCAAGATTCCTGTTTGACCTTCACATAGTGTTTGACCTTCACATGAATGTTTGACCTTCACATGCATGTTTGTTTAAGAGGTTTAAACCATACCAACCAAAACATGACTTTCTAAAATGCAAAGTTTGACCCTTCCTCCTGACCGGAAGTGACTGTTCGCGAGCGATTTTATTCTTTTATCTTGAAGACCTTGCTAATGTCTAAGTCTCATGCAACAATCATTAAGTTCTAAGGTCTGGTTTTTGAGTTATCTGCCCTTGAAGTTTGCGATTTTTAGATTTTGGTGAACTTTGAAAGGTCATAACACAACAAGTATTAATGTTAGCACCATTAAATGACATCACTTTTATGTACAATACTTCAGCTACATTCAGTATGAATTTCAGCTCTCTAGTGCAAGTATCTTCAGAGGAGTAGACTTTTAAAGGCGGGTGGGGTCGGAAACGGTCGAAAATACACTGAAAGCAAGATGGCGGACAAACCACGTGACCTACGAATTTGTCCTGATTCCCTGTTTTTCATCATTTTTCATTGCGCATCTTTTAAAAAATAATTTAAGTCTCTAAGTGCATTTTGAAAAAAAAATCAATGTTAAATTTTCGACTTTGGATTCGAACTGGACCCTTAATGAATGAAGCGATTTTGCCCAAAAGCTTCGCACGTCGATTCCAGGTTAAGAGGTAACTCCATGTCAAGTTTGGGCGAAATTGGAGCAGCCGTTTTGTCAGAATCTTTCTCACAAAAAAAGTACAAATAATAATAATAAACTTGAAGAAATCGGATAAAAACAATAGGTCTTCCAGACTTTGTCTTGAAGACCTAATAAAACAAGCAATAAACTGTTTGAAAGATGATAAATCCCATGGACTTGATTGCATTATCAATGGGTATTTTATTGAATTTGAATTATATCTTCTGCCAATGTTATATAAAATATTTAATTGTGTTCTGTGTACAGGCTTCTTCCCAAAAAGTTGGGCTTCGGCCGTTATCATACCAGTTTTAAAGAAAGGTGATAGTGCAGATCCAAGTAATTACAGAGGCATAAGTCTCATTAGCTGTTTTGGGAAGTTGTTGACTAGGATTCTCAATCAAAGGCTTCTTAATTGGGCCGAAGAACATAAAATTATTTCGGATGCACAGTTTGGCTTTCGTCCTAATCTTAGCACAGTTGATGCTATTTTTGCCCTTCATTCATTGATCAGTCGTACTCTAAATAGTAATAAGCGATTGTATTGTGCATTTGTGGATTTTAAACGTGCTTTTGATTCAATTGATAGGTATAAATTGTGGTATAAATTGGCAAAATTTGGTGTCAGAGGGAAGTTATTATTGGTTATTCGTTCTTTATATCTTCATGTAAGATCTTGTGTGAGGATTGGTGGTTTTGATAGTCAGTTTTTTAGCAGGGGGAGGTCCATTCTCTCCCCACAGACGCAGATCAAGTCAAGTTGATTTAGCCTCTGTTCTATTACGCCGAAATCCCTGGGTTCCGGCAGTTACCCCTGGCGGAAAAAACTTTCATCACAATACTTTTGAATTTCCTTATCAAATGTCAAGGCTTCTCGCGTGGAAACGGTGGTTCATATCAAAATGCCTTTGCCTTGTTTCAGTAACCAAAATGAGTATTTTGAAACAGCGTCGCTGATTGCACAACTAATTTTGATTGCCTCCAATCAGGCATCTCCCATTCCATACCACAAACTCGGCGTAATAGAACAGAAGCTAAATCAACCTGACTTGATCTGCCTCTGTGGGGAGAGAATGGGGGAGGTCTTGTCTCAAATTTCATTTTATTTTTATGTAAGTGATTTTGAGGAATCTTTTTTAGAGGATCATTGCATACCTTATCAGTTCAAAACTCTGAATATATTTTTGCTTATGTATGCTGATGATCTCGTCATATTTTCTGAATCTATTGAAGGGCTGCAAACACAATTAAATTCGCTATCGAGTTATTCTAAGCGTTGGGAACTCGAGGTAAATATTGGCAAAGCTAAGATAATTGTTTTCAGAAAAGGTGGTAAAGTTAAATCGACAGAGCACTGGCTTTATAATGGTACTGTTATTGATGTTGTCGATACTTTTACATATTTAGGAATAGTTTTTAACTATAATAATTTATTCTAAAAGGCTACATTGCAGCTGTCCGATCAGGGTAGGAAGGCGCTCTTTTCAATATATAATAATACTAGGTCACTGTCATTGAATCGCGAATCTCTTCTATTCTTTTTTGATAGGTATGTTGGTAGTATATTATTTTATGCATCCGAGATTTGGGGACATAATAAAGGATTAAACATTGAAAGACTACACTTGGATTATTGTAAAGGCTCTTAGGTGTTAAAAAATCAACATGTAACTCGATGGTTTATGCGGAATTGGTCGTTATCCGTTGCTATTTGAAAGACAATATAACATGGTTAAATATTGGTGTACGGTTCTTGTGTCTGATGATAGTATTTTAAGAGGTTGTTATGAATATCTCTATGAGGAAGTGGAAACCCGTGGTGTCGAGAATTGGGCGTATCAGGTTAAAAGTATATTGTCGAACATTGGTTTCAATGAGATATGGTTGAAGCAGGAATTACCAAAATAGAATCTATCAGTTATAAAACAAAGAATACATGATCATGCGATCCAGTATATCTTCAGTCAGTTGTCTAGTTCTTCTAAATGTGTGATATATTGATATATAATTGATCAATGTTCACTTCAATATTATTTAAGTAAATCTATTCCACGTCTGTATAGAAAGTATTTGTCTAAATTTAGGCTTAGTTCCCACCAGTTAGCTGTAGAAACTGGTAGATATAGCAAATTAAATATCGCTAATCGTAAATGTCTAATGTATAAAGATGATATATAAGACGAATTCCATTTTGTATTAAAATGTCCATCGTATATCAACTATAGAATATTATATATCAAACCAAAACAAGGATGCAATGGCTGCAATGTGTACTACGCTCTCCGAAGTTATTAGACCCATGTTTAGGGAAGAGATGGAGGATTTAGTATTAAAAACTAAAGCTCTGGAGTCTACCGTGTCCTCGTTACAGAAGTCTCTTGATGACGAGATCAGGATACTGAATGAACGACTCGACAGAACTGAGCAGTATTCCCGTCGGAACAACGTCAGGATTTCTGGTATAACTGAACAGCAAGGTGAGAACACCGACGACCTTGTTCGGAAAGTCGCCGAAATTATCGGACTAGATGTAGACGTCAACGACATCGATATCAGCCATAGGGTGCCCCGTCGCCCTGTCACTCCACAGGATACACCCAGATCAATCCTGGTACGATTCGTGAGTAACCGCACACAGAGGTCATTCTTGCGAAACCGGTCTAAACTAAAATCTGCCAACACAGGTCTGTCTACACGACGCATCTTCATCAACGAAGACCTTACCAAACCTAGAGCTGATCTGGCAAGACAAGCAAGGCGATTTGTGTCTGAAGGGCGTTTTGATTCGTGTTGGGTAACAGGTGGTGTGGTGTTAATTAAACTTAAAGATGGGTCTGTGAACAAGGCCGCAAATGTCACACAGTTTCAAACGATTCTTGAAGGGACAGAGTTGAAAATGAAAATAAATGTCACCCAAGAAACCATCAATTGACTTATGCATAAGATGTTTCTGAACACACTCTTATACGTGTCTCCCCTGATTGAATGTTCCCCTTATCAATAATTGACGTCTTCACAACATACGGATGGTGTGATTATTTACGTGATTACTAAACTAATCCAGCTATCATTGTTTTGTCACAAACCATTAATTTAACTTACTGTTCCAAACAATGACGATTTTCATTATCTTATAAATATATCTGTTGTTTGATATAAAATAACTTTACCATTTTCGAGATATTTCCGATGTTGTTTTTTTCTTCTACCGATGTTATGTTTTTCAATGCACAAATTAATGCATATCTAAGCCGAAGGTTGATTTTTGTCTGTTAATATCATTATTACTATTTTATGTTAGCTTGATTTTGGGTCGGTTTTTCTTTGGTGTGTTTTATTTTGATGGACTGTAAATTTACCTTGCTCCACTCTGGTTTTGGATCTTTTCTTTTCTTTTTAAAAGACTAAATATAGGTTCCGTTTCTTTGTTATTTTTATATGTGATTAAGCCTAATATCTTCTATCATCTGGTTTATTTTTTTTTGTCTTGTTTTCCTTTTCTTTTTTAATTTTAAAAATTGTATTCTTTTTTAAAAATATTTCTTCTCGGAGTTACAAAGTAACTTTCAATTGCTGAAATCATTTTATTATTCTGTGTCTCCCAAAATGATTCTTGAAAGGTCTCCTATATTTCTTTAATATACTAGCATATACTACAGTCATATGATTGATTCACTACATATTTAGCACTACAACTAGTATAATTCCTACATTGAACCACAAATAAATGTACATGTATACACATCCATAAAATAAATTTACTTACAGTTTTAGGTTTTCCAGGACACAGTATATATCCATAACAAATCCGATATCATATCAAACATGCACACCATTGTCTCCATCCAGTCCACACGCATGCACGTGCAACACGCTGTACACGCTCGATGTAACGCGGTCGCTTACTCTCACTTTGTTAGTCTGATTTCAAATTCCACCAAACATTACCAACTGGCATAACATGCCAAAACTCTGTTATTTTATTTTTACATTTCTTTTTTGTTTCCTTTTCAACAAAAACTTGCTTTCATATCACAGTTCTCCAATAGTTGTACTATTTGTTTATCATTTGTTTCCTCACATGTCATGCTGTATAGTCCTTTGCATTGACGATTTTTGCTTGCTTACAACAAAACTTAAACTCCCACGTTTGTTTTTAACCAAAAGTCCAACCACCGCCTTGTATTTTCTTCACTTCTTAATCTTTTATGCCGGTTGATATTGTTCAATACAGGCGGTCGGTTGGACTTTTCTCTTTGCTAATTTCCAGCAAGGCATACTTAAATTTCTTCATTTCATCAATTCATATTACATCAAATTGTCTTTACAAATTTCAAACTCCCCTTTACATAATTATCTTGCTATTATGTTGTGGCGATATCCATCCCAATCCTGGCCCGCGTAAATATGACCTAAAAATTGTTCACCTAAATGTAAGAAATTTAAAGGATAAAGTCGATCTACTTTCCTTGGAATTCAATTCTTATGACGTAATCTGCTTAACTGAAACATGGTTGCATAACGGTATTCTTCAAAGTGATATATCCATTCCTAATTTTCATCTGCCGTATCGAAACGACCGTCCAAGTCGGGGTGGGGGTGTTGCGATATACGTTAAAGATAACTTCTACGTTATTGATATGGACCATCTTCTCATACCAGGACTTGAAGCGCAGTGGGTTCAAATAAAACGTAAAAACAAGAATTATTTAGTCGGAAATTTTTACCGTGCGGATAAAAGTGACGCGTATTGGGATCTATTAGACCAGTCAATATGTAATGCCATGACATTAAAAATACAAACAATAATAACGGGAGACTTTAATCTAGATATTCTAAATGAAACTAATAATAAAATATGAGAGTCTAAAGGCAACGTACGGACTGACACAACTGATATCTGAACCAACTAGGATCACACCCACCTCTAGAACTTTGATTGATTTATTGTTTGTATCTAATGCTGATAGTGTGCTTAGTTCGGGTGTATCTGATCCTATTTGTAGTTACCATTGTCCTATAAGTGTGACCATAAAGGATGATATCTCTAAAAATAGTAATTTTAAGAGAAGGATTTACAATTATAGTATGATTAATCAAACAAACCTAATAGATAGCCTAAGTACTTTCGAGTGGCAAACTGTTTTGTCAACAGATAATATTGATCAATCGGCAGAAGCTTTTTCAAAATCTTTTCTAGACATCTGCAATAGCCATATCCCAAATAAAACAGTAACTATTAGACCAAAGGACCCATTATGGATCACAAGTGATGTCCGCAGATCAATTCGAAAAAGAAACCGCATACACAAAGTAGCTAAGAAATATAACCGACCGTCAGATTGGGAAAAGTTCCGTAAATTACGAAATAATGTAATATCAGCTGTCCGCACCGCCAAAAGGAAATATGTCTTAAAAGTTGATGATAAGATAAATGAATCATACGGTAACAAACTTTGGTGGCGATTAGTTAAAAAATATCTAAAATCAACCGGCAACAATACGATATTCCCACCCATCATATTTCAAGATTCAGTTAATGAGGATGTAAATGATATCGTTAATATAATGAATAACTACTTTTGCGATCAGGCAACTGTTAAAACTCCCGATAAAACTTTACCGGATGTAATTCTTAAAACTGATAAGACTCTATCTTCAATATCTCTGACTGTCAATGAAGTTAAAGATATCCTTCTCTCCGTTAATACCTCCAAAGCGACTGGACATGATGGTATCGGTAACCGTTTATTAAAGCTTGGTGCTTCAGTAATAGCTGATCCGTTATCAAAACTCTTTAATTGCTCGTTATCAAAGTCAACTTTCCCAAATATTTGGAAGATAGCATCAGTAATTCCAATTCATAAGAAGGGAAGTTTAAATGAATGTAACAATTATAGACCCGTTGCTCTGACAAGTTGTCTGGCTAAAGTTTTCGAAAAGTGTGTTTTTAAATATGTATTCAACTACTTCAGGGACAACAACTTATTGACGAACCTTCAGTCTGGTTTTATCCCGGGAGATTCACCGTCTAATCAGTTGACATATCTCTATAACGTCATAGCTAAAGAAGTCGACAAAGGTAAAGAGATACGAGCCGTTTCTGCGACATTAGCAAGGCCTTTGATAAAGTATGGCATAGGGGAATCATCCATAAGCTATGATCTTACGGTATCTCTGGCGAGTTACTCCAATGGTTCGAAAGTTACCTTAATGATAGATAACAACGAGTTGTTATCAGCGGTTATAGTTCTGATTTGAAATTTGTCTCTGTCGGTGTCCCGCAAGGGTCCGTACTCGGACCATTACTATTTTTAATCTACATAAATGACATCGTTGACGACATTGACAGCAATATACGCTTATTTGCCGACGATACATCGCTTTACGTGATCATTAATGACCCGAATGTTGCCGCACAGAGCCTTAACAACGATCTTTCTGTCATTAATACCTGGGCTAATAAATGGCAAGTTGATTTTAATCCAAGTAAAACCGTTTCAATTCAATTCAGCCGTAAACATACCCCGTCTGTCAAACCAATTTTATTTATGGACAATACACCAATTAATCGTAAATCCCTTCAGACCATGTATAAATCTTTTATTTTACCAGTTCTCGATTATTCATGTCACATCTGGGATAACTGTACAAAAGAGCAATCTTTTCTTCTAGAAAAACTTAACCTGGACGCAATTAGAACTATCTGCGGCGCTGTTCGTGGAACAAGCCACGAAAAACTATATTCAGAAACTAACATAACTTCTTTAGAGAAACGCAGACATCGTCAAAACATTTATGTCTTTTATAAGATGGTTAATAAACTAGTACCTGATTATTTATCAAACCTAATACCCGACAGAGTGTCTCACGCAAGTCGATATAATTTAAGAAACTACTCCGACCTACAAACATTAAAATGCAACACAGTTAATTACTCTAAATCGTTTCTACCAGACACAGTCAATATCTGGAATTCGCTCCCCTTGGATGTGGTAAATTCCAGCTCTCTTAAAGAATTCAAAAGAAATTTAATGGAAACCAATAGCAAACCGATTCATTTCAATTTATTTCATGGATCAAGATTCTGTCTGATAATCCACTCCCGCCTTAGGCTTGGCTGCAGTGACTTACACGGTGATATGTTCGCCAGAATATATCCGATACCCCTGCCTGCAACTGTGGACATCACTTTGAGGATGCGCTCCATTTCTTTCTTATTTGTCCCACTTACCACGAATTAAGACTTAACACTTATTTCTTCCAAAAAGGTTATAATCTACCATCTATCCTCTACGGCAATTCTGGCTCGACTCTTCAAGTAAATAACGAACTTTTAAAATCCGTCCATAATTTCATAGTTTCTTCAAAAAGATTTTCTGATTTTTCTTAATTAAATTATCCCAACCTCCTTAGAAACCTTGCGAAACTGTTCTTCTTAAACTGTCAATCTTAATTTAAGTTTTGTCTGTAAGCCTGCAAATGTACATGCATGTCCGAATAGTTTCCATTGTTCTGTGATTGTCATCTTCATTGAATGTTTATGTTTGTATGTTGTCGGGAGCGGCATTCACATAAGCAAAGATTTGCTTGTTTGCCAATCCTGTCAGTTTGTTCTGAATAAATATGTTTAAACCATATATCAAACCATACTAATATAAATGTCCATCAGTCATAAAGTTTATTCAACTTTTTAGTTGTAATAATGTAAAGATATTGTGCAACTTGGGTAAATATTTATATAAGGCTAGTTTATTGAGAAATGATTTGATAAGTAATTTATGATAAAATTGTAATTGTACATCCTCCTGAATACTCTTATTCTATTGTCACCATGTTCAACATTCACAACCTTTACCAATAACGTTTTCATAATGTACCAATTATCTGTAAAGATCAAGGTAATAAAGAATCTGAAGTAAGTTCTGTGGGTTTTTGGATGATGAAAAGATGGTGTCGATGCCGGCATGTTGTTTTAGCACTCTGCTGATGTGGTGAGATGGCTTTCCTATGTAGGGGATGACGATTTTCATGGGGGCTGATTCAGGTCCTGGAGATGGGTTGGATGCTGGGTTTAATGCTGCAGTCACAGTTCTTTTCACAAGATCCTTTGGGTATTGATTTTGTTGGTGAAGACATGTTGAAGGTGATGAAGTTCGTTTTGCAGTTTTTAGGTTGAGGAGGATATGTTTTTGGCTCTTCTTGTCAAGGTGGTGATGATGCCAGTTTTCACTTTGGGTGGGTGGTTGGAGTGATAATTCACATATTGATCCGTATGAGTTGGTTTGCGGTAAACGCTGGTCCATTAGTTGATTTTCTGGTGACTAGGATGCAAGGAAAGGTAGATTGTTGTTGGTTTCTTTCTCAATAGTGAACTTGATGCGGGGATGTTGGTTGTTCAGGTGGTTGGGTCGTCTTCAGGATTGAGGATCACAAAGGTATCATCTACCTTTCTAACCCAAAAAGGAGGTGACACAGGTGATATGGCTAGTGCTTTCTCTTTAAATTCAGTCATATAAATTTCTGTCAAGATGGGAGAGAGAGGTGAGCCCATAGGAAGTCCATGTATCTGCTCGTAGATGGCATCACCCCATGTGAAGTAGGTAGAGTTTATGCAAGCTGCGGTGAGGTTGATGATGGAGTCAGTGGAGAGGCTGGTTTCTAGGGGTTCTTGAAGGGAGTCAAGGCGGCGACGTAGTGCTGACAGGGCTTCATCTCTTGGCACGTTGGTGAATAGGTCGACTACGTCGTAACTGATGATGGGGCCAGGATTGGATATTTTTCTCAGTTTGCTGCAGAAGTCAGTGGAGTCAGTGATGAAGGAGTTGGCAGATTTTCCAAGTGGGGCAAGTATCTGGGTGAGGTGTTGGGCAGTGTTTTAGAATACAGTATCTCTGGAGCAGACTAGAAGGCGTGTCTTGACAGGATTATTGTGGATTTTGACAGTAGCTCGGCGTATGGTGGCTGTGGATGTGAGGTTGAGAGTTTTCGGTGTAGTTCAATTGAGAGTTCGTAGTTATCACGGATTGTTTTCAAGTTCGCCTTGTGTTTACGTTCACGTTTTTTAGTGGGGTCTTTCTTCATAAGCTTATAGGTGGTTTCATCTTGAAGCATGTAATCTACCATGGAGTGGAAATGGTCTGAATCAAGGACAACGGCTGCTCTCCCTTTATCTGCAGGGGCAATGACAATGTCAGGATCTTCTGGCCTCTATCAATTAAATGTAAACACCTCCTGTATTGTACATTACTGGCTTCTTACCACTTATCTCTGTTTAATTACATTTACTCTCTTCATTAAGTTGTTGTTACTGTGCATTGTACTATTTATGTATATACATGCCCCTACTTCATTACGCTTCCTCTGCTTGAGAACGACACAAGAATCGGTGTCGAAACGTCGCATACAATGAACAAAGAAGTTGTCATCCATATATTCCTCAGCATCATTATAATAATATCATATCTTTAAGATGATGATAACTCGTGTATTTTCCTTGAATTTTGACAGATATATCAAAATAAAATTGTAATTGAATAATGCCAGACTAGTGATGTTTAAAGCATAACTGTGGTAAACATTTCTTCTGAGGAAGAAGGTACCTATCAAGTAACGGTCACTTACATTGTTGCTATGCTCAGAAGTTCAATAACTCACACTCGAATAAGCGCACATAAAATATCTATTACGCAGCCACTATACAACTTGAAACATAAGGGGATATACAACATAAAAGGTTCCTCCGACCATGTGGTCCCTTTAAGGTGCCTTTTAAAACCAATCTTATTAAAGAATTAATAGAGGAAAATATGGCAATCGAAGACTTTTCGCATAAAGAAGAGGTGCTTATTATAACACAAGTGCGTAACAAAAACGTTTAGATTATATGCATCACAATTCTTTAAGAGCCCATATCTCTTAAACGGGGATCGACCAAGTGGTCCCTTTTCCGGTAGCCTTCCCTATATAAAAGCTCCATTATTATGGTCTTCACGTTTGTAGGTTAGGGGTTTTGGTTATGACATTAATGTATAACCTGTGGTGTCTTATTAATAAGAAACCTAACCTTTAAAGCTATAACATGCCTATGATTTAAGTCATGAATCTTTTAGTTGCATAGATATTGATATTCATCCAGAGAAAAACTAGTATCGTAAAAATGTTAAAATATTATTAATAATTAAGATTTTAAGGCCAGCAGAAACCATGTCGCAATGTTTCTATGAGAGATATAATATAAGATTGAGATAAAATACCTCCTTTTATTTTATGATTGGCGGTGAAATACCGAGATCTATCAATGACAGTAAACAGTGTGATCAGTCACTAGTGACAATAACAATGGAACGTGTTATCAGTCACTAGTGACTGATAACAACAATGACCTGACGTCATCGAACAATGCTCTGACGCAATGACATGCTCATGACGTCATATTGTTGCTTTGGCGACGGGCTCTCTGTGGAGCCGACTCAACGTAAATGCACTTCAATTTTGTTAGAAATACAAGGATTAAATCATTAAATAAATAGAAAATTTGTATTTTCTTGACAAATACCATGTTTATCCCATCTCGTGAGGCAGAAAAGTTATATATTTTCACTCGTGGCTGCGCCACTCGTGAAAATATAAACTTTCTTCCTCACTCGATGAGATAAACATGGTATTTGTCAAGAAAACACACATATCCTCTAATTATTAGTTATCAAAGTTTTGATTCTAGAAATTGTTAATGATATTTTCAATGATACCTCCAGAAGAAGTCTTGACTATTCATTTAACAAGACACAAACTTAGGAGTGGCAGTGACTGACTTGATATTTCCCCCTGAGTTATTGATTTCGAAAAAAGAGAAAACCACTGTAACACATTTAGTAAAATGTGAAAGTGTATGAACCTTTAAATGCCAACTTCTATTTTATGGAATATCCAGAATTTCACTTTTCATAATTACATCTTTCCATTGATCTTAATATAAAATTTCCATTTGATGACATTCGTATCTCTTACTTCATAGCTTTCTTAATGTCACTTTTTTTTTATCAAATACTAATATTTTGAAATGCATTATTCACTAATGAAATTTATATTTACATCTACATGAGTTCTCGTGCAATCGACCACGTTGATATCAATGTATAACATCCAGCTTTTCCTCTAAAATTGATAGTCAATGATGGTTAAATTTATTGATGAGTTGAAGAGTGCATAAAATATAACTAAATACGACTTCAAGACTGTTAGACTTTAGGAAGTGACCAAATTGTTTGTTTTCAGTTTCACACAAATGAATAATTGTCAAAATGAGTTACATCATTATTCTAATTAATTAAATCAGTTTTATAATTTGAAATACTCGACTTACGTGACATCAAGATCGACATCGTCTTACAAAAGCGTATGTTGATATTGATGAATACTGGTAAAGGATGCCATTGTGACTCAATGTCATTGAGTGGGTTTGAACCTGACTTGCAATTTTCTCGTTTCTCCAGGTTAATATAGAAACAACACATAAACTCTTTTTGTGAGAATATCCTTTTGTAGTGGTATAAAGTGTTTCCTAGGCAGTTCAAACACCATTGAGTCCATTCTCGCTTCCCGATTGTTTTTTCTTCAAATAGCAACATCTGAATAACGAACATAAATAATCAAAATGGATGTAAAGGTATTCAAGATTTAAAACATTTCACAACGTTATTAATAAAATCGTTATTATGAGATATACATGTATGTACATGTTGAGACAACTGTTGACTTGTTCAAGATCCATAACTTTCTATCTATTTATCTATCTATCTAATTCGTATCTTTATAACCTAATTTTTATCTTTTTTTTTCATAATCTAATTTTATCTTTTTTTATAATCTAATATTTATCTTTTTTTATCTATTTTTATAATCTAATCTTTATCTATTTTTTGTTTGAGAAATCAGCACTTTATTTATGGACAACAGAGACATGAAGATGTACAATAGTTCTCTGATTAGATAATGCCTGTATTACTACAGTGTATATGCATCTAACAAGTCAAGTGTCACATGTTTAGCCACTATCTTTGACATGGTGACATTAGTGACTTTGACAGACGAAAATGGATGACGTTCATTTCTATCAATCTATGTTTTCTAAAGACAATGCAGTGAAGTGAGGTATTTTGAGTTTGATTTAGTCGTGCATGATGAGCTGAGATAAACAGTTACAATTTTATAAAGATAATAAATAACTTTGAGCATTATTGTTTTCTGAATTGAAAAGTCTCGAAAAAAATATAAAAATTATGTAAGTTAATGTGACATAAGATAGGAACTCATTGTTATAATTCAAACTATGTCATAAGATAGAAAATAATGTAATAAATGTAGTTTATAAAATGCTATGCAATTCTCTATAGAAAATCTCACTCAAAAGGTTAAGGCTACATTTGTATAAACACAACTTCAAAAGTTCATGATCTCCAGTTTAGGCCTCTCTATAACATTCTTCCTTGTTGTGACACATTTGGCCTGAGCTTCTACTAATTAGTTTTTCTTAGGTCATAATCGACGCATTAATTTAGACCTTGCGTGAATGTTGGTAGTCTGGAGGTGATGATATTGTGATGTTAAGTGATAAAAATTCAATACAGATGTTCATGTATACAAAGCAAAATATTGTTTTAACTGTTTTTCAAAACAATTTCAGAGATATTGATATAATTCACACAAAGAAACACTCAACTGTTGCTTTATCATCGACCTGAATAACAAAATTCTTATAAGTTTGCAGCTCATCAAGGGATGTGGATGGGTACTCATTTAGCATGCCTTCTGAAGTATTCAAATCAAAATCTTTTTCTTAGGTAGAAGCTTACTGAACAGTCATGTACAGCAAATTTGTGTAGGTTATTTTCCCCTAAGTGAGCAGCTCTTCAAAGGATCTGGATGAATACCCTTTCTGCTTGTCTTCTTCTGAATAGCAGTATTCAAATTAAACAAACAGTCAAGTCCAACAATATGTGTACGTTATCCCTTAATTTAACACTCAATTTGTTATAAACCCAAATGCACAAGAAGGGATATGTCATTTTCAAATTCACATAGAAAACAGAACATGGTAGATATTAAGGAAAACTTGATAAATATTTACAATTTCAAATGTGCATATATTTAGAGAATGACTTGAGATATTATCATACATTAAGCCCATCTGATTTCAGTAAGTAGCAGTCTACTCAACAGCAATGTTTTTTCAAGTTATTCGATTAAGTTAACATACCTCTAATGACGACATATATCATATGATTACATTGGCAAATTCAAATTCATATTCGTATCAATGTCATGCATTTTTGCACAACAAAAAAAGTTTTGGTAAAAGATATTGATTTTACACCAAATTGTTCTGTCAAAAAAATTCTCAGTTCATTTTCAGTCTTAACTTAGAGGTTCTATTTCAACATTCATCCTCAATGCTTCCTTCAATGCATTTTCGTCGTGTACTTGTATAGTTTTATAAGAATGCAAATTTTACAATTAATGTTCCATAGCAGATACCGTCGTAGCACAATTTCGTTATATTTTGTAGTGACATTTTGCATCAATTTCATTTTCAGTCTAAACTTAGAGGTTCTACTTCAACACTCATTTTCAATGCTGCCTTCAACGCATTTTCGTCGTGTACTTGTATAGTTTTATAAGAATGCAAATTTTACTACTAATGTTCCATAGTAGACACCATCGTAGCACAATTTCGTTATATTTCGTATTTTGTTTGTTGAAGTGACATCTTGCATACATTTTCCCACAGTTGATAAAGGGTTTCGACTTAGGGCTCTTCTATAGAGCGTGTCGTCTTCTGATGGTTTGAAGACTTTGATATTGGATGCGCAATACGGTTGAAGATAGAATCATGTTTGTTCTGATACATAAGGAGAATTGACTCTCGTAAGGTTTCCTAGTACTTTCCTGCAATATTTACTTGGTTTTAAGAGATCAAACAAGGTGATCAATAGACAACAACATGACACAACGTGTACCAAAATGAACTTTTCATTCATGCAAAACAAACATCAAGTTCATTAACTTACATGTGCTTCACTAAACTTATATATATTTTATTCCTCAAAAGCCTTCATAAGTGATCAACAACTTTAAACACAAACAATATTTGTTACTTTGCAAGTCAAGGTAAATAATGCAATTCATAGATTTAAACTGTCAAACCTAAATTCCTGTCCCATATTGACATGAAAATCATATTTATACAAGAAAAAAATTTCCATTGAAAATGCAAGTTATTATTATTTAATTTTTTTCTAAATATATTTACGTCAAATCAATTTTGACAGCTAAGTTATATCTGTCATAACGATAACCAATATTTACTATTTGTGAAAACTTTTTTTAAAATGCTAAATATGAACATTTATTATTTTATTTCAACATGTCCCTGGTGATTAATGTCAAAAGTTTCTCCGACAAAATACAAATATGTCTCTCATAGAAACTAAACACATTAATATTTCAAGGAAATTATAATTTTACAAATCAGATTGGAAACAGAGCAAATTTGAATGATTAATGCCAATAAGGAAACAAAACAATAACAGATAGATCTATAGTTATCATTGTTTTATTTCAAATTTTGTTCTTTTTAATTCCTAGTTTTAAAGTTATGCGAAGTCTAGATCGATTAAAAGCACATCAAAACATCTAAAAACGAAACAGACGAACAATTAAGTTTTATCTACGTTATGGTCGCATGTGCAAAGTTCCATGATATATAAAGATCAATGTTATGAGCGGAATTGATATTTTGAAAAAAAAAACAACTTATCCTTAGTAGAGGTTTAAATTTTACATTTTTGATAAGTATCTTTGAATATGTCCCTGTCAAGTTCAACATTAGATATAAACATGTGATGTTTCGAGCAAGAATTAAAATAAAAATTGTTCTATGTTATTTATGATTTTCTGCCATTTTGAAATGCAACCATATTTACAGTGAGCCTCCACTGGCTTTGTGATTCATTTCAATTTTTGTCATAACTCTTCATTGCTTTCTGTTTCCAAATAAAGGCCTACATGTAGCTCTTGTTCAGATCAATACAATGGAATCAAATGTTTGTTTAAGTAAAAAGGCAAGGTGAATCATTCTGGATGAATGTACATTGAAGTACGGTCTCTTAACAAAAGGAGTCCCATATACACATTGACTTTCTAAATTATTCAGAACCTTGTTGGTTTCTGCCATATAAAGAGCGTTTAAACTTTCAATCCTCCTCAATGGAGCGTTGCGGTGCCGTCGAGTCTTCAGTTCATATCAACATCTGAGTAGAAAGCAAAGCAGGACTATGATTTTCATAGTGGCCCTCTTCTTAGTTACAGTTGCTGTACAAGGTAAGGGCAGAATATTTGAAATCATTATAACAATTTAATCGATCTTTTATTTCAGTGTAAAGGCCTTTTTAACATCGTTTTGAATTGAGATAAATTCTGCTTCTTAGTTATGTATCCGGAAATATCATGAAAGGCAAATAATCGCCAACTGCTGTGAAACACTTTTAAAAGCACAAACACTACCAACAACTACATATTTAAAATTCTTTAAAGCTTTTGAAGCGCTTTTGAAGCGCTTCGCGCTTTTGAAGCGCTTTTGAAGCGCTTTTGAAGATCTCGGTCGTGTATTCTGTCTGATAACTTCCAACCGATGACTGATGGCTAACTGCTCCTAAACCCTGTAACTTTGAAAAGAATTGTCGAGTTGTTTTAGAAAACATTACTTTAATGGAAACAAAAGACTGATTGATGAAATAATTTGATGAAATAACGTTTTTGATGAATATAATAATTTGAAGAGAAATCAAATTATGTTTTGTAAATGTTTATTTTGATGAAATATTGACTTTGATAGATTTGTTACGTGTTTAAAGAGATATTGATTTTGATGCTTTTTCTGTATTGTTTTTGTTGAAATATTGAGTTGGATGAAACACATGACTTTGAAGAGAATTAATGTCCTTCTGAAAATTTAATCTCGCTGAAATGATTGACTTTGATGCAAACAGATATATGTTAATGTTTATTTAAGACGCGAACATTTTAATTCTGATGTAAAAATTAATTTGATTGAAATAATTTGGTTGATATAATAGTTTAATGAAATATTGATTTAGATGACACAAATTACCATAATGATAAAAAAGATGACTTTGACGAGAAAATACATTTTGGAATGTTAATTCTGCTGGAAATTATATTTAGAAACTTGTTTTAGACACCAACATTTTGATTTTGATAACTACTGACTTCTGTATTATGTATGCAAGTGATCTATTCATACTTTGGAAAAAAATTAACATTCTTGTTTTTAAATCTCTTTTATACTTTTATTCTGTTTCGATTTTTGTTAAATATACATAAAGAAATATTTTCATTAACAAATTCAATAATTCACTTGAGCATGTATAATATTTTAGCAAAACTTGTCACTAAACTTGTTTTACAACAATAAATGTTGATATTTTTCTGTAACGTTTTCGTCAAGGATAGTCTTATATCTAGCTTTTCAGTTTCACAGCGCCAACTTTCGGCAAAGTGATTTATCTTAAAATTAATCACAAGGTCCCCCCTTTTTATCAAGGCCATTATTCAACCATGTACTTTTAAGAAAATCATCATAAAGTCAGACTTTTAGAAGTACATGTATGATTTATTGTAAGGTTTACAAATCCAACTCAAAAGTCACAATTACATACATACATGAAGACTTCATCAAAATTATTTCATGTATAGTTTACCTTATCAAAGTCTCCTTTACAAATCCAAAGAAATCATTTGTTTATGAAGACATGTAAAATCGAAATTGTTTCTAAAGACGTTTTTCAAACAAATTCAATGTTTCAATGTATAAATTGAATTGCTACTTAAATCAAAGTTTTTATATTATTAACAAGATCAACAATTTTGTATCATAAAGTCTATTTAATATCAAAGTTATTTTTCATTAAAATCAAACTGTTGGTGTCAAAAACAAGCTTTACATATATTTTTCATCAAAATTAACATTCCATAAGATTCATCATTCATCAAACTTTATATTTCATCCAAAACTTATCAAAACTTTCCATTAAAGTCAGTATTTTATGAAAAACATACAAGTTCAATCAAATATTTCCTTTTAAGAAAGTCAATATTGTCATCAAAGTCTTCATTCCATAAATGTATTTTTATTCATCAAACCCATAATGTCGTTTAAAAAAAGTTTTAAATAAGATATGATTTTAATCAAATTATACATTCCAAAGGTATTTTCTCTTTAAAGTCATTTTTTCATCAAACTCAATATTACATAAATTCTTCTTTTTTTTATCAAAGTCAATATTTAAAAAAAAATCAAATTATTTTTGTCATCAAAGTCAACTTTTCATAAAATTGTATCAAAATCAAAATGTTAATGTCTTAAAAAAGCTTTCAAATGTATTTTTCAACAAAATTAACATTTCACAAGGTATTTTCTCTTCAAAGTCCTTTTTTCCATCAAACTCAATATTTCATCAAACACGTAAAAGACATCTATCAAATTCAATCTTTCCGTCAAAATTAACATTTAAAAATGTCATTTTTCTTCAATGTCATATTCTATCATCAAACACAATACAAAAAATGATCAAAGTCAATATTTCAACAAACAAGTAAACGTAATCAATTAAAATCCATCTTATCATCGAAATAACTATTTCATAAGGTAATTTCTCTTCAAAGTCATTTTTTTTATTCAAAGACATTTTTCATCCATTTTTCATATATGTTTTTCAAAGTTCATATTCCTAAACGTTTATTTTTATTCAAAATCAAAATTGATCTAGCTATCCCATCTTAATATCCCAACTTGGAATAGTACTTTATCCACAGTTGGGATATCCCAAGAGATATCTATCTTAAAGAGACACAGAGTCTGTTGATAGGATCACATATGTCAAATCTTTAAATCGATGTTATTACATCGGGAACTACTAACTGTTACTGAAAATAACAAGTTAAAGGTACATTAGAGCGAAAATACGGCCATTCAAAGTCGGGATTTTGATCGAAAACCGGACAATGTGGCTCGAGTGGCGCGCGCAAATTCGCCAAACGTAATTTTGAAACCTTGTCATAAGCTGACAGGAAGATATATTCGATTCGATAGTGTTTATTAGGTATTGTTACTAATAGTTAGATTAATTGGATGCATAATTTCGAACATTAAATGTATTTGAGATGTTTTCTTGATTTTTCAATAAAATCAAGCATTTTAGAGATATTATGCATAAATGGATATATTTGCAAGTCCAGTGATGAGATATGAACTTCAATCAGCATATTAGATATTTTATAGCTTATCAAAAACAAATACAATTTTAAGAAAGATACTCTGTGTCACTTTAAGATGGGATAGCATCCATCCGTTGAGTAGTGATATTTATTATATTCATTTCAGGCAAGCCACCTTTAGAGGTGTTCCCCACTTTTACACACTAGCTCAACGCTATATTAATCCATTTTTAACATAACATCAGTTTTGATAATACTGAAATGCAGAACTTTATTATATATAATGAGAAGGTGAAACATTGACTCTATTTGGGGAAACAATGTCTGTTTCAAGCAGTTGACATTGTCATGAGCCTCTCGTGCTGCACGTGCAATTCGTGTGGGACCGTACAAGCTACCACAAATTCTAATAAAAATAATAACAAAAACCTTAATTTAATATGAATATAAATATTTGGTACCAATGAAATGAATTATCAAATATAGAAACAATCATTCACGGTGATGTTTAATCTCAGGAAAAAAATTACATTTTATCATGAGGTCATGAAAAACGTCTTGTATTTTCAACCGGCCTCCGTGGTCTATTGGATAAGTATCTGGGCTTGAAATCAAGAGGTCACACGTTCGAACCTATGCCTGGAGTGCAAAGTTTGTAAGTGTCTTGTATTGGTAAATTGCAATTTTAGTGAGTGTCTTTGATTTGCACAGCAACTTTGAATTTGAATAAATTTCGGAAATCAAATTATCATCGATTCACATCAGGTGTTCATGGCAATACCGGGTATTCATCATTACCGATCAACTTCATTGTTTGTCCCAGGGTGGTACCCTCCTTACACACCTCTGATTTGCTCGTGCTCAGGTGGTATACACTGGAATACCACCTGCGCACGAGATACATGCGTGTGACCGAATCTCGTGCAAACGAGTCTTTGCAAAAAATGACATAACACATTTAAAATGACAGAATTTTTTTTTCCTATCGGCAAAATAGACATAAACACAGACAGATGTACATGAAAGCGGTTTTATCAGCAACACTTTGGTTTATAGAAGACAGATTTTGGAACTGACTGTCACTCAGGTACTTGTATTTGAATACAGCGTTACACTTGTCTCCTTTGTCCTGGGGTCAATTTTACGATATTTTATCCCTCCACGATATTACTTCAAATATTTGGCTCCAAAATCAACGTTCTCTGTGAAGTTTGAAAAAGTTAAATACTGCTGTTCTTCCCCAAGGTATTCCAGTATTTACGAACAAACAGCATAATAGAGACATCTCAGAGCTTATCAGGGACATCGTCTCCTAATATTCTCTCCTGCCAGAGCACAATCCCCCGATCAACGCAAATGACACCTTTCCGACATGCTGCCTGCATGACTTTGTTTAAAGCACTTTTCACAACAATACAATCCGGGTCGTCAAGGAAAGACACAATGTTTTACTCCAAATGGCGCTTTAAGCCATAGATCATTTTAAACAAATTATTGCCTCTATATTCCCTCCGTCTTTCTTTTAAGGAAAGCACACTTACAGACGAAAACATAGCGTCCTTTATCGGTCATTGTCACCATATCCTCATTTCTTCCAAGGTATCCATTATCCCTTCAACTGACCAAAACGTGATGGTATAATCTCCTCCTTCCATTTCAGAAATTTACGCACAGCCCACTGTTTTTCTTAACGTATTATTCACACATGTTGGTCAGATTTTCTCGGCGCATTCATTTTCGGAAATGGACAAGAATCTTCGTTTCCCTGGAAAAGAACAAGTAAACTTCATAAAAAGGGTGAAATATACCTCAACATAATCTTGTGCAAGTCAACAGTAGCTCTGCAAGAAACGATTATCATAGATCAGTTATCACGTGCGCGAGGGTTCATCTAACTTGAACCCGAGGTCGAGGTCGGTAACTATTTTACACACTAGCTCCTTTGTTTTGTTCGAGTATAAATTTTTCATACTGACTCATATTGTCTGTGCAATGCACGTGTGCGAGGGTTCATCTAACTTGAACACCTCGGTCTCAGTCGGTAACTATTACATACTGTACGCGACCTCTTCTACGATGGCATGGACGTTGAGTAGGGATATTTATTATATTCATTGGATATTTATTATATTCATTTCAGGCAAGCCACCTTTAGAGGTGTCACCAACTTCTATCCTACACGGCCTCTTGTTAGTTCAGTCAATCTAACCGAATTATAGGCTAAACCATCAACTACTTGCAAAAGAAACAAGTTATGAATTTTCGCAAAGAAGAAGTGTTTGTGGTTGAAGAAAAAAAAGTCTAGAAAAATCTAAGTGGTGGAACATTTTTAAAAATCCAATTCAATACTACCTAATTAATTGTGCAGGTCGCGGTTTCTATACCCTAGTTTATTGACCATACATGTTAGTTTCATTGAGTGACGTAAAAAGAAATAATGGATGATAAGTCTAAATATCTATTAGAATAAGTTACATTGACATTAATTCATTTGAACCGGCTTGTATTAGTAATTCCATACATATACTGTTGGCGAAAGGAAACGCAACGCCAGAACAAAATGTTAAGCAAAAATCCCTGCGTTTACGCCAATGTACTTTTATTGGCAAAACACCATTATTTCATTTGGTACATAGCATTCTCTTTTTGAAGTAATAGTCTCACTGAGCATTTTGCGAGTAAGATATATATATATATATATATTCACAAAAAGTTAATTGTCCAGGTGTATGGTCCAACTTCGTCTAATGAATATTAAATAAAAACATAATGCCGGATTTTTCTCCTACCGGTTTCATTTTTAATCTTCAGGGAGAATGAAACGTTACAAAAGTCTATGACGTCATCGTTTATATTGTGACGTCACAGTAGGGAACAATGTACATTTTGGTTCAACAACATGAACAAATGTTAATATTTACCAACATTGAGTTTGGGGAGGACTTTCTTGATAAAATAGTCTTCTTTTAAAGTTCTTTTAATTTTATCAGAGTTATTCATTTGATAAAACAGGAAAATGTTGAATTTTATGTCTCTCCCTTCGGCACAAAGGTCCAAGTGTTCACTTAATGGAATACAGCGTACCTCCGGGCACTTTATTTGTTGTTTGTGTACTCGAACACGGGCTCGTAGGTTTTCTGTCTGTCCAATGTATTGCTCCCTACAGCCCGCGCAAGTGATAACATACAAGATATATTTAGCTGAACAATCAAAATCATTTTTGATTGTGAATACTCCTTTTCCTTTAAAGTTCACAGAGTTCCCTTCTTGTATATAGGGACACGTGCCGCAGTTACCTCTTTTGCACTTTCTCACAGTCGCTTGTGTAACATTTTCTTCACTTGAAATAAATCTAGCTTTTGTTAAAATGTTTTTAAGATTTTGACTTTGCCTTTTGCTATTTACATGTATGATACGTTTTGACTCTAGGATAGGTTTCATTTTGTCATCTTGGTCCAGAATGCACATGTTTCTTTTAATATTTTGGTATATACTTGGATTTCGGGGGTTAAATGTTGACACAAACGCAATTACCTTTTCTTGATTGCGTTTATTCTTTCGTGTAGATAATAAATATCGTCTATCTATTTCCAAGGCTTTTTGAACCCCATCTTCAATTAAGGTTTTTGGGTATTCACGTGAGATAAGAAATTTCTTTTATTCACTCAATCTTTTAATACGTGTACTTTCGTCTGATACAATAGAACAAATTCTACGCGCCAAGTTGTAGGGTAGACTTCTCTTTGTGTGTCCAGGGTGACACGATTTAAAGTTTAGATATTGTTTGGTGTCTGTTGGCTTATAATAAATGTCTGTTTCTAATTCAGTGCCTGATTTGATCACCATCGTGTCCAGAAATGATATTTCATTATAGTCGGATTCCATAATGAAGATGAGATTTTCATTCATCTTGTTCAAAAGATCTTGAAACAGTTTTAATGTATCTTCAGAAAACGGCCAAATAATAAAACAATCATCCAGAAATCTTTTCCAATTTTCTCTGAAATAAACTGCCACATCCGCACCCAGATCTGTACCTATTTTTAGTTCGAGGTTTTCTTCTAAATATCCCAAAACCAGGGTTGCATACGTGGGCGCCATTTTAGTGCCCATCGCCGTTCCTTTGATTTATTTGTAATATTTTTCATCAAAAACGAAAGTATTGTTTTTAAGAATAAATTTAACACTCTCCAATATAAAGGACTTTGGAATTCTCTCTGGAATAAGATCATCACAGCGGTCTAACCAATATTCCAGTGCTTCAAGTCCAAGACTATGTGGAATATTCGAGTAAAGATTTTTTACATCAAAAGTAACAAGTGTACATTTCTCAGGTATCTTCTTTGGTAGTGTAGAAATGAAATGCATTGTATCACGTGTGAAGCTTTTAACCCTTGACAATATAGGTTTTAATTAAATATCCACGAATTACTCAGCCTATGAGTTGCACACACTGGTCCCGCTATTATCGGTCGCAGCTTCAAATCTTCTGGATGTTCCATTTCAATGTAGCCGTCTTGACATTTTTCACACTCTTCAATTATCTCTTTGCTTTTGTGGATTTTCGGTAAACCATAGAAATTGCTAGATTTACAGTCAAAACATGTTAAGTATTCAAATTCCTTTTTAGTGAGATTTTCCTAGTAAGTTTTTGTAAGATTTTTCAAATTTTTAAGTACACAACTTGATTCTTTTTCACTACATGGGACATATGTATCTGCATCTTGAATCACGTCAAGTACCATGCGTTTATAGTTATCTGTGTCCATTATAACCGTTGCGCCACCTTTGTCAGCTTCCTTTATTATGATTTTCGGGTCATTTGCTAACGAGTGAAGAGAATCCCTCTGTGCCGTGGTGATGTTTGAATATTGCTTTCCTTTATTCTTAAAATAGAAGAAATATTTTCACACACAGCCTAACGATTCTTCACATGTATTTGTAAAACCTTTAAATGAATGCTGTATTATACCTTTTCTAAGCTTTATTAACAAGCGCATTGAGATTGTCACAAATGGATTTAAATGGTATATAAGCTTTCTTGTGTTTTGATTATCATACAAATCATTTGAAGAGCCACCAGATGAACTGCTGTAACGAAGATCAGGGTTCTATATCCATGTGTGACTCCACTTGTAACTAAACAACACAACATTTAAGAATGCAAAATGTTATCAATGATATATCATCGTATCGAGAAGTGATTGTTGCAAAAATTTATCATATAAATGCGTACAAACTGTTCTGAAGAGAGACAATACAAAGTTATGAATTGTCATGGTGATCGAAAACCGGACAATGACGTCAGTCACTTGCAGTAAGCAGATAAACTTTGGTTGGATTGTGTTTAAAAGCTCATTTAGCTTACATATATGTAAATGGTAAGCATTTATTATGGTGTTTTTCGATTTTTAATGATATATTTACATTATATAAATTGCCATGTTTAGCTGTTTTAGGGTTTTTTGAATGAATATCACGGCACTAGTGGGTTTTTTCACGTATGCAAGGCAAATAAGATACAATTTTAATGATGAAATGTCTTTTTAGTATGTTTTCCTCCGAGGACAATGTTCTGATTCACAGTCTCGTTATTCAGATACATCTTATGACATGTCAATAACAGGAAGATGTTCTTGCTGCTGTTGGTTGGCTGATTCTCACAGAAATGCTCCTTATTCTGTTGTTTGTCCTCATGAGTAAGTCCATTCTATTGCTGTCCCCTGACACACCTTACTGACCTTAGTAAGTCTAAATAGACCTAAAGGGCGTGGTATGACCCAGTAATTGGGAGAAACACAAATTTAATACCATTATTGTCAGATTAACATTGCGATGTAGAAGCGTTCTTTCACCTGTGTTGAAAATAGTCGCTATTAAATATTTTAAAAGTATTGGATTATGGATTTTCAAGATGAGAAGGTCACGGATGAAACAATCAAATTCAGGGAAAGTTAATGATTTATAGCTTTACTTTGGAATTTTCGGTGAAACTGAGTTTTTCTGTAACGAGTGCAAAACCAAATCTGGGGTCAAACATCAGAGTTACCATGAAAAATATTCACAGTCAATAACCAGTAAACCCCCTTGCTTGGCTAGACAGGCACGGATAGGATGTGGCATACTCATATGAAGGTGTCGTAAGTCATTTTGACCAAAGTTATTCCAATATTCTAGCAACTAAGCTCCAAGGTCTTAAATAGTGGATGGAGGTTTTTGACGTTGGCGTACCCTTTGTACAAGCATGTCCCAGACGTTTTCGATGGACGACAGGTCCGGACGTTTCGTTGGCCATGGTAATGTGTTGATATTCTACGTACTGTTCAATGTAACCTGAATCAATCCTTACTCTGTGACATCTAGCTTTATCATTCTTGAAGATGAAACCACAGCCGTGACGACGTGCAAGCGGCACGACATGTGTTGCCAAGATAGTGTTCCGGTAGTACTGGCCTGTGACACGTCCAATAACATGCAAGTCTTTTTTTTCAGGGGCAGTGATGACACACCACACCATTACTTGATAACGAGGCGTCATGAGAACGCTTGTTTCGTAGACGCAACATCTTCTTGCGTCTGTCCAGAAAATCAACCATGACTCACCTAAAAACATTACATTCCTCCAACGTCGATTATGCCATTGACGCCGATCCTGACATCAACAACTTATTCTTTGGTGGACTTTCCAAACATGGGATCTGTCCTCTATATTAGTTTTCGCCCTTGGTCGACCCGAACGTCGTTTATCCTTTACAGGCCACAATCTGCTTATGACAGATTGTGAAGCATTAAGGGTTCGAATCACAAGGGCCTATGTTATGCCAATATGTAGAATGCCTAGGACATGAAGCCGTCCAGCTTATGTTAGTCGACACATATGAATGGTTATGTAAACAAAATTTGCCTTTCTCAATGGGTACCGGTATACTACTCGAAATCATGAAAATGCAAATTTTGTAGTCAACCCCTATTATCATCAGTTGTATCACTTGCAGATGCTGAGGTTGCCCATGTTGCCCCATGAGCGCGAATTTTGCTGGAAATTTTCCATCTGTATGAATATATGTAACGTTTTCTGATCTGCAATTGCATTTGCTATTAGCACGCTCTCAAAATTGAATATCCCCTACTTGTTTTTAAAAAAAAAAATTAAAATTAAACGAAAACCTATCATACAATGGAATCTGAATTTTATAATGTGATGGCACTAAAATACCCTTACACTCGAGATAAGATTAAAATGTGCCATCAGTGCCCTTCTGATGGGCAGTTTGAAATTGTCTGTAATTCTTTTTATAGATTTCAAGTTAGATTTCCAGTTAGTTTTTGCAGGCATATGTGTTCAATATCTCAAACATTACCAGGAGTTTTATTTCACTTTCTTTAGTGACAATTTATATTAGTAGATGGGCTTTTACTCGCAGTTAAAGTGATAATAGTCTTGTGGATGCATTTTGGAGAAAATGGACTTCCGTAGGTTTTTGGGTAAAACAGAATCACTCGTTAAGAGTGCTTGCATTACAGTCAGAGCTCAATCAATCGGTATGTAAGATGTATAACTGTTATGATAATTTAAAAGATAGCAAGTTCTATGTTCAAAATCGATTTCTTATTTTCAAAATTCAGTCGCTTAAACAACCGGGAGCCGTTCAGTAATGTGACGTGACAATATTGAAAAAAAAACAGGCCTCTTTTACAAATTTAATGCTGTTTATAATTTCACTGCCCACCTAGTCTGTCTTTGAAACACTTATAGATTAAAAACAATATATACTAATGTAACTTAACAAGTATTTGTGAAATAACCCCGATTCAAATGCGAGATGTTTACGTTGACTTACGTTACGGTTATCACAAACGTCACGAGTTATCTCCCTTTGACTCTATGGAGGCCCAGCAAAGAAAGCGAAATTGAACAAATACAGGTTAATGTTTATTTACAAAATTAACATACTTCCACCACTTAGATTTTTCTAGACTTTTAGTATGTTGTATAGGGATACATTTATGTTGTATTTCTGCTAAAAGCGTTTCTTTTGCAGAGAGTTGAAGGTTAAACCTTAAATTGACTTGACTATGTACGATTGCGTGGACGTTGAGAAGTGATATTTATTATATTCATTTCAGGCAAGCCACCTTTAGAGGTGTCCCCTACTTCTATTCCTGACGACCTCTTCTACAAAGGTGTAGACTTGGAGTCGTGCAAGAATATAGTTTTCGAGGTGAAGAAGTGTGAAGCCCACCACATGTACCTGCTGGGAAGAGATGGGACACGTCTGGTGCGCTTTATCATAGGAGGCTCGTCCAACACGAAATCGTCTCTCTATATTGTACCAACTGGTTCGCTCACCTTTTCATCAAAGCGCTTGCTTCTCAAGTGTGACGAGTTCAGGTATCTTAATTTGGTTTTCAAAGTGTTATGTATATGTTCATTATGCTGTATTATTGATATAACAAAACATAAACATTGATGTTGAGGAGGAAGAATATATGGATGACAAATTCTTTATTCATGTTGAGCGAAGTAATAAATTGATAAAACAGCATTAGGATACAGAACTTGAATATGAACTATAGGAGTTGGGGTATGTCTTCAGATGTACATCTGTTTGGATAAATTCATAAAACAGCATTAGGATATAGAACTTGAATACTAAGACTTGGTGTATGTCTTCAGATGTGTTTGGATAAATTAATAAAACAGCATTAGGATATAGAACTTGAATATAAACTAGGAGTTGGTGTATGTCTTCAGATGGTTCTGGATAAATTAATAAAACAGCAATAAGGTACAGAACTTGAATATAAACTAGGAGTTGGTGTATGTTTTCAGATGGTTCTGGATAAATTAATAAAACAGCATTAGGATACAGAACTTTAATATGAACTAGGAGTTGGTGTATGTCTTCAGATGGTTCTGGATGAATTTATAAAACAGCATTAGGGTGCAGAACCTGAATATAAACTAGGAGTTGGTGTATGTCTTCAGATGGTGCTGGGTCAATTAATAAAACAGCATTAAGGTACAGAACTTGAATATGAACTAGGAGTTGGTGTATGTCTTCAGATGGTTCTGGATAAATTAATAAAACAGCATTAGGATACAGAACTTTAATATGAACTAGGAGTTGGTGTATGTCTTCAGATGGTTCTGGATAAATTAATAAAACAGCATAGGGTGCAGAACTTGAATATAAATTAGGAGTTGGTGTATGTCTTCAGGTGGTTCTGGATAAATTAATAAAACACCGTTAAGGTATAGAACTTGAATATAAACTAGGAGTTCGTGTATGTCTTCAGATGGTTCTTGATGAATTAATAAAACAGCATTTGGGTACAGAACTTGAATATGAACTAGAAGTTGGTGTATATGTATTCAGATGGTTCTGGTTGAATTAATAAAACAGCATTAGGGTACAGAACTTGAATATGAACAAGGAGTTGGTGTATGTCTTCAGATGGTTCTGTATGAATTAATAAAACAGCATTAGGGTGCAGAACTTGAATATGAACTAAGACTTGGTGTATGTCTTCAGATGGTTCTGGATGAATTAATAAAACAGAATTAAGGTACAGAACTTGAATATGAACTAAGAGTTGGTGTATGTCTTCAGATGGTTCTGGATAAGCTTCAACGGATCGCTGGTCAGGTTTGGTACAGGAAGAAGACCCGGAGAGAACTTTTTTCTTAATGTTCTGGACCCCGTTGTGAGACAAGTGAAGAGAATCGCGCTGTCGAAGTCAAATAATCTTGCCTCTATCATGAGACTTGGTAAGGAAGGAGATTTCATGAACAACCAAATCAATTCCTCCATCTTCAAATTAAAAATCAACCTTCTTTGGAGGTTTGGAGTCTGTCATCCAGACCCTAGGGCAAAAATATTGAATTTATGACCAACCCAGTCTATAAAAGAATAGCAAATCTAAATCTCCCAGCTTTAGGTTAGAGCATCTTCTGGGCTCCATTTTGTTATAATACACGATTAGTTTTAAAATATTGTCAATATTGAAAAAATACTTCTGAGACTAAAAGTTAGTCTTGGATGTTTTCAACAAACATACAACGTTTGGTTAAGCACGCAAATTAATTTCCCTAACGCAAATAAATAAAAGGTGTTCATGATTATTGACCATCAGCAGATTCGCTTGATACTTTATACATGCTCCAAGGACTATGGATAATAGCGTTCATATGTGCTTTCTTGAAGATATTACATTTGGTAGAAACTAGTATTTAGGGGGAGGAAAATTCCAAGTACTACAATTTCAATAAACGTTCTACTGCCCTTTGAGTTGATTTATTAGTTTTTTAAAGTAATCGTGGCCTATGTCATAAATGAATATTGTTATATGAATAGATTGAATGTCCAAGATACATTACCTCTTTTATTTATCCGAACAATGTTAACAACTTCTTGAGAAAACGTCAATTGAAGTATTTGTAATTTATCTATATACATGTATATATTTGGTAAAGTACAATGGAAAATATGACGATTAGAGTTAAATTGGAAATGTTATATTATATTTGGCAAATATAATGCTGTATCAGAGCTATGAACATCAAGTACTAATATTTTCTAAGGTGATACAGAGCGAGACAGATTTACACGAGTACTGCAGGAGGGGAAGTTCTCTGATGGGATGATCTCGGAAACCTCAACTTCACGCAAGACCTGCGTCACTCTCTGTTCTGAACATGACAACTGTGGGATGTTCAGCTACAACCAAGGTCTCGGACTCTGCGCCATCTTTGACAGGATGACGTCATCGTTCAATGTGACGTCAGAAGAAGGATGGCGATCATGGAAACTGCTGTATTGTAATCCTTAATGGACAAGGACAACGCAATAAAGCCTGATTAGGTTTAATCAATCGAATAAGCCAAGCTTAAGTTTACCATCAACTGGTCAATGTAAATATAGAAACAGAAAATTTGCTGTAAAATTTCAAATGCGCATAACTAGACGTAATGTGTTGTCTCTCTTGTCACGTCATTGCTTTTAAGTTCTTATGTCATAGTCGTTGTGAGTAAGTAGTCATTATTGTTACATCTTGCATGTTTCGTTTAATATATTGATATCAGACATGTTTGAGAACTATTTATGTGACCTTTACTACGTAAAGTTAATATTCTCATTTGTGACATACATCTAGATATCTATATTTCTACATATCAAAAAAATTGTAATTTTTGTCTGTTCATTCACGGATTGAAACTGTAATGGTAATCTAATATGTTATTCAAATAAATGTATTCGACATAAAGGAACCTGTAACCTTGGAATAAAGATAATTATTTTAATATAATTTTTTTGTTATTTTTTAAAGAAACGAAGCATTGCTACGTCAAGGATCTTCAACTTTATTACATACCCATGTAATCTTACGATAGTAATACGTAATGAAATACAACGAATTCCGTATTGCACTCCTCATTCCGTATTGCACTTTTCACGGAACTACTTTCTTAGCGAGGTAGGTGTCATAGGCCTCTCTTAATATTTATTCATGTGACCTTTGACCGAAATCAAAACGAGGCTTTACCCGCGTCAGCAACAATATGGCGGCAACGGTTAAACCAGGAAATGATTTGAGCTGCGCGCCATACATAACTTTTGCTTTCGTAGAAGATTATATTCAGGCGAATTCCTGAAGTGCAGGAACATCTCAGCTGAACAAGGGGTTGAAATACTACAGCGAGGGCTATATCTTCAATCTTAGATGTAAGTTTTTCATTCATCATGTTTAATGTTTGAAAGGTTCGTGAACCCTATTCACGGACATTGCTTCGATGATTATTGATGACGAAATTATGTTTGTCAGTGGCATACTAACTCATTAAGGATAAAATTAAAAGTGGTACTGATTGGCCATCGTGTATTTTACCGCTAATGCAATATTTATTTCAGTAATTTCCTTTAATAGACATTACGTGATTTATTTATTATTCTATTTTCATGCAGCTTCCTATGATGAGACTGCATCCTTGACCTTGTCAACGTTCTCTGCTCGGTGTTACCGGTCCATGAAGAAAAATGAATCCCCACATAGTGTTATGGTGAATGCATCGCTATTTACGTTTAGTTCACTCAGTAAATGTATTAGATAAGTAAAGTTGTGATTTTGTTAAAGTGTAAATCGTGTTCCGCGGCCATGTTGTGTGTTTTGACAGCTTGCGGGTATAGCCTCGTTCTCGTTTCGGTCAAAGGTTACGTGCATAAATATTAACCCTTATCAATAATGTAAACAAACGCACAAATTTTGATTCAGACATTCCTGAGTGTTTATATCAGGATAAATTTACATTGCTCACATTTAGGCCTATAGATAAAAATATTAACAAATTAATTTAAATTAGGCTACACTTCGCCGATCGCAACGAAAATAACGATCTCAAAAACTACATCGACAAAAACGTCAAGAAAACAACAAGTGTAATCACGAAGTTTGCAAATTACCTGAGGAAAAACAATGAAGGGCGAAGTGTTTAGGTATCCCGGTTCCGGATCTTGTGATTCTCATCGCACAAAACCGCTGTCATTTTCAGTGACAACGTTTCAATGGGGTCAAATTATGACTTCCGGTCTACTCAGCGACAGCAACATTTAGGCTACTGGTGATCGTTTCATATTACGGTAACTTCAACTTTACCTCACAAACAAATTCAACGAATATCCTCCGGTCCTGTCCTTCCAAAACGTAGACGTGCCATCATTGATAGTGATTCAGATTCATTTCATCTCGTTGAACTGTTCTGTAACGTCATCTCTCCATGTTCACACGTTCACGTTTGAATATACGTTGTGACCGAACTTTGCCAAATGTCAACGAATTATGTTTCAAGTTATGAATGTTTATATTGTATTCGAATGAAATGTTGATATACGTGCAAGTGATATATGCAAGTGTCATTAAATAAGTTTTAAGCATCTTGCGTCTGTTTTTTTCCAAATATTCATAACAGTTTTGTGTGCACTCTATGTCCATGTGACGTAATAGGTGGAGGCATGTGATGACGTAATATTTCGTGAAAGGGTTGGCGGAGTAATTAATTAGGTCAAGACAACATGTAGATCTAAACATTCTTCCGTGTACGGATTTATTTGAAGTAAATTAAACGAAAAAAGGGTATGTAATAAATATAGAACGTCATTCTAGTGCATATTTTCGTTTGTATTGAACTCGTAGATGTCACAAAGAGCAAAGAAACAACTCGTTCTGCGAACTCGTTGTTTCTTTGCTCTTTGTGACATCTACTCGTTCAATACAAACGAAAAAATGCACTAGAATGACGTTCTATATATGTATTAATGTACACTTGTGACTTTCATGACACCCGAGGTCGCTTATAAGCTATTCAGCCGATCTTTCTCATCATAAATCTTGAAATGTTTATTTTATCTTTCTTTCATTTGAAGTTCTGATGGTTGAATTAATCACTTTGGGACCCGATGTAGTGCATATTATTTATACAAAGGTATATTGATCAGAGAGCAAAACCTATAAATACTGGAACGACATAAATCAATACATTGATCGATTAACTAAAATGTGACAAATAGGTGCTTGGAGCGAAACATATCATCCTATATTCGTAGTCCGTTTCAGAAAGAAGTTCCACACACATATATACAACTTCTTTTTATTCTTTTTTCAAAAAACATGTTGTTTTCAGAAAGAAGCTTTTTCATTTATCAAGCAAATGAGCCATGATACTTTTTTTAAATGAATATATCATTATTTTCATTCAGATTATTCTTTATGCGGAATCCATATGCAAGTTTTTGCTTTAAATGTAGGAAAATTTGATTTCTCTGTCAAAATACTTTAGATTGTTTTAAGACAACAGTTTCACCAAGTCATTTCATATTATGCCTCGAGTCATGCGAGGTTACTCGAGAAGATCACGGATCTCAAGCACTGGGTGGATTAGATATTGTTAAGATGAAAGCAAGTATATTATCATTGGCATTTCTATATTTGAATATATTCTCGACAACAGTAGGATTTTGTGTAAGATGTACCCGGATTAATTCATCGCACTATATTCCTCAAAGACTCCTGGGCTTCATGATCCCTAAAGGGGCAGTACCACGGTTTTTGAAAATTTTATATTTTCAATTGTTTACTGATGTTTAGTTAATGCTAAATGTATTTCTTTGAGAGCGTCAAAAGATAACACAAACCAATGATCCACAGTCAGAGAACTTAATATAAAGATTCATATAAAGTCCATTGCCGTCCATTTTTGTGTGAACACCTTTTATTCATTTTATATAAGAAAGGGAATTATATGGATGAATGTTACATTTTCAATTTGATTTATTTACTGCTTCTTTTAGTTTGATAACATTGTCTTACAGTTTGAACCATTTATTTTCAATTTCCTGACATCACCTTATATCCCCCCTGAAAACGTGCTACTGCCCCTTTAAAAACATAAATATATCTATTGATAAAAATAGATATAAAGCGATACATCGAGGAAAGAGTTCTTAATCTAATCACGCAATACGTCATAATAGTATATGTTTGTGACGTCATAATTGTAACACTGTCGTAACAACGGCCAATTAGCCGAATTGTTAATTGGAATATCGTTGATAATTATGCTTGATTTCTGTGGTCGATTAAATCACCGAATACTTGACTTCCTTCCAATTAACAAATTTCTTTATAAAGTGAGTGATTCACCATTTCACTCATTTTCGCTCCTTCCATACTAAATCATTGACTTGTTTCATAAGAATATTAAATGGAGGAACGGTAAGTATCCTTTAACGGGACAGTCCTATAAGGGTATTTTTGTGAAAACGAAACTTGCCCTCCTTTATTAAATTGTCAAACATGAATAAAAAAAATTACCCCCAGTAATATGTTTCTACTTGGTAGTATTATAATCATGTACTAATATCTGTATCTGCAAAAACTAAATTGTCCCCTTCCACAATAAATATCCCGATAGGACTGTCCCTGTAATATTAATCCTTCTTTTTAAAGACCTCAATATAGACTGAGGTCTTCATTAAATGTGTAATAAGTAATACGATTGGTCTTTGATTGATGTGAAAATAAATTTTTAATTCAGTCATGACCAACCTTTATATACAGGCGTGCGTAAAGATACATACATGTACATAAGCTTCATTTATAATGCAGTATTTACGATACATTTATTACTTCACAGAGAAGCATTGTCTGTACGCCTTTGAAATTGTCCTCACATGGAGTATTCGTTACCACTAACAACAACATCAACAAATTATGTTTATGTTAACATTTTTTATGGTTACATGTTTGTACCTTATGTTCAAAGGATTGGTCAATCTCAAAATCATTTAACGTACGAAAGCTTCAAACCTCAACATCCCAAATTACTTTTATTTATAAGTAGAGGGACGTTAAGTATCCCTTAAAGGGGCAGTAGCACGTTTTTTGAAAATTTTATATTTTAAAATTTTCACTGATACTTGTATGTTAATGCTAAATGTATTATTTTGACAGTGTTAAAAATCTCAATACACAAACCAGTCATCCATTGTCAGAGGACAAAGTGTGAAGATTCACCTAAAATCCATTGGCGGCCATTTTTAGTGAACACCTTTAATTCATTTTGTTTAAGAAAAAGCAATCGCATGGCTTAACTTTACACCATACATTTATGTTATTAGTGCTTCATTTAGTTTGAATACATTGTCTTTCATTTGGAACCATTAATTTTCATTTTCCTGACATCACCTTATATACCCCCTAAAAACGTGCTACTGCCCCTTTAATAATAATCCTACTTTTCATAGATCTCTATATAGACTTAGGTCTTCATTAGATTTATATAACACATGGGTTAATCGATGTTTATAGATGAGAACATGAATTTTATTTTAATCATGAGAAACATTTATATCAAAACCTCCAGAAAGCTATGCATGAATATACACAACTAAGCTTCATTTATAATGTAGTATCTACGATAGATTTATCACTTCAAAGAGAACGTATGCCATTGAAATATTGTCCTCACATGGAGTATTCGTTACCACTGACAACAACATCAACAAATATGTGAAAATTTGTCAGAAAAATTATGTTTATGTTAATATGTTTTTATGGTTACCTTAGGGATGGTCAATCGCAAAATGAAATAAATGTCGCAAATTGCAAGCCAATATTTTGCAATCAAATTAGCAGTTCGAAAACGAAGGTTTACGCTTCACGAATCAAATTTTCTGTTTTCAAATGATTTAAAGGTGATCAAACTTAAATGGCCACCGAACTTAATTTACCTTTATACATGTGGAAACAAATACGTTATCTAGTTTAAACAGCTCTGTATGACTTATTTAAACTTAGCTGTTGTTACAGCTTAAATCTAATCTATAATGTATGATCTTATCCTAAAAAATGAAATTTCACATTCTATACAGTTCAAAGCAAGTGATGCCCTTTCAATGACATTTATGGAACGAAAACAGCAAGTATACAATTTTCATAACTTTGACAGTCAAAGGTCACCACAAATGGCAAGTTAGGCTACTTCATATTGCCGAATGAAACAAGGAAGAGTTTTATTTACTTGTTTATTCTTGTATATTAAAGATCTAATGTTCAGTCAAAGCTTGAATGATTTTTTTATGGCCAGGCAAATAAAGACCTAATGGAAAATTTTATTATTATTATGAAAAGGTGACATTTCGAAGTATTTGCTATTTCCTGCATCCTGGGATGTGAGGGAGAACAACAATACTAAAAAAACTCGGTTTTAAACACAAAAGATGATGTTATACATAAACGTTTTTTGAGCCCTATCTATCTCACTTCTAAATGCCCTTCAAACACTATTTATGTGTTCCTTCCTATGAAGCAAACACTAAATATGTATACTGACTTCATGTTTGTTAAAATGATCTTAGAATAGCTATGACCGAGCATGGCAGTTTTATGACCGTATTGTATAAATGTTTCGCCTCTACTTAAGGGTGGGTGAACTGTAAATCAAACAGTTCAGCAGTACAGGATATCCTTATAGCACAAGATGGCGCACACAAGTCTAGTTCTGTGTTTTCTGCTCTCAGTTGCAGGTAAATATCATTTTCTGATTGAAGAATTTATCTTATATTGAAATTATATTGACTTTTTTACGTAACTCCATAGAAGGTGACGAACTTGCGTCTTCACCCTCTCTAGGCTTCTGGGACGCCATGTCATGTGACCTGTGTCGATGTGGTAGAACGTTTCACTTATAAGTTTAGGGTCTGTGTCTTATTTTTGCAGTAAATGTAACTCTTTATCAAGCATTTTGGAGTTAATACATTTGAATTTTCTAATTGTTATCTAACTATTCACATACAAATTAAAAGAAAGACAATCGGACAATATTTTGTGAGGACAGGATCGTATTTCAATTAATGCACATGCAGTAAATATTTCATTTATGCATATAATGCTGAAAATTTCAAGTCACTGGAAATGTGAGAACATATATATAACATTTGAAAACGTCTTAGATGCCTTAGTGTATTTATGCACCATTTGTGTTTTACCAATATAAAAATTCATGGTACTTATGAAGACTAAAAGGAATTTACCAAGATGGTCCATGGTCATATGCTGTGCCAGTACAGTAAATTTCAATGTGTTATAAGAATTAAGCAGGGTCTGAAGTTGATCATTGAAGACTTAGCAATTTGAAGTTTAGTTGCCAATGGTCTTATCGCCTCTAAGTTAAAGGCCCTATTTCGAATTTAGCATCTTGAAATCGTATCAATAAGAAAAAACGTTTAATATTCTACAAATAAGTCCTCATTTTTAATTGAAAAAGATGTTAATACTTCTCAAATGCTGTCGCTTTGATTCAAAATCAGATGCAAAACCTCATAATCGTGACATAAGTGTCATTTTCCTAACGAAGTATATAATTTCAGTTTCCAAATTTACTAATTTAAGCCTTTCTGTCAACGCTTCACTATTCTGTGATTGCTCTCTGGCTTACTATTAGGGAAAAGCCATAGTCCAATCAGAAAGTCCTTAACAAAACTACATCGGACTGAAAAAAACATGGCGCCCTTTCTTTCGAAGTCCGTCGACTGTATAATGTGTAAAGAAAGTAGAGCTTGTAGAGTGCAGATCGATATATTTTCCTTATTCATACGTTTAATCAATCAGTGTAAGAATTGTAACACCGACAATAACCGAGAAAATAATTGTTTGAAACAGTTTGACAACTTGATTAATCGAGGTCAACGAACACGGAAACAAAAAGAACGTTGGAGATACATTGTAACTAAAGGTAACACATTATCGCCGGACAGGGCGCTGTTTTCAAACCAGAAAAGGCAAGGGTCGATAGTAAGGGTTAGATAGACCAGGTCCGCGAGTGGCGATTTCATCTCTGCCAAAACGTTCATCGTGTTTTGAGCGAAGTTATTCAGTCAGATACGTACGCAGCTGTTTTACCCATCGAGGTACGATTACATCTATTTATCAGTTATGCATAGATTAAGACAACACAAATTCTACATTTCAATTCACAGACAAAAGACATGCATTTACATGTATTATATACTCATCGCAAAATGAATGGACACCGCCAGTTTTCAATATTATGATATCATATAGGCCTACAGTTCATGAATTCGTTCATATGATGCTTTAGTATTGACTATAGTGTGTTCCTTAACGTGTTGGTTAAGAATGGTATGGAATTGACTAGCACTGACTTTTATGATAATAGAAGATACTTTATGTACTTTTTTCCAAATAGCAGCTTTATATCATTAAGTGCCATGGGTAAAAAAGCAAACACCTGCATGTATGTCACGGGATCGGATATAAACCAAGTAAATGGAAAATTGCCTAAAGTATTCCATTTGGTGTGTGATTGTTAAATTACTTTAACATTACAAAGCTGCCCACATTTTTTCAAAGCTGAAAGTAATTCCGGCAGCTTCCAAATGACAATATAACTTCACTGGTCACATTTGAAATATAAGATATCGTCACTGTAGCCTGATGGACATTTCATTTCACTGAAAAAAAAACTTTTTCATTGCTTATCATATGATAAAAAACACTGGATCTGGTAACGCTGTATACGTTCTCTATGAAGGAAAATATTAATGATCACAATGTTGTCCAAATCGAAGCGGAGGTGACGCTCTTGAGAAAGTTTTACCTCGTGATGCTAATAAATGTGTCAGATATCACAAATCTCAACATTAAGTGTTACTAACTATAGCAAGACAAAACGACAATCAACATGACTCGTTTCTTTTTGTCCTATATTATGATAAAATTATATGATTGGGATTGATTGGGATCTAGCCATGAAAATTAACCGTGTAATCAGTCAGCAGTGACAATATCAATGGAACTTTTTATCAGTATCTTTCATAATCGTACAAAAAAACAATATCGAGGATATTGATGTAAAACATCTTTGTTTTCATTGTGGCATCAATTTTCTCTTATCGAGTGACGGGAACGAGCCAGTATTTTCACGTAATAATATAGGCTTTGTCCCGTCACGAGACGAGAGATAAATAATATCCTACCAATAACAAAATATATTCTGTTTATGATATATGTCTGTATGGTCGAATATGTTGTGACAAAACTTCTTGACTGGAGAGTTTTCAAACGTTATACCATTGCATAGTAACTTAGCGTCGATTGTACGAGTGATGTTAAACAAGTGTACACATGACAGTTTCACTGCCTTGAATAAATTATATCAAGCTCAGTGGCGAGAACACCTTTCTAGAATTGAGATAACTCACTCACCGCTTAGCATATACAAAAAGAATGTCACGACGCACATACATCCAAACAACCAGGAGATCAAATAGTACATGGACAGATGATAATTAACAATTCATAAGTTCTTTGAAGGTTTCACAGATGAGCGTTCGTAATCGACTTGCAAGTACAAGCTGGGTCACGTTTATCGGCACGCTTTGGCTTCTTGCCTTAAATCGACCGGATAACGGGTTATGTAACCTGAAACGGACATGCAGTTACATGCGCATGTTAAAAAAACATGTACCGGTATAGAGATTAATACCCAACAGAGATGTCATATTGATTTTACAACACGAGTGACTGTAAAATGAGCTCGGGAAATATCGTTTTACGTGGCACCAGTGTTGTAAAAACAATATGACATCTCGCAAGTGTGTTGATTTCTTTATTATCCATAGTGTACGAAAGCGTGAATTCCAGTATTAGAATTTTCAAAACATCGTCAATGGTGAAAGCAATCAGGTCAGAGCGTATGGATACATCTGTAACTTGGTCAGGGTTAACGCGGTTAAAAGACTTATTGTGTAGCGCCAGTTTCAAACAGCAATACTCAAACGAAAATATTACTATTTTGATGTTATCTATCAATTAAGGTATAATCACATATCAAGAAAAACATAATTTAAATGCTTCTTTATAAAAAATCATGTCACTAGTGTCAAAGTTAGGCAGTTGAAATGACACGTCTGCACTGATTCACCCGCCCGCTATGTCGGTGTACACAACTTTGCTCGTGCTGCACGCTTTTCTCGTGCTGCCCGGAAGCACTCGGCCGCGCTAAAGCAAAAGGTCGGGTAGCTCGTAAAGTAGTCCCACATTCCGATGTCAAGTGTTCTTCTTAACTGACCAATGGAATTACCGCTAGGGTTTATTACACATGTGCAACATACCGTTTTTTATGTCATGACTTAATTATTTCATCACATATGGATAATAAATTGTGTTATGTTATGTTGAATCATGACGATGGTTCATTGTGGTTACTTTTGTAACGCAGTTATTCGTGATTCTTAAAGTATATTTGGTTACAATTACAGTGACTGGTAAAGATTTAAAAAATCTTCATGGCTCATTACATGGTAGATGATGTGTCTTTTTTATAGTCATTAACGTGAAAGTTTACAAACAATTAGTTATGGTGACAGTTCATGAAGTACACAGACCAATAAGTTACAGTTCATGATCTATTTAGTGACCGTTCGCAATCCATATAGCGATAGTTCATGGTCAATGAACTGAAAGTCCTTGGTCAATGAACTGACAGTTCATCGTCCATTTAAAGATAGTAAGACAGTTAATGGTGCAAACAGTGATAGTTGAAATATTTTACTGTTATTTTTGAGACAGTTCATGGCACAGTCAGTGTCAGTTAATTGCACATGTTCATGGTATATTAAGTCCAAGTTTATAGTCTACGAAGTGACAAATCGTTGCCTATTCACTGACTGTTCGTTATCCATGCCCATTATCTTTAAAGTCCAGTTCAAAGTCAGTGTAGAGACAGACAGTTCATTGTCCATGAAATGATAGTTTATAATACTTGACTCATTCCTTCCATTATCGATTCATTGTCAATAAAGTGACAATTATTCATGGTCCATTTTGTGATTGTTCATGATTCATTTACTAATTGTTCATGATCAATTTCGTGATTCTTCATGATTTATTTAGAGTCAGTTCATAGTGAATGCAGTGATTCTTCATAATTCATTTAGTTATTAATTGTGATTCATTTAAAATTCTTCATGACTTTTTTAATTACAGTTAATGATTCATTTAGTGATTCTTCATGATTTATTTTGTGATTGTTCATGATTCATTTAGTAACAGTTCATGATTCTTTACTGAGTGTTCATTATTCATTTAGATTCAGTTCTTGAATCCTCCAGTGATTGTTCGTGATCCATTTAGTGATTATTCAGGATTCATTTGATGGTTGTTCGTGATCCATTTAGTGACTGTTCATGATTTATCTAGAGACAGCTCATGGTGAATGTAGTGATTCTTTATTATTCATATAGTGATTCCATGATGGCATCTGATTCATTTAGTAACAGTTCATGGTTCTTCAGGGGTTGTTCATGATTCATTTTGTGATTGTTCATGCATCATTTTGTGATTATTCATGATTCATTTAGTAACAGTTCACGTTTTTTTACTTATTGTTCATTATTCATTTAGTTGCAGTTCATGAATCATCCAGTGATTGTTCGGGATCCATTTGGTGATTGCTCGTGATCCATTTAGTTATTGTTCGTGATCAATTTAGTGATTGTTCATGATTTATTTAGTTATTGTTCGTGATCTATTTAGTGAAAGTTCACGATTTATTTAGAGACAGTTCATGGTGACTGTAGTGACAGGACTTGTTACGTTAAGTAATTGATTTTTGTGCATTCTTGTACATCTCATTGCCCATGTGGCGATTTTTTTCATAGTCCATGTCAATTATCTACAGTTGATAGTCAAGGAAATTAAGAGTTAGTTGTCAATCAAGTGATGGTTTATGGTCATTTAGTGGATGAAGCTTTTTCCGATAGTGTCCTTGAAAATACAGGAAATTCTTTCAACATTGTATGATGTGCGCTGAAAAAAGTCATAAGTTGCTTTTAGATTTTAATCTCAATTTTTGCCAGAGTAATAAAACAATTTCAGAATTGTCGGAGTAAATGACTCCTCGTTTTCAGCAATCATTATCATCCCGATATACAACATTCAAAGCGATATCAATTCATCAAAATTATGCATAGGACACTTAGAAATTAAATGTTCAACAAAAACTACTTTCCCAGTTTCAGCTGCCCTGGACCCATGTGCCAACCCTATGTATCTCTATGACAATGGAGACAGAAACCCAGGATGTTCTACCGACTCAAAGCCTCTCGCAGACTGTACTTTGAAGGAGGGGTGGTACAAGATCGTCAACCTGACTGGACCCCTTAATATGACGTCACACACGCCGAGGGGACCCGGATGTGGAACCAGACACCCTATCTGGCTGAAAGGTTCATGTGACATTTTGCGTCTGTTCTTGTTGTTCTTCCTGGTAATGATTAGATATTTGTTATGAAAGACGTAGGTTTATAGAAGGGGGAAACAAAACTGAAGTATAGGTTTTTCTTCAGGGAGTTGTTCTAAAACAAATGAACAATGATGGTAAACCGTACCTTGAATAAAGATTTTATTATTTTTTCTTGTAGATTGTGTTTTAGTTTCTCTTGATATCTATGTTCACTTCTGATATACCTGATGATATTAAGGTAATGAGTTTAATAATGATAACTTCAAGTGAGAACAAACACATTATGAAAATCCTTTCTTATGAATTTTGGCTTCGACATTTAGGGAGAAAAGAATAAATTGGAGAATTGATTTTACAGAAAAACAAATATTTTGACCTCATTAACAAAAATAGTTTACAGAAAAGAGTATCTAACTATCTTGTTTTAATCAATTTTTAAACTTGATGTTAGTCTAGACTTATCTAGAATATGTGTCCATTGGCAGGTCAACATCCAAGCTTGACCGATGGTGTTGTTAACAGGTCTGCCTGTGTGTGGTCACATCACAACTCTTGCCGTACCTCCTTCGATATCAAGGTGAGAAATTTGAAAGTTAAGATTTAATGACACCTTATCTCCTTCATTCATCATTATAGACTAAAACCCGAAATCAAAGTAACTATATAACAATGTCCTTTAACAAATTGTTATGTGATTGTTTACATGGAATTTCGATTGATGATTTAATGGATGACATAAATACTTTCTTTTCCACAACAGGTGAAGAACTGCAGCAGTTATTTCGTGTACTACCTGACAAAAACCAAATACAATGAGAGATACTGCTTCGGTAAGTTGACCATTGTTTTACATACGATTAAACAAAATTGCCTTAATAATATCCAAATCTCTTTCGCACCAAATCTTAAAGCTCTTAAACGCCAGTGACACGATAGCATTTGGAATTTGACAAGAGTCGTACATATATACATACGTATATCGTATATCAGGTTTGGTCTGACAATAATAAAAAGGCGCTTGTTTTTTGTAGTCGCCATGGTTTTTCTCATTTTATTCTTTATGGTGTCACGAATACAGATTCAACAAGAGCATTAAGCTTATTTACAGAAATTGATTATGTATCTGTTAAAGAGTAAAAGAACATTCAGGTTTCTTGTACAGAGCTAGAGTTACGTAAACAATAAGAAAATTTCAATGTTGCAGATTCCAACATGACCTGCGGAGGTGCCGACCTGGACAACAAGCATTACCGTAAGAGATCATGCTATTGATATAAAATGGTGAAAGTAATATAAGATCAAATTCATTATATGGTGCATAAATCCGGCTTCGGAGTTGGAAGGTTGTATTTACGTCCGCTTCATTCAATCAATCGCCCTTCAGAAATCGATTTCAGTAACAGCTAGATGGTGTTTGTAGGATTTCCGTACAGCTGACTCTTTTGTACAGAATAATGAAGTTGATTTTGCTCATCATAACGATCTTGTTGTAATGTCAACAGCAAGAATAGTCTATTTTTCATCGTTATCAAGGGGGAATTTACTATTAATAAGTGACTTGAAGTTGATCTTAGAAATCACCATTGAAACGTTTGATCACAGTACACCTTAATCTGGCTTCCTGAATTTGTTACGACGAGCTGGGAATAGTTGAGACGATGACGAATGCTGAAATTGCATGAGAAATCTAGGAATGAATTGCACGTTAATGGGCGAACATTAAAGGGGCAGTAGCACCTTTGTAAAGAGAATATAAGGTCATTTGAGGAAAATTAAAATAAATGGTTCCAATTGAAAGAAAATGTATTTCAACCCCCAAAAAAAGTAATAAATGAAATATATCATGTAAAGTTCAGCCATGTAATTCCTTTTTCTTACATAAAATGAATTTAAGGCGTTCACACAAAAATGGCCACCAATGGACTTTATGTTAATCGTTATAATTTTTTCTCCGAAAAATGGATGATTGGATTATGTAATGAGATTTTTGACACTATCAAAATATCAGATTAAGCATTACAGGGAAACATTGAAAATACACGATTTTAAAAAAACGTGTCACTGCCCATTACGATTAGAATATGTATTTAAATTAAACAGATATAGAATATTCTTCTTTATGAGTCAGTCGAAACGTAACAGAGCTAGAATGAAAAATCTATGAATGAAATTCCACGTTAATGGGAGAACATTGAAATAGAATTTAGTATATCAACAAATGTTAAATATTCTTCCGACGTCAAACAGTAACAAAGCTAGAACGAGAAATAAAGGAATAAAATTGCACGTAGATGGGAGAACATTACCATAGAATGAAATAAATCAACAAATGTTAAATATTCTTCCCCACGTCAAGCAGTAACAAAGCTAGAACGAGAAATAAAGGAATAAAATTGCACGTAGATGGGAGAACATTACCATAGAATGAAATAAATCAAAAAAAAATTTTAATATTCTTCCCCACGTCAAGCAGTAACAAAGCTAGAACGAGAAATAAAGGAATAAAATTGCACGTAGATGGGAGAACATTACCATAGAATGAAATAAATCAAAAAAAATTTAATATTCTTCCCCACGTCGAGCAGTAACAAAGCTAGAACGAGAAATAAAGGAATAAAATTGCACGTAGATGGGAGAACATTACCATAGAATGAAATAAATCAACAAATGTTAAATATTCTTCCAACGTCGAGCAGTAACAGAGCTAAAACGAGAAATAAAGGAATCAAATAATACGTTAATGAGATAAAATTTAAATATAACAGGAACAAATAATACAAATATTCCATATTTTGTCCCAGATCCCGTGTTCCTCTCCTACTCCACCAAGTTCGGGTGTATGATGTTCCTGGGCGGACTGCTGATAGGCGCTCTCGTGGTGTCAACTGCGGTCATGGTACGGGCTAGGAAGCACAAACTGGCGGGGACCAGAAGAGCTGTCAGGTTCGTGTTTATAGTAAAGATTCAGCCTTTAAGGCAAATTGCAAATATGCATATTGTACTGTCAAAGGCTAAGAACATTATAACTGAATTCGTAATTGATGCAACCTATGCCAATCACATCACCTTGCTTTTGTAATTCCAAATTTCATATGAACTAGTTACTATGAATCACTTCACGTTTAAAAGACACTTGGCCTTTCAGGGACGTACGATTTGATAAGTGGAAGCAAACTGCCTCAGATCAAGAGGTCTAAGTTTAATCTCTGTAGTAACAGGGCCTTGTGAGATATCTAATCTGCGTAACGTAGTGTAGAAAATTATGATCTAATTTTAATGAGATTGCTTTACTAACAAAAGAAGGAGAAACATATTCCGACAGTTAACAGGGTCAGTCTTAAAGGGCAGTTAACTTTCTCGTCCAAATTGGTAAATGCAAAAATATCAAAATTAGCTATAGTTTTTAAGTCCATAACCCAATGTTTTCCTCATCTTTTACCCAGACGCGAGCCTACAATGAACAACAATCTGCCGCCATCTTACAACGAGTGTGTGGATTCAGCCTCTGCCGCCAAGTACTGAACCTGTCATACTGAACAACTTTATGAGAGACTGAAATTACAATACATTATGATTTATTATCTTACAAAATAAGAATTTTTCATGATTAATAATAAGCAAGAGTGTTTAGTACAAGTTCACCTGTCCTCAATAATACTCGCTTTACTCCCGATATTGAGTCTAGCCAAATGTAGTAGCAGGTCGTGTCAGCCGACCTTTCGCAGACCTATGACCCTCCAAAGTTATATGTGCAAAGGCAGGCTATTGCGATCCCTGATTGATCAATTCCATAGATCGGCTGACGCGACCCACTAATACCTTGCTGGAGTCAATATCCATTATTGAGGCTAGGTTTACTTAGACTGTCAAATGCAATATTTTTTCTGACAATCAAACTGATTATTAATTGATATATATATATATATATATATACACGTATCTTTTTTAATGATGTTTTATGGTTAGGTCATTTAACAAGTGATTCTGAACTGATCTCATATGCCAAATTGTGTCTTTGATTTGAAAAAGAATTCTGTTTTCATTTTTTATAATAAAACACTGTCTCTCTCCCAGACGTTTGACAGCTCATATCTTCTCATGATCAAATAAGGACACTATTTATGGATGACAATTCTTTATTCATAAGGTGCGACGTTCGATACAGACTGTATATATACCACATGTGCTCTGTCTTTAATTCATGCTTGAAAACGATACAAGAATCTGTATCGAAACGTCGCACCTTATGAATAAAGAAGTTGTCGTCCATAAATAGTGTCCTCATTTGACCTTCAACTTCTAAAATGCCACTCAAAGAAGGGATTCTCATGATCAAGTTCTCGGATTTTCTTGGCCTGGGGTATTTCACCAGTGGGTTGTGTATAGATACCATTCAGAGATGAAATTTTAAATTTGACAAAATAAGAAACTTATGATCTGTGTCACATTTATTCATTCCATGTTGAACAAGTCGGGAATCTGAATCATTTGTACCAGAATTTAAAGGGACAGTAGCATGTTTTAAGAGGGAATATATGGTGATGTCAGGAAAATCAAAATAAACGGCTCCAAGACAATGTACTTAAACTACACAAAGCAGTAATAAATCATAAATATATAGTAAAGTTCATCCATCCGATTAATTTTGCTTATAAAAAATGAATTAAAGATGTTCATACAAAAATTGCGGCCAAGGGACTTTATGTTCTCCTTGGACTTTATGTTCTCGGACTATGGATGATAGGTTTTTGACACTATCAAAATTATACATTTAGCATTATCAGTTATCGGTAAAAAATTGAAAATATAAAATTTACAAAAAACGTGCTACTGCCCCTTTAACTGTGAGGAAATTACACGGGAAAGCAATATTCTACAGAGAAGACATAAAACAATTCATGATTTCAATTGATATCTTAGTCAGACACAGTGTGGAGAAGAATGTAATTTGCAAGCTTGAGAAATAAATTACACATTAATTCAAACTGGTTGTATACATTTTTAAATCTGGTTGTCTATAAAAAAAGATTAAAATAATTTCTTTTTCAATTGACGAAGGAATTTTGAAAATTTAAAGAGTATGAGTAATATTTTATGGGAGCTTCATCTAAAGAAAGAAGTCATCAGATTTTTCAAAAATATTGCTTTCTTCAGACAAATAAATGACCAGGATTTATTGCAAAAAAAACCTAACACTCTTGGATTCAACAAAATATTTATTTACATACACAGATATGTACATCACAAAATGATAACAGGTAATGTGCGCATCCCAATTTTTTTTCTAAAACTCTATATGTCATAAAATATGCCGCATAGTAAAAACATTGAAGTTAGGTAAAATGTATCTGTTTTTTTAGTTTTTTTATGATGAAGCATGAAACACATGAAATGGTTGATAAAAATAATTTCAGTCAATCACCTGTCTTCATAAAATAAACATTGTGGTTCATAATATTATCACATATATATGCGTAGAAACTTAATATGATTTTACAAAGTGCTAAACATGTATTCTTTAATTTTATCTATCTACATCATTTTATGCCAGAATGGAAATTACCTGGTTACATTAAAAGACTAAATCACTTAAACATTGAATTTCGATCGCTTCACAACATTTTAGATGAAGACTTCATAAAAACGATGCAGTAATTAATAAATTTAACCATACCACAAATATTGATTTATGCATTGTTATCCTTCTTCATTCCACAATAACTTAATTTTTTCCATGAGGCAACCAATAAAAGCTCCATTCTGAAAGATGGTTTCAAGCCTTTAAGTGTATTTTCTCACAAATGTAGCAATTAATAAAGCTGCATTGAAAAGACAGCATGAATATTTCATTAAAGATGAGATCAAATAAGGATTACAACAAAATGTTAACATGTAAAACATATTTGTGGAATTATACGAGAAAGAACAGATTTTAACTACCGGAAACAAACACCACAATCAATATCAAAGTATAATGAAACAGACTTGATCAAGTCAATTGGAATGAAAGGTGATTAACATACAAAACAAATGACAAGGTAATGGTTCCATAAGCTCTGAGATTATGCTGTATCAATGGGACTTTGGAATCTGGAGGTTGAATTCTAGGGCTACATCTTGCAGAGGAAACTTTCATTCATCAATAGCTTCTTCATACCATTCATACAAATCAAATGATCTCATCAAATAACCATAATAATTATCCTATCACAGCTAAGCCCTGGTTAGATATTAAGCATACCGGTAGACGTATCGTATACAGAAAAAGGTATTTCAACAAGTTGGAATTCTTTAGATTTAAGAATTTTGTTCAATTTTGGTAAAGGCATTTCAACATAATGGTATTTCTAAGATTTTATCATTTCAGCCATTTTAGAAAATATGACCTTGAACACATGCACTTTTCACTCTAAGACTTTGTTGTTATTTTAAAAAGAATGTGTTAATCATAAAAAGTCTGATATATTGAATATTGTGTTACCACAAGAAGTTGTTTATGTATTGCAATATGCAGATTAACAAATAATACCCCCACCTTTATTACATACACTCATCACTGACAGAGCCAGTCTAAGGAAACCTGGCCTCAATATTATACGTTTCACTCCTATACGGAGTCTAAGAAGGCCTAGTAGAAACGGATAATATTGAGGCTAGGTTTACTTGGACTGTGACAGAGCCAGATCATAGTCGTTACCCTGTTGTTCTCATCTGTATATGCTTACCGGTAACTGACAATCACAACTACCGGTTAACAAGAATCATACTTCAATAAAATCCTGTAAGAACATTTGCGGATCCAGACTTCACATATAGAAATTGTTGAGTCTCTTTTTTCCTCATTGATGCGAACAATATACCCAAACGTTCAGTAAACACTTCCACAAATATTCCTTTTCCATAATAATAACTTCAATAGGGGCACCCCATCCAAACAAAAACCCTGTAACTACCCATTTTACAATAACTTTCACCCTTTCATCCATATGTTTAGCTGACAGTCACTTTGGAATCACATTCAATAAAACTGTATCCGTTGAGAAGTACATTCATGCTTGTCACATTTCACTGTTTGTCCGTCACATCCTCCACTTTAGACGAATCACTCTGAAGTTCAGGTTTCGTGAGTCCACCAAAGTTTGGTGTGGCACTGTCTGTGATTGCTTGTTGAGCTGAGAGAATCTTGTCTATAAGTGCGATCTCGTTACTTCTCTTATCCATATCCTCAAACGGTGTCCAGGACTGATCATGCTCCAGACGGAATGCTCCGAGAAACTCATGTGGACAGGATGGACCCCACTCCTAGAGATGAGAAAAATGTAAATGAAAATATGTTAATATCTATGCATGATAATGTGACTTAAAATTTTGAATCTGATCAAAATACACTTTAGCAATCTCATTGAGATCCAAGAACCTTCTTTAATACATTCATCTGTTTGTTTGATTTGTTATTTCAGGTGTCACTTATACTCAAATCTACCAATGACAAGAGAGCATTGAGTCTTCAGCATATTTGCTATATATACAGGAAAGACTTTCAAAGGCAATCTTACTTCACTTCCATGAGCGACATCGCTAGACAACAGTGTATAGAGTTCAAAATAGTTTGACTGAAAACAGACAGGCTATTAATAGTTGGATAACCACTTGTCAGCGATACTGCTGAATAAGATAGAAGGATATCAGGGGATAGGTTGTAGCATAGCGCTGAAACATATACACTGATGTAGCAGGATGTGACAATATATACAACCCATCAGACACCCACCTGAGGAGAGAGTATAGAGAAGTACTTCTGCCCGGACTCCCTCTCGTACAGATAGTACACGGTCCCCGGCTTCTTCACCATGTTACAAGCCACGTGGTGGAGCAGGGCGTTACGCTTGGCTTCCTCCAGGACCTGTCAGAGATGTTAACAGTATTTAAGCACATTTTTATGAAATTTTTCAAATATTCTCTAATATATGTTTTGGTTATGACAAGTCTATTAATTTCATTATTATTTCAGAAGGTCCAAAAGAAAGGAATAGCCAACCGAAACATCCAGTTGTTAAAGGTTATTAATCTACATTTTCCCCTTTCACATATATTGCCTTTCATCTCCGACTGACTTGTGGATTGTAAGAATTTAGAGGGAATTTTCTGATGAAGCGACACCTCTGTTTCAATTTAAATTTAAAGCCAAACTTTGGATTAAGTTCAACTTCAGTTCAGATTTTAAGGTACCTTATTGTGCCACAGAAATTGCTGAAAATGAAATGTCCTAGGTACAAAATTTGATAACTGAAATTCTGAAAACTATGTATATAATTCACTGACAACTATCATTCATATAATAAGTACTATTTGTTCTAAGTGAAAACTATTCAACCTAGGATGTGTCATTTTTGGCAGTACCAGACAAGAGTCCATGTGAATTGTGCAAATATTTCTGATTCTTTTATCAGAATGAAAAGGCTCTCATTATTAAAGCAGTTATTATTTAACCAAAATTGTCACCAAACAAGCGCTGTCATAACAAGTGAAGAAGCGAGCAAAGCTCACATACCCCCGCTCCCCACTTTGTTCAAAGAATTTCAAATAGTAAAACTGATTAATATTGGTATGATAGTTGAGTATACAGTAAGTCATTGTGTAAGTCTTCTTTCAACTGAAACCCAAATACCGAATTCATTAATAGGTTTTACAATTAAAAGGGTACATCTAGAGATAATGGTTGATCTTTGTTTCAAATTTGAGGTAGTTATCATGAATATTCTACGAGATGCACTGAGGACAAAATTATTTTTGTTGAGTCACTTTGTAAGTTATGTTTTCCAAAGAAACCAGTGGCAAACCACAGAGAAGAAAATCCATATATATGGTTTAACTCTCACAAGGCATATCCAGCAATCACGATTGACATATGTAGCAAATTTGGTGAAGCTGAGATGTATATTTCATGAAATATGTTCAGGACAAAGTAATTTATCATAGAATCACTGTTTTAGTCATGTTTCCAAAAATTAAAAAAATGTGATGGTCTAATCCTCAAATGGCACATCTAGTGGTCATGGTTGATAAGTGTATGAAGTTTGGTGAAGCTAGCATGAATAGTTTGGGAGATATGCTCCGGACAAAAGACTTAGTCGAAGAGTCACTGTTTTAGTCATGTTTCAATGGAAACCGCAAAAAATAAAAATAATTTGTTGGTCTAACCCTTAAAAGGCACAGCTAGGGATCATGATTGATAAGTGTATGAAGTTTGGTGAAGCTAGCATGAATAGTTTGGGAGATATGCTCCGGACAAAAGACTTAGTCGAAGAGTCACTGTTTTAGTCATGTTTCCATGGAAACCGCAAAAAATAAAAATAATTTGTTGGTCTAACCCTTAAAAGGCACAGCTAGGGATCATGATTGATAAGTGTATGAAGTTTGGTGAAGCTAGCATGAATAGTTTGGGAGATATGCTCCGGACAAAAGACTTGGTCGAAGAGTCACTGTTTCAGTCATGTTTCCATGGAAATCGCAAAAAATAAAAATAATTTGTTGGTCTAACCCTTAAAAGGCACAACTAGGGATCATGATTGATAAGTGTATGAAGTTTGGTGAAGCTAGCATGAATAGTTTGGGAGATATGCTCCGCACAAAACGACTTCCTCAAAGAGTCACTTTTTAGTCACGTTTCCATGGAAACCGCAAAAATGAAACTTCAGAAATAGTTCTAACCCTCAAAAGGCACAACTAGGGATCATGGTTGACATGTGTATGAAGTTTGATGAGGCTAGCATGCATAGTTTTGGAGATCTGCTCCGCACAAAGTTTTGGGACGGACGGACAGACAGACGGACGGACAGACGGACGGACGGAAAGAATGAACGCTATATACCCCCGCTTACGCTGTAAGGCGGGGGTATAATAACTGTTCCTAATTTCATGGTTATTTTATAAAGCCCTTGCAGTGAAACAACAAAATCTGTCTTGATTTCCAACCTATGAAATATTGTCTTTACAAATGAGACAGATTTTTCATAAGAATTTAACGCAGATAACTATTGTAACAGCAAAACAATCATGTTAAGCTGAAAAGATCGGAAGGTACGAGCTGAATAACTCAACAGGTAAGAGAGAAAAAAAGTTTCCAGATTATTATTTTTATGTTATCATGAGTTTGTTATTTATGGAATAAAATACTTTCAAATTTAATCAAAACAAAGACATTATTTGATAAATTACCTTTCTGGCTTGTTCCTGTAAGTATCGGATTTGATCTGCTATGACTGTCAGTTTGTTTCCTGCATTGGCTCGCGTGAACTCATCTGCCTGTAGAAATAAACATAATATATTAGAAATACTCTTAAGCATGGTTTCAGAAGAAAAAAAATCAAGGTGCAAGTATTGATAGTAAATCAAAATAATTTAATCAAACCAAGATGAAATTGTTTAATGATTATAATTTCCTCAAAGTTCTAACAGTAAGCAACAAGTGAATAGCTTTCTGAATGATTTAACATGTAAGATTAGATTTTTAATTTATTCTGAAGTGTGCTCATCATCAACAGACTCAAGAACAAAAAGGATTTCGAAAACCCTACAAGACATACCTCACTATTCAGTTTTCATCACTGGCTGATGTAAAGCCTGGCTGAATTGTGTCAAAAATATTTGCTGATATCCTTATAGAAGAGAAATATTAACCTTAAGGTGATTTCTATATTGGACTTGAAAGATCAGGTGCAGTTTACTGACGAGTTGGCCCAGAAAAGTTAAAAAATCAGGGCTTATAAAGTCTGTAAGTCTAAGGTCACTTTATACATTCACCGTTTGCTCGCCTAAAATTTCACTGAAAAGTCCATGACTTTCCAATTTTCAAAAAACATGTACAGGTTGACACTATTCTCTAGCATTACCTTCTGTACTTGTTGTGCGAGCTGCACCAGGTCCATGGGGTCCGACGTCTTCTGGGCATGTTTAGCGTTCACCAGTTGGACCCCGCCCGGTCTCTTGCCCGACTCCACCAATGTGACTGCAACAAGTTGAAAGGAGCAATAAATTTATTGGATTAACAATATAATGAAAATGATAATGCCACTTTTTTGTTTGTGACAAGAATTCCCTTTAGAAATTTGTTATGTACCTAGAAACCAGGCAGCATTTATTTTCATGTTCTTCAGACATTATCTTTAAGGGAAATGGAGTCTGTTGTGATTACAGGTTGGTTCATACCTGGTTTTGTACCAAAATGAAAATGTGAGGTACCAATTTAGGTTTTAGTAAAATATTTGCCTCTAATGCACTAGTGTAGAATATTTATCTATTGATGATGTTTTCATGAATAAGGCATTTCAAAATAACCATACACTGAAAGTCTTTTTTAATTCTGACATTCTTTAATAGCTCACACATGTCCTTCAACTGACAACAATAATATTATTCTAATTGTATTTTTCCCAATGAATTTACAGATGATACAGTAGATGAAATAAACCTGAAAATATGCCAGCTCAAAAGCTGCATTTTGTACATTTAAATGGTAAAATTGATAAAAAAAAGTTTTTAACCAGTCTTAAAGTACCAAGTAGACGGGACTTATTTAATAACACTGGCATCTGACCAAAAGGTATCGTTATACCTCTATTACCAGGTATGGCAATATTTTAAATATTCTGATGACCATTATTTTGATGTATTCCAATGTGGACACTGTGTGTAGTTTCACCAGCAGCTGTTTACATCTCTATCACTCAGTAATTAATCATGTCCTTTTCAGGTATGTTTAATTGGCATTGTTGCTAACCTTTCATGGTGCATATAAATAATTCATTAAGCAACACAGAATCAATACAAATATTTTGCCCATCATATCAATGGTCAACATGGTATTTTTTCTCATTTTCAATTTTTAGGTAAAATTATAAAATGTTTCTGGTCTTTGCATACATGCAAAAGTGATGCGATGACGCAGCTTTTTTTTATATACTATTATTGAATATGGCAAAAATCAACAGATTTTGCAAAAAATATATATATATATAAACTTTAGATCACTTTATCATTGCGTCTTTGAAGGCCTACACAAACAGTTCTAAACAAAATTTATACAATTTTAAAGTTCACGTTTAAATGTTTTTCCTAGGGCAAGGAACTACATTTTGATTTTTCTCCCTGTTAATATCTGGAGAAAAGGCTTGATACGGGGGTTTGAAGTTGATGCGGGCAGAAACCAGAAACAAAATACTTTTCTTCTAGGCCTTATCCTCTAAATAATCAATGTTTGAACTATTATATGCTATATTTGTGTATTTGTACATATTTTTATACTAATTAAGTTAGAATTGATATTATTACTTACTAGCATAAAACAAACATATTCATTTTCATTTAAATTAATTTGGTTTGAACACAAACTTTTGTGTACAAGGCATGCATAAACAAGCCAATACGGCTTATATAACAAGACAGGAGTTATCTCCCTTCACCTGTTGACCGGTTAAGCTTTCCTGATGAAAATAACGGTTATTATGATCGTATATCTAATACTTATATTGTAAAAATGATTTTTTATATATTACTTCAATTCAACTACAAAGAAACTGCTCAATATACCTGCAGTAAGGTTTGGGTCTGTCGGTCGATCCATTATTCTGCGCTCCGTTCGACACTGTGGTGTAAACACAAATGACCCGGCGGAAGTGCTCGCTCTGTTTTATATCAGCTGTGACGTCATTCACAAGAGCCAATCACAATAAGTAAAGGTTTCATAACGCCTGGCCAGGGATGTTAGAACTATTATACTTCCCTGGCCTGACTGACTTCGTTGCTACGGCGCAAGAAGTTCGATTTGCTTCACATGTCTGCATCAACATTCAACTTAACGTTATTCTCCCAAGACCAACGTTGGTGGTATTTATAAGATTACAAAGAGATAAACTGATATGTGCAGACAGTCAAAATGGCGGTGCATTGGTTCAGACAATGTATAGAATAGGCCTACATTCGATCATTCTTCAGCAAAAGATGTTTAAATTTAATTGACATATTAATTTACAAGTATATTCAAGCTTTATGTATTGTAGAGGATAGATCATTTATAAACTTTGACAGCTAGGTTTCTAAGAACAATAAAATCTGAAGATGTCAATATCTGACTATAAGTAAGATGACAAGTTTGAGAGCTTTTCAGGAATATATTTGTTTCTAGTTTCATGAAAAGCTGGACCGCGAAATAAAAAGTGGAACTCGTCAGCGATTGCCGGCGAATCACATAATGTACAAGTCCTATTTTCTCTTGGAATATTCTTCCATCGCCCTGTCTCAACAGGAGATGTTCAATGTAGCCTATATTTGATAAATTGTAATAGGTTAAGACAGTGACTTGAGCATCGGAGCAAAGACCAACAATCAATACCATAGAGAACAACATTAATACAATAGAAAAACATTTTTTCATAACGCTTTACAATGAATGTTAAGTAATTAATTAATCATAAGTAAAAACTACACACGGACTAAATATAAATGTTAGATATCTTATCACTGAAACACATTGTCGATATTTTCAATGTCTGTTAGACTATATTAAGGACAAGCAACGTAACGATTTCATGAATACATTAATGATAACGAATTGCTAAGACTTAAGTTCATACATTTTCCTCAAGAAGCCTTTTGTATATATCAAATGTATTCTTTCCGATGAAAGGATCAAATCGCAATCCATTTTAAAAGGCCTAGTAAATAAGCGACCAGTTTCTTGTGTACTCAGCCATTAATCAACGACGTTAGGCAGTGTATAAAATATATAGATAAGAAACCTAGTCTATCCTGAAAATTAATAAGTCAATTCCTTTGGGGAAAGTGAAGATAGATTTTGAAAAGTTAGGGGAGACCAGGGCATTATTTCTCCTTAAAGATCAACAGATGACGTGGTTTGTCATTATCAACCAATGCAAGCAAACGTTATGAAACGTTGTGATCGACGTTTGCATCGTTAGCGTGAGTTGGAGACTTACCATTGCAAAAAAAAATAAAAAACGGCATTTTTCTTTAACGAAAAAATATGTCCGAATTTCAATATCCAATTTTTCAAATACACATAAAACGCAACATTAAACTCTAGCGCACCTATTACACAAAAATATATCATCTATTCATTACATAGGGACATTTGTAATTCGCTTTGCCCCGAGTGATCTAAAATATTTATTTATGGTCAACACATTATAGTTTCAGAGTTATCAATTAGTTTTAGAAGCAAATATAGCACAATAGAATTGTAATTTTCATTCTATTATATTCCTATATTTTTTCAAAATTGGTATTAAATGAAGCATAAAAATATATTATAGGGGTTTGTTTCCTTTAAAAACATATGTATTTTCTTTGACTTAATATTATTTTAATATTATTCATCATAAATTATATTTTGTTTTATCCCTAAACAATTAAGAAGATAGGCCGTATGGGCAAGTCCGACAGAGATAAGAATTGTTAAATTTGTCTTTCAAACCAATCAATTTCTTTGTTTCTTTCATATATTTGCTGGTTTCTGATAATAAATGAGTTGAATTGTCAAGACTCCCATAGTTGTTATGTAAGACTTGGTGAAATCACCAAAATTGGGGTAAATTTCTGTCTCACGGTAAGGGATGGGCAAGCGTGCTAGCACGAGTACTTGATCAAAGATAACACAACACAAGAATTAGGTTATTGATGGTATTATTCTGAGTTTCAGAAGTGACTGAGAATATTGTAGTGCTGGTCTTGACGGTGCATCCAAGTGATACCTATGGAAAATTATAGAGCAGGGTATCGTAGGGTGTTAACAGCTTGGAAGCACAGAGAAGAGAGCTATTAAATAATTCTAACAATAAATCATTTAATGTAATATATGTGGTATATGATGGATGTGATGAGAACTACTTATAGGATAGAAGATGATATAATAAGTGGAAACATCCAATTTGGTTTGCAACAACATGTGCATGAACCCGACCCGAATAAGGATTACTATGAAATTGTGTTTATTACTTTACTTCCCCAATAAGTGTCATCACATCCCACCACAGGAATTAGCATTGCCACCTGATGTGATTCATAAGTCACATGTTTATCACTAAGGCCAAAAGTATACAAATGTTACAATTCAAAGAGATACTCATTTATCCTCTAAACTGTTTTATATGTATAAGGTCTATAACCTAACAATACCGGTATTGTATAATTGAATCAATTATTAACCATGACAGGACATCTGGCCTATACTTATATGGAAAATAATAAGGATGGGGCATGACTGTCTGTTGGTTGTACATACCAGTCTATTTGAGGCTGGCTCCAACAATATGTACATACACCCATTAGGTAGAATAACAAGAAACTACCCAGAGTAAGGATACCTAACTTTAGTAAAATAAAATATATTAAAATGCAATAGTTGGATATTACATAATTAAATTTTACTGAAAGTTGAAGGTAAAATAAAAAGGGGCCTGTTGATAATACATACTGTATTAATAAAGATAATGGTGACTTCACATCAAGTGGGCAACATTAAAAGTTACAAACAATGTTGAGAATGGCTAAATCATTGTGAAAAAACCTCACACACTGTAAACATATTATGATATAAACAATGGGAAGTGTGAGGAAAAACAATGATGGCATTAACAAACACATTGTGAAAAAAACATCACATTGAATATAATTGTGACAGTATCGCAGTTCAAAACAAACATTAGATATGCATAAATATGATATGAATTGTGATGAAAAAACAATGGTGATTAATGCTGAGCCAATAAATGAATATGATGCATGAGCGCAGATGGTATATGATATGTGCCAATAGTAGTATTGAAATATGAATTAATTAATTCTTATGAAAAAGATTTGTACCATAAAGCATTATTGTAACCATAAAGATGCTTTTGAATCCATTAAAAAATAATTTAAAATCAATAAAGTAATTGATAAACTACGGATATAATCAGTAGATTTAAGTTTGACAATTTTAGCAGACGACGGATTGTTTACATATGGGCGCCGCCATCTTTGTTACCCATGATTCCCTTTCAGGGAGCAGTCTAAAAATAGATTGGGGATTGCCTAGCAGAGGTACAGTGTTGGTTACATGGCTAGTGGGCTAATTAATACCATGTGTTACTCGAGACAATGAAAAGAGTCACCACTGGTTTAATTTGGAATAGATAGTTTGTTGTCAGCAACAACTTTAAACATTTATTGAAAAAGGATGAATTTGGAAAGAGGGAATTTTGAAATAGCAATGAGCGAAATATAATTTTGACTGGCAGATCCAATAATTAATTTATTTCCAAAAGAAAATAAGAGAAACTTACATAAATTGAATTTCCAGACTGGAAATGGTTTTGTATTTACCGAAGGCCATTTATTCTTGCCTTTTGGTGCATAAGGAATTGTGTGCTTGATCAGCACTTCCGCACAGCAAGAATAACTTTATACTTTGGAATTGTGTAAGAACCCTGTAGCCGGTAAATGCATTTATTAAATACAATGCTCTTTGATTTAAATGCATGAAATAAAATGATCACAAGCACATAAGCAATATTGCATCTTGTAGTAGAGTCAAACAGAGATGTAATTTAACATACAATGGGTTTAAGTTCTTACCTATGGAAAATTATAGAGCAGGGTATCGTAGGGTGTTAACAGCTTGGAAGCACAGAGAAGAGAGAGCGATTTGGAGCCAAAAGTTTCCTAACCGGGCAGTAGTTGGTCACATGACCATTTCTATTGGTCAGTTCCTACTACCTATCCCCCAGGTCCTAAGGGTCCCTCCAAGATCCCTCCCAGCTCCCGAGCTGAACATCTGGTGTTACCCTGCTAAGGGCACTCTGACCTAGTCTGTTGACCCATTTGTTCATTAGGAAAAGGGTCAAATTTGTGTTATAATTAATGAAATAAAATACACAAATTAGGGCCGTTACACTCTCCCCCCCTTTTAAAAAGAATTTGGACCTATATGAAGGGAAAAGGGAAAATTCTACCCATACGTTCAGTACCCGTTTTAAAATAGCAAGAACTTGTTCAGATAGCTTTCAACATATTGAGAGTCAATACACATTTTCACGTTAGAGTCAATAACAGCGTCTCTTCTTTGCATTGCTCTGGCCTGTCTCTTGGACAGGTTCCACTTCACGCACAATCACTTGCAAGGCCTTCACAGAGTCCTGGTTTCTGACCAGCGAACGATGTTGGTCAGAGAAAACTCTGCGCCGCTGGACCTCAGTCTGATTCTCACTGTGAGACTTCTCGTGAAAGAGCCTCTGGTCTGATGTGGTTGGTGGGACAATGCTTTGCCCCATCAATAGCTGAGCCAAGCATATCTCAATGGACACCTGCTCGGTTTCCGAGTTCTCGGAGGAACATGAGGAGGTTGGGCTAGGGTCCTTGGGTCCGTCTTCCCGACGAGAAGTGGACTGGATGCTCGTACTTGATGGGGTGCTGAATGTCGCTGGTGACTTCTTGGATGTAGGCGCTGACTTCTGGCTGGTGCTCCAGGTTGTCTCAGGGAGTTGATTGTGTCCGCCAGCTGATCTCCCATCCACTTCAGGTTGGTACGGGCTTGGTTTCGCTGCATCCGGAACAGATCCATCTCCCTCTTGACCACCTCGAGTTCTTGAAGAAGTGCCTCTACTGTCCAGGACTCCATCTCAGATCCTGGAACAAGCACAACAGAAGGAGCACACAGAACCAACAAATATGACATTATACTTATGGCATAGCATTAACACAATGTTTTATATGAGAAATTAAATAATTAAGTACTTTATCACTATTAACTAATTATTAATTAATAATTAAGCACTTAATCATTATTAACAAATGAATAGATTGGCTGGAAATAATATTAGTTAAGCAGTTCTTGGTAACCAGAAAAGACAACCTGACAGAATGGAACTCCATTTAGATCCAGTTCATATCGCCGGGGTCGCTGCCTGCTTCGCTGCGATCGACGAGGAGGTTGTTCAGCTGGAACAGACTGCGGCTGTGGGGGAACACCAGGCACATCATCTGCTGCTACTGCTTCGTTGAAGACAGCTGCTTGGGCATCCTCGTTGGCTGGCAGCATCCCTGTGTCTCCCGCAGCTGGTAGGTCTACTGGATCAGATGAGTCGGTTGTTTCTGGAGGGTCGGTGTGTCCTCCATCTACCAAGTCTTCCTCAGTGATCTGCAGCGGTGGTACATCCCTACTTTCTTCAGATTCTGAGGGATCAGCTTCAGTTTCCACTGCACCTGATTCCCGGACGAGGGTTCCAGCAGTGGGCACATCTGACTGAGAGCCCGGAACCACTTGAATTGTAGGGATGTCGTCATGGGATGATGATTGAGCTGGTTGATCATGTGGCTGGAACGGTTCTGCCTCTGGATTCAGGTTGCAGTTTGGCACAACTCTGACAGTCACATTCTCAGTATTTTGATACTCATCATCATTATCATCATCACTAGACTCATTATTTGCTCGGTTACATTGTGGTCGAGTTCTGGTTCTTGACCTTGTGCAAGGCCTTCTAGGCTGTTGGTCCCTCTCAGCCTCTACTTCTAAAGGTATGGATCCAACAGGTAGAAGGAGATTGCGATGGTAAGTCTTTGAGGGTTTGTCTTCGTTCTCTGGTTTTACAACGTAGACGGGTAGATCGCCTTGTTGTCTCTCTACCAGGAAGACACCCGACTTCCATCTATCAGCAATCTTATGTTTGCCTTGTACTCCGACGTTGCGAACAAGTACCCTATCTCCTGGTTCTAGAGCAGATGCATGGGCTTTTCTGTCGTAGTACACTTTGTTCTTTATTGCTGACTTCTGAGCGTTCTCTCTGGCCACTTCAAAAGCAAACTGGAGACGTCTTTTCAAATCCTTCACATACTGTTGAGGTCCCTTGCTGCAACGACTATCGGGATCAGTTCCAAACATCATGTCTATTGGCAGACGGGCGTGTCTACCGAACATCAGATAGTATGGTGAGTATCCTGTCGTATCATGGGTGATACAGTTGTAGGCATGAGCAAGGGGACTAACATATTTTCTCCAGTCCTTCTTTTGGCTATGATTGAGAGTACCAAGCATGTCCAGCAGAGTTCGATTCATTCTCTCAGTGACTCCATTGCAGCGAGGGTTGTATGGTGAAGTTCGTATCTTCTTGGTCCCTGTCATTTCACACAGCGTTTTGATGACTTTTGACTCAAAGTCTCGTCCTTGGTCTGACAATATGTGTTGGGGATAACCATAGTGGCAGATGAGGTTTTCCCATAAGGCCTTGGCTACTGTGTTCGCCTTTTGATCTTTTGTAGGTATTGCCATAGCGTATTTGGTGAAGTGATCAGTTATGACCAGAACATTTTCAACACCTCCTCTATCTGGTTCAATTGAGAGATAGTCAATACACACCAGTTCAAGTGGGACAGATGGCAGTATTGCTTCTAGTGGAGCAGTCTGTTTTCTCGCCTTTCTCCGGATGCATCTTTCACACTTGGTGCAGTACGTTTGGATTGATGTTGCCATGAACGGCCAGAAGAATCGCTGACGAGCCAAAGATAATGTGCTGTTGCTGCATGGATGTCCGACTTGATCATGAACTCCCTTGATTGCCTCTTTCCGATAGTCCTTCGGTACAACCAACTGCTGGCGATCGATACCTTTGTCATCGGTTACCATTCTGTAGAGCACATTCTTTTTTATGACAAGTCTAGATAATTCTCTGTGATAGACATGAACTTCTGGAGACATCTTTGACATGCTGACTTTCTTTGAGTCTGAGTTAGACTTCATTGCTGATATGATCTTGTTGATATCTGCATCTTGTGATTGAGCTTTCTGCCAATCTATTTGCTGTTGTGACTTGTCAAGTCCAGAGGGTGGTTGGGCGAGGCTGTCCGGCACTGCATGTTCTGAATAGGAAAGTGCTTCAACCAAGGTAGGCTTGTCATTGTTGGTAATGGAAGCATGTTGAGTGAAGGCATGGATCTTTTTCTCTTGTCTGCTCAATTCAAGAGAACAGTTTTCAGCATCAGTGGGAAAAATTGGTTGTACACCGTGGCCTTGTAGGATAGCTTGGATGATCCCAGAAGAACACTCTTGCATCTCAGCTTTTTCATTTAGAGGTGAGGTCCTGTTTACTAACCAGTCAATCCTCTCCTTGTCCCTCATAAATTCTGTATCTTCTTCCTGCGGTCCCTGAGGAAGTCTGCTGAGTGCATCGGCATCCGTCATTAGTTTTCCAGGACGATATTTGATGTTGAATTGATAGGCTGCAAGGGCTGCCAACCATCTATATCCCATTGCATCGACTTTTGCTGACTTCAGAACATATGTAAGAGGATTATTGTCTGTGACGACGGTGAAATCTGAACCATACAAGTAATCATGGAATTTGTCAGTCACAGCCCATTTCAATGCCAGAAATTCTCTTTTGTGAGCTGGATAGTTAGCTTCACTCTTTGACAGTCCTCGGCTTGCATAGGCGATAACTTTGAGGTTGTCTCCTTGTTGTTGATAGAGGACAGCTCCAAGTCCTGTTCCGCTTGCGTCGGTATGAAGTTCGAAGGGTCTTGACAAATCTGCATATCCTAGAATGGGCGGAGTTGTTAACTTTTCCTTGATGGTTTCAAATGCCTGTTGACAAACTATGGTCCACTTTTCTCCAAAAGGTGTCTTTAATGTGACATCATTTTTCCCAGGAGTCCTTCCAAGTTTGATGAGTGTTTTCCTTGGAACATAGCCGGCGGTAAGTGCATTCAGAGGTTTGCAGAGCTGACTGAATCCCTCAACAAAACGTCGATAATATCCGGCGAATCCCAGGAAACTCTTGAGTTCTCCGATGTTAGTTGGAACTGGCCACTCCTTTACAGCGTCAATTTTATTTGGATCTGGGGAGATACCTTCTTCTGAGCAAACATGTCCCAGATGTGTGACTGTTGTCTGGAAGAACTTGCATTTTTCAGGGTCTAGTTTGAGACCAAACTTTCGCAGTCGGGCGAGAGTCCTGAAGAGGCGGTCTTCATGAGTAGCGACATCAGCGGCAAAGACTATTAGATCATCCATGTAGACGACTAATTCTTTCAGATTCATATCACCAACACATCTATCCATTAATCGCTGGAAGGTCAAGGGACTGTTTACCAAGCCCATACTCATCCGGTTGTATTCAAAGAGTCCAAAAGGGCATACAAAAGCGGTGTACTTGGCAGATTCCTCGTCCATTGGAATGGCATGAAATGCGGATTTGACATCAAGTTGGGTGAACCATGTCGATCCATGAAGTGCTGCAAACAAATCTTCTACCTTTGGAATCGGGTACGAATCACGAATCGTTCTAGCATTAATTTTTCTCATGTCCACACACAGCCTCAGTTTGCCTGACTTTTTACGAATAAGTACTATTGGACTAGCATATGGACTTGATGATGGCCTAATAATATCAGCATCCATTGATTGTTGAAGATGTCGACGAAGATCTTCGAAGTCCTGAGGCCGAACTGGTCGAGCTCTTTCCCTGAATGGTGATTCATCCATTAGTTTGATCGCATGAGTTGCTTGGTCTGTCTTCCCGATGTCAAACTCATGAGTGGAGAACACATCTTCCATTGCTCGAAGCTTCCCTAAAATCCTTTCCTTATCTTCCTGTGGTAACGGCGAGTCACCAAAATCAAAGTGGAGCTTTGAATTGTCGGTCGATGTTTCAGGTTTGGAAAGTTGGGTAGCCATGCAATCCACACGTAGGCCGGCTTGATTATCTTTCTCCTTGAAGCGATTGTACACCCAGTCAAGGGGTGTGACATCCTGGGGTAGATACAAGTCTGCTAGGGCCTTGCGTGGAGAGATGTGTAGATCTTGGGATGAACTGTTGTGGATTAGCACTTTTACCTTTGGCAATTTTCCTGTTGACGAGATAACTGCGTTCATCACTTGAAGATCGTTGCCATAAAGTTGTTGATGATTTAGGCCTTCTTGGATCATGATGGTCTGGACAGTTGATGGGATGTTTACCTTTCTGGCCAGGCCACGAAGTTCCATGGTTTGCCCTGCTGGTACGTTCACGGATCTCCTTCCAGCTAATCGTACCGTGCCAAGACGTCCAGTTGGATTAGAGACAATGCTACTGAAGATATAGGCTACTTCACTCCTAATTGGTAGGGTGCACATGTAGGACTTGTTTCTACCTTGACATTTCTCTGCAATCTTTCTGAACGTGTTGGTCCCCACGATGACTGGAACACGGGATGAGAATGACGTATCCGGGCATACCAATGCTATTGTCTCCACCTCATCATTGACGCCAACAACTTCTTTAGGTAACGATATCCGCAGGCGCACAAATCCATCATACGCTACTGCCTGTCCACCTGCTCCATCAACTCTAAGTGGGATGTCCTTTAAACTTTCTATTGGCAGGTGAGAAAGATGTTTGTTGTAGAAGGACCGGCTGACAGTTGTAACTTGTGATCCGCTGTCCAGTAGACCAGTGCAGGATGTTCTTCCAACCCTTATTCTTGACTCGCAAGCTGGACCAACTAAGGAGCTTATGATGTCCTCTGATGATACTTCCCCCGGGTGCTGTGATTGTTGGACGAAACAACGAGCCAACTGTTGATCTGGTCTTAGGGAGAGGGTATTCTCTCCTTTGTTCCTGATCTTTACTGCTACCTCCCCAGAGTTTGTTGCTTTCATAGACAAGATTTCAAGATTTGGTGGCATCTGCTTGGATTCAGGTTTTCGAAGCTCAATCCTTCCAGGTGTAGGCAGGATGATATTGCCCCTGAATTCCATGGTCCCCTCTGATGGTATCTCGATCCGGCAATTTTGACGCAAGCAAACAGTTCCAATTGATGTCATATTGGTTGATGATTGGGTGCGAGTTGATGTTGGTTTGGGACCTGATGTTGTTGGGGTCTCCTGTCCCTTTATTGTTTTGGAGACCCGTTGAAGTTTAAAGCTCCCTTTTGAGATTTGGTGTTTCCTCTCATGCTATTTCGGGAATTTAATCTCTCGTGGACAAGGCTTGCATTTGCATCATTTTGGCAGTCCTCGCTTCGATGACTGTACTCTCCACAATTAAAGCAAATATAAGAATTGTTGTTCTTCTTGCTTCTCGCTGACCTGTGGGGTTTCTGTTGGCTTGACGGCTTATTCTGATGCAGGCTTAACAATTGAGCTTTCACCGATTTCATCTGATGAGTTAAAGCCTCAATCTCGGATGCGCTGGATGTAGACGATGCATCCTGTGCATGGCATTGCACACTCTTCTTGGATGCAAAGAGTTCTTCATCCATTTCAACTTCCTTTACAGCCTCCATCAACTCAGCCAGCCCTGGTGTTGATCCCTTAGGAAATCTAGCGCTGAGAAGTCCATACACGCTTCTGTTGCAATTCGTGGTCCTGAATTGATTCAAGCGGTTTATGTCAACATCCTCTTTCCTTATCCCTCCATGACTTAATACTTTCTGGAGCTCCAACTCCAACCGCAGAAGATACTCCGAGGGGCGTTCTGTCGGCGATGTTGTCATCCGATAAAACTTCTTAAGGGTCGAGGCTCCATCATCGTAACCTTTGTAGAGGATGGTGAGATGCTTGAGGATCTCTTCAGCCGTCTTATCTTGGCCAAAACTGGTCGCCATATCAAACGCTGGGGCCTGGAGACTGCTGAAAATCTTCTGCTTCTTTCCATCCTCTGACATTGACTGGTCTCCAATGACAAGCCTCGCCATTTTGGCCCATTCTTCAAAGTCAACCTCTCCGTTTCTTATTGGTTTTACGCCGGAGAAATTTTTCAGTCTGAAGAAATTTTGGGATGGCTTCTCCCAATTAATCAACACCGGTTGTGGGTTGAGGGTCTTGGTGTGCTGGCTACAGGAAGCACATGAAGCAGTATTCTGAGCATTTGTACTGCTCACCGCCGAGTGCTCTGATCCCGCAGCTGGCCCACCAGTAGCCTCCACAGCCGGTGTTGGAATGGACCCTCCAGGTGTGGATCCGGTTTCCTCATCAGCTTTCTGAATCTCATACTCCTCCTCTCCAATGACAATTGTCTCTTCTAGGATAACCATAGATCTTGGCCGGGCAAACTCCATGAGTGCAACCTGACTACCAGAGCCAGGGACGAGGGTAGCCCGAGCCTTTCCATACAAATCCTTGACCTCCTCTTCCACCGTCTCCGCTTCCATATTTAGGGGAAGTCCGATGATTGCAAATGATCGGTCTGGTTTGAGCTGATTGGCTTCCATAGCAGTTTTAACATTAAATGCCATTATGTTTGAGTCTAAGAGTCTTAGTGTTTGTCAAATAACTAAGATAGGAGTGATGATAAATTCTGTGTTTTGATTTAGTGTTACTTTGACCTTTAATGTACACGAGCGCTAAAACACAATGCCCCACGTTGGGCGCCAATGTAAGACTTGGTGAAATCACCAAAATTGGGGTAAATTTCTGTCTCACGGTAAGGGATGGGCAAGCGTGCTAGCACGAGTACTTGATCAAAGATAACACAACACAAGAATTAGGTTATTGATGGTATTATTCTGAGTTTCAGAAGTGACTGAGAATATTGTAGTGCTGGTCTTGACGGTGCATCCAAGTGATACCTATGGAAAATTATAGAGCAGGGTATCGTAGGGTGTTAACAGCTTGGAAGCACAGAGAAGAGAGCTATTAAATAATTCTAACAATAAATCATTTAATGTAATATATGTGGTATATGATGGATGTGATGAGAACTACTTATAGGATAGAAGATGATATAATAAGTGGAAACATCCAATTTGGTTTGCAACAACATGTGCATGAACCCGACCCGAATAAGGATTACTATGAAATTGTGTTTATTACTTTACTTCCCCAATAAGTGTCATCACATCCCACCACAGGAATTAGCATTGCCACCTGATGTGATTCATAAGTCACATGTTTATCACTAAGGCCAAAAGTATACAAATGTTACAATTCAAAGAGATACTCATTTATCCTCTAAACTGTTTTATATGTATAAGGTCTATAACCTAACAATACCGGTATTGTATAATTGAATCAATTATTAACCATGACAGGACATCTGGCCTATACTTATATGGAAAATAATAAGGATGGGGCATGACTGTCTGTTGGTTGTACATACCAGTCTATTTGAGGCTGGCTCCAACAATATGTACATACACCCATTAGGTAGAATAACAAGAAACTACCCAGAGTAAGGATACCTAACTTTAGTAAAATAAAATATATTAAAATGCAATAGTTGGATATTACATAATTAAATTTTACTGAAAGTTGAAGGTAAAATAAAAAGGGGCCTGTTGATAATACATACTGTATTAATAAAGATAATGGTGACTTCACATCAAGTGGGCAACATTAAAAGTTACAAACAATGTTGAGAATGGCTAAATCATTGTGAAAAAACCTCACACACTGTAAACATATTATGATATAAACAATGGGAAGTGTGAGGAAAAACAATGATGGCATTAACAAACACATTGTGAAAAAAACATCACATTGAATATAATTGTGACAGTATCGCAGTTCAAAACAAACATTAGATATGCATAAATATGATATGAATTGTGATGAAAAAACAATGGTGATTAATGCTGAGCCAATAAATGAATATGATGCATGAGCGCAGATGGTATATGATATGTGCCAATAGTAGTATTGAAATATGAATTAATTAATTCTTATGAAAAAGATTTGTACCATAAAGCATTATTGTAACCATAAAGATGCTTTTGAATCCATTAAAAAATAATTTAAAATCAATAAAGTAATTGATAAACTACGGATATAATCAGTAGATTTAAGTTTGACAATTTTAGCAGACGACGGATTGTTTACATATGGGCGCCGCCATCTTTGTTACCCATGATTCCCTTTCAGGGAGCAGTCTAAAAATAGATTGGGGATTGCCTAGCAGAGGTACAGTGTTGGTTACATGGCTAGTGGGCTAATTAATACCATGTGTTACTCGAGACAATGAAAAGAGTCACCACTGGTTTAATTTGGAATAGATAGTTTGTTGTCAGCAACAACTTTAAACATTTATTGAAAAAGGATGAATTTGGAAAGAGGGAATTTTGAAATAGCAATGAGCGAAATATAATTTTGACTGGCAGATCCAATAATTAATTTATTTCCAAAAGAAAATAAGAGAAACTTACATAAATTGAATTTCCAGACTGGAAATGGTTTTGTATTTACCGAAGGCCATTTATTCTTGCCTTTTGGTGCATAAGGAATTGTGTGCTTGATCAGCACTTCCGCACAGCAAGAATAACTTTATACTTTGGAATTGTGTAAGAACCCTGTAGCCGGTAAATGCATTTATTAAATACAATGCTCTTTGATTTAAATGCATGAAATAAAATGATCACAAGCACATAAGCAATATTGCATCTTGTAGTAGAGTCAAACAGAGATGTAATTTAACATACAATGGGTTTAAGTTCTTACCTATGGAAAATTATAGAGCAGGGTATCGTAGGGTGTTAACAGCTTGGAAGCACAGAGAAGAGAGAGCGATTTGGAGCCAAAAGTTTCCTAACCGGGCAGTAGTTGGTCACATGACCATTTCTATTGGTCAGTTCCTACTACCTATCCCCCAGGTCCTAAGGGTCCCTCCAAGATCCCTCCCAGCTCCCGAGCTGAACATCTGGTGTTACCCTGCTAAGGGCACTCTGACCTAGTCTGTTGACCCATTTGTTCATTAGGAAAAGGGTCAAATTTGTGTTATAATTAATGAAATAAAATACACAAATTAGGGCCGTTACACTTAGAAATTCGTATATAGTAATCATGTAAGTTTTTGGATAAGAACTTCGAAAATATAGGTCCATGACATATAAAACATAGTTTGTCCTTCATTGAATACTGAGCTTAGATTTTTATTATTTGTTTAGTTTTCATTAGAGTGCCTGTGAGCTGCATGGCACTTTTAAAAAACTCTTTTGTATGGTAATGGCTTATTAGAGGTGTTTGACATATCACACTTGTGTGTCTTTTCGCATGGGTCAGTTTGCTCCGTAGTTTGTCGAATTACATTTTCGTTAATATCTCTATATGCAGGCATGGTAGGTTAAAAAGCATTTGTCATACAATGGTTTATCTGATGAGAATTAGAGACATGCTGCAAGTTGCATTCTAAACATGTTAATATGCCAAGAATACACGTTTATATGTTAGGGGGCGCGCTTTGCCCTGGTCTCCCCTACCAGTCCCAACCAAAGAGTTACCAGTCCTGGCAAAAAGTAGCCAGTTTGAGGACTGGCGGCCCAGCTATATTTTAAACACTGCATTAGGACGTAAACTCATTAGCTTGTGATACGTTGTCATGTAACCAGAATTTTTATGATTGCTATAGTCATACGATAGCAATGGATACATTATTTTGTGACAAATGTTATCATTTGGCTGTGTTTATTCGTAATCGAAATTTCAAACAACCCTCATATGATCATCCTCGATAATTTAAAGTCAACGTTCCGATAATGTTCCTCTATATAGTGGAAATTTATCGGAACGTTGATCCTGGATTGTCGAGGATGTCATATGTTATGATCATGCTATTTGTCAAGGAAAGATACTTGTCGATACCATCTAGATATCGTATTATCCGGGAGAAACGACAAATGTTAATGGAAAGTATATAGGACATTATGGAATAAAGATAAAAGAAAAAAATATAGATAAAGTTTTATTTTTTTCTCATATTGTTTAAACAATGGACATTTTGAAACTTATCAGCATGTATTGTTGAGACATGTGCAGTATAGTTATAGTATATATCATATATTAATGTCATTCATCGTTGTACTCAAAATATGATTTATTTCATACCTCATAACTTGTAAATAAATTCTTCATGAAAACAAAATACACAATCCATAACAGACATCTTTCTCAGCATCACTTTTAACGATACATTTTACCTCGTAAATCTTATGAAAAATTAAAAAAAATACACAATTAAAATCAACAATACAAGATTACATCTTCAATTGGGAAAATAAGATTTAGGGTTAACAACTTCAGTAGAATTCATTAAGCTGACGAATGACGTCTTGAAGTCCACTTCAGTGGTATACATGTATATTTCTCTGACGTTTGAAAGTGTTCGTAAAAGCAAATAGTGGATCTATGACTTTGTATTTGAACAAAATATAAAAGAACTTAAGTTAAGCTATATTACGCATCATGGTTATCCCTTGCCGAATTATCTCTTTTCACCTCATAATATTCGTGTCACCAATGGTACAATTAAATCATAGCTAATAATTTTTCTAATGGAAACTTTTGCAGAGAATGCCCAGGCCTGTTCTAGTAGAAGCAGTTACATAAACTTACATAATGAATGTATTCTTTGAATGACGATCTAATAGAATCACATACATGTTTTTCGCAATGTTTTGAGACATTAATTATGATCAAATATTCCCCATGAATCTTAAGACGGGAATTCCATGTTGTTTATTGATAAATCCCTTCGTGTTCATGGTTATCCTGGACTACTTTATGTGTTCCTCCGCATCCCTCTTCTCCTCCTCCAGTTTGTCCAGATAGTCCCTGAGCGCGGAGGGACAATCGGTGATCACTCCTGTTGCTCCTAGTCTGAACGCGCGACTGAACTCGTGTTGCTGGTTCAGACAGAAGACGTACGTCTGTAATAGAAAACGTGCTTTGTTAGCAATCGCATTAAAACCATATCGAACGTTTCATCTTCTGTGGACCTCGCTGAAATGCTGAAACGGTACGATCTGTTTTCAATGTGTGTCATAAATTAATAATGATTGTATTTCATCAATAGAAAAGATATAGAAAATGAAGATACATTTTGTGTATTTCACAAGATTCTTCATATCATATTTTATATGTATTTGTAATAATCATGAGATATTTCTTGTGCATGTGATTTGTGACTAAGAGAGAGAATACCTTTCTGATAATACACATAAATTTTATCAAAGGTTAAGTTCATCTTATTAAAATATAAAATTTATTTCTATATTTCACCAATATGAGTACTTTTTGGGTAACAAGTTGTCTATTACAGATGCACTGATACAAGAAAAGAACTCCTGAAATCAGCCTTAATTACATCTATGGGAGTTTTTTTTCAGGTGATGTTATACAAATAAATATTAGAGATATGGCACATACTGGGATTCCCCTGGCCTTCAAGTGACGGATAAAGTTAGCGTTCATCAATAACCTGAAAGAAAACATAATATTACATAATACTTTGATTGAAACATTGTCATTGTAAGATATAGTTTCGTTTTCTTGAGATCATTTTATTTATCAACAACTGCCCCTTAAAGGGGCAGTAGCACGTTTTTTGAAAATTTTCATTTTTTTCTCTAAAGATTGTACGTATACGTTAATGCTAAATGTATTTTTTTGATAGTGTCAAAACAATCAACACACAAACCAATCATTCACAGTCAGAGAACAAATTATAAAGATTCGCATGGTGCCCCTTTGCGAAAATTTGTGTGTGAACACCTCTCATACATTTTGTGTGAAGGAAAATGAATCGCATGGCTAAACCTTTCTTTACATATTTGAATTATTACTGCTTCATTTGTCTAAAATGCATTGTCTTTTAACTGGAATCATCAATTTTCATTTTCCTGACATCACTTTATATTCCCCTTAAAGATGCTGTATCATACTTGCAAGCGGTTCAGGGTGAAACTTAGCTATTGAGAAATGAAATACATCACTTTGTAGAAAAATCTTTCGTCGAAATTTTGATATCATATTTAGAGCGTTTAATCAACAATAACATACTTATTTCGACGCTTCAAGCACAGTACCCCTCGTAGAAAGGGCATGTCATTTCACGAACCCGCTTTGGGTGACGTAATCATTATGCTTGTAGGATTTACACCGTGTCTCAACTACCGTAATTGCGTTCGATGGGTATCAACTTTGACAGCAACGAATACCTAATTCGGAGAAAAAGAATATAAAATCTAGTTGAGCGGGACAAAGACGGTTTTCAAGCGTTCATTTAGTAACCGGAAGTTGTGAAATGGCCACAGTTGATTCGCCCTTATGTCGACTGCCGTTTACGTATTATTTGGTAAATTATCTCCTATTTGATGAATTTTGGTCCGATTTTCTCAAGGTTGGTCGCAAATTTTTTCAAAGAATACAACGTATACATTAAAAATACTTTTAAAAATATTGCAAGTATGATATAGCATCTTTAATAATGTGCTACTGCCCCTTTAACGTTACTTTGGTACGTTTAAGAACTGCATTCTTTGAATGAAACATTGTGCAAATGGTAAGATAATATATTTTTTCCCATTCGTGAGATCATTTTATTTACAAAGAACTGTCCTTTAAGTATCCTTTTCTATTATGAATAAAGCAAGATAAAATACGTACTTGTCGACAAACCACATCCTCCACCCTCCTATGTACCCAATCTGGAATCCACGAGTCTTGCTGGGAAATAACATTTTCATTATTTCAACTATATAACGAAATGTTGTTTACAGTTCTAAAACCCCACATTGTTCAAAATAACCCGGTTATATCCTGGAGATATATAAAACAAATATTCATTACGTTTGCATATTACGGCCATGGAAAATTATTATTTCTTATTAACGCCCAAAAGTAAATATTCATGCCGATATAATTTATAAAATTATTCATATTTTTTATATTTATATATATAAATGATTCATTTCAGGAAAATACTTTAGCTGTGTCTAGAATATTAGCAATAGTGTTGCAACACTGGATGTCAAGGATAATTTTCTCTTGCATGTTCATATGTAGTAGTAATATTTAGTAATAACAGAATATCCATGCCAATTAGAGGACTGTACCTAAAATCCTAATAATTTGGCTCAACAATAACAAAGTTGTAGATTAAATCTGTCCCTCTGCAACAAACGGAAGTTCAAGGTTATGGACAGTGCAACATCCTATGATCATCTCAGGCAGGCAGGGGTTTCGTGTAGTTGTTTCGTTCAATTTGGTACCAATGGCGTTGGTATATATAATGAAGATTATACCAAGTATGAACTTTTCCCAAGGATGAAGTATTTTTACTCACTCAAGTACAATAGAGGGCATGAGGACGATAAAGATGGACTCCCTGATGGATGTGAAGGGACAACAAACGCACAATACAGCACATGGACAATACAACACCCTATATTCATCTTAGGTTATGCTTTGATGTTGTTGTTATATGGGGTATTCGGCGATGGTATATGATGAAGATGCTATAAAGTGTTTTACAAAGATGAAGTATTCTTACTAACTCGAGTACAATAGAGGGTATGGGGACGATAAAGATGGACTCCCTGATGGATGTGAAGGGCAACAAAAGCACAAGTTGAAGTTTATGGACAATGCAACAACCTACATTCATCTTAGGTTATGATTTGAAGCTGTTGTTAAATGTGGTATACGGCGATGGTATATAATGAAGATGCTACCGAGTATAAAGTGTTTTACAAAGATGAAGTTTGTTTACTCACTCGAGTACAATAGAGAACATGAGGACGATAAAGAGGGACTCCCTGATGGATGTGAAGGGCACCAAACGCACAAGTGGAAGTTTATGGACAATGCAACATCCTATATTCATCTTAGGTTATGCTTTGAAGCTGTTGTTAAATGTGGTATACGGCGATGGTATATGGTGAAGATGCTACCGAGTATAAAGTGTTTTACAAAGATGAAGTATTTTTACTCACTCGAGTACAATAGAGGGCATGGGGACAATGAAGACGGACTCCCTGATGGATGCCAAGGGCAACAAACGCACAAGTTGAAGATTATGGACAATGCAACACCCTATGATCATCTTAGGCTATGCTTTGAAATTGTTGTTATATGGGGTATTTGGCGATGGTATATAATGAAGATGCTACCGAGTATAATGTGTTTTACAGAGATGAAGTATTTTGACTCACTCGAGTACAATAGAGGGCATAGGGACAATGAAGACGGACTCCCTGATGGATGTGAAGGGCAGCAGACCCAGATAGTAGAGAGATGTCAGCACAAACCGTCTCTGTCTGCTCACCCATAGCGGGATGAACGGGTTCTGCAATCACCAACACTCCAGTCAAGTGTATAGAACATTTATTTGATTGTCTTAAGGTCAGTTTCGAACACCGAAAACGCATTCAAATCGAAATCAGTTGTTTAACACTTTTACGTAAGGTGTTCACAGAGACAACTTAATTTTATAGGAAATTAATCTCGAGTCTTAAAATATACTTTACTGCAGTCCTAAAATATAATTTACTGAAGTTTTAAAATGTCCTATCAAAGATTTTTATTTCCGATATCAAAATCTGTCTCTGAGGTCTTGTATCAGAAAGCTTACATTTTCAAAATAAAAAGTATATTTTTTAGACAGATTTAAGATTTGTCAATGAACGAATTTCTATCATTGAGTGAGTGAGTTATTGTTTTACTCCGTTTGGGCAATATTTCAGCCATTAGCGGCGTTACTATTATAGAAATCCACTGATAACACAAGGGACACAAACGCGGGACAAACATGAGAGTTTTTTTCCATTACGCCATTAAGTCCTGAAGAGGTCTGAACATTCAGAAAAACACAGTCTACCTAGCCTCAATATTACCCGTTTCACTCCGATATAAACCTATAGCCTCAATATTGCCCGTTCCACTACGATATTGAATATCGGAGTGGATATTACCCGTTTCACTCCAATATAAGCCGAGCCTCAATATTACCCGTTTCACTCCGATACAAACCTCGCCTCAATATTACCTATCTCTTCGATATTGAATATGGGAGTGAAACGGGTAATATTGAGGCAAGGTTTACTTAGACTGCAGAAAACATGGCCTCATTTCACCTTCTCATAGAGGGCGCTGTAAACCTCTGAGTTGTGACTCCCCCAGGCAGTGATCTTTTCTCTCTTGTAGCGCACTACCAGCCGAGCAATCTGAACAGGAAAATGGAGTAAACCCTTATAGTCAATTATAGATGCAGATATTCAGGAAAAGTATTCCAGGAAATGTACAAAATTGATATCAAGTAGAACTCGTTATTTTTTTCAACGAGGTTTTGTTTGGTTTGGATCCGTTGTATAAAAATCTTGAGCTAAAATTGCAGGATAAATTCAATATATTCATGAAACATTCCAGTGATTGTTTTTCACGATGTCATTTTTTTGTTCATTTAACCAACAATGCACATGTTCATATTTCTACGAGAACGAACCTCGTCTATAAGCTTCTGGTCAACCGAGTCACTTCGTACATCCAGAAACATCGCCGTACCGGGGAACATCTGGAAGAGTTGCTCAAGGGAGATAACTCGCTCACATGTCCCTTGGGTAGCATGGGCTAGAGAGAATACATATGATATACGTACAGAATACATGACATCGTTGTTATGTTGGGTTGTCTACATACCATCTTATGACAAACCGTTGGTTCTGACATTGCAAAACATTTCCATTGATATGACGACCCATAACCTCGTTTTGGTATCGACTAGATGTAACTGTGTATCTAAAGTCAGCCTGCACAAAAGACAGCTATATTATGACCTAAATTAGAGAAACCCGATTTCATGAGTCTTGACAACAAATGTTATTGTATCGACTAGATGTAACGGTGTATGTGAAGTCAGCCTGCAGAAATAACAGCGAAACTATGACCTCAATTAGAGAAACTCGATTTCATGAGTCTTGACAACAAATGTAAGTTTTTTTCATTCCTTTACTGGAGAACAATGTCTGTGATCAATGATCAAGGTATCAGTGATGAATGTAAGTTTCTAGCTTACCAACATGATATAGCTTAAAGCGTCTCATTTCAAACTCTTGCAGAAAATGGGAAATATATAGGACAGTTTATTGGTAGCACAGCAGTGTAGTGATGGAACACTGTAGGTCCGGGTTCGTTTCCGATAGAGACACCAAAAATTGTAACCTCAGCCCCATTCTGTGTTGTACTTCATCCACATTGTACTCAGTTCACCCAGCTGTTAAAATGGGTACCAGAAACAGGATGTGAGGACGTGGTTGCGCTTAGCGCTTGGTGGCTGCTGTAACAATTCCCTCAGCTCTGAGCAGGTACACGTATCTGGATATGGTGCAATATAAGTGTCCCCATCATTATTATATAGTCTACCTTATTTAAGATTCCTACATACTGCCAAAGATGATGAAAATCAATGTAACGAATAGTGGAGTACCTACCTTTTTGATAGCGCAAGAAGAATGGTGGTCGATACCTCGGTACGAACTGAAAGAGTTGAAAGTCAGTTAACATTTGTTGGGATCAACCTGTATAGTTTAAGACATGCCAGAATGGGATACTATTTGATATTTTTAAATGAGTTTTTGAACAAAAGGGTTGAAACATCGGTGGTACCGAAATTGTATAGTTAAGGATTTCCATGTCATTGCGCTATTATACATTCTGATAATTCTATTTTAGCTGTTAATTGTGCAACTCCTCAGTTTAAACGTTTGCAAATCCATGGACTGATTTAGGGATTTAATTGGCGTTTAGAGCCGTTCTTGGAAATATTTCAGCCATCATCGTCGTTTAATCGAGTATTATAATTGACTTGAACCCTGCCGTCAAAAATGACTCTTATCACACTTATTCATAGAATCATTGCAGACAGACAAACAGACAGACAGTATTCAAGGCCATGGCCCATATTACAAAATATTACAATTCCATGTGCTGCTGGTAGTTACAACATACAAAATCCAAGAATTGGACGAAACGTCTGTAAAATATCTGGAAGGTTTCAACAATTTGCATGAATTCTACTCTATTGCAGCTATCTTGATAAATCTCAAGGGTCCCATACCGTCAATGAGAATAAACCATTTACCCTATAGAGCGTGTCCTCGACGCTCCATGACACCCCACAACACCGGGAGAAGGTCCGGTCAGGGAACACGATAATCTCGCCGTCTCTCGTCCGTCTTACCGAGATGAACAGGTCGGCTCCAGCTGATGCTGAACTGGATAGACAATGACAAAACACAATCATGGCAGAAGTTTACACGTCCTGTTACAATGTTCAGTGTAGGAAGCCAGCTCCCCCTTAAGAGATTTTCATTCATGGCCACAGATTAATAAGTTCCCAGCAATTTTAAGAAATGATGACTTTATGTCCATTACTGCCAGGACCTGTTTCTACATACTCAAGCGCCGCCGCAATCTCCTTTTAACTTAATCATCTTTTATATTGTGTCCCGTTTAAGCATAACTACTGTATATGTTTATTTGAAAAATGTACAAATGGCACTTATATATTTCATAGAGAAAATGTTTTGTGTAAATTACAGTTTATATGTGGTGAGACTTTAATAAACTATATGTCTGTCTGTCTTTCTTTCTGTCTGGCATTCACAAATATCTCTCTTGTCCTGACACAACAACCTTTGCAAAGCAATTACTCGCACCAGTCTCATTAACCAGTTAATTCAAACCTTGCTGTTGAACACTAACATACATGGTTTGAGCATTGCGCCCAACTCGGCAAAGAGAAACAAATGTCCTAATCGAGAATCGTCGCAGTACCTTCGAGAGCAACTGACGCAAGAGTTAAAGCAAGCAGTTAGAACTAGCGCTAGTTAGGTCATATGGGGAAAATGATCTTATCGAAGCTTGAATATGTAATATTCGTGTGTATAGGTTATACAGTGTATATGTGAAATTTGTTTCCGTCGAACATTCGAGCAGCAAGTCGAGTGATCAAATTAGTGTTACTCGATAAAGGAAAAACTTACTTGATGAACGCTGCAAGAGACCCCTCAAGAGCCTCGCCCCCACCTGCGGGGTCAAAGGTCATTGAGTTCAACATACAGAGCAATTTGAAAAATGTATGAATGATATATTATTTCATTGTAAGTGATTTAATCTGTAAAAACTACATGTAAAACTAACATATTTGAAGTATACATGAAAGTGTAAAATAATCACGTAATGAACACGTATATAAGTATAAACAGGAAAGCACTCTTGACTTTTCCTTCCACAAAAAATATCCCGATAGGACAGTCCCTTTAAGTGAATTGTCAAATGTCTAAAGAGAGTTGTCTCCCCTAACTTTACACGAGTTACCTCCCCTAAAGCTGCAGACGCTGCCCCGGAAGTTGCCAAGACTTGTCTTCATCTTGCAGACTGCCGGGAAGTAAAGACTGACGATGGACAGAATAAGGAAGATCAGAAGGAGGAATGCGACCACGCCCCCTACACACACCGACACCAGAAGTGCTGTGTTCCCAACGACCGCTGTAGACATCACGTGACCTGGGACAACCATTTTGTTTTGTACTATTTGTCATATGGTCAATGATATAGGTTATTGTTGGAATCAATTATAGGCCTATTTTGATATTCTTTGAATATATGGAATAAGCATGAGCACGATGTCTAGTGTCACAGTCATAGTTGTACATTATCATGTTTTGAAAATATGAAAATATGACTAAAAACGTCAACATTACCAAATCTGACTGGAATGGAATGTTATCGACTTTTTGAAGTATTAAATCATACAGAAGTCAATCTAAATTAATTTAGATCAATAGGTTTTATATTATGACATACTATTTTTCTAATATATAACCTGTTGATCTAAATCTATTTAGATTGTATAAAAGAATGACCCTGACATAAAAGACCGTTGATCCAAATTCATCAAGATTATAACCATGAGATATGGTTCAGTTTCCTGACATCTGTGATTCAATAAAACAAAATCATAATGTCTTCTTGATAAAATTGCATACATTTTAATTTTCTTAGGTGTCTTGACATTTACTTCGAATCAAATGTGACCAAAGAAAGATTTTGTAATATGTTTGTATTCCAGATAATTGTGATTATATATATATCTGGGGACATTCAAAGCAAACGGTATTAACTAATCTTCTAAGCATTATGTATATCTAGTGTATGGACTACCAAATCTCGTTTATGTTTCATGTATCCTTACGTGTTTGTATTTGTATTGCCAACTTTTGTCCTATGTTGTTATATGCATACTGTGGTCACTGTTGCCAAACCGAATGTATGTAAAACATGAAAAAGATAGAAATAAAAAAAAGTCTTCTAAGCATGAATTCGACAATGATGGTAGGCCTAATATGTATCACTTTAACTTTAGAAGGTTTTTTAGTGCGTGTTGAAATGGAACTTTGATCTTAAACGAGGTAAGTAATATAAGAGAATCAATTATCGTTTATATAACTTACTAATAATATATTATTAATCTACTCACCGTTTTAGCTGTCTCACTTCCAGCTTACCTATGTCCCTCTTTGGTCAATTTTAGGTTCAAACCACCATTTTATTTTGAATATTGGTTGATGGCGGATATCACTACTCTTCAAACACACTCACGTTCATTGGTAAGCTTCCCTTGCAAGGCACGTATCGAAATACGTGTTTTGACTCCCTGGCGATAATATGTTTATTTCGCGTTATTTAGAGTTAAATATACTGAAACAATAGTTTTATAATTATCATATTTTGAACAAAATAAGATAGATTTAACCAGACATTACGGGTAATCTACTACTTGTCAACTATAGAATATTGAAATTAGTGAAAAAGCAATTATTAATGTTTCGCTCAAAGAAAAACATGCACTGTGGAAACGCCAATTGTTGATGTTCCATCAATATGTATACAATAGGTTACTTGGTCATACATGCAACCAATTTCACCATTCCAGTCGTTGCTCGTAACGCTAATTTTAACAATAGCCGATAGATCAACCTCTGTTACTGACCAATTCAAATATATAACCAATGTGTCAATATTTATAGTTTTTCATTTTGATTTAGAATTTAACAATATGTCTTTGAATACGTTATATTAATTGGGACATGTAATGACTTGATTAATGGACAATATCCACATACATCTTAATTGTACATTTTTATTTGTTTCTTTTTTCATTTTATATATTTTTCTTTTATAAATGTTTGATTTTATATTTCCCTCAATCGTTTTTAGTGTTTCAATAAAGTTTGAGATTGAGTCGCACTTAAAATCATTACAACAACGCTTTAAGTGATCATTCCGTGTCTTGTGATGAGGTTATCTAATTGATCAGTCACACAAGATTTCATCTTGCATAAATTAGAAATATCACAAAACCTCATATCAATGCCAAATGACGTTTTAACAACGCCAAGAGCAAAGTCTTGACCGACATACCGTATGCAAAATTCGTCATTTCCGGAATATTTAATAGCGTATTAGCTCTTTATGTTACTGTGAATGTGAAGGTATAAGGAATATCAGCATGCTTTATTTCTCAAATAATGTCTTTTGTCAAATGTATGGACTGTTGACTATATATCTCGTTTATTCAAAAAAGCTTAATGTCATGACATCATTCTGTTTTGTTCTTTTACTTTTATGAGCTCATGGCATGCTGGGATAATATTGTAATATATGATAATCATTAAAAAGGTAACCCAATGGTTAAAGTTACACTGTAGTTTTAATTTGTCCAATGTTATATGTTGTCCATCAAACAGTCGACAATGTTTCCTTATTATTGAATTTTAGAAATGAACATGTTATTAAAAATGTTGTTTTTTATATCAACCTAGCAATGATGTTAAGAAAGTTGTATGTTTGAAAATGTACTACAGGCCTGTCGCCTTCTCAGTAATGATAAAGATTGATTGATTTACTTTGTTAAATAACTAACGCATTTTCAAAAGAAAAAAATCATTAAGTCTAATTTACATCTGGTGGACTGCATCATTTTTAGTTATTTACTTTTGAAACCGACCATGCAATATTTGACCTCCAAAACATTGTACGATGAATGTTCGAATCACAATTCGTTTTCATAAAATTAAAAAAAGACACTTCCGTCCTTGCCCATTATCAATGTCTTCAGAGCGATAATTGGATTGAAAATCCAGTTACATCAACCTTTTAAAGGCGTGAGACACCGCACTTCCGACAATCGCTTTACATTGAGACGAAACTAAAGAGACAATGTGGTGACCATCATTCTATCCCCACATGATCAGCAGATCAGCCATACCCGAGCTTGCTCGCACTGAGCTGCCTCTGTGGGGAGAGAATAGGTGACCATGTGCATTTCTTTCATTTCCCGCATCTTGTTCAAGTGTTGATCCTGTGGTTGCATCAAACACGAGATCTATCTCTCTCCTTCCTTACAGAGAAGACGGGGCGACCATTTAGCCCCCTGTCATCACCAAGTTTCTCTGGTGGCACCAAACAACATTTGTACCCTGTAATTCCTTGCTTGGCTCCAGTTTCAAACTAGTTTCAATCGATAAACAGGTGCCATAATTTAAACAACGACTGTGAGTCCTCTTTCCTGTATGGCTGTCCAGTACTTAACTTTTATGATATATTGGCAGTTTAGACCAATTATCCTTATGTTTCCTCAATGACATGCAAGTTAAGGAACCAGTTGAAAAATTGTCCCATTCAGCATATATTGTAGTTAACTGTACTTCGTCAGAATACGTTAAGTATCACTTTATTGTCAATCTAAATAAATTTAGATCAACAGGTTTTATAAAAGGCCAAACAGTATGACAAAATAAAAAATCTGTTGATCTAAATTTATTTAGATTGCTTTATTGTTAATGTTATTTTAGCATGACCCGCTTACATAAGACATGATGTCATGTTTATGTCATGTTTAACAGAACTATTGAACGAAACAACTTTGATAGTAGGCTATTTGATTCGTAATAAACTTGTAGATGTAAGTCCAGTTTAAGTCTAATCGATACACATACATGTAGATGTATCATAAACTGCCGCGTAAAGGAACGTATTACACGTTATAATGCAAAAGAAACAAATATTAACGAACATTTGATTATAGCCCATGAGAAGGGACTTTACTGCATGCATTGATGCCAAAGGTCTCAAAACGCTATCTTGATTAACAGTAGCACGTTTTTAGTGGAAATATAAGGTGATGTAAGGGAAATGAAAATAAATGGTTCCAATTGAAAGACAATGTATTTAAACTAAATGGAGCAGTAATAATTCAAACATATAATGTAAAGTTAAGCCGTGCGATACCTTATTCTTTCGAAAATGAATAAAATGTGTTCACACAAAAATGGCCGCCAATGGATTTTATGTGAATCTTCAAACTTTGTCCTCTGACTATGGATGATTGGCTTGTGCAATGAGATTTTTGACACTATCAAAATAATACATTAAGCATTAGGATACAATTATCGGTGATAATTTCAAAATATAAAATCATCAAAAAACGTGCTACTGCCCCTTTAAGTTACTTTGTCTATCAAATGTCAATTCTGACTGACTCAAAAAATGATAATCCTGTTATTCTTTACACTTGTTATATCTTTTGGTTTACAACAATAGTTTACTATTAATTCCATTTTTAATAATCGTCAATATTTAAATGGCCTATTACACATTATTTCACTGAATTATCTTGTGTAGATTTTTTATTGGGGGGGGGGGGGGGGGTGTCAAAATGAGTGAAAACGTTCTAGTGCACAGCAGTTTCATCAACGGCGTTAGTCCTCTTTCCTGTTTGAGAGACAGAATTAAGAGCTTTTATGAGGTACTGACAGTTAAGACCAATTGATCCGCATGCGTATTTCCGGAACCATGTTAATAAAATCGATTCAATCAGCTCTGCATGGTATTCAACTTACCAATACTACTCATAAGCATAGCTTTATCTAGCTCTTTGGATAAACAAAATTCTATATTTTAACAAAATCCATAATAAAAAGATATGATGTTGTTAGACTTAAAGTCGAAACATCATCACCTTTATTGTATTGACTTTGATGGGCATTCTAGAAGTTGTGATGATGAAGAAGATGAAGGCAATATTATGGATATATCTTTTTCGGACATCAATTTCTTGAGAACAACATTAGAATCTATAGCTATGTCGAACGTCGCAAACGTGAATAAAAAAAGTTGTCTATCCATAATATCCTTCATCTTCTTTATTGTATTGATTTTAAATCTTTTAAACATACATGTCAGTGCAAGTCTTTCCTATGATCATTTCAAAGTGGTTACAATCCAGTAATATCATTCTACAGTAAAATAGTGTAAGAAAATATATTGAGAACCTCCTACCAAATCTCTTTGAGTATTTCTACAACTGTGGCATGAATTATGTTACTACACAACGCGACCCTTTTTACCTGTTATTTACCAATATTGGTTAATTGAGAAAAAAATCTAAAATGTCGAAAGAGTCGAAATAGTATCATGGTATCACTTAACTTTGGACGATGTTATATGTTTATGCATATATGCTGCATGGGATATTCGTTTCAAAACAAGTAGTTTAGTAGCTTAATGAAAAAATGGTTTCGCATGACTTGCAGTGCAGTGAGCAATTGGCATTACGTGAAAACATGTTTGAAGTTCAAAAACTATTCTAATTATTAGTGGCATCCTGCTACATCAGCGTATTTGTCTCCGCTAATGCTACAACCTATCAACCTATCAACCTATCCCCTATATATAGCAAGCCAATCAAATGATGCCCTTTCAGCGATAGCGGCAAACTAGTTTCTTCGCTTCGTTCCGCGTGCTCACCTCGTGATTCAAATTAACCAATAGGAGTGCTATTAGATAATAAATCTGATTCTCATTGCAGTCTCCCGCTAAGCTCCAAATCGTGCGCTCTTAGATTTCCATGTGCGACATCACTAGACAACAGTGCACCTGAGCAGTAGCGCTGAGCAACCTCCCGTCAGCGATACGACAGAAGACTATAGGAGGATATCAGGGGATAGGTTGTAGCATTAGCGGAGACATATATGCTGATGTAGCAGGATGTATTAGTGGAGCCATTCACAGTTTCTATCACTTGAAGATCGAGTTGGTGTCAAAGGCAATCATTATTCTCTTGCACATGCACAAGTTTAATCTAGGAATTGTCGAGGCGATGTCCAAGTAATCAAATGCAACAAGATTTGACCCGGTGTGACCTTCTATCTGACCAGCCTAATCAGGTTCTGTCCATGGTAAAGTCTGGTGTTGCAAGGTCAGCAAGTGTGGTCCTTAGTTCACTGAAGATTCTGTCGAGGCTTGACTGGGGATGGATAGTCTTTAAGATCATTTAGAAATATTGAAATAAACTGGGGGCAAATGTTCATCTTGACGGACATACGAAGAAACAAAAAAAGCCTTTAAAAAGGCAAGCTTTGGGGCACTACATGTATATAGAACCAGGAGGTTTAGGTTAGGGAGGACGGACACGGGGACTTTTACTTGAATAAATTGTTCCAATCGGAGACGCATGTTCTTTACTCTTTGATTTGATAGTTATTAGTACACTATGTACATAGTAAAACATCTCGTTCATTCCGCGTAAATTCCAACAATGATAGATACGTCTCCTATCTCAATTGTGATATAAAATTATTAATACGGTATTTCAAATTTATGTTTCTTTAAAAGATAGCTGACAAGAGCCAGTGATTAATTATAAGATTAATAGTTGCGCTAGTAAACTTTCCGGGTTCCATTGTTTTCAAATACCCGCAAATTTGGTTTAAACCCGACGAATTACCCATTGACTTTCAGGTTAATTACATGTTGCAAGAATATTTTTCCTTTATTGAGTGTTGATCGAATTACAGCCCAAAGTTGCTGATAAATTTAGTTCATAATTTTCATTATGAAAGAGGATGACATTTAAGAATATTTTATCATACTTTAGGCCCAATGTCGATACTTTGTTCGAAAAACACCTTTAACCGTAAATAAATCATCCATAACGTTATGTTTTGAAACATGAAATTTGAAAATGGCCTGTTCAGTACCATTTTTTCCGTGAAGCGATGAGATGCATTGAGTGAACGATCAGTCATTGACAAAGCGGGACATTCAGTAAAAAAAATATTGAAGGAACCGAATTCCTAGTTGATACAAAAATGGAATGTCGTTTCCGAATGTGGAATGCAAAAAAATAAACCGAATAACTACAAAACAGCTCACATGCATATGCAAAATTGATATTTATTAAGGGTGTAAACGCTCACCCATATATTGTTGAAAATATACGATATATTTTACATCATAACATTATTATAATAATCAGTTTCCAAATTAAAGCTTGCCAATTATGTGTTACCACGTGCACCCATACGGTCACGTTGGGATAAATTTGCTACAGGTATGTCCATTGGTCGTTCGAAATACCAGGATATGCTTAAAACAAATAGCATTGGCTGAAACTTCTCTTTGAAGTTTCCAAGAGTAAAATAGTGAGAAACTTCTGCCATTAGTTTTCAAAATCAAATGTTACATAACATGGGGTCCCTGGACCCTTACGCAATAAGAGTAATATAATTACCGCCGTTACAAACACGATTTTATATCTTGATACACAACATTTGTACCTCTAAGTTTGCAATTCATAATGCATTTTGTGAAAATTAGCTATATTATAAGAATTATATTTATAAATGCTTATTTATTTATATTATAATATTGTAATATTTTACGATGTTAATTCATAAAAAAAATTGTAGTAGTAGTAGCATTTTTTTCTCGTTGAGGTCAGGAGTCTTTCTCGTAATATCTATCAACATAAGACATGCCCTCGTTCAATCATTTTAATAGAACTAGCTCCTCTTATAAGAACATCCGCGAGAAATTTCATATCACTGAAGAAATATTGAATCATGTCAACGAAATAATAGATTTTATTAAAAAAGGTGATTTCAATCATTTGTTTGTCATGAGTAAACTGTTGAAATCAACTGATTCCAATCCAATTTCAAAGAAATTTACGGACTGCTTCATGAGCAATTCCGTTATTTTTAGCACTGATTGTTTTGCGTTTTAACGAATACTTTTAGAATACTTATGAAATGACCTACAAAAAAAAGTAATTTGTGTCTGGTTTCAATTTTGCACTGATAATTGGACGGTAATGCTAAGTGTATTATTTTGATAGTGATAAAAATCTCTGCTTCATTTTGATTAAATACATTGTCTTTCCATCCAACCATTTATTTTCATTTTTCTGACATTACCTTATATTTCCCCTAAAACGTGCTACTGTCCCTTTTAGATGATACTTTCCTTCAACAATCGATACTTCTCGATCAGATGACTATGACTATTGGTAGGGTTTGGCATATTAGACCCGGGCATCTCACAGAGTGGCTCTTAAAACTCGCCAAAAAGTCTTATTTCACTATTTTTTCTCGGATCAATATACTACTTACCATTTTTAAGCCCAATATCCAGTGCAATCACTGCTCATTGGCTGTACATTATTTCCCTGAAGGAAGTACTTTCAAAGCCGCTACGAAGCGCTTCGCGCGACCACATAGGTCCGTACTTCCCGTATTCAGGTTCCCGATTGTACAGATGGGTAGACTGAGTGCAATTTGGATGAAGTGCCTTGCCCAAGGACACAACACGGTGTAATGCCCAGGTCACAAATCTTTGGTGTCTCCATCTGGATTCGAACCCTGGTCTTTGGCGTGATAGGCAAGCACGCTAACCACTACACCACCGCGCTCCAAACATCTCGTCTCGCCAAACATAAACTGAACTCCAAAAGAAATGTTACACCCCTTTGAATTTAAATATAATAAAAACTAACGTGTTCAGAGTAATTTACTTTGTTGTGTTGTAACACTCCATCAGTTTCGTGTTGTGTGCTAAAATAGAAGACCTGTAACTTTAATGGTAAATAAGTTCGTCCAGTTCTTCACGGGTGGGGTCAATTGCCTATTTCCGATCATGCAATAACTGAAGTGAAAATTGTAAAAATTAACCAAACTGACTTTGTTTTTTTAATAATGAATTCACAATCATAAAAATAGGTAATTAGTTATGTTTTTGGAAATATTACTCGTTTTTTTGTCTGAAAATGACGAAATATTGAGATTTGTTATTTTTCTATTCTAAACACAACCATAAGATTCTAAGAAACGTTTTTGTAAAAAAATGTGCTGAACGACTGTTTTAGAAATCTTTGGTACATGTTTACGGACTACATTTGTTTCTAAATCTTTCTAAATAGTGAACTTCTGAAACATTTTGGTTTTCATCAGAAGGATCATGTCACCAAAACGTAGCCATAGAATTTTTACCACGCATGAAATGCACATGAAATCAGTTGGTAACGGGTATAAAAGGCCCCTGGTTTCGTTATTTCACACCATAATTCAATAACAATGCCGAGATTAACAACTGAAGAGCGGGAAAAGCGATTGGAATTCTGCAGACTGGGTCCACTGATGGAGAAGTCGCTGCCGCTTTCGGATGTCATCGTCTCACCATTCTTAGGCTGCGTGGACATCTACAATAGACTGGGTCGACTCGAGACAGAGCTATAAGCGACAGGCCGCCAGTGACAACCCCGAAAAAGACCGGTACCTGCTTCAACTGCATCTCAGGAACGCATTCGAGCCGCCACAACGACAGCTTCTACTGCACTTGGACACCGAATCAGTCCCAAGACGGTGAGAAGAAGGCTCCAACAACATGGACTCATGGCATACTAGCCGATGCGAGCAATGCTGTTGACGCGCCGACATCGACAAAACAGGGTTGCTTGGGCCATAAATGTTCGACGTTGGCAGAACCAAAACTGGCAGAGAGTGTTATTTTCCGACGAAAGTCGTTTCCAGATGCACATAGCAGACGGGAGAAGGAGGATCTACCGTCGCAGGGATGAGAGGGAGGCACGCTTCTGCGTACAGGAAATTATCCTTTTCGGTGGAGACAGCGTCATGGTTTGGATAGGATACGCGGCAACTCAACCACCGGCCTCATTGTCATTGACGGCAATCTGACGGCGCAGAGGTACATTGACAGGGTCCTACAGCCAGAGGTCATCCAATTCTTACAACGCCATTCAAACAGCCCTTTTCAACAGGACAATGCTCGTATTCATGTAGCCAGAGTGACGTTACAGTACCTCAACGTCAACATGCATGTTTTGTCTTGGCCTGCCAGATCGCCCGATATGAATCCCATTGAACACCTCTGGGATTACATCGATCCAAGGATCCGTCAACGTCGACACAAACCACACAGACGTCAACAACTTATTGCTGCATTGATGGCCGAATGGAGGCAGATACCACCTGCTTTCACCAGACAACTGACGTTTTCTGTGAGACGAAGAGTTCAGGCATGTTTGAATGCCAGATACTGATAACATACAATTTGTCATTTAACTAATGAATAATCTAGGATTTTGTTGTTTTTGTGCATGATCGGAAATAGGACAATTGACCCTTCCCATTAAGAACTGGCGATAACTTATTTTCCATTAAAGTTACAGATCTGCTATTTTTGCACAAAACACTAAACTGATGGAGTGTTACAACACAACAAAACACATTTTTCTGAACACGAAACTTTTTATTATATTCAAATTCAAAGGGGTCTAACATTTCTTTTGGCTTTCAGTAGACATGTAGACACTTGTTGAGCTTTTGTTAATAAACAACCATACTTTTAGTATTGTTTACAAGTAAACAAATATAAGGAGGAGAGAGTTGTGAAGTTACAATTCACTTGTTGTCAGTATCCAAACCAATCCTAGATGATAATGTAGAGGCATATATGGATGACAAGATCTGTGTTCATTGTATGCGACGTTTTGACACAGATTCTTGTGTCGTTCTCAAACAGAACTTCTAAAATACCTCTTAAAGAACCCATCTTAGATCGTTTGACCGATGACACGAACATGGGCCAAACCAATTGAGGCTTCTAAAGATTTAAACAGATTGCAACTAGAATTATTTGTATTTGCAGCTTAGTGAAAATCTCCCTATTTAAAAGTGGTTAACAAATATGCAGCAAGAGGTTCAAATACTCAACATCACTTGCTATTTTCAGCAGACACTACACGATGTCATACCAAAATGAAGCTGCGGGTATTCCTTAATAGGATAATTTAAGATTCTCGAAAACGACATTCCATCCAGCTATGTCATGTTCTTACGTCATGTGTTGTAAAGGTTAGTATCTGACACAGTCCTATTTCTCTTGGAGTTAGATTCAGTCTGATTAAAATTGACTGTGCTTCGAGGAAATAGAGTGTAAAAATATTAACTCTAGTGGGGTTCGAACCACACCCAGCTCGGCTTTCCTCTCATTCACAGTCTGAAGGCACGCCCACTACCCCAATGTTCTGACGTAAACTCATCCAGCCAATCACAAGGACGGCGGCAAGTAACTCCTGTGAAACTGTACATATAGTATGTTATTTTATTTATCATTTTAAGTATCTCATAACTCCTAATGGAGTTGCCCAAGGTTTATTATGTATATCATGTATTTTAAAAATGTAATATAATACTTTTATCATGATTGAGGTGAGACAAATAACATATTTGTCTGTCTGTTCAATCTATAAGTGACGATGTGATTGGTCCGCTTGTAACTAGATTTTATCTGCGCTTAACTGGTGTTGAGCAAAGGCCTAGCTGGGGTGCTTTCAGACCGTTGTGGATAGGAAAGCCCTGATACAAAATTTTTAATTTGTTTCTCTCGAAACGCGATCGATTGTAATCAGACTGTGTTAGATTTGAGTTTTTCCTAGTGATATGTGAAATAAGCGTGAAATAACTGTGCGGCTCTGTGGAAAGGATTCCTGCAATTTGAAATTATATGATCCAGAAAACTATTAACTTGGTTAAATTTGGACTTTGTGAAATTAAACTTCGAAATGTCTTGACATTCAAGAATCTAATATACCCTGTAATGTTCTTTTCTTTTTCCTACGATATTGTGACTTATGGTATCTGGACTTTAATTTAAGTTTAAATAATAGGTTCTTTTCTTTTTTTCTAATGAAATAGTGCCTCATGGTCACTTTAGGGGATAGTGGAATCCCTGTGGAAAATAGTCAACTATTCATTTCCTGCTGCCCATGAAGATCTTGCGAAACCGTTTCCAACCCCTCATTCATAATTTTTACAGAGGATTTGCCACGTTATTCGTTTTATTGATATAATCAATGAAAATGGTTCATCTAAATTCAATCATGTTGTTCCTCAAGCGTTTCTATAACCCTATTTGCAGTATTTATGACAATATTTATGTATCATATTGTGTATTTTATTCTTATATTGTTTGTCATATTTATCTACTTTTACCCTAAATTTCACCTCGATGTATAGTCAATAGAGTGCCAATGGATTTGTAGGCAATCCCCCATAACGTCCCTTTTCATTCATTTTAACAAAAGTGGCCGTGCAATTGTTCAAAGAGAAGGGTGGTGCTTATGCAAAGGTCAGTCATCAAAAGTGAGAAGATGTCAGAAAAAAATGACAGTTGATGCGGCAAGTTGAAAGGATGACCCACGATTTCACTGCATTTTTGGAAATAAAGTTTGTTATAATTAATAATAATAAAAATTAGGGTATTTGTATAGCGGACATATCCACACCGAATGCATGCTCAAGGCGCTCCCTAAATTATTACCCTGGTCTAACCCAATCTGCCGATTAAGCGCTTGATGGGTCCCCCTCCAACACAACTTTCACCAGGTACCCATTGCCTGCTGGGTGAACAGAGGCACATTTTGAATAAAGTCTCTTGCCTGAGGCGACACCACAAGTTATACAACTCGTGTCTCAGTGTGGGGCAGGGAATTACCCTTCAAACTCTCAGTTCATTCAGCAATGAATCGGGTAACCCACCCATCCGGCGAGCCACGTCAGATGTTGCTGAACTACACTGATAGCGGTCAACTGAGCTTCGCACAGGACCACGTGCCACCATTGTACTATAGGCCTACGTTAAAATGTTGCCGGTTGTCGAAGAGGTTTTAGCGATCCTCCCTTGATTATTAATAAACAAGTTATGTCTCCACTGAATTTGTTCAAATTTGAAATATATGTTTGTCACAACAACTAAAGCGATTCAAAAGTACCAAAATACTTGGATTTCTTATTTTTCTGTTAGGTCAGATAATAAGATTCGAACCTCTGTGCGTATTGTCACGATTCTTGACTTCTTTTTTCTAATGAAATAGTGCCTCATGGTCACTTTGGGGGATAGTGGAATCCCTGTGGAAAATAGTCAACTATTCATTTCCTGCTGCCCATGAAGATCTTGCGAAACCATTTCAAACCTCTCATTCATAATTTTTACAGAGGATTTGCCACGTTATTCGTTTTATTGATATAATCAAAAAAGAAGAAGAAATCTTTATGAAAATGGTTCATCTAAATTCAATCATGTTGTTCCTCAAGCGTTTCTATAACCCTATTTGCAGTATTTATGACAATATTTATGTATCATATTGTGTATTTTATTCTTATATTGTTTGTCATATTTATCTACTTTTACCCTAAATTTCACCTCGATGTATAGTCAATAGAGTGCCAATGGATTTGTAGGCAATCCCCCATAACGTCCCTTTTCATTCATTTTAACAAAAGTGGCCGTGCAATTGTTCAAAGAGAAGGGTGGTGCTTATGCAAAGGTCAGTCATCAAAAGTGAGAAGATGTCAGAAAAAAATGACAGTTGATGCGGCAAGTTGAAAGGATGACCTACGATTTCACTGCATTTTTGGAAATAAAGTTTGTTATAATTAATAATAATACAAATTAGGGTATTTGTATAGCGGACATATCCACACCGAATGCATGCTCAAGGCGCTCCCTAAATTATTACCCTGGTCTAACCCAATCTGCCGATTAAGCGCTTGATGGGTCCCCCTCCAACACAACTTTCACCAGGTACCCATTTCCTGCTGGGTGAACAGAGGCACATTTTGAATAAAGTCTCTTGCCTGAGGCGACACCACAAGTTATACAACTTGTGTCTCAGTGTGGGGCAGGGAATTACCCTTCAAACTCTCAGTTCATTCAGCAATGAATCGGGTAACCCACCCATCCGGCGAGCCACGTCAGATGTTGCTGAACTACACTGATAGCGGTCAACTGAGCTTCGCACAGGACCACGTGCCACCATTGTACTATAGGCCTACGTTAAAATGTTGTCGGTTGTCGAAGAGGTTTTAGCGATCCTCCCTTGATTATTAATAAACAAGTTATGTCTCCACTGAATTTGTTCAAATTTGAAATATATGTTTGTCACAACAACTAAAGCGATTCAAAAGTACCAAAAAACTTGGATTTCTTATTTTTCTGTTAGGTCAGATAATAAGATTCGAACCTCTGTGCGTATTGTCACGATTCTTGACTTGACTGTATCAATCCGGACTATACTTTGTGGCATTTTAGAAGTTCAAAGTCAAATAAGGACAATATCTATGGATGAAAACATATTTATTCATGAATTGCGACGTTTCGATACAGATTCTTGTATTGTTATCGAGACTGTTTTATTCGGATCATACTTGATGGTATATGGTGAATAAATGAACCACATTTTTTGTATAAGAAATTAAAAATGAGACCATTGTTATCAAAAATCAAAATTATGTACGCGTAACTATGAATACTGGAGACAACTTAATTAAGATGCAAAATAATATCAAACAATTTAGTTTTACTGTTAAAATAGTTCAATGCCAGCTCTTACCAACGCCACTGGTACGTTTAATCAACTAAAATCATGTCCGATATTCTATCTGTTTGTAAGGAGGTAAAACTGCTCCCTCCTTCGTTGACCTTAATGCCTCTGCAAAGAAAAAGGTTAACTTATTGTAAGCAGCTTTTATTCAGCAAACAATTTCTAATGTCTTTGTCCACAAGGTTATAAACGGTTCCAAACTTATTTAACTGGCGCAACATAATCATTTTAAAAAAGGCCAAATTATGACATTTACCTGTTTTTACATATAATAAAGAAATGAATTTCATCATGTGTTTGTTTACATGGTTCTAACCTGTTTGAAACTCATAAGTTAAACTTGTATAATTTCACACTTTGAAATTTACACGTATCCTCGAACGTTGATTGGTCCAGGGCATGGCCATGTGGACGACGATTCATCGATTCATTTCCCATGAACTCACAAAAACAGTGTTCATACTTTTGTGAACGTTTTCAAGTCGTGTGAACATCGACCGGAACTACTTTGATTCTCCGTCCAACATCAAACCAAATGTTAATCAAGAATTTGTTAGTAAAAATTACCTATGGAATTGTAATCATAGCTTTTTTTTCCAAGTAGTAGTACACTTAATTACTGTTGTTTATATATTTTGACGAAGATACCCCTGAAAATGGCGGCCAGCATGACACGACGTAATGCATAATGTAAGTCAGATAACTCTGATCTCTTGTCCTTGCACGAAGGGATTTTATACAAGTTTGCGCTTCCTTTAGCAAATCTTAGTACATCGTGTTATCTTATCTCATATATAACACAGACTTACTTTGATAAATATTTTGTTTCTTTTCAAATTGGGATTATTTCTTGTCGCATGTCGCAGTGTTACTCGTTCAAAGGAAAAAACAGTATTCACATCATTCCGCCGTTCCATTCCATATATGGTGCGAAATTATAAGAATTGAATGTCAGTTTGTGTGTTTGCGAGCTCGCAAGCTCGCTTGGTTCACACAAGTTTGAATGTAGCTTTTACATCGTTCATTTTCCAGTGCAAACACACAAACTGACATTCAATTCTTAAATAACTGACCAAGCTTGCGTCGATCCATTCAGAAAAGAGCATTTCGCATATATTTAAAAGTCTAGACTTATTCAAGAAAAATGTACAAAGGTATAAAATCTTGTTCTATTCACACGTACATTAGTTCGCTTAAAACGATTTTAGTACAACACACTGAAAATTTATTTCTAATTTCCTACCTTTTCTTTAAAGTTGTTACGATTTTATTTCCAATTATGATGAAGAATGTACCATCATGACAGGGTTGACGCAAATAAAACTTTTCCTTTATTGACTTCTTTGTATTCATGTCGCACTGCCATCTCCAAGTTCTTCGTTTAATACACATGTACCAGGTGATAAACTGCCCTGAAAGACATTGAAAACCAAAGTTTGAGGAGATATTGACCGAATGTTCTATATTATGTCAATACAACAATTTGATCTAACACAATTATTTTGATCTGAATACATATTAGTCTCCTAAAAAAGCAAAGGCATAGGTGATTTTGAGAATTTTTGTCGAGTGTAAAAACAAATTAAATAATATAAATATGATATTTCCTTCAAAAACGTCCTTGTTATATGATGGTTTACGGCTTTAGTATACAACATCGAATATTTTATACTTCTTGTTTATTGAGACTCATTAAAAGACTATTTTGGGAAAAAACATTATTTGGAAAAAAATGTCAAGCAGAATTCACCTGAGAGTAAACGATAGATCATGTGGTACCTTTAACCAACCAATGGTACTCATGAGTTAAATTTTGTTATTCAATTTTAAAGGAACAAAGGTTATCATTTTGCATCGACAAATTGTCGGAACAGAAAACGTCGTCGAGTGTGAAATTGAAACCGAAGTTTCATGATTCACAGTAGCCTGGCATCAGAATATTCATCATCGTCCTATTGCGCATAATTAGTTCGTACCTACAGGCCACTTCCGGTCAAAAGAGTTAAAGACAACGTACCTTCAACTTCAATTTTCATCATCAGAAATGATAGATCTACATGTACTCTTTTATACTCCTTGGTGTCACGACCTCTGTAGTTGATTGAACTGATGTATTCTTTTAAATTTAAGAAAAAGACAAGCCTGAAAAAAAAAAAACTAAATAATTCTCAGGGTATACATAGTAACAAATGTGTATATTGCAATAAATCTATGGCTGTGATAACCTTAAACATGCATGTGGTGTATTACAGATTGAACAGCTAATATCGTTTTTTTTAGTTTAGTTTAAACATATTTTATTCATCAGAAAAGGATTGGGTACAAGTTATACAACTTAGAAAACCCTCTCCCTAATATGTACATTAAATATTATTTGCATTCGTTTAACAAGATGGACAGAAGAGAACAGATAAAATACAAAACTGATACAATAATTAAAGGAACCTTTTTGTTTGACTTATGTAGGTTTGAACAATTTTGAATATACTCTGATTTATATGGATATTTAGATCAGCATTGCCACACAAGAGTAAGTCACAAGTAATGTTCAAGTTGGTAACACTGCGTGAGTTTGCCATCATGACAGTTCTTTCTAAATTATATAAGTTACAATTAAACAAGTAATGGTAAGAATTCTCACAATTATTTCCACATGAACAGCTTGGCTCGGCTTTTTTCTAACTCTTGTATTATCAAAACCAAAACCACATTCACTCGGCAAGTATCTGTTCATCGTCCATCATTATGTTGCTTGAATATATATTACTTATTTATGAGATCGACTATCAGAGGAGCTTCCTCATTGAAAAGTTATTCAAACGATTTTACGAGTATGTATCTGTATGCCTGATAGTGATAATATCTATCAATGTTATTTTACGAGCATTTCATATTTGATAATTACTCAGAAATCATATCATTCAATCAATCAATCGTTTATTCAGTAGAAAGGCCTACGGCCCACGTACAGAATTTACATAGTCATGTATTCAGAGTTGCTATTTGTTAAATAAATTACGTAAAATTAAAGCGTCTTTAATATAATTTGAAATCGACATTAGATAAGCAGAATTATCATTTTGAAGGTTATGGATCATGATATCTTCATTAATATGCACAGGTATATTCTCAAAGTATTTAAGACGTAGATCTTTATATACTGGACATTTATAAAGAAAATGAAATTCGTCTTCCACATAATTGGATTTTACAGTAGCGATTTTGGCGAGGAATACCATCACGTCTACCAATATTTTTGTAAATGGCTAAATCTCCAATTCTTAATAAAGTAATCATACGCCTTGCCTCCTTAGACTTAAGAGTTATGGGATAATTTTCCAAACAAAACTCAGTTTTGAGTTTAGAATATAAATAAATATTGAATACTCATTTATCTCAGACATTGTTGATTGAACAGAACAATTCTTTATCCTTGTTTCAACTTTAATAAGGAAAATATCCTTGAAACCCACACCTTGATTCTCCCACATGAAACCTACACCTTGATTCTCCCACATGAAACCTACACCTTGATTCTCCCACATGAAACCTACACCTTGATTCTCCCACATGAAACCTACACCTTGATTCTCCCACATGAAACCTACACCTTGATTCTCCCACATGAAACCTACACCTTGATTCTCCCACATGAAACCTACACCTTGATTCTCCCACATGAAACCTACACCTTGATTCTCCCACATGAAACCTACACCTTGATTCTCCCACATGAAACCTACACCTTGATTCTCCCACATGAAACCTACACCTTGATTCTCCCACATGAAACCTACACCTTGATTCTCCCACATGAAACCTACACCTTGATTCTCCCACATGAAACCTACACCTTGATTCTCCCACATGAAACCTACACCTTGATTCTCCCACATGAAACCTACACCTTGATTCTCCCACATGAAACCTACACCTTGATTCTCCCACATGAAACCTACACCTTGATTCTCCCACATGAAACCTACACCTTGATTCTCCCACATGAAACCTACACCTTGATTCCCCCACATGAAACCTACACCTTGATTCCCCCACATGAAACCTACACCTTGATTCTCCCACATGAAACCTACACCTTGATTCTCCCACATGAAACCTACACCTTGATTCTCCCACATGAAACCTACACCTTGATTCTCCCACATGAAACCTACACCTTGATTCTCCCACATGAAACCTACACCTTGATTCTCCCACATGAAACCTACACCTTGATTCTCCCACATGAAACCTACACCTTGATTCCCCCACATGAAACCTACACCTTGATTCCCCCACATGAAACCTACACCTTGATTCCCCCACATGAAACCTACACCTTGATTCCCCCACATGAAACCTACACCTTGATTCTCCCACATGAAACCTACACCTTGATTCTCCCACATGAAACCTACACCTTGATTCTCCCACATGAAACCTACACCTTGATTCTCCCACATGAAACCTACACCTTGATTCTCCCACATGAAACCTACACCTTGATTCTCCCACATGAAACCTACACCTTGATTCTCCCACATGAAACCTACACCTTGATTCTCCCACATGAAACCTACACATTGATTCTCCCACATGAAACCTACACCTTGATTCTCCCACATGAAACCTACACCTTGATTCTCCCACATGAAACCAAAACCAGAAGTTAATAAAACCGTTCTGACGTGATAAAGTCAACTTTATCCAAATTATTCATCATAAGTTAAACCTGTTTAGGATAGCGATCCGTCGGCATTTCAAGAAATCTCAGCCAAAATTTAATGACTCTTTACAATGAATCAACATGCAAACAGCTGCATACCAAAGGTTTGTTCACCTGCTTGTGATCTTAGTGCAAATATCATGTAATTTGGTTTCGTTTTGACGTTATTAAAATAACTCCAGGACCACTTACAGAATATCAATTGTCAATGTGTAAGATAACCATCCCCAAACCTTATTTTGGGATCGTCTTACAACACTAATGCTGAATGTCGATATTTGACATGGCTAAATAGACAGATGGGGTCAGATTTGTGAAATTCGGATTTTCGGAAATTTCGATTAAAATCATTCATGTAAACTTTGTAGTAATAAAATCAGCATAGTTACGTTACCTTAACGCAAAGGAACACATATGAATAAGATCTAAAGCTGTTAATCACTTATGAAGGTTTTTGTCGAGCAAAATAGAAATCAGTGTTTTCGAAATTTTGACCCCTGGTCACTTCAATGACCTGCCAAATTTGTTACAGCTATCTGTTATGTATGAAATACGAATATGTCAGCGCAAACTGAATCTTAACTTATGCAGTGAAATTTCATCATTATCGTTTTCGTTTTCACAATGATATGATGTCTCAAAGACGTTACAAATTACATTGGTAATTGCACTAGAATACGAAGGTAAGTGAACAAACTTAAGATACGCAGCTGTATAATGCCTTCCGCATTCTGCAAGAATAGCAACACTGGTGCTCTTATTGCTCACACCTAAGACAAACTTGCAAAATCTTACGTGAAACTGTTCAACTATTAACCATTTTTTAAAACCCCATATTTCTGAAGCATATAATGTAATCGGTTTTATCTGAACATCAAACATTTTGAAGAGAACCAATGGAGATATATTTTCTAGTTTATAACCAAGTAGCTTTACCGCAAATAAAGCCTTGGAAGCTTTGTTAACAAGATTTTGAACAGACATGGACCACGATAGTCTACTCAAAAACAATAATCTTAAGTAATTGTAGTAAGATGAAATCTTCAGCCTGTTACCTTCAAAATACGAAGCTTTACTTGTTCTAACTTTACCGCCATTCCTTAAAACTACTACTTCCGTTTTTGTCAAAACCATTTAAGATTAACAACCATCTCACTTGCTTTTGTTATAAACGTTTTAATACATGAGCTTTAGTTTTGGTAAACTTTTACTTAAACAAAGAAGAAAAATCGTATTAAGTTACTAAATTTTGCAGTTCATGGTACGACTCTATACGTGAGCCACAACTACCCATTAATGAACAAACATTAAGATATTTTGTATATTTTCTGATAGTGCCTGTATTTTACTTTGTTGATACACGAATTGTGTAATGTGGCTCTGTTATGATATATATATATATATAATATATAATTTCAAACTTGATCTCAGTGGATAAAAGTATCATAATGAACGTCTGTAAAAATGACCATTTAACATTGGCCAGAAGAAAATGAAAATGGTTATTTAAATATCAATAGTGTTGATCGATGTTCACTGAATGATTTATTGCATGTTTACTCCAAAATTCGAACATAAGAACCTGATTCTTGGTTAGTTTGATATTTAAAAGACCATTTTATCAATAAAGCGAATGCAAAGTGCAATTTCCTACACCTCATCTCCAAATCTCGATACTGATCAGTCCACGTGACATTACTGCTGATATCACCCTCTTGAGTGGTGTTGTAAATTGTTATACCCCGCTATGAACAAAGCATGAAATAAGTGTGCATATTGAGCCTCTGTTACCTTTGATCAAACGCTTTTTCACTGTTGACGAAATATCGTCATTGTAGTTGCAAATTATACAAATGCAAACAACGTACATGTGTGTAACAATATTTACGTTATTTCATCGAAAATCAATCAATTTCATGTGACAATATCGTGCCATTCATTTGAAATGTTCGAATTCACTAATGTTTCCCATTTATATTTTGCATGGTAAGATGTTAATAGTTCATTGAACGAGATTCCTAATGGTTGGCAAGGGCACCATCTAAACTGATGCAGGTTTTCAAAACAGATTTTGTACTTCTACATTTTTTAAATCTTGTTTGTTTGTTTCATGCGTTATATTCAAACATTCCGTAAGCTAAATTCCGTATGTATGTATGTGTATCAGTCCTGCTTTTTTGTTTGTAACTCGCCCATGTCACCCCGACGGAACTAAGATTACCTACCTTTTATGTTTGTCAATATACAACATGGCGAAGGGGACAGATTTTCTCAGTAGGATCTTCGGCTGTGAACCCTTGAGGTCAAATAGTCGTAGTTGTAGTGTTATTCCTTCTGTATCTTGAATGGTTACCAATATATTGTTCTTCCGATCAAGTGCTAAGGCCAGAATAGTTTTGCTCCTTAAAACTAATACAAATGGATACGTGTTTGATATAGGCAAACTGACCGGCTATATCCTTATAGAAAACTAAATTAATGTGTCAAACCGCTGTGAAATATTATCTTGACGAGACAGATGTGAGCTCATACACCCCCACCGATGTTTGTCAGTCATGGTTGACTTGTATCCTAGAGCAAATCCTGATTAGGAGAAAGTTATAAATAACACGACAATCATACTGAGTAGTCTTATTTCCCTGCTAGTAGGTAACATTGATAACTATAGATCTATGACCTTCATAATGCTATCTTAAGTCACCTTTTTTTAAGCAAAACAGCTGTGGTTGAGTATATGATATGATTGTCAATGACGGATAACACTAAGTTTTATACAAGAATCCATAATACAAATATCAACGATTGTGATTTATGAAAAATAGCATTAACGATATCAATTCTATATTTAAAAGAATAATCCACTCTACAATATACAATGCAAACAGAATTGTAATATTTTCAAAGAAGGAAGCAAGTGATAAATATTCTTGTTAACATACATACATTAATCCATGGACATATATTAATATATAATGAAAGTCTGACAATACTCAAATCATACATCGATGAAGAATGCCCGGATATAATACCCAAACTGACAGACAGATAGACATTATTTCGCAGGTGTAAGGTATAGTTTGATATGTTCATACGGATAGATAAGAAGGTTACCAGCTTAAAAGCAATATATTGTGATTAACGTGGGATAGAAACCAGTTTTGTAATATCTTCAGAAGACAAGTATCGAAATTCATAAAAATTTAAACATTATTATCTAAATGTCAACAATATTTTTGTTTACTTAACACATAAATAACTTTCTTCCCAATACTTCTGTAAAATGATATATTTGGGAAAGCGATATCTGACGGTATAAAATCAAATGGCCAGTACCATATGAGACCCTTTAACGAATATTTGATTTATTCGTGGTTTCAAAATCTGGCAGTAGTATTCAGGTTTTCGTCTCTGAAAAACGTTGGTGTCGTTTCTTTTGCCACTGAGTATAACCAGCGCTGGTCTGACTTAAACTTTAATTTAAATGATAAACAAATCATACGAAAAGAATACCTTTTACATAATAATCCTTTCTGAATTGAACCTTGTAGTTATTGATCATGAAGGGTGCGGTATAAAGTTGTCCTTTCGTGAAGACATACAATGATCGTTCCTCATAGTGTACGTGTACGTACTCGTCAGTGAACAAACCTCTGGGCAGCCCTTTAACTGTCATTTTGTGTTTTTTCAGGCCGTTGTCAAAATAGTACAAATTTTTTTTCGTCTGTACAAAAAATCCTGAAACATAAGATATGAAACTCATCACGAAGAGTTCTTATTAATGTCTTCGAAAATTCAGATTCGATCCTGCTAAAATTTATCAAAATTCGACTGTAAAATATGTTGAAGTTCTTGATTTAAACAGTATGTCATGGACACTAATATAATATCATCTTTGTAATAGTGGGATTTCATAAATCGGAAATGTATTTACCAATTGCATCACAAGTTGCAACATCAAATGGAAGTAGCAGTTCTCAAACGAGTATACAACATTTCCTTGAGCTATGCGAATCCTTTTACCAATTACATGTTTTGCCCTCTAAAGATGATACATACGGCATTTAGTAAACTGATATAGACTGTCTTTGAAGTAATAAATTTTAAAATAACATTAACTGGTCTTTAACTTGATGTCTTTGAGTGTATTTTATTTATCTTACTCTTTACCAGCAATGAAGTTATAGTTTATACTTAATCAGTTAGTTTCGTCTCGAATTCAACATTCGCGGATATGTGTTAACAACGTTGAAACTAGGAATGTCAAGGCCACAACGTGGAGTGATTACTCTGTCAATTTTCATTGGCTGATCAACGTGTAGTAGATGGGGTCAACGATTCAGTGACGTTGTGGTTGACATTTTGTCGCTTTCATATTGTTAAACTTTATTTCGTTTGCGTAATATTGCAGCTCTATTTGTTGTGAATTGTTTATATCGTTTGAGAAATATAACCTTTTAAAAGATTAAGTTTTTTTTCATGCGCAGATTTACAGTTTGCACAGCCGATTTTAAAGTTTATACCTCCGGATCCATGAACGCACAAAAAGTTCTTAAATGGACTTAAGGTTGCGCCATTAAAATTAATTCTTGAATCGATTCGATACATTGTCTTAGAAGAAACTGAAACTGTTTAATAAAGCCTCCTGGGAAATGAGGGATAGTTGATTCAATTGAGGAGCAATAAAGTCACGTGGATCCGAAAAAAAACTAGGTTCTTTGGGTTAAAGGACCGCCTCGCATACAAATAGTGCAATAACAATAAACATTGTTTATTTACCTGAATAACGTGTCTTTTGTTTCTTTGTAGATTTATCTTCTGTAATGAAATTGCTTGTGGCTGTAGCCTGGGTAACCTTCGTCGTAAATTGACCTTTATTGCTTGAGAAATTGATACCTATATAGAGATGGTATCAAATATAGGTATAACTCAGTAATAGAACATATAACGTTTAAACAGTTAACGTTTAAGTGCATGTAGGACAAAATATTTCTTACGTAGATGTGAGACACATGGTTTTTATTAGGAGGTAATTGTAAAAGATTTTATCGTTACACTTACACGCTTTGATACTACTAGGCTACCCTTCTATACCTTTCTGCAACTCATCATATATACGCTGCCTCTATTGTCCCAACTTTTATCAATTTTGGTAACCGTGAGGTTCCAAATCATAGATAGGTTAAATTCTTCAAAGACATTTAGAAGTTGTTGTGGTAATACAAGACAAATGTAATGGATAACAATTTCTCTATTGATTTCTCACGACGTGTTCAGTTACCTGAAGAAGGGGCAAGAATTGGCCAAAAACATCGTGATAAATCAATAAATAAGTTGTTATCCATAACATTTTGTATCAAAGATAGGTTGTCTCTATTTATTTCAATTTACAGCAAAGACATTCGGTTTGAATACAGGAATTTGTATTGAAGTTTGAATTTGGCGACCAAAAACCTATTTCTTTGTGACATATACTTTTAGTTTCATGTTAAGAAGGAAAACCCTTACTCTCTTTGAAAATTTTGTTCAAAGGTGATAGTCACATATACCTTCGTGTGTGATTTGGAAAATACATTTAAGACAGACATCAATTCATCAAAGTTTGAATCTTTCCGTGTCTGTAACAAAGTGCTATGAAAACTATCCCAACGATATTGAAAAGGAACTTCACGGCCCATTGATTAACACACAAAAAAGGAATGGTCGACCATTGCGGGATCGCCTCGTTGTTTCGAATGTAACTGGCTTATTTAACCCAAACATTATTAAATGCAAGTTTTCACATTTGAGTTATAAAATACTTGCATGCAGACTTTCAATTAAGATGTGTTGTAAATATAGGCAAATCATACACATATTTAAAAATAATATTGATAGCAATAAATACAGATTTGATTTTTAAAATATGGAAATTGTCACTTGCTTATTTAGTCACTTTATAATTAACAGAGAGTGAGTAGCATATAAAATGTTAGCCGCACATTTTGTTGTGGTCTTCTTTCCACAAAACGTAAACTGCATTTGGGAAAATATCACACAGAATATAATCACCATCGCCTTTAAAAAAATCTATGATCTTTACCATAAATATAATATGCTGGTTAAAATGTTATAGCAAGAGAATATAAAACATATTTAGAAAACCACATACTGTTTGGATGTCCAAGAGCAATCTGAAATGAATTCAAAAGACTGTATATTAAAACTTATCAATGATGTTAATGATAAGGACAAAATTATACAAATTAAATCATACAGAATGTGAATTCAAATATAGAAGTATATCTATAAGCAAGTATATCCGGAGAACTTATCAACTGTTTAAAAGATCCTACCTGTGTCGTGTGCTGACAGAAATGAACCTTATATTGGCGACCACTTTCCTTGTAGTTCTGAAACTGATACAAACTTTGCATTGCACTAGTTCTCTAGGAGACCCTAAACGGAAAGAAAAAACTGATCTGTACACGCATAAAATGAGTGTGTACTTGTGGAAAAACTCTCTTGCCTGACAGCATTTGTAACTGCAAAATATTTCGAATTGGTAAAGCATGTAGATAATCTTGCTGTATCAGTACAACAATTATTTATTGTATTTTGAACTATCGTATATACGAACAGTGGTTTATATTTAATAAAAACCTAAAAACTATAACTGTTTCAGCACGTTTAAGTCATTTCTTGTTTGTGGAATTATCTGACCTATTATTCTCTTTACATTGTCAGGTGGTGCCGTTTAGCAAAAGTAAACTACGTATACAAAACCAGAGTGCAACACCTTGAATAAGTTGTGGTAGTAGCATTACTAAAAGTTTAACTTTTCGGACTATTTCTAAGTTTCCTACTGACTAGAAAACAATGTTCAGAATTCATGTTAAAATATGGACCACATGAAACCTTTTCTATGGAGTAGTTCTTGAATCCTGTTAACAGTGAGGGATGAAGCACATCACCCTTCAGAAGACACGTTCTGTTTCGTATACTGTAACTAAGGCCGTTACACGTTGCTGTTGTAATACACTGGATACAGCATGAAATTAACTGTCCGTGTATGCTACTGTTGTAGCTAATTGTGGACAGAAACATGAAGAAACTTGTAAGTAACTTCAGACGCAAATGTTCCTTCATACTTATCTTATGAAGCCAATGATTTCCTAATATGTGGGTAAATATGTGATGACCTTTCAACAGCATATAAGCTATCAAATTAATGTGAGTCATCAAATATTTACATGTTATGTTGCTAGGTTATTCAAACCAGTCTTTTGCTATTTAGGTTTAGTGTATCGTATACTCATTTATTAGCTATATGGTTGAAAATAAGTTGCGGTAAAATCACTTTTGCCTAGCAATGATTGTTTTAGGGCTTGTCTTCGCCTGTGACGTCATAACACCATCGTTCGTGACGTCACTGTTATCGCCTGTCGCAAGGGAAGCGGCCCATTTCTTAGATATTTCTTAGATCGTAAAATGGAATAGAATCGGTAATAAAAAAATCATTACCCTCAGAAGTGTGATATGACTTTAACGAAACCCTTGAAAACTTGTGTATTACACTCGCTCTCGCTCGGGTAATACAAACATTCACTCTCGTTTTCACATATGACACAGTCCCTCGGGTAATAATCTTTATATATGCAGCAACTATCTACTATGAAAAATAATCGCACCATATCTGACATACAGTTAGTAACCCTTCTTTCGTCGTTAATAACCCTTCTATCGTCGCCTTCACGTTATAAAACCATCATGTACACAAGGGAAAAAGTGACATCTATTCACAAAATAAATGTCTCAAAATAGTTTATAGCATTATACAACGACAAACAAACACATTTTGAAACAAAAAATTCTCGTACTTTAACTTAATTTGGACAATCTATAATTTATGTAATTTGCAAACTTATGTACCTCCTCAGGCTCAGAGTGTAAAGGCGAGACGAGGACGAGATGGTAAAAAGCAATATTGAACTACCATATCATGATCAGCAGCATTTAACTTCCATTCGTTTAAAGGAGCAGTAGCACGTTTTTTGATAATTTTATATTTTAAAATTTTCAGTGATAATTGTAAGTAAATGTTAAATGTATTATTTTGACAGTGTCAAAAATGTCATTACACAAGTCAATCATCCATAGTCGGAGGACAAAGTATGGGGATTCACATAAAATACATAGGCCGCCATTTCTGTGTGAACACCTTTAATTCATTTTCTGTAAGAAAAAGGAATCGCATGGCTAAACATTACGTTAAATATTTGAATTATTACTGCTCCAATTAGTTTAAATACATTGTCTTTCAATTGGAACCATTAATTTTCATTTTCCTGACATCACCTTATATTCCCCCTAAAAACGTGCTACTGCCCCTTTAAGACAAAGAAATATTTTATGAGTTATTGTTATACATTTTTTAAAGTTTTATATTGACCAAACTCAAAGGCGTTCTTTTAACATTAGCAATGCTATTATCGACAAACAACAATCGACAATACTGATTAATCAAAATGTGTTCTAAGTTATGAAAAGTTCATAAATGTCCTCTTAAAACTGGCTTAATGAGAGGGTTCCTCTGCAAAAAGCCCTAAAACAACCAATAAAGTCGCACATTCCGACCTAAAATGCCAGTTAACAATAGTAAAAATTCCAGCAATTACTTACTACATGTATATCAGGAGGGATATTCCTGTGAACCATTTATATATGTAAATGATCACGGCTATACGTTTTAAATGCATTGCTATGAAGATCGATCTCAGATGGTTTTATTCTATTTTAATCATCAAATCAATAGAAGGAAACCATATCCCTTATCTCATCTAGGTCAATCGAAATTGAACATCTGAAATCGAATTTTAAGTGCACCTTCATTACACGAATGTGATAGCATCCTTCCTTTAATGCAAGTTTTATGCATAGCTCGTAGGTCAATTTCAATATATTTTATGTTCAACATTTAAGAGAGGATATCCTTTTCAGGGGAATGAAATTAAATTGACATGATGAATTTTTTTTATGAATATTGCATCGATGCCTGTCTTAATTTTATCTTGTCAAATGATCTCTACCAATAATCGATCGCCTTTCGAACCTTTTTCTGTGATCAATACATGCGTCGTGTTTGAGTGGCATTCTAGTAGTTGATGGTGTAAGGAAGACAAGAGTAAATCTATGGATGAACAACTTCTTACTGTTATAATACCAGTATAACAGTATAAAATTCTGCACTCCTTATTGTTTCACAATATGCTTGAAAACGGTATAAGAATCTATACCAAAACGTCGCTACTGTCAAATAGAGAAGTTGTTCAGCCATAGAATTATTCTTGTCTTCCGTCGTTCCATGGTTTTAAAGCAAACATAAAACGGTTTAATTCTTTTAAAATCACAAATAAACTATTGGGTCGGACTAAGGAAAAGTTAACTAACATTCCATTTCGTACCATTCGTTTCTGTACAATTTAGATCCCTACTGCTGTCTTCAGCCTTTATTGTTTAATTTGACTGTCGGACAGTTCAGCTCAGAGCATATCAGGTGTACGGAATAGCTCAGTCGGCAAGGCCGCCGATCTCACGTTGCTGAGGTCCGGAGTTTGAATCCCATCCAGGCCAAATGTAAAAACCTAGATTTCACCTCTTTTAGAACTTTATAAGTGTCACCCTGGAGCCCTAGTGTGTAGTGCAACAAAAACTGCGCACTTAAAAGATCCCACGAATTCATGTAAGTGGCTGGTGTAAATGGGTAACCTGTTTGGCATAGAATGGTCCCTTACCTAAGCCCCACATATGTTGATGCCGGTTAAATACTCCCCAGGGAGTTGAATTGAAACAATGATCCGACGGTAAAAGAATGCCATTGACCAGGTAAACATTGTTAGCGATTTGAGCAACCACGAGTGGTTGGATATTCGCGCTATATCAATATTCATATTCATATAATATCATTAAAATTCAAATAATATATAATACAAATATTTAAATGATGAGACAAATTAAACAGCAATAACGGTAAGCATATTTCTTTATCAAAAAGACATAACATCGCCTATGAATTCAAACCATTTTTGGATGGTCTTTAATCTTTATTCATACTTATTTCTTATTATACTTTTATTCGTCTTAAAATATGCATGATGAGTGTTAGAGTGCGTGTATAAGAAGATGAGTGAAAGTGTAATCCGATCTTCTGTCCTCAACTTTCACAATGTACTACGCTAAGTTAAAGGTTGCAGAGTTAAGTATATAGGTTGTTGGAAAACGGGTCTGATGTTATAGTGGTTGAAGGTTTAGATATCTTGTAATTCTTGGGTGACCTTTACGTTCATAATTGACTTATATATTATAAGCAATACTTCGATAAATAAAAGGGAGGTCGCAAACTGTCATTTTCACAGACCATTACTTTATAACTGAACATCAAACTGCTTATCAATCACTAATTCATCTTTTGTTCAAAGTCATACATACAAGCGAACGAGAAAATTCTCCTTCATCCATCCATCTATGGCTGCCAGACATGCACAGTAAAAGAGAAAAAACATGTCCATATTCTGTTAAATATTTCTGTGGTCAGAGACGCATCTAAATGAGATATGAAGTAACAGCTTTGGGTTCAAAATCGCATTTTAAGTTTTACAAAAGAAATATGTGTCGATGCATTTACTGACAGAGCAGTTTTCATTTTCCGTATCAATTTTACGATTTACTTCATTTGTTTCATAACTAACTCTTCCTAAATTACATCATTCAGCAGTTGTGTAAAGATTTAAGTTGTCTTGCCAATATCCTCAAACAATTAAAATGCTCTGAAAGCATATAGAATTACTCGTTCAGACTAGTAAGATCAGAGACAGAGAGATCAATGTGTTCTACTGTCATGTTTCTTCTTAAAACAAATAAACTATTTCACGAAAAAACACTATACAAAACTATTAACAATAAACAAATAAGGTAATTACAAAGTACAATTTTGTCTTGGCTTAAAGAATCCCCCAAATCCGTCCAACAGGATAAAAAATGTCCTTTTTCTATTTTCTCACTAGAACCAGTTGTTTCCAGAAAGAAATTGACAGGCAGGTGCTGGTATGAAAACCAAATTTAACATTTTCAAGAATTTGATTTTTGATGCTCATTGATCAATCCACAACTATACATTTGGCTGTTAGCACTTCGATCAATCGCTTTTGTTTTCATTTCATTTCATACATTTTCTAGCAGTTTGATATAAAGAATGCTTAATGCACACTTTCAAAGTCTCATCATATTAATGACACAAAGTGTTTTCACAAAATATAAAAAGTAATATAGATCCCAAATTAACTTAACAATGAACCATAGCAACATCTTTAGATACGCCAAATCATATACTCTTGAACCGAATGACATGAATAAAGAAACAAATGATCACATCCCTCTCAGATGTGGTTCATATGTTACAAACTAGACGATCATAGAACAGTTCTCAACTGAATCTAGCAATGAGTGACCATTGACAAACGTCTTTATTCATTTATTGTTGATAGCTTTTAAAATCATCTCGTACGGTGAATGTTTCAATTAGACATTCTTGAATATATCCATTTCATACTTTACAGAGTTCAAGAGAATAGCTCAAATAACACTCACCAGGGGCAATAATCTCAGAAGTTGGGTGGTCAGGCGAGAGATTCTGTTACATGAGACACTTTGACCAAAGGTGTGAAGAGGCCGTACTTCCGAGTGTCGTTCTTCCGGTGTCGTTTAACATTGTGATAAAACTATGTGAGAAGATTAGGTGACTGTGAATCTCTTTCATTTCCTGAATCTTGCTGAAGTGTAGTTAATCTGCTGGCATGAAGTCACAAGTCACAATGCTTAGACGAGCTGATTCATTATTAAAACGATACAGAGGTTGGTCTTTTATAAATTTTGCTGTAATCATGAAGTTCACACATAGGAACAAAACATTCTCCTTGTAACCAGATAGAAGTTGGTTCTTCTCTTCCTGTTGTTAGATTGAGTATATTAAGTATTAATTAACGATATCAAGTGCTAAAAAAAGCATCGTGTTGCTCTTCAGAAAATTAACATCACATAGACTATTATTTTCATGATTCTCTGTATTATGTCACATTTGCTTTGGAGATGTTATTTGAGGAATTGTAACTTTATTACACATAAACATGTATTTTTCAGGGGAAACAATTTCTAAATGGTCTTGAAGGTAAAGATCCATTGCAGTTAGACATTAATAATGTTACGTCCTTTTTTTTAGGTGTGATGAGTTCATGTTGAGACTGACATAGATATATCCAGACGTCTCGAATGTCACAGTATGTCAAGACAAACCTCCGCTAAAGTGACGCAGCAGCACATGACCTTCTGTGACCTTGTGGCCTTCAGACTCAAAAGCTACCATGGTATTCAGCCATGAGTAGATTCGTGATTAAGTGTAGTTCTTTTCATTAGAAAAATCCTTTGAACGACGTATTATCATTATTGTGTAACTACATAGCTTGCAAATGCGCTATCCATTGAAATATGATTCTAAATTGTTTCTTTTCTTGACGTTTCACATAGTAGCATTCTTTCAAAAATGTTAAGAAAAATGATACTTACAAAAGTACACTGGGTTTCCAAGATTTAAAAAGATAAGAGCTATGAAGACATTAGTTTGTATCAAGATGTTTATTGAACAATGTATACCTGTATCTACTCTTAGGTTGAAGTATAATGCAAGACAAAGCATGTTTTGATTTCCAGACGGTTTAATGTATTTGGTCGCTAGCAGAACACAGATGGTATTTACCCAGTTCCTGATGTGATGCAAACAGGATAACACTCGTTTTATATTCATTTAAGATTATGATCTTCAAGTGCAAGGCATTCCTTCTAAACCAACATCCGTCTAATCAAAGACTTTTTAAAACCGACATATCTATTAGTCCAATATAAGTCTTTAGGAACACTTTAAGAGCCACACTGTGATTTTATATACACATTATTTTGCTGTGAAGCGAATGAAGATTGCTTGATAAATTATTTTACTAAACACATGGAACACTAATTCATTTAAAAAATAGCAACTTTATGATCAATTATTCTTGTTATAAATGAAAATCTTATAGTAGTTATATATATATTCGCAGAAGCAAAACCTCACGCCTTACTGCTAATTATATTTTCTATCAAACATTATCGACTCGTAACTTCATCCTGACTGACCGGTTACGGCACTTTGAATCGTCTTAAGGCTCTAAAACGCTTTAACTTTGCTTCAATTCTTCTTGCTCAAATGTCTCTTTCTTTAAGTCTGGCAGAACACCAACAAGTAACGATGCTACTCTCAAACAAAATAGATTGAATGCAAATTTTAAGCACTTTTTTTAAAAAACAGGAGCAATCAGCATCTGATGGATTCCTAGCACTCCGGAAGCTGTCAAACTGTCAGAAGCCACACGCCATGCTTGTTGGAGGGAAAAGAACTCACATCATGTCAGCACTAAAAGGATGTGTTGCATATTGACTTGCACATCATGTCAGCACTAAAAGGTTGTGTTGCATATTGACTTGTTTCAAAACCGGTCTCTGTTTATCGATATGCACGAACGTGATTTCTTGTCTAAATTGAACATAACCGTTGTCACAATCTATATCTTATATATATATATATATCTTATTAATATGCGGTCTACTTATTAACAAAGATATCAGCTTTGAGACTAGTCTGAACAAATTTCAGTTGGAAAGGATCTTCAATTTGTATTTGGTTATGGTTATTGACATCTAAGACCAAGATTAATTTTGAATTAAAAATTAAAAACGCCTGAATCAATAGCTAAGGTCACACCGATGAAATAAAAGATCTCTTTTAGAAAAAAAACGTTTTGCTTGGTTAGGTCTTAATGATTTAGAATTATTATATGTTGTGTAGTGTGATCTGACAGATTATATATTACCCAATCTCAAGCTTGATAAAGCTAGGTAACAGGATATCCTTAAATGTCTCAGTGACATTGAGTCCTATATATTTTACAAAAGGATATGAGCTAAGTTTTTATAATTTGTCATTGTAAAATCTTTTAACAGTACTTGGGTATTATGTGTCTTTTGGATAGCTTATGTGTTTTTTCTACCGTTATTCATATGCTACAAGAAAACCTTCAATGACATAGAGGGAAGTTGTCATATGTACATAAAGTGAATCACTTTTACATTCTTTGCTCCTTTAATGAAAGGAAAACATTTCCATGGAAACCACCAAAGTACACAAATTTGATATTGTTAAAAAGCATACAAATATATTTTTATTCACGTCTGTAAATGTACTAACATTAATAAATTAAAGATGTCCAGAAACTGTTATTCGTTATCAAAAAGATATATCCTTCAGAAAAAAATATGTTTGCAAAATGTAAAATGCAATGTTACTAAACTAAACTCAGATAAAAGAAAAGTCATGTAAGGACTCAGTGATAACTTAAGCATACACAGAGAAACTTAACGACAACATATTTCAATAGGTAAACAGAGTAGACAACGTACAGTGACGTAAGCGCCTTGAGCAACCACGAGTGGATGGATATGCGCGCTATATAAATATTCATATATAATCATATCTTCAGGAACGAAGTATTGTAATTAATGTTCAAAAACATTATTTGTCCATGTTTCGACAACATCTTTTAATTATTTAAATACATTGCACTAGTAATTTAGAAGACCCCCAAAATGAAAATAAGCCTATTGGGTACACTTATAAAGTATATGTGCAAATATCGCTTTTACATGACAATTTTCGGATTTGCAAGATTTGTTAAGCCGGCAAATATTCTTGCTGTGGTAGAAAAACAATTATCATAAGCCTACATATACATATACAGTATGGTACATGTATTAACAGACATTTAACTTATATTTTAAATCTCAACACTTTAAATCTCAGCTGTTTCAGCATTTTTAATCATTTTTATTTCAATTTTTTTTTAAATATTAATTTCACTTCATAAACGTGAACTAAGCAAACAACGCTACGCTCAATCAAACGTCGTAGTAATATTGCTTAGAAAAATATCGATTCAGCATATTTCTAGTTTACTTCTTTTACTAACAAACGATGTTCAGAATGTATCTTAAAAATTGGACGACATGCTACCTTTTCTATGGAGTAGTTCTTGAATCCTGTTAACAGTGAAGGATGAAGCACATCACCCTGCAGAAGACACGTTCTGTTTCGCATACTGTAACTAAGGCCGTTACACGTTGTTGTTGAAATACACTGGATACAGCATGAAATTAACTGTCCGTGTATGCAACTATTGTAGCTAATTGTGGACAGAAACATGAAGAAACTTGTAAGTAATTTCAGGCGTAAATTCTTGTCCATATTGACCTATGAACGAAATGATCTCAAAGTTTCAGACTTTTGTAAGTATATGGATACCTTTCAACAAATCAAAAATCAAAAGCTGTTATTGATGTGCTTCATCAAACATTTACATGTAATGTTGCTAAGTAATTCAATCAGTCATAATTTGATAAGGTTACCATCTAATACATCGATTATGAAATAATTTAATCTTTTATTACATTGCAGTAATAAAAAACGAAATTCGTCACATTACTACAACTTTTAAGTCATGAGTTTAAGAGTTAAGAGTTTAAATAGGTTTGGTCAGCTGTTTCTGTGGATATTTCCTGCATATCTTGTAACAAATTGCACATTGGATTGTTATTATTAACTTTGATTTTTACGAGCTATCATTAAAGTAATTAACAAATTTATATACTTCTTCAGAAAGTCTTCAACAAGTTTAAAACGGGCAGTAGCCCGTTTTTATTTTAAATTTCTTACTGATAATTGTACCTTAATGCTAAATGGATTAAATCGATAGTGTCAACAATCTCTTTATTCAAACCAACCATCCGTAGTCAGAGAACAACTTATCAAAATTCACATAAAGTCCATTGGCGGCAAGGTTAAACGTATCGTAACGCAACTCTCCTCGTTTAGACCTTGCCATCACAAGATAGAAAACCGATGATCCGGAGCAGCGACACCTATCATGATAACGAGTTACGCCCCTTACCAGCTCTTTCGACAATAGCCAAGGAAATCGCCGTTTACATTCGGAACAATTTCAAAATACTAACATACGATCTTTTTGAAAACTATCCCAGTGAAATTTAATATCAAACTGCTGTCCGCATTGATGTTTTCATTTTTTGGATGATCACCGAGAATACAGAGAAAATAAACATCAATGTGTCACTCAAATACAGTGTTTCTCTACCTTGTAAAACGCATACAAAAGTATTTTTTCAAATCGGCTTGTTTTAAGAGTAGATTTTTTTACTCTGTTAACTGCTGTCATTTTTTCTAAGTAATTCTAAAATTTGTCAAAATTTCGGTTATTCAATTGGAATTAAATAGAAAACACATTTGCCTATTAATCTTATTATTTGATAAATAATCATGTTTAAAGCATGATGTCCAAAATTGATTTATGTACAAGAAAGAACTTTTACATGTGGTGTACGGATAAGAATTTTTATAACATAATCATTTGAAAGAAAACAAAGCATCATGTTATTTATAGCAGTCAATGTTTTTACTGAATACGCATTTTCTTCCTTGTTCACGATAATTTTAAAAACATGTAACAATCCTTATCAAATAAAGACAAAAGTTTTAATACTTTCAATGCAAGAAAATTGAAACCTTAGGTCGGTGCGTATATATTTAGGTCGAAAAATGTAATGATCACACATTGCATTATTAGCTGGATTTGAAATACGTTCCTGCATGGAATTTAAAGAAAAAGATTGGCGGTCATTCTGATGTGTATTGTGATTTAAGACACTTACCTAATACTTGAAATTATTTATTTTAAAAACCATGTTTTCGTTTAGTCAGTGGTAATGTAACGCTGCACGATTACCCGACAGCCGAAGTTCATTTAACAAGCTGTCTTCTGAGTTGACTATTCTACTTCCGTGCAGCGAGTTGAAATGCTAGCACAGAAAGTACGGCCAATGATGTCAAGGGAGGAACGGAAAGTTTTAGAAATTTTCGTTTCGCCCGTGTGACGTTGTGAAGATGCAATTTTGTGTGAACACCTTTAATTCATGTGTGTAAGAAAAACGAATCGCATGGCTATACTTGACATTATATAATTATTTGCTTTATAACTGTTTCATTATATTTGAAAACAAAGTCTTTCAATTGTAACCATTTATTGTCTTTTTCCTGACATCACCTTACATTCCCCCTTAAAACGTTCTACTGCCCCTTTAAATCAGTATGATAGCAGCAGCATTTAAATTTCCTCTACTCTATTTGAAGACAAAATTGTATCCGCTTTTGTTAATGGAGCAATGCTTCTTCTGTGTATCAGATAAAAGTTCAAGAAAAAAAAGATTAATTATAGCTTGTCCTTTGTTTATTGTTTATTGATTTTTGGTTTCGTTAACTTGAAACAAGGGAGTGCTTTAATCTGCTTAAAATTCGTGTTCATATCTCGTAAGAAGATAATTTTAAAATTGACCTCACAACATCACTGGCTTTCTTTTAACATGAAAAATGTCAAAAATGATACAAAACAAATCGAGAAAACTTGATGGTTCATGTAGCTATAACAACAGACTCAACACTTACCAGATCATATTTCACGTATCTTTAATAATGTAATATGTGTAAGACATATACTGCAAAGTAAGATTAAATAAATTGTGTACAGCAATGAACAATTCTGAGTAATGCATCAACCGTAATATGAACTCCCTCATATCGGAGTTTTTCCTGCACCAAGGACTGAATACAGCCAATAAAGTCGCATGTTCTGACCTGTCTACCGACAAAAGATATACATGCAGATAGAAGTTATTCATGGGAACCATACGTGTGCCTACATGATCACCACTATCCTTTGTTAACGAATTGATGTTTTTGTTTGTTTGAAACCTGATAATAACGTTTCCTCTTCATTTAATTGACTACATAACCCATGCTCACACTGGTTGTTGTCAGACCATGCAGTGTGGAATCCTGCCACAAAACGTTTGTATCCCGGTCTCTTGCTGAGGCAAAAAACTTTGAGTACATTTCTATACGTTTCGTAGTATTGTTATGGCGTTTTCGGATAGCAATGACAATGTGAAATTTCAACCACCTGAAATAAATAACATTCGTCCTTATCAATTTGATCCAAATATGAATTAATATATAAGCTGAATATCAGGATTCAGGACGAGCTGTCAGATGTCAACCCTGAGAGATGGAAGTACTGATGCAAAAGCAATGTTTTAGTAAAAAGTAAAGTTTAAGTTTGAAAATTACTGGCGGATGAAATTTTATGTGAACTTGAATAATTTGCATCTATAATGAGTGTTAACAATGAATAGAAAGGGTAGGTTTTTAATCAGTAAAATACAAATTACACAATAATTGGTCGGGTGTAACTCCTCGGAATTAAGTTTCCCGGGACAACATGCAGATCTCTCTTTTCATAGTAATTCTAATATGTTATTCTAAAGCATATTTATATGTAGCTGATTATCAATGGTGGTCGTTATTTCATACATAGAGGATCAAAAACCGTCTGTAGCCTTGCGAGAACATACTATAAATATGGTTATGTTATAGTTATGATATTGTATTTGGATGAAACTAGATTAATGAGCTTAAATGAGCCAGAACAACCTTCACATTTATTTCAATCCCTTTTCATAAGCTGATGGTCCAAACGCTCTTGAACAAAGCCTTGAAGTTGTCGATGGTTTCCAACCCTTCTCCGCTCGTTGACGCCAGGCTATTTTCACCTTGCCTCGCGCTGCATCTTTCTTTTTTTTTGAGGAAATGTAACAAGTTTCCTGGGTTTGATGAATTATTACATCCCCATGATACACAATATACAATGTTATCCCGCAATCCCACAATACGCAACCAGTTCTTGCTCGTCACTAATAGTTCCCCGTTGTACATGTCGCTTCACAAGAGTACTACTCCAACAGTTAAAACTTAGTAACTAAGGTTTTCGAAGTCAGCCGGGAAATATCCATACGGGCACGGCGGTTGGTCGATAAGATTGTTAAATTTCGTAATTGGTGATTAAACAAGGCTTTTCATTATGATTTTTGATTAAATATGTTTCCAAAAAATTTTATATACTATGGATTTATTTTTTCTAACATTCTCCTTGAAAGTGGATGTCTTATCACAGAATTTTACTTTAATGAATCCTTGAAATATTGTTTAATTGAAACATGAAGAACGATCAAAAGATTGGACTGATAACACGAAAAATTCAGTTGAACTTGGAAATGGGGAAGTTCCATTTGATTTTCTATCCTGACATGAGTCGGAATAGATTCTTAATTCATGCCATCATGGTAGTTCACATACGTGTTATGATAATTCATATGGCCAATGGTAGTTCACATACGTGTTATGATAATTCATACAGCCATGGTAGTTCACGTACGTGTTATGATAATTCATACAGCCATGGCAGTTTGCGAACGTATTAGGATAATTCATATGGCCAATGGTAGTTCACGTACGTGTTATGATAATTCATATGGCCATGGTAGTTCGCTTACGTGTTATGATAATTCATATGGCCATGGTAGTTCGCTTACGTGTTATGATAATTCATATGGCCATGGTAGTTCGCTTACGTGTTGTGATAATTCATATGGCCAATGGTAGTTCGCGTACGTGTTGTGATAATTCATATGGCCAATGGTAGTTTGCGAACGTATTAGGATAATTCATATGGCCAATGGTAGTTCACGTACGTGTTATGATAATTCATACAGCCATGGCAGTTTGCGAACGTATTAGGATAATTCATATGGCCAATGGTAGTTCGCTTACGTGTTGTGATAATTCATATGGCCAATGGTAGTTCGCGTACGTGTTGTGATAATTCATATGGCCAATGGTAGTTCGCTTACGTGTTATGATAATTCATATGGCCATGGTAGTTCGCTTACGTGTTGTGATAATTCATATGGCCAATGGTAGTTCGCGTACGTGTTGTGATAATTCATATGGCATTGAGGAACAGTGTATTTCTAAGTGAAAGTAGGCTGTTACCCTGGATGTCAATTGACATAAATTATCTGTTGAAATAGTTGCTTGAATGAAATAAAATTGTTCGTGTGAGGGATGAACAACGATCTCAGAGGATTTTATTCTTTTTTTATCCCAAAATCAATAAGACGAAAATATTACCAGGTCTATCATTCGAAACTGAACACCTACAAATTAATTATTCATACAATACGAGTATACCTTGTCCCGTTGCATAGTTTATAGACATAATTCCACTTATCCTATGTTCCACAGTTAGGACAACTGTTGTACTTAGGAATAAAAGTAAAATGACATGAAGCAAAATGCATTTTCAGTTTTGAATCGTTAATACAATTGATATCATTTATGGTCTTATTAGTTAGAGTTGTCATTGGAACATTTGAAGAAATAATAGATTTTTATGGAAAAGGCAATATTCACTGCCTTGTTTTTCATAAAGCAATTTTAGATACCCAATCATCTTGCACACAATGAAATGTCTTTGAAAGTTGATTTTAGCAATGCATCATCACATATACTTTCATGGAGCAGTCTCATCCACATTTGCAAATTGCAATGCACTTAAAGAGCTGCTATTACGTACTTGTTACGTCATCTTTTAAGTGCATTTCCGCAATTGCCCTTGTTCTTGCTCTCCAGCAAAAGCGCTTTAAGCCACTATTTGTAAGGTTGGTAATAGAATTACAGTGCTCCTGAAAACTACATTCAAAAGCATACATGTCACACATCATGTACTTTGATACTATGTGTTTAAAAGTTCGATAGCAGATCTAGAGTTGGTCTCACCAGTCTTGTTCAGTTGCTTTCATCCTGAATCCTGATGTGAACCAAATGTTATATCAACAAGTGATCTTACAAACAAATTGAAACCATAGGATAAAGTCAACTTAAGACTGGACTAGAACATTTGCATTGTCAGTTCAATAGTCAAAAGTTCCTGAAAACAATAAAGTCAGTGAAAACTTGGATTGAAGAAATAAAACTTATTAAGATTTTCATCTCAGATTTCAAATAAACGCAATATTTGTTTTCTCTTTAATATCCGCCAGTTGCTATTATGTGCTCTCAGGCAATTTCCTTCCATGGGTAATGTAGGGGAAATCATGTGAAAAGTCTGCTGTTCAATACCCTTTTCTCACGAATGGAGTAATGTTCAACACTCAACTCAATAAAACACTCTCCATGTCTTATGTGTGTCATATCATCTTAACATTGTATTTTCGAAAGGAACTAATAACATTTCTTCTAAGTTTTACCTCTAAGCTACTATCGAAAGCCAAAAGGTTAATAATTATAGGTTGATAACTTAGATGATGTCTTATGCACCTTTTATATTCATACCTTAAACTCAAGTTCATAATTTGTTCTATGTGCGTTACAAGTAAGGAAAAAATCCTTGTTTGCAATGCATTGGCTACGTACCCTACGGAATGCACGGAAACTGGCTAGATGATCAAGCATAACAGAAAATGTGGAGGCCCTGTGAATCCCTTTGGTATCCCTGTCCCATTAGGAGAACGCTTATGAAATATATAGAAACACAGGATCTCTCTCTCAATCTTCATTGGCTTCATCTGACGAGTTCAAATCAATTTACTTCCAGGTTCCACTCATTAATCCACTGCAGTGGACTATCTTTTATATACTGAACATCTTTGAAAACGCACCATCTGTAAATTTTGAATTATGCTAATATTATTATTTTTAGAGTATAAATGAAGGTTGTAAATGTTGCTAATAACAGAAAAGACCAAAAAAATCATCATATAGCCGAGAACGGATTGCCCGAACACATCATCGAACAAATTAATGAAAACAACAAAATGCATGCACAACACACAGGAACAGCACAAATTGCATGCTGAAAACATGCTGAGTCGGGGTATAAATAACCGTCAGCATTAAATCATCCTCATTTCAGCTGTACCTGTCAAAGTAAAGTTTATTTTGCAATGTCAAGATTGTCAGCAGAGGAACGAGAACGCGCCTTGGGCATGTTGCAGGTTGGCACATCAATGTGACAATGCTTTGCAACAAGAGTGGAATGGAATTCCTCAGGACTTATTCAGAGGCTTATCCGCTCAATAAGGAGATGTTACTGTTACTGTTAACGGTGGTCATACACGTTACTGACTTTCCATTTGGACACCACCTTTCTTTCATGGTCAACTGAATTAAAACTTCACCGTTTTGTTTGAATTGTTCTTGTTTCTTTTCTTTACCAAACATTGGTCTACATACGTATGGCCAATATGCACGGATTGCTTGCTTATGCTCTTGGAAATCCAAACTAGTAAAGGTGGTGCGTTTTCAAAGATGTTCAGTATATATGGCTGTCCAGGACAAACAGCTTTGATTATAAATTGACACTTTGATCAGCGGATCCTCACGCATATTTCCTTGATGCTTTGGATTTAAAGGATCCATTTGTGTAGAGTAATTCAAATCAGCATTGATTGATATTTATTTTACAACAACTTTTATCTCAGTATCTATAGTATTAACAATATTCTCTGATTTGACAAAACTCGTTTGAAAAATAATAGGGTAAATTTTCATGCTTACAATTTGTTCAATTACAAGTACGTCTTATGATAAAATTAATGTCGATTAATATTGGACGTTAGATACCTTCAGATGAATTGACAAAGGATAACTCTTTTGTTTTATATGAACTTACCATTCAGGAACTTTTGGGAATCGTCTCGTCTCATGCAAACTGATACAAACTTTTAATATGGAATAATATTTATTTGTTAAATTTTGAAATTTCCACTTTCCTTTTAGATTCAAAAATTCTAAATCGACTTAGGGGTATCAATGCCTTGATGCAGTTGGAAACTCAGAAGCATGCAATTATGTTCTACGGAGTAATGATCTTTGTTCAGTGTTTTTCTAATCTGTTTTGGTATTTTCAAAAGGGACGTATTTCATTAGAAGCAGTTTAAGATAAGTAACCTTTCTTTGCTTATTTTCTTCATGATAACATTAATTAAGTACAAAATCCAGAAACATGTAGTCAGAGTTATGGCCCTTTTTTCATGTTTGTGGACACTGATGAAGTTTTTATATTTAGGAACCATGATGTCAAAAACCATTATCATATGTTAGTTTACGCCATGTTTTTAATTATATTATACTGACTTATATCTAAAATAAATCATGCAACAGAAATTTTGAAATTTTTCTGTAAATATAATTCCACTTTCATTTCCTTTGAAAATGTGCTTTACAAAAACCATGAACTGCTTTCTTGAGGACCTAAAAGTGTCCTTGATTTCAAAAGGAGAAAGTCTTGTTTATAGCATTAGCCTGTCTATCGGTGTCTGTAAGACTCCCCCTTGTAAAATTATTTCGGGATCAGAATAGCTGCTCGTATGTTCAAGTCTATTGGAACACGAACCACGTCTTGATTTCCAGACAGTTTATTGAAATTGCCCGGTCCCTGAACGCAGCTCGCATTGATGCTGTTACTGCCGAGGCACAGACAGGTACATCCTTCGACAAGTCTCATTGGTGATAGAAACTCACAGATGAACTTTTGAAAAGATGAGATAAGGGAATAATTCCAAATGGTTTTACTCACGTTTCAGTTCATGGCAGGGAAATGGATAATCTTTAAAGGGGTGTTTTTGGAGAACTATATATTTTTAATTTTTCACTGGTAATTGTTCGTTAATGCTAGATGTAATATTTTTGATAATGTCAAAAATCTCATTCACACAAACCAATCATCCTTAGTCAGAGAACATATTATAATGATTCACGTAAATTCCATTTTTGTGTGATCACCTTTAATTCATTTTATTTTAAGAAAGAGGAATCACATGGCTGAACTTTACATCATATATTTGATTAATGACTGTTTTATTTTGTTGAAAAACATTGTCTTTCAATTGGAACCATTTATTTTTATTTTCCTGACATCACCTTATATTCCCCCTAAAAACGTGTTACTGTCCCTTTAAGAGAGTATGACAACTCATATCTCAGCTCAAATGGTTATCTACTCATCATTAAAGTAAGACAGCACTCTTCTCAGCTAATGACAAGTCATCGAATTATCTAATCCTGAAAATGGTAAGACATCTCACTTCTCAGCTCATTGCAAGGTGTCGGATTATCTCATCCTCAAGACACTAACCTGGCATTATGCCAAACCAACCCAAAAAAACAATGAATAAGTTACAAGTTTTGATCGAATCTAGATAATTACTGCGACTGAGCAACCTTATTTGGTTACCAATTCGAAAGAAGATATCACTACATTAATTAAATAAGGATACAAAGCATTGATTCTTGTGTTTGATATGCCATAAGTGATAAATCTGAACGTATGAAATGGTTTTGTAATTAAAGTTGTTCATTTCGTTTTTTACTGAAAACAAAACCATAACCTTTATTTGGCCTTTGGTATTTATATATATTTTCCTTTTATGTACCTTTATAATAAAGGAATGTTATATATTTTCCTTTTATGTACCTTTATAATAAAGGAATGTTATATATTTTCCTTGTATGTACCTTTATAATAAAGGAATGTTATATATTTTCCTTTTATGTACCTTCATTATTAAGGAATGTTATATATTTTCCTTTTATATACCTTTATAAAAAAGAAATGTTATATATTTTCCTTTTATGTACCTTTATAATAAAGAAATGTTATATATTTTCCTTTTATGTACCTTTATAAAAAATGAATGTTATATATTTTCCTTTTATGTACCTTTATAATATAGGAATGTTATATATTTTCCTTTTATGTACTTTTATAATAAAGGAATGTTATATATTTTCCTTTTATGTACCTTTATTATTAAGGAATGTTATATATTTTCCTTTTATGTACCTTTATAATAAAGGAATGTTATATATTTTCCTTTTATGTACATGTACCTTTCTAAGAAAGGAATGTTATATATTTTCCTTTTATGTACCTTTATTATTAAGGAATGTTATATATTTTCCTTTTATGTACCTTTATAAAAAAGGAACGTTATATATTTTCCTTTTATGTACCTTTATTATTAAGGAGTGTTATATATTTTCCTTTTATGTACCTTTATAATAAAGGAATGTTATATATTTTCCTTTTGATGTACTTTTATTATAAAGGAATATTATATATTTTCTTTTTATGTACCTTTATGATAAAGGTCTGATATATATTTTCCTTTTACGATACCAAATAGAACATGTTTGTTTTGACGGCACCTCTGCTAACAAGAGTAATTGTGATGACCGTGAGGTGTGAAACTATCGACATGGAGAGTTTAGTAATTGACTTGACATTTGAAGCCAGCGACATGTGTGAAATAAAACGTTTCCACCAGAGAGAGTGTTGTGCTGGTGTGAAAGTGATACATCAGCTTGATGAATGATTTTTTTATACATGTACAACTCGGAATTTCGAAGGACAATTTTTATACAAAGGCGAAGCTCACTATGCATTGTTGTTAGCGTAGTTGCAGTTACTGAGTGTGAACTGGCTTTATGTGCTTTACTTGAAGTGTCTCGTTAAAATTACATGTTGCCCAATGAATTATTCATTGAAACTGTAAGGTATGTTGATAAAGTAAAAAAAACACTTTACTTTTGAACGTCATCTTTATTTCAGTAACCATAACAATTTTTATTATATGATTGAGGATGAAATACTCTGTTCTATCAGTGAAATAAACCCTCTATCTGACTGCGCCACTCGTGAAAATATAAACTTTCTACCTCACTCGATGAGATAAACATGATATTAGTCAAGAAAAGACAGATATCCTCTATCTATGTAAAGTGGCTTATGTATCATTCACCATTTACTGAAAACTCTTAATCCACCTATTATGTTTGATTCTTTCAGATTGCCAGTTCGTTTTTTTACAAATTAATTATTTTTGGTATTCAATTGGCATCCTCTTTTATGCTTGTGTGTGCGAATGTAAAAGCTGGACTGTTCCCTGTAATATGTGTTTATTCAAAATATGCAAGGTCAAAGAATCACCATTGCTCATTGACCGTAATGTAACAAGTGATTAATGAATCAAATATTGATTTTAAAAATTGAAACAAATCAAAATTTAATATTGTTGTTAAAGGACACAAACACATGACATTGTACATACATTTCGCTATAGTTTTAAGAAGAAGTGACATTAAGTGACAATCTACTCAGGTGATGTTGCATGTACTACATGCCTGTGGCCTTTTAAATGCTGAATAAAGGTTGACTGATTGAAATGGCATATGCATTTTTAATAATAAAAGAAACATCCTCAAAGACCAAGAGTTTGTCTTATGGAAGTGACATTTACTTCTCTGAGACAATTACACTCACAGTTAATGCTCTCATGAACATTACTCCAAAGGACAAGTAGATATTGATGTGATATTACAATATAATGTGGCGTTAAGCAATAATAAGCAAGTTAACATAATGAAGTACTATTTCTGAGAGAACACTGGTGACAGCTCACTTAAAAATTGAAAAATATGAGTCACAAGTCACTCTGATAAAAATATGATTTTGTTATACGTAACAAAATGGGAGAAAGAGGAAGATTTTGTCGCATCAAAGATATTATACAGAGGCTATTTACATTTGCAATTTTACAGATCCAGAAAATGAAATTGTTCAGACGAGAGTTGACGATCCCTCCTGGGGAATTTTATTTATTTCATATAATAAAATCAATATGATTAGGGTCTTGACACGAATATTTAAACCAAAATATGACATATGGAATTGGAGGAAAATTGGTTGGTTTTATTCGATTTACCACATCACGATTTTGATAGCATCCTTCATTTCATGACTTGTGTTCATTTCCTGGTGAGAAAAGAAGCAACTATTAACATGTCCACAAGTGTTGTTTAATTTGTAAAGTTGAAATGTATCATTTAATGTAAAAATAATGAAAACAACGTGTCCGGGATACGATGTTAATGAGAGTTAAAAAGCCTGCACAGGTCACGTGGTATGATCTGTGAGTTGCTTGGCTCTCGCTGTATAGAACCTAGAGTACATTTCTATACTATGTTATTATATGTTATAAATAATAAAAATTATGCATTTTCGGATAGCAATGGCAATGTGAAGTTTCAACCACCTGAAATAAATAACATTGTCCTTATTAATTTGAACCGATTATGAATTAAAATAATAATATCAGGATCTAGCGAGGACGAGCTGTGAGGGAGTTGGAAGTACTGATGCAAAAGCAAACTGTAAAGTTTTTTTTGTCTCATGTCCAATTAATAAATTTAAGCAAAGAGTGTAAATGTGAGACGAGATGTTTTTAGCTAAAACTATTATTATTTCACATGTCATCAAGTGATGCTCTGTTCGATGTCATAAGAATCCCCTTTTGGGTAACTTAATTTCTTATCTTATTTTAGATCTTAAACGGTTTTAGATATACACAAATGTCCACTGAATTTTAGAAAAAGGTCACTAAATCAGTCAATGTATCTGCTCCACATTTATTTCGTTTTTTTTTGTCATAAGCTGATAGTTCAAATGCTCTTAAACATAGCTTCGAAGTTCATCTATAATAACAGATAAGTATCTAGTTGTTAAAAGACGAGTCTGGAGAAAGCAAGATCAGACAACTTTTAGACAATACATATAACACATAAAGAACGTATTGATGAAAGTGTATCTGTTGGTGAGCATATTATCAGTTCAAGGATTTGTTGAGTAACAGCGATCAGGATGTGCCTGATCTAAAAAAAACAATCACATAATTGATTAAGCTGACAAAACGCCTAGGTTAAATTTTAAAGATATCTGCGTGTATTACTCATTGCTTTTGAAGACGTCTAAAGCTCAAGTCTAAAAAACCTGCAACCAACAAAATTATCATTTGGATAATAAGAGTAATTAAGTATATTTTCAAATCTCGCAACAACAAAAAACATGAATAGTTTGATGTAAGATCAAGTGTTGTTCAAACCTGGTGTTGCCAAATATTGTGGATATTTCAATTTTGTCCTAAAACAATATCTCTTCCAAAACAGGGTACCTTACACTTCAAGCCCAGAAGAAGACTAGTGGGACATTCACCGCACGAAACAAATGCAGGCATTTCGGATAAAAGTCAAAGTGATATCCCTGTTCTAAATTGACAATGGTTTGCAAGAATTGTAAAAATTGCGTATTTGAAACAGAAATACGTCAAACGAAATTTGAAGAAACATGAGTTACATGTACCTCTATGGTTGTCAAAAGAATAACTGCATAAAAATATTTTATTGAGCGAAGTTTTATGTAAAAAATCATGTCCATTGTGCATTAAGTATAGTTTCACTTAGAGTTTTCGCATGTTTCTTTTACTAGACGTCTCAAGAATGTCATAGTTCTTCATGTTATTTTGCCTGCAGCTACGTTCATTATGTTGAAGTCTTTTGGAGTAGCCTGAAGGCTCGTAAAAATCGATAACTCATTTCAAACTCAGGAGTCCGATAATTAAAATTGAAAGACTTCAATCACGATTCAAAGAATAAGATGAAAGTGGGTCTAAACTCTAAACTGCGTGTGTGGTTTACGAACGTGGTTTTTCTGTACAAGTCAGGTCGAGATATACGTCTGTAACGTTTATTGAACATACCGGAAATCATTTTCAGTGCTACATGTTTTGGGGTTTTCTTAAATAATACAATGCCTCAATGAAATTGTTTTAAGGACTGAAGGTGCATTTCTGTCATTACAATAAACGACTATTTTGCATGAATGTATGTTGATTATGAACTTTTTCCTCAAACAGTCGTTCGATATTGTATTTACTATATTCATTGACATGAAATATGATATTCGATATATTGGCATTTGGTTGGTAGAGTACAGAAATGAAAAAATAAACTTAAGCAACTGTAACCATAACGTATACCAATGCACATAATTTTAAAAAGATCAAGGATTTGCTTATCAATAATTCAGTGTATTCCTCACAATTATCATTATCCAATCCAAATGATCTGATTGGACAAAACTCGTTTTATGATAATAGTTTAGATTTTCATTCTTACAATTTGTTCAATTCCATGTGCGTCTTATGACATATGTAATGTCGATTAACTTTGAAAGTCAGTAGAAAACCTTCAGATGAATTGACAAAGGGTTACTCTTTTGTCATGTGTAAACTTTCCATTCTGGAACTTTTTGGAATCGTCTCATCTCATGCAAACTCGTGCAAACTTTAATAATGAAATTGACATATTTATTTGACATCGGTCATATCTAGAAATTTCCGTTTTCCTTTATGATTCAAATATTCTAGGGGTATCAATACCTTGATGCAGTTTGAAACCCAGAAGCGTGCAATTATGTTCTACGGAGTAATGATTTTTTTTATCTGTGTTTTTCTAATCTGTTTGGGTATTTTCAAAAGATACATATTTTATTAGAAGCAGTTTAAGATAAGGTAACTAACTTTGCTTCTTTTCTTCATGATACTTTAATTAAGTACAAATTCCAGAAACATGTTGTCAGTCTTTATAGAGTAATGGCCCTTATTCCATGTTTATGGACTCTGATGAAGGTTATATTTAGGAACCATGATGTCAAAAACCATTATCATATGTTAGTTTACACCATGTATTTAATTATATTGTACTGACTTGTATTTGAAATACATCATGCAACAGAAATATTGATTATTTTTCTGTAAATATAATTTCTCTATAAATTCCTTTGACAATTTGCTTTACAAAAATGATTAACTGCTTTCTTATGTCCTTAAGAAAGCAGTTGATTTAATATGTTTAAATCAACTGCTTTCTTAAGGACATAAAAGTGTCATTGATTTCAAAAGGAGAAAGTCTTGTTGATAACATTAGCCTGTCTATCGGTGTCTGTATGACACCTCCTTATAACATTATTTTGGGATCAGAATAGCTGATCTTATGTTCAAGTCTTTTGGAACACGAACCACGTCTTGATCTCCAGACAGTTTATTGAAATTGGTCCGGTCCCTGAACGCAGCTCGCATTGATGCTGTTACTGCCAGGGCACAGACAGGTACATCCTTTGACTAGTCTCATCGGTGATAGAAACTCACAGATTAACTTTTGAAAGGATGAGATAAGTGACTAATTCCAAATGGTTTTACTCATGTTTCAGTTCATGGCTGGGAAATCCTTAAAGGGGTGTTTTTTGGAGAATTATAAATTTTCAATTTTTCACTGGTAATTGTACGTTAATGCTTAATGTCATATTTTGTTAGTTACAAAAGTTTTATTAAACAAACCAATCATCCACAGTCAGAGAACAAATTATAAAGATCCACATGAAGTCCATTGGCGGCCATGTCGTGTGAACATCTGTAATTCATTTTATGTTAGAATGGCTGAACTTTACATTATATATTTGATTTATGACCATTTTATTTAGCTTAGATACATTGTCTTTCAGTTGGAGGCATCTCACTTCCCAGCTTATTGCAAGGTGCCAGATTACATCATTATAATTCACATTAGACACTAAGACTGTCCTTATGCGTAACCAACAACAATAACAAAAATAAGTTACACGTTCTGATCGAATTCAGATAATAAACTGCAACTGAGCAACCTTATTTTGATACCAATTTGAAGGAGACATCCAAAAATAAGTAAACTATAGGTTACAAAGCAGTGTTTCTTGTGTTTGATATGTCATCAATGCTGAATCGTATGAAATGGTTTTGTACTAGTTCATGTAGTCTTTTTACTAAAAATAAAACCATCACCTTTATTAGGCCATTGAGTATTTCTGTGCATTTGATGGCGATGGTTTGCCTTTAATCAAACATCGTATAATTTTCTAAACCAAAGCTTAAATGAGTTTGTGACAAATACACCTTACTATAACAAACTCGGTGTAATGTAGAGGTTGTTGCTTATTGCTGGTATGTACATGTATTATAAAGGAATATTGTGAGTGGTTTATGTCATCATTGATATCCTACTTGTGTTCTCTTTCAAATGTAAAAAGAATTTCCCTCGGGGTAATAAAGTATTGTCATTGTCATTGTCACTTATTTTCCTTTTATGTACATTTTTGATAAAGGTCTGATATATATTTTCCTTTTACGATACCCAATATAACATGCTTGTTTTGACGGCACCGCTGATAACAAGAGTAATTGTGATGAGCATGTGGTGTGAAACTATCGACATGGAGCGTTTAGTAATTGACTTGGCATTTGAAGCCAGCGACATAAGTGAAAGAAAACGTTTCCACCAGAGAGAGTGTTGTGCTGGTGTGAAAGTGATACATCAGCTTGATGAATGATTTTTTAAATCAGTAAAGCTCAGAATGTCGTGGAACAATTTTGATACAAAGGTGAAGCTAACTATGCATAGTCATTGGCGTAGTTGCAGTTGCTGAGTGTGAACTGGCTTTACGTGCTTTACTTGTTGTGTCTCGTTAAAATTGCATGTTTTCCCATGAATTATTCATTGAAACTGTGAGGTATCTTTGTAGTACCAAGAGAGAAATACTATAAAAATTGGGCGTCATATTTTTTTCAGTAACCATAACAATTTCTATGTCAAGTGGCTTATTCACCCTTCAATGAAAACTCTTAATTCACTTATCATGCATGATTCTTCCAGATTGCCAGTTCGTTTCTTTACAAATTAATTGTTTTGGTCCTCAATTGACATCCTCTTTTATGCCTGAGTGTGCGAATGTAAAAGCTGTACTGTTCCCTTTAATATGTGTTTATTCAAAATATGCAAGGTCAAGGAATCCCCATTGCTCTCTAACCGTAATGTAACAAGTGATTAATGAATAAAATATTGATTTAAAAAATCAAACAGAATTTTTTTTAATATTGTTGTTAAAAGACAAACACATTATATTGTAGATACATTTTGCTAAAGTTTTAAGAAGAAGAGTGTAATGGAAATAAGTTAACGTTGTAATCATGTAAGTGACAAACTACTCGGGTGAATTTTGCATGTACTACATGCCTGTGGCCTTTTAAATGCTGAATAAAGGTTGACTGATTCAAATGGCATATGAAGTTTTAATTATACAAGAAACAACCTTAAAGACCAAGAGTTTGTCTTATGGACGTGACATTTACTTCTCTGAGACAATTACACTCACAGTTAATGATGTCATGAACATTACTCCAAGGGACAAGTAGATATTGATGTTGTGGCGTTAAGCAATAATATGCAAGTTAACATAATGAGTATTATTTCTGAGAGCACACTGGTGACAGCTCACATAAACATTGAGAAATATGTGTCACCAGTCACTGTGATTAAAATATGATTTGGGTATGGAACAAAATGGAGGAATGACGAAGATTTGGTCGCATCAAAGATATTATTCAGAGGCTATTTACATTTGCAATTTTATAGAGAAGGATCTGGAAATGAAATTGTTAAGACGAGAGTTGACGATCACTCCCGGGGAATTTTATTTATTTCATATCATAAAATCAATATTATTGGGGTCTTGACACGAATACTTAAACCGAAATATGACATATGGAATTGGGGGAACATTGGTTGGTTTTATACGATTTACCACATCATGATTTTGATAGCATCCTTCATTTCATTACTTGTGTTCATTTCCTGGTGACTTTCTCCTGGTATGATTTCCACGTAAACGACTGACGCTCAAGAAATATTTAGAGTTGCTGTAGGATGAGAACATAAGTAAAAAAACTACATGAGGCAAGAATATCGTGCTTATTACGCTAAAAGAAGAATGTAAGAAAAAAACCTTTAGCATGTCCATAAGTGTTGTTTAAGTTGTAAAGTTAAAAATGTATCATTTAATGTAAAAAAATTAAAACAATGTGTCCGGTGCAAGTCGTTAATGGGAGTTAATAAGGCTGGCACTGGTCATGTGGTATGATCTGAGAGTTGCTTGGCTCTCGCTGTATACAACCTAGAGTACATTTCTATACTATATTATTATGCATTTCCGGATAGCAATGGCATTGTGAAATTTCAACCACCTGAAATAAATAACATTAGTCCTACAATTTGAACCCATTATGAATTAATGATAAGCTGAATATCAGAATTCTAGCGAGGTCGACCGGTGAGAGAGTTGGAAATACTGATACAAAAGCAAACTTTAAAGTGTTAGATTTAAATTACTTGCGGATTAAACAGTATACGAACTTGAAAAATTGTTGTAACCCATGTTTAAAATAGTCGGTCCCGTATCCTCGGAGTTAAGTTTCCTAGGACAACATGCAGACCTCTTTATTGTTAGAAATTCAAATAATTTGTTCTAAGACATATTGATTATCTAAATACTTATCTTTGTCTCATCTCCAATAAATTTATAAAAAACAAAGAGTTTAAATGTGAGATCTGGCAGTCACAAAAAAACTGCCAAGAAAATACCTAAAAGAAATATAGGTACCTATTTTTTGACAAATTGGGAATATCAAAATTGTTAGGCAATGCCAGGATTACACAACACTTGGTCTTACATCAAAACTATTCATGTCTTTATTTGCGAGATTTGAAAAGATACTGATTTATCTTATTATCAAAATAATAATTTTGTTGGTTGCAGGTTTTTTAGCCTTGGGCTTTAGACTTCTTCAAAAGCAATGAGTAATACACGCAGATATCTTTAAGATATACCCTAGGCGATGTTTCAGCTTAAGCAATTATGTGATAGTTTCTTACAAATAATAGTAAGTCAGTCATATCCTGTGTAATCCTGGAATTGCCTAACAATTTTGATATTCCCAATTTGTCAAAAACTAGGTACTTTAAACTCTTAAAACCCAGGAAAAGACTATTGAGACATTCATCGCACGAGACATGCAAACCTTTCGGATAAAAGTCAAAGTGATATCCCTGTTCTAAATTGACAATAGTTTGAAATAATTGCAAACATTGCTTATTGGAAACAGAAATACGTCAAACGAAATTTGAAGAAACATGAGTTACATGTACCTCTATGGTTGTCTAAAGAATAACTGCATAAAACATATTTTATTGAGCAGAGTTTTATGTCACAAACCATGTCCATTGTGCATTTAGTATAGTTTCACTTAGAGTTTTCGCACATTTCTATTACTAGACGTCTCCAGAATGTCATAGTTCTTCGTGTTTTTTTGCCTGCAGCTACGTTCATTATGTTGAAGTCTTTTGGAGTAGCCGGAAGGCTCGTAAAAATCGATAACTCATTTCAAACTTAGGAGTACGATAATTAAAATTGAAAGACTTCAATCACGATTCACAGAATAAGATGAAAGTGAGTCTAAACTCTTAACTGTGTGTGTGGTTTACGAACGTGGTTTTTGTGTACAAGTCAAGTCGAGAAATAGCTCTGTAGCGTTTATTTAAACATACCGAAAATCATTTTCAGAGCTACATGCTATTAGGTTTTCTTAAATAATACACTGCCTCAATCAAATAGGTTTAAGGACTGAAGGTGCATTTCCATCATTACAATAAACGACTATTTTGCATGAATGTATATGTTGAATATGAGCTTTTGCCTCCATCTGTCGTTCGATATTGTATTTACTATATGTATTATCATAAAATATGATATTCGATCTTGTGGCATTTGGTTGGTAGAGTAAAGAAATGAAAATATATACTTTAGCGACTGTAACCATAACGTATACAAATGCACATAATTTTAAAAATAAAGGATTTGCTTAATGACATGTATCAATAATTCAGTGTATTCCTCACAATTATCATTATCCAATTGCTAATTGCTAACATTTATTGAGGACCGGATTGGTGATATTCAACAAACTCTGTTGTTAATGTTGTTTCATTACGGTGTCTGCATTTGTTAGAGAATTATAGAATAACCAACCATGGTATCAATACCTTGATGAAGTTCAAAAATCAGAACCGCAAAACTATTTTTTACTGCAAAATTATGTGTACAGTGTTGTTAAAGGGGACACTTTTTCTCAGAAACTATTTCAGATAGATTAACCAAACTTGCTATGCGACTTTATGGTATCAATGCCTTGATGGAGTTCGAAAATCATAGCCGCAAAATTATTTCAGAGTTATTTTTCAGTGTTTTGGAGGTTGTTTTTTCAATTGGGAAAACATCTTCTCAGAAACTATTTCAGATAGGATAACCAAATTTGCTGTGTATCTTCAAGGTATCAATACCTTGATGGAGATCAAAACCATATTACAGAGTTAGGGCCCATGTAGGAAAATATTGGGAACTTTAATGAAAACTTATTTGGCGGGGGATGTTGATGACCATGTCATCTTGTTCTATATGTGACAGGATGAGGTCTAAGGCATTAATGGAGGAATATCTCTCTGGCAGAAAAGGTAGAGGGTAGGACTCTCAACCCGGAGGTCCCGGGTTCGAATCCCGCTGGACATGAAAATATTGGATTTTCTCCCCGGCTACATATGGCGCCCTACGTCGGACGGGACTATTCCATAATGTGACAACACCTTTATAGATTTATAATTTAACACTCTGAAATGTACACATATCCCCGAACATCTGATTGGTCTAGGGCTCGGTCATGTGATCGAAGAATCGTCCACAAGTATGAACACTTTTTTGTGAGTTCAAGAGAAATGAATCCGTGAAACTTCCATCACACGACTATGCGCTAGACCAATCAACGTTCAGGAATATGTGCAAACTTAAGAGTGTGAAATTAGTAATGTATGTTTTGGATTTGAGCTTCTAGCAAGCAGGTCTGATTAATTATTAAAAGATCAGTATCAGTATCACTATTGTAATAATTTCATGAATTTTCCGTGGCAGCCATGTTTGTTTACGAACGCTGAATGTGCTTTTGTAAAAAATAAGAGATTCAAGTGTAACTTATCACGTAGATTGTCAAATAATTTAGACAAATTGTCAAATAATGCACGTAAATATCAAACTGTAAAAATAGGATGTACTGTAATTTCCATTGATCCACAAATTTTATTTATGCCTAATTAACATGCGTGAGTTCGGCACGTTCATTTAATCGATGACACGGAAAACATAGTCCCGACGACCAATCGTCTTTCATTCTCTTAGCAACCGACCAATCAACGTTGAGAATCACTAATATGCACATGTGCTGATATCAAATATATATGCACTATTGTATCCTCGTCCACATCGGCAATATTATAAGGTTAGCATTGTTTATGTATTTCTGTCAACTTAAATTGGGAATTGATTTAAAATATACACCATTAGGGTCACTTTCTAGTGTCAACAAACCTTTTGTCTTTACAATATTATTTTTCCAATACAAAGGCGTAGGACATTTTCCTAGACAGTTCTTCTTCTTCTTCTTCTTCTAATACAAGAACCGGGTTCTTAGTACAACGTAATTGGTTCTGGGTGTGCATGCAGCGGCGAAGCGACTGCCCCACAAGGTTAAAATGTTTAAGATAGTCCGTAGACAAAGAGGTTAAAACTATATACAGGTATGACAGGTAATCATGGCTGGACCGGTTCCTTGCTGGCGCTTGACAAGCCAGACATGAACTGTGTGATGGTCTCGTACTCAGTTACTTGTGTGGGCAACAGGTTCCATTCCCTGATGGTTCTTGGAAAGAACGAATTGTGATAGACAGAGAGTGTCGATCTTTCCTGGTAGAACCTGTTGGTGCCTCTCGTCCTGGAGTCGTTTCGTCTCAGGTACAGATCTTTGTTGATACCAACTTGGCCATGCTGGATCTTATATAGCATACATAACCTGCTAACGTATCGTCGGTGTTGGAGGCTATCCCAGTGCAGATCCCTTGTCATTTGGGTGATACAGCCTGGTGTTCTGCTGGAGTAGTCATTGAAGACGTATCTTGCTGCCCTCTTCTGTACTCCCTCAAGGGCATTGATGTCACTAGCACAGTGTGGGTCCCATACCGTGGAAGCATATTCCAGTGCTGGTCTGACGATGGTGGTATATGTTGCTGCCTTAACGGTTTTGCTGCAGTCTTTGAAGTTCCGGCGGAGGAATCCAATGGATCTGTTACCTTTGCTGACTGTCATGGAGATATGCTCCTTCCATTTGTGGTCGTTTGAGACTGTGACGCCTAGGTACTTACTGGCTGTGTCTGTTGTGAGTGTGGTTCCATGCAGCTGGTAGTCAAAGGATAAAATCTTCTTTTTGTTATTTGGTCTAATGTGTATGACGGAACACTTTGAGGCATTGAAGCTCATTTGCCAGGTCCTCTCCCATACTTCAAGGGCTGTTAGATCATCTTGAAGCTTCCTGCTGTCGTCAATGCTACTGATTGGTCTGTAGAGTAGGCTGTCGTCGGCAAAAAGCCTTGCATCTGAGTTTTTACATGATTCAGGCAGGTCATTGATGAAGGCTAGGAATAAAAGTGGTCCTAGGACTGTGCCTTGGGGTACTCCCGACATTACATGAGCCTGGTCTGATTTGGTGTTTTCCAATATTACATTTTGTTTCCGGTCTCCGAGGAAAGACTGGATCCATCTGTTTGTAGTGTCTCTAACTCCATAGTAATTTAGCTTGTATAACAATCTTTTGTGGGGGACTTTATCAAATGCTTTAGCAAAATCCAGGAGAATGACATCTACTTGTTTCCCCTTTGAAAGGCTGCTAGCTATTCCTTGTGTAGTTACAATTAGTTGAGTTTCGCATGAGCGTTTAGCTTTGAAGCCATGTTGGTTATCCTTTAGGATGTTGTACCTGTCAAGGTGGTCCATGATGCTGCTGTGGATGATGTGTTCCAGTTGTCTTAAAGGTATAAAGGGTTTTTCCCCTAAAGATGAAATTAACAGTTTTGCCGCTATGTTTTAAAACCCTACCTGTTATCTTTTATTTAAGCAAATGTTCATAACTATTCCAAACATTTTTCATGACTTAAAGGAGATCAGATCATAATAAACAGCAACGAGAGCATTTAGATTTATTGCCTTTGCCAACATTTGAATTGTACATTCTATTAAAATAAATTTTATAGGGAGATATTTAAAATCATATCATGCATTTCGGAAATTATAACTGCTGCATCCTAACTCTTATTGTGATGAATGACTGTCTTCTGTCATTAACAAATTATCAATTACCAAACCATTTGCTTTCTTTTTCCCACGTGTGAACAATGAATGTGGAGGTGATCAATTTCTAACAACTGTAATATGAATAACAACTTCTCTCTGTCAATAGCCTGGTTCCATCCACATTAAATCAATTACATATTCAGGTATTTTTTGTTATTCAGAGAATCAACTCAACCAACCAGTTTTAATTTGCCAGGCTGCGATCAATGTTCTGATAAAGCAGAGGATGTTTCTTCTTTGTTTAGTTCCCTGCAGTTACCAAATTAGATTCCACGGCATTTGTGTGATAACTTAATTATGATGAGAACTCCATTCTGCAGTTCTAGAGGTCTTGATGAGATGTCTTGTCACTGTCCACAAATAAAATTATCTCAAATGATTCTAATTTATTTGGTTATGTGTCTTGTTTATTGTCATTTCGTTCTCTGGTATCTTCATATTTCTTAGTTATTCAATGTTATTGAATCCAAAAGTTGGCGATGTGTCTTGTTTGTTTTCTTGATTTCCTCCAATGTCTCTGCTTTATTACAACGGGCACCGTCCGTCCGTTACACTTTGTGTTCGGCTCTGTAAGGTATCAACCATTTCAATTCAAATTCATAGTGGAAATGAAAAACTATGTAACAATGTGTCATGAGAAACAATTTTGAGAAATTCGACATAAATTATTAGGTGTTTGTAGAAAAAGTGGTTAATTTGTAAGAAAGTCCTGTCCGTCTCACAACTTCTAAACTTTTTGATCAAATTTGACATTGAGATATGATAATCATATGACGGTGTGTCATGCTTAACAGTATTTTTGTAAAATTATGTGTTTTGGATAAAATGAGAACTGTGTAAGAAAACTGATTATAGACCTGTCCAGCTCAGAACTTCTTTATATTGGGTCACATGTTTACCAAACATTGTATTGCGATACATAATGATATTAAGGTGTGTCATATATATTTTAACATTTTAAAAAAAATTCTAGGCCAGAACTAATGGTCATATTTTAATAAAATTGGGAATTATAAAACGTAATGCCATGAACAATTTTCATAATTTACAATTTTAATTTAAATGTTTGTTTATTTTTGTGTCTATTAGCAAAAAGAAAGATTGTGGTCCTTTGTTTATCATATGTTTTCTTTCGGTTTATAAATGAACAAATTCATCATGAAGTTCCAACATGCAAAAAGAACAATTTATTATGCATCTTTCACGACGTTTATTATTGGACTCAAAATTAAAATATCTTAAGAAGGTAAGTAAAATCTATACATTTTTGCGGGGATATAACTCGACCATATCAGGTGTCTGTTCATATGTCTTATAATGTGTTTTATTCTAGAAGAATCCTATTATTGTGAAATCAAATATTCTAATATTGCTTAAAAAAAACCAATTATTCATTCCCGACAATATTGGTGTTGTAGTTTATTCTTAAGAACGTTCCGCTCAATGTTTCTTTTATCTTGCAACATTCGATTCCGTTCAAGGAAATACATTTCACAATAATACTGTATGATTAGGAATTAAAGAATATCGATAGATCAACAATGTAACAAATATATCGGGCAACATTAATCGCGATTTATCACTAGCTGACAAGAACGTTAATATCATAAACATGGCGTGTTCCTGCTAGGTTAAACTTTGTTTTGTGATTTCTCATCTCATCAAAAACTTAACTCTCTTGGTAGCTATGTGGCTGATTGATGCAACTTCTATGACAACAGAATCATGGTCATTTGCCACATATAAAAATATATTATATTTCCATTATTCAAATATAAAAGAAACTCCAATAACCCCAAGATTAAAAGAAATAACCATTTTCCTTTCCCCAGAAACATTGTGTCTGATTGGTCCCACTTGTGTGACAGCCAACTTTTCATTTCTTCACCATTTTTGTGTACTTTCATTGATGCATTCACAACTCTTAACTTGATTTGGACACTTCATCTACAGTGGAAACAGATTTTCCTTTTTTCATTTATTTCAATTATCCCACTCCCCTGCCCATGCTTGCAACGATGATTACATATGGAGACTGCTCTTCGCATCTCCGCTGTCTTATCATGAAAAAGTACAAAATATTATGAATTTCATTCATGTTTATTTCAACAAAACTCTTCTATCTGATCATGATATTGATAAAAGTGTTTTTGTTATCTCAATGTACATCAATTATGAACTCTAATAACATAGATGTGATAAGCTAAAAATCGAAATATTTACATTTACATAGTGACAAATTCTAACATGGAAATTCAATACAAGACAAAGGATCATTTGTTTAATTTTCTTTTTAGATTAGATTTTTCAATCAAATAGCGAGGCGGCTTAGTAAAATATTTGTATATAGCCATTGATCCTCTAATTTCGTTCATTTTTTGTCAAAAAAAGGTGTTACGAATTATAATATATGCCTATGTTATAAATGACCCAAATTGCCATGTGAAATGATTTTTGACGTTTTCGTCACTTTGGAAATTTCAATGTTTATCGAACATTGAAGATCTAAACTTTGACACTTTACTGTATTCTTACAGTTTCGTTCACTTTTTCATCCTTTGGGTTTCAAAAACTTGAATAACTAAATAGTCAATAAAACTGAGACATATTAACAATTGTTCACGACGTCTAAGAGAGCACCAAAGATCCATATCTTCATTGATAACAATTTTGACCGTTTTTCATATGGATGACTACAAGTCAGTTACAAAAGATTGTATTCAATCTTTGCTAAAGAATGGCGGACGAATTGACTAGCTCTTTTGATTACTTGTTCGTTCTTAGTAGTACATTTGACACTTAATATACGTTTTTGTCCAATTCAACAGACATGAACAATATTTTTACTTAAAAGCACTAATGATAACTCTTCAAGGATGTACATTTCAAAAATGACATTATGGCACTAAAGAGAAAACTATGTTATATACACTATGTACATAGTCAGTTTTCAACAATGGCAAACTATAACAAAATCAACAATGATAAAGATTTTATAGATGCTGGATAAAACATCTTGGCTAAAAACGAATCAATTTTACATAAGATATACAGAAACGACAAATCACAACCTTTCAATTTGAATAAAACAGTTTCAAAATCACAACCAGCTTATTTATCGATCAGCGTCGAATACGATATTTACATCAGTCAATAATCATTTTGGCAAGAAATTATCACTATGAATAGAAGGATTAGAAGTGAGATGACAAGACAATATGAATGTATGCGTCAAAATTATTTCTTTACTCAACCGCCAAGACTTTCATTTTGTTGGCAATGTGTGGAGATAATGATTGGCAATTGAAAGTATTCTGTTACGGTGTTGTAGAAAATGGAAAGTTGTATTGTATTGTCAAATTCTTGAAAATTGAAGCCTGACCAGTGGTATTTTATAGGGGCAGTAGCACGTTTTTGAATAATTTTAGATTTCTAAATTTTCACTGATAATTGTAAGTTAATGCTAAATATATTTTTTTGATAGTGTCAAAAATCTCGTTACACAAGCCATTCGTCCATAGTCAGAGAACAAAATTTGAAGAAGTATGAAATTCCATTGGCGGCCATTTTGTGGGAAACCTCTTATTCAGTTTATGTAAGAAAAGGGAATCGCATGGCTACATTTTATATTATATATTTGTATTATTACTGATTCATTTAGTTTAAATACATTGTCTTTCAATTGCAACCATTACTTTTCATTTTCCTGACATCACCTTATATTCCCCCTACAAAAGTGCTACTGCCCCTTTAAACAGAGCAATAACAAACTCATCAATCAGTAATGAACATCTAAGTGAAATAAGATACATAATAAACATTTTGCAGTAATGGAAAGTATCCATACTTGATCATTTTTTTCTAACCAATTTCTTTTCAAAAACGTGTTAGCAGAACAAAAGCTTATTTTATTGTGCAATAGTTCAGGTTTATAAAAAATATGAAATTATTTGAATTGTCAACTTTTCTTTACTTTTGTGATATTGTTAAATTTTTTTTAAAAATTGGCAACATATTTCGCTATCATTCTGGTTATTGTTTTTAAACAATTAACATGCCTTTTATATTAGATTTTTAAACGTTGCATGACATTTGGTAAAAAATGTCCGAGATAATCGGCAGCTGTACTCAAGTAGGATGGCCACGTTTCTACCAGAAATATGTCTGACAAGAAGTATGTTCTCTGGAGAAAGTTAAAAATGATATGATCGTCAGAAAGAATGCGACTTCAAATGACATGTGAGCACAATAGTTATCCATGGGCCTAACTGTACATTTTAATGAATACTAAAAACACAGATAAAGCCAGAGTATTAAAAGATAGAACATGAAATGAGCATGAATTGTCGTGTGAACGTTGAGGAACTATTTCTTTTGAGTGACCCGGCGGTGACGTATATATATCATAAAACTCCTCCTCCTTGTCCTCAGTGAATACTGCTTCCGGTCCATTACAAAGGTCACTTCCGCACACACAAATCCTAGTTCCGGCCATGGTAAGACATTTGTCCTTCCGTCCGTGTCGGTCGTTTGCGCAGTCGTACTCCAACACGCTATCTGCAATGTAGATCAGGACATATTAATGGTTATGAAACATTCGGTCTGTGTCATTTCAAAGGAAATACCTCTGGTATTAACGAACAAAACATAATTGATCATCAAAAACTGTGTTCCATAAGACATGTACATGTACCACTTGTGTGTGATCAAGTAAAATATCCTTGGAGAAATCGTTTAAGGAGTAGATTTTGAACAAGCTCCTGCCTTCGCTAGCTACCTTTAACCTTAAAAGGGACAGTAGCACGTTTTGGAAAAAATTAAATGTACAATTGTTCATTGATAATCGTGCGTTAATTCTTAATATATTATTTTGATAGTGTCAAAAATCTCATAACGAAAAACAATCATCCATAGTCAGAGAACAAATTATACAGATTCACATAGAGTCAATAGGCGGCCATTTTTGTCAACGCCTTTTATTCATTTGTGTAGATATGACAAGCAGGGGTGAACAGGGGAATATTACCCATCCAGGCAGGTTTCACCTCAATATTTTCTATAAGTATCTAAATAAGTTCACGTTTAATCATCAAGCATTAAGAATCAACTTGAAACTATTATCATAGCAAGAGGCGTACTTTAACACTTAGTTCATAATTGGAATTCTTAATGTCATTGGGGAACCTTCAACTAGATATGTTTGTAAACTTAGCCTACGGTCTATATTTACCAATCAATAGTTAAACAAATGAAATATAATAACAAGAGTCACATCACTACTTCACAATATATCAAATTTACGCTCCCTAGAATATATTCAATGACCTGAGATGTATCTGATAAACGCAAGGCAGACGGCCATATAGACAGATACGGATTGACAGCACTCATTCTTATGTATCCACCTTCAATTTCAATAATTTGTACTTTAGTGATTAGTATGATTAGTATGATTAGTATGATTTGACTTCATACAGCCTTGTAGTTGAAGTTCGTTAATCGTAAGTTCGTCAACTCATGCAGTGATTTCTCTTTGATCTTTGCTTTGTGAAAGTATGGAAAGTTATTTTAGTTATTCTTTCAAGTTATGATAAAATATTTATGAACATTCATCGTCTCATGTCATGTCACTCATATAACGTGGCCGCGGGAACAAATGTTTTAACTCAGATGGTTTGCGAAACCGCTTTAAATGTAGAATATCCATAGTAATCCAGTAAATTCGAAAGAATAATAGGGTCACCTAGATGTATCTAGAGGTGAGACTGGTTCTTCCTTTTGACGTGCAAAGAATCTATGGATTTAACGCTCGTGTAGCCGCCTCTGGACATGAATATTCTGTCAAAAAACATGATGTAAAGTCGCCGATCTATCAGTGTTCCGGTCGTCATTTGAATGTTTGTGAAAATGACATAAAAACGGCTGTACTGTTACCAATTTTACAATAAAGTACAAATAAACTTAATATATTGACAGATTTACTTCACATTGATAAACTTTCATTGATAAAACTAATAAGCAATGCTTAGTAATGGCGTACCAAGGCTTTTCACACTCGTAGTGCCGATGATTGGCTTCACTTCTCACTGTTGTCGTTTTTGACTAAGCGTGTGCTCTTCTTTATCATGTTGTCGAAGGTTATCAATATAATGACTACCAAAAGTAACAGGCTTAAACAGGATTATGTTAAAATCATAAAAAAAAACCCGTTGGAACTGTCCCTTTAAGCATTCTACGTGTTGTATATTGCGAGGTTCAACACTTTATTTGATATTTAACAAACGAATTTAAAAGGTCGCAGATCTAAATTGAAAGATGACGTGGTTTTCTAAGCATATTCCAATCATTTCATTGATTATTCATGAACCCTTTTCCAAACTGTTCCACTTCCTGACATGAAAGATGACCGTCTTAAGATAATTGAACAACGTCTTTGACATCTCACGTGAAGCGACGAGATTATCCGCTACTTGTCGCCATCTTGATTTATGGTTTATGACCCTCTTACAAGAAGATGTAAACTATGCCGAATTTATGTCTCCCCCTCATAAAGATTGGACATAAAATCCTCCGCGTTTCATCAAGAGTCCAGTGTTTGTCCATCTAGCGCCATTCTCTGTGTCAACATATTCTGATGACCTGTTTTATTACTTGAGAACTTCACACATGTTAAGTCAAGCTAGAGTGGCCAGGGGTTATGACCAGGTTAACATGTGCGGGTTCTCTGACAATGTAATATGTAGCATGTAACCAGTCGAAAATGAAATGGAAAGGTTTGAATAAATACCATCTCTACACAATTTACGTTTCATGACCGTATCCGAACCTTTCTAATACGTTTTGATCAATACGAAATTTTATGTCTTAGTATCATTATGTCAACGTTTCATTCCGTCCAATATGAGGATTTTGAAAATTGAATCGAGGTTATGGCATGTTTTTTTAATTGAAGATGGTTTGAATGTCAATGCAAATTCTACGATCTCTTGGATATTCGAAAGTTGTTGGTGAAGCTGTTTTCAACTTTGAGAGATTACTGCATTGTCTCGTATTAATCCTTGACTTTAGTCTCTTGGAAATACGCTGAGGTCAATATTATCTGTGGATTTTTTTCGTCTAGAAAGTGGAACTGGCATGTTTCCTTAAGTAACAGAATCTGCATAAAGTTAATGGATTTTACAGTCTAAATTTCAAATAGTGCCAGATAAAACGTTACTGTGGTGATTCGATTACTTCCCAGCGACACAGAGCAATCAAGTAAGATTGTTACTAAGATCAGGTCGGTGGAAAGTGTACGTCAGGGAATTCATGGCTAGATATCCCCCTGTTTGAAGCGAGATCCTGATTACACGGGGCTCCATTGACGTCGTAGACACTGATTGAAGAACTTTTTTCTAGTTTGTGAAGTGTTGAAAGGCGCGGAGGAACACGTTGTGACCGTGTCGGTGAATTTTGTCTGATTGCATTTCACTCTTAACCATTCATTGAATTTCTATTTTTTGTTAAGGTCCTCTTATTATAACGCATAACCTTTCAGTCCATGTTACCTCGAGTCTTGGTAAATTTCAAGAACGAAATGTGATAGCAAACAGCTAAAATGTTAATTTTCAAATTCAGTAAGACATGTTTTTTAAAAATTAAATTTGCAAGGCCTGCTGGCTGCAACAATTTTGACTGACCTAATTGGAAACTAATCTTCAGTCAAGATGAACAAACATATGTCAACAAACTTGTTTCTTGATGTACGTAATGTCACACGAAACATTTGTTATCCTTTTTAACTTAAATAACACAATGCTTGGATGGAAGGGAAAGGTCAGACTAAGATTCTGAAACCGATTACTCATTCGGGAACTTAATTATGCATGATCATCTCCTCTTTTGTAGTATAGCTTTTTGACGTTTTGTAAAATGACACTAGTATAATATAATTCAGTTTCAATTATTACATTACTGTGCTCGAGTTCCATTAACAAGGCATGTTGTGTGAAATGAATATAGGATATTTACGGCTTCCCAATTAATGTTTTTTTACAAATCAAATTTCAGATAAAGTATAAAACGAGAGAAAGAAGGTTTATTAAACGCAATTGCTAAAAGTGTGATGGAACTAAAATTTGTTGAGCCCCTTGTCACTGCGTAGCATACACAATGACGTCATAACTGGAATATTATGACGTGATATGTGTAATATCGCTGTAAAAATATTACACTGCAATATTTTGCAAGGGCGAGTTATAAGACTGTTATGACATCTCTCATCTATTCGTAAACAAGTAATGAGACGGTACATTATGTCAACAATATCTGAAACCTTAATATCAATTTGGTATCGTTTTTAACTTAATTAACAATCATTTTGATACGAACATCACGAAAAGCATTTTCAGGGCCCCTTGTGTATTTCAATAAGCACCAAAATGTAATGGTCGATATCCTGATGAATGAAATTATGTCTTCCCCTTTCCAAAACATTCATTGTACACATCCAAAACAGCACTATATTTCACTGCAATTGTTGTCATATTGTTTATTTTGTTTTTTGTTGTTCTAGGTTTTTACGGTGGCATTGTTTCTTTGCCACTCGATGTATGTCAAACAAACAATTGGTTGAGATAATAATCATTTCAAAACCATTCGAACGCTAAAGTAGATTTTAATATATTATCAGGAAATTTGAGTTGTTTAAGTTGTTCAGGACATATTTGCGGGGGAGGATGGGTTCTTTTGCAGACGCGCTCAGGTGTTTAACACTTCCGGAAAGACACGGAGAGCGCAAACTGTGTGTCAGGTTTGCAATGCCTTGTCGGGCCTTCAGTTCCTTACTCATTCCTGTGGGAATATTCAATCACGCAAAAACTCACAACTCTGTTCTTTAAAACAAAAAATCTATATCAGACATATTACCACATGGTATTGCATGACGTCAAACAATCAACTACAACACGTTCGCTGTGATCCAATATCGGTTTATTGCCGCCGTGGAATGTTTTATTGGTCGGCATAAAAACTACTGGTAGATTACTCAAGGTTGCCTGGTCACAGCCAATATCCGCTTTTTAACAGAAAAGCAGCAATAGTATAGTTGGAATTAAAACTAAACTCACGAGCAAAAGAAAGTATAACACTCAGTTGTATTTATCATATGTAAAATTTTCAAAGTCAGATATCTCGAGTTTTTGACGTCGTTTTCCAAAAATGACTTGTTTGGAAAATTAGTCCAAAACATTAAATAAATAAAAGAATACCTCTACGCGGTTTTTTAAATTTAAAAAAAAAATTTAAAAATTCAATATTAAAATTTCCCTAAATTTATTTTGACAATACACAACTTTTCATCGACATATAACACATACTCTGTGTGAAAATCAATAAATGTTCATCGTCATGCACACATTTACAACATTTTGAACATGGTAGGGGTCATGTTGGTGTAAATTTCATTTCTTACCCTAGTCTACTTTAAATGATGACATTTAAGTGAAAATATAAAACAGTCACCAATAAAGCCATTCAAACTACAGCCGAAAGGTGTTATTGTCTGCTTCCATAATCAAATGCATCTTATTTCTTTAAAATATTGAATTAATGGAAAACAAGTGAGTGTTATACTTTCTTTTGCTCGTTAGTTTAGTTCAAGCATTTATTTAATTAAGATGTTACATTTTGACTGTTCTGCTTGGATCACAAGAAATAAAGGTACATTTAATTTGTATTTGACCAAACATGTTTTTGACCAAAACAATATTATTTTTATGCCCCCGAATCGGAGATTCCGGGGGTATATTGTTTTTCACCTGTCCGTCTGTCCGTCCGTCCGTCCGTCTGTCCACAAAAACTTTAACCTTGGTCATAACTTTTGATTGGTCAGAGCTAGGTCTTTGATACTTGACATATGGATCCCTTGTGATGAGACCTTTCAGATGACACCATGACATTTGACCTTGTGACCTTGACCTTGACACAGCGAGCATTTTCCGAAAACATTAACCTTGGCTATAGTTTCTATACTGTCAGTGCTAGGTCTTTGATACTTGACATGTGTATCCCTTGTGATGAGACCTTTCAGATGACACCATGATATTTAACTTTGTGACCTTGACGTCCATCTGTCCGATTGTCCACAAAAACTTTAACCTTGGTCATAACTTTTGATTGGTCAGAGCTAGGTCTTTGATACTTGACATATGGATCCCTTGTGATGAGACCTTTCAGATGACACCCATGACATTTGACCTTGTGACCTTGACCTTGACACAGCGAGCAGGATGCATCCGGGGGCATTTGTGTTTCACAAACACATCTTGTTTTCACATAAGTTTTTTTTTGTTGAATGCCTACTTTAGTTCTTCTAAATTCAATATCTCGAATCGATGTGCTTAATAAACGTGTAACTTAGGAAAGTTCAACTGTTTCCAGTAACGTGGACGGGATATTAGCAAAATGGGAATTTCGAACTTCAACATTTCAACATTCTTCATACCTTAAAATGATAACTGTTCGTCTCAAGATATTTTTTAAATAAACGAATTACGGGTAAGTCATCATGTTTTCATTATGAAAGTTATCATTAAGTCTAAACCTAATTCATGTAAATTTTCTGAAATCTGAGTCATACAGAAAGTTGGGTTTTTTTAAATCACAAATTGCATCTCATCACTTCCGCAAGTTTACCGTTGTTAATTAGAGCATACATAAGCAAAAAATTCAACAAGACTTTAATTACCAGTTTTTAATCATAAACAATCCCGTGACGGAAAATTGCTCGAGGGAGATCTTTTTAAAAATAGCATTTCTTTTAAGAGCGGAAGCAGGGCGAGATGGAGAACATCAGAGGAATATTGATTTGCTATAAGCGTCTCGTGGTGTTCGCTCTATTACACCGGTGAAGCTAGACGCAAATGACATCATCTATAAGGTCATACAAACTTTGGAGGTAATAAAACATACTTTCTACACATTAAGGCATATTCATAAAAAGCTTTCTTGTTCGCAAACCTAAAAATGATTTATAACAGTTTTTCATTATGACATACGGTTATGTTATACTGAGAGGGCGATCTTAACTTATTTTGATTTTTTGTCCTATTCATTGACTTAAAGGGGGTCTTCAACTTCTAATTTTTAACTTCCAGTGTTTTATTTGCGAGGCCCTCTCCGACCCTCTCGGGGCCTCGCTAATAGAACACTGGAAGTTAAAAATTAGAAGTTGGAGACCCCCTGTAACTGATTTTTAAAAGAAAAACCCCTATTTTGTTCTGTAATCGTGCATACAATAGCATATTCTCCTTTATGTTGTATTAAAATTTCAAAACATTACAGTGTAAGACTAGCATATGTACATTTGTATCTAGCGAGGTGTACGGCCGAAAAATGTTGCTAGCGAGGAGCGTGATCGCAAACGGGATCACTTCAAAAGCAATCATCGCCGTTTCATCAACTTTTTATTATCATGTCAATAGCTTTCCGAAACATAACTATTTAATGTCATACCTGTTCATAGTCAGAGATAGCAAATATGTTACTAACAACAGCATTACTCGCAACTGTCAGTGTTACTGACCCTTGGATACAGAATGACAAGCACATACATTTTACTAAGCAGTGTGCTAAAATTACCACATGATGTTGATTATTTGAAGGTTATGAAGTAAAATATTACCTAACTTTCGATTTCGGCTCCTCGCTAGCAACATTTCTCCACCGTAAACTTCGCTAGTTCCGGTGTACGGTTATGCACAGTGATAAAGCTAGTAATGACCTGACACAATGTGGTAATGTGTTGTAGTTGTGATTTGGGAACTTTCACAAAAACTTCGTTTATTTTAATCTTTCAATTGAATGTACTATGTCTTATTGAGTGTAGGGGAAGTAGAAGCTTGCACATACAGTTTTTACTCATTATCTGTAAGAAATGTTTCTAGCCCAAAATCTATTTCATGTTAATGGCATGATAGATAAATTCATAAATACAACTGCGTATCTTAAGTTTTCACCCTTACTTGTGTATTCTAGTAGCAATATCATGTAATTTTGATTGACTTTAGGGGGATCCTACTATTGTAAAAATGAAACGTATCAACTTCAAATTACACTGCATAAGTCAACATCCATTGTGCATTAACATACTCGTATGTCATAACCTGCAGTTAACCGTAACAATTTCGGCAGGTCATTGAAGTGACCAGGGGTCAAAATGTCGATAACACAATTTTATTTTTTTCTCTACAATATCCATCATAAGTGATCAACAATTAAACAACAACTCTGCACTATGGCAATGGTATGGAACTAATTTCTTTCTAATGGAATCTGTATGGAATATTAAATTCGAAAATTAAGAAAATTGAACTTTCCAAAATATGATGTGTCTATTTTTCCATGCCAAATTTTGAAATTCTGCATTAGTAACTAGATAATGCAAAAATATGGTGTGAGAATGACTATTTAACACATCGACAATTGAAAATCCGTTGTAAGTGCTGCTGGGGGTATTTTATTGATGAACGAACGAAACCCAAATTATATTATATTTGCACTAAGATGTCTTAGCAAGTGAGCAAACTTGTAGATTGGATGGATGGATGGATGGGCGAACGGACAGACGGGTGGTAGAGTAAAGTAGAGTAGGTCAGAGAAAGAATAGTGGGTAGGTAATAGGTAGGGAGATAGATAGATAGATCAAATATGCTCACCCCCTGTCCCATTCACAGTAGAGATGTTGAGACACAGCCCAGCACATTCCACTATAAAGTCATGCATCTCTGTCCGTAAAGATGGCGGCTTACACACATCCGGTTCCTCCGGTGTGGGGGAGCACTTTATGCACCTGAGTATCCTGGTAGGGGGCGCTGCCTCCTCCTCCCCCTCCGCGTCCCCCTCAGTGCCCCACCCGGACCCCAGTTCCTCCCGCTGCTCCTGCTCAAAGTACTCCAGTAGCGCCTCGTGGTGTGTGTCTGGAGAAAGGACGTCACTAGTTAGTTCATTAGAAATTGTATGTACAGTTATGTGAATCATATTCAATGTGGAATTCAATATGTATGTACATGATACTAAAACAGGTGTTACACATATACCCTTTATTTCAAACTTTCCAAAACTACTCATAATGGCCATTTACAGTATCACTGAATCATTACGTTATCAAATCAAAGATTTCCAATAAAGTCCATTGGCGGATAATTTGGGTGGACACCTTTAATTCATTTTGTGTAAGAGAAAGGATTCGCGTGTCTGTACGTAACATTATATGTTTGATGTATTACTGTTTCATTTGGGTGAATCATTGTCTTTACTGCCCCTTTCAAGGGTCAGTAGCACGTTTTTATGGGGAATATAAGGGGATGTCAGGAAAGTGAAAATAATGGTTCCAATTGAACGACAATGTACTTAAAACTAAATAAAGCAGTAGTAATTCAAATATATAACGTTAAGTTTAGCCATGCGATGCCTTTTTTTACACAAAATGAATTAAAGGTGTTCACAAAAAATAGCCACCAATGGCTTTTATCATGAATCCCCATACTTTGTCCTCTGACTATGAATGAATGGCTTGTGTAATGGGATTTTTGACACTGTCAAATTAATATATTCAAAATTAACTTACAGTTATCAGTGAAATACTTGAAATATAAAATTATCAAAAAACGTGCTACTGCCCCTTTAAAATGTCCATGCCTATTTTGCTGGTGTGCGTAATTTTTTTGTAACTGTGGTATTGACGTACTTCAAAACAAAAGAAACAAAATACTACTCAAATAATGATCGAACGTTTAGATTCTCTATTCATTCATTTTATCACCAAGCGTTGTATTGAGAGCTTTATCAATTATAATTTAATGATGACGTTTGTTTGTTATTTCCGATGTGTTTGGTGATATCGTTTTTGTTTACTTTGTACCTTTCAAACTATATCACTAACACATGAGATTTCTTATTGTTGTTATACGTCGATATTAAAACCAGTCGCGAGGGATGTAGATAGCGTTTCTGTGGGTAACGTATCATTTGGCGATTAAGTCATGCTGAAGTCTGATTATGATAGTTAAATTCGACGATGCCTCTTTGTTTCTGAAACAAGCTAGCTATATATGCAATCAGTTTGCCGAATATTTACAAATGCTGTCCTTGCGATTTACTTTTATGTTCATATAACTTCCGCTATCTGCAAAGCGTGAAACAGAATAATCAATAACCAGGCAGACATAAAGAACACAGATTGAATAAATGTCGCGTATTCAAGTTCCATATTTCATTTTGCCATTCAATTAGACACGGCGATGATAATCAATAACAAACAGAAATAGGTTATATTTAATTTCCAATGCTCCAGAGAAGCAATGGCGATGACATCAACCTCAATAAAGTTTATTGAATCAAAGGCTGTGTAAACAGCGATGAAGTATCATACTGTCTAGCCGTTTCAGTTTCAGTTTTGTCTTGTTATCAAATTTAAAGGCTTGCAATAAAAAAATAAAAAAAGAAAGAAAAAGAAAGAATTAAAAAAAATAAAAAAATAAAAAAATAAAAACAAGACATTTTTTCTAAGCAATGTTTTAAAAACAAGGAGCTAATACGAATTTTCGCAAAATCGTCTCTTGTAAAATTGTTACTCATACCTTTAAAAGGGGTAGTAGCACGGTTTTTCATTTAAAATTGTACGTAAATGCTTAATGTATTATTTTGATAGTTACAAAACTCTCATTACACAAACCAATCATCAATAGTCAGAGAACAAATTATAAAGATTCACATAAAGTTCGTTGGCGACCATTTTTGTGTGAACACCTTTGATTCAATGTCTTTAAGAAAATGGTTTAAATTCACATTATGTATTGGATTTATTACTGCTTATTAGTTTAAAGACATTGTCATTCAATTGAAACCATTTATTTTCATAATCCTGACATTGATTTATATCCTCCCTAAAAATGTACTACTGTCCCTTTAACAAGGGACTAGGGATTATACAAAAGCCAATATTTTTAACAAACATAAGAACCTTACTTGCACATCACTAACCAATACTGAAAAAATACGAATTTACTTAAGGGCATATACGATCTATTACGAGATCAAAAAGAAGTTTCAAATAGCTGATAGACGCCTTTAACTGTCCAGACTGAAAACCTTATTTCTCAAATGGATATCAGATACTGATTTAAGAATTGCATTCACCACTTCTAGCACGAACCATTCAATTCCAACTCGAAATTGAAAGGATTTATTTCTCTACTGAAAGCAAGTCCGACATTTCTCATCATACAGTGCAAGTTCCCTGTGTACAGTGATGCACTTTCTCTGAGCACAAACGTATATTTTATGGTTGTGATGACAGGACACAAAAGCAGGGCCGAGATTTATGTCTTCTTCTTCCATTGGAGATCACGTCATCAATAATAGTTGTCTTGATAATCGAATCATCTTCTCGGATGCTTCTCCCAGAATCGCCCTGAGACGTTAATGTCCTCTTTAAGACGGCCATTATACCAATGGTGATGCCATTTAATATTTTTCTTTGACTTAAACGTTCAAAATGAAAGATAACATTGTCGATAACATGTTTAGTCAAAGATTTATGGGGAAAGCGTTCGAGTGAAAATAGAAATAATGCTTGAAGCGGGCGGTCTGCTTTAGATGGCATTGAGCTAAATGTTCTTGAGAGCGATTTGATACATTACATTTGCTTGATTTAAATCTGTATTCAAATGTCCTCGAGTGAAAAAAGAAGTTTTTTTAATTTAATCAGTCCATGTATGATCTCATTTGTTAATCTGACGCTATACATGTTTATGCTTTGAAGTAGTAAGAATGAAATATCATTGATAAGATATAGTGTTCTGGTACAGAAAAACTAACATAACGACGATGAATCAATATCGTCAGCCACTAACAATTAAAGTTTTACACTGCTTCAATGTTAACGGAATCTGCAGAAGCTTACTCTAGCATCTGACACTGGCGCCTAGGAACTTAACAGGATATCATTGCTATAAAATGATGTAAATATTTTATAGAACATTTTAATCGCAAAGCATATGTTACAGATCAGGGAAATTTAGACTTTAAACAAAGATCATATCTAAGGTAAGGTACCATGTGTACGAGAATGCATTGTTTATTCGGTTGTCATGGATACGTGAAGTAATGGTTCTAATTAATGGCAAGGATATTGATTTTACCTATCTATTTTGTTTTGCTTTAACATGATGTCTGCACGCAGCATTTTCTTTTAATACAAAAAGCCTAAGTCTGTTGTTGCATGCCAAAGGACTTGACAGTTTGACATTACTGTCCAATTACACACCAATCACTGCTATTGTACCTATTTATGCTGTCTCTACAAACCTAATCTCTGGTATACACGAATTACATTCAAACTAGCGAAAATGCTTGATAAGATATCAGTCAAACAGTAAAAAAACCGAATTGAATCAAGGCTTTATTGCTCGAAGAAACAACTTTTTTAATAAATCTAAATTCACCACACATTGTTTTAATACATCGCGCGCTAACCGAATGACGAGGCATTATAATGACGTCATTATATGCTTATGGGGGAGTCACACTTACGTTCATTTACCTAGTTAAACGTAGTTCATTGAACGTAGCCACAAAACCGCTAACGTGCCGAAAATGAGTGCATTTTAGTAACTACGTAAAACAACGTTTCATTATAGGTTCGTTCACTACGTGTAAGTACGATTAAGTACATATAAGAACGTTTTACTAGGTTTAACAACGGATAACTTCGTTCATTGAACAACTGACTAGCTACGTTTGTCTACGTTTAACCACGTTGATCTACATTTAAGAACGTTTATTAGTACAACTAAGTAGGTTGAACTACGTTGAAACACGTTTGGGTACGTTAAAGTAGGGTAAATCACGGCACTACAGTGGTAGGGTATATAAAGACACACGTTTATGTATTTTATTCTACCTCCAATTCGGACATACGTGTATGATATTGACCGTGTAATGGCCTACGAAGGAGCAAGTCACGTACCCACCATCTTCATTGTTTTTGTCCCCCGCCGCCCGAAGTGCGAATCGGGGAATATAGTATTCAGCTCCGTACGTCCGTCCGTACGTCCGTCCGTCCGTCCATCCGTCCGTCCATCCGTCCGTATCGCTTCTTGTTAGCGCGTTATCTCGGTTTTAGTGACCTTGACCTAATTCTCAAGGTCAGGACGGGACTTTGACCAGTGTGTACAGCCTTGTATGCTCGACATCTCACAAACCCTTCTACCTAGAGCCTTCAAACTTAGTATCTGTCTTCATTGGGTGAATACGCAGAAAACAGTCAGTTTGGTGACATTGACCTAATTTTCAAGGTCACGACAGGACTTTGACCAGTGCGTAAAGCCTGGGTAGCGCAATAACCTTGACATCGTTTTAAGAGTAACTTTTAGACACCAACCGGCAATCCCTTTTAGTCAATTTCTCTCTTGCGGCGGGGGACATGGTCACGTTAGTGACAACTACTTGTTCTCTGCGTTTCGTCGTCCATTTCGATTTTGTTAATATAGAGAGCAAAACATATCATTTCTTTGTTGATAGAAGCTAATGCTGTATCATTTTCACCTTCCTTTCCCTCATCCTCTCTCAGTTGTGAAATGAATAGTGGTTAAACGCATACTAGGTGTCTCAGTCAATTGTGACCAAAGGTACAAATAAATAAATCTACCTACTTAGGCGTAGTGTTTCGTTGATCAACGTAGTTCTGCTTATTTAAGTGCAGTTAGATGTGGGGAAACGTACTTAAACGTAAAAGTCTAAATACGAAACGTACCAAAACGTAGTTACACGTATTTGATACCGTAGTTAACCGTGCTAATACCTAGTTTTGTGTACTTAAACGTTCTTCAACTCAGATGAAACTAGTGTAGTTTATCGTAGTTTAACGTAGTCAGACGTAGTACAACGTTCTAGAATGAACTTAAACGTACGAAAACGTACTCGATACCTTGTAATGGGGGTGTCACACTTACGTTCATTTACCTAGTTAAACGTAGTTCATTGAACGTAGCCACAAAACCGCTAACGTGCCGAAAATGAGTGCATTTTAGTAACTACGTAAAACAACGTTTCATTATAGGTTCGTGCACTACGTGTAAGTACGATGAAGTACATATAAGAACGTTTTACTAGGTTTAGCAACGGATAACTACGTTCATTGAACAACTGACTGGCTACGTTTGTCTACGTTTAACCACGTAGATCTACATTCAAGAACGTTTATTAGTACAACTAAGTAGGTTGAACTACGTTGAAACACGTTTAGGTACGTAAAAGTACGTTAAAGTAGGGTAAATCACGGCACTACAGTGGTAGGGTATATAAAGACACACGTTTATGTATTTTATTCTACCTCAAATTCGGACATACGTGTATGATATTGACCGTGTAAGGGTCTTCGAAGGAGCAAGTCACGGACCCACCATCTTCATTGTTTTTGTCCCCCGCAGCACGAAGTGCGAAGCAGGGAATATAGTATTCAGCTCCGTACGTCCGTCCGTACGTCCGTCCGTCCATCCATCCGTCTCGCTTCTTGTTAGCGCGTTATCTCGGTTTTGGTGACCTTGACCTAATTCTCAAGTTCAGGACGGGACTTTGACCAGTGTGTAAAGCCTTGTATGCGCGACATCTCACAAACCCTTCTACATAGACCCTTAAAACTTAATATCTGTCTTCATTGGGTGAATACGCAGAAAACAGTCAGTTTGGTGACATTGACCTAATTTTCAAGGTCACGACAGAACTTTGACCAGTGCGTAAAGCCTTGGTAGCGCAATAACCTTTACATCGTTTTAAGAGTAACTTTGAGACACCAACCGGCAATTCCTTTTAGTCCATTTCTCTCTTGCGGCGGGGGACATGGTCACGTTAGTGACAACTACTTGTTCTCTGCGTTTCGTCGTCCATTTCGATTTTGTTAATATAGAGAGCAAAACATATCTTTTCTTTGTTGATAGAAACTAATGCTGTATCATTTTCACCTTCCTTTCACTCATCCTCTCTCAGATGTGAAATGAATGTGTTAAAACGCATACCAGGTGTCTCAGTCAATTGTGACCAAAGGTACAAATAAATAAATCTACCTAGTTAGGCGTAGTTTATCGTAGATCAACGTAGTTCTGCTTACTTAAGTGTAGTTAGATGTAGGGAAGCGTACTTAAACGTCAAAGTCTAAATACGAAACGTACCAAAACGTAGTTACACGTAATTGATACCGCAGTTAACCGTACTAATACCTAGTTTTGTGTACTAAAACGTTCTTCAACTCAGATGAAACTAGTGTAGTTTATCGTAGTTTAACGTAGTCAGACGTAGTACAACGTTCTAGAATGTACTTAAACGTACGAAAACGTACTCAATACCTAGTAAAGTGTAGTAAATCGTGGAAAAGTTGTACTACGTTAAAGAACGTCCTTAACTAGGTTCAACTACGATGAACTAAGTTCACATTTTCAATTAACTACGTCCAACTACATTGAACTACGTTTCTGGAAACGTAGTTCGGAAATGCTAAACTTTGAACATGTCCAAAAGTTAAATCACAAACTACGTTTGTCTCACGTCTATGTCTACGTTTTGAGCACGGATAACTAAGTATAACTACGGATAACTAGGCTTAAGTACAGTTTACTGCGTTAAAGTACGTTCTGCATCACTACGTTCATAAACGTAAGTGTGACTGGGGCATAAAGTGTAGTAAATCGTGGAAAAGTTGTACTACGTTAAAGAACGTTCTTAACTAGGTTCAACTACGATGAACTAAGTTCACATTTTCAATTAACTACGTCCAACTACATTGAACTACGTTTCCAGAAACGTAGTTCGGAAATGCTAAACTTTGAACATGTCCAAAAGTTAAATCACAAACAACGTTTGTCTCACGTCTATGTCTACGTTTTGAGCACGGATAACTAAGTATAACTACGGATAACTAGGCTTAAGTACAGTTTACTGCGTTAAAGTACGTTCTGCATCCCTACGTTCATAAACGTAAGTGTGACTGGGGCATAATAGCATGACGTCACATTGTCAGCGGTGCAGCCGCTATGGTAATGGTAATGGTCATATCGACGAATTTCCTTATATTTTGACCATGTTATTAAGGGAGTAATTTGTTTGAAAATGTTTATATGAAACTCGTTTCGTTCGTTTTAATATAAAAAACACTCATCTGTTTTTCTATTCAGAATACGTAAACTTAGATTTGTCAGAGATGTTCGGCACATAACAATAAACTGGTAAAAGTTTAACACGGAAAAAAATGAAAGGTCACTTTAATAATAAACCCTGTTTTATACACAAGGGTTGCTATGACATGTCCTTGTCAAACAGCGATAACTAATTTACTTTATATTTCAAAATGGGTACATAATTTGACGAAAACAAAGGTGCAAAATCACAATGTGCATCGTTTCGTCACATGTAATAATACAATTATGAATGAACGTAAATAGAAAATGAAATAGAAAGTCAGTTATATAATCATTTCCCCCCTCTTCATATTTAACTGAATGATGGTAAACTGTGTAGAAGGAAGCCCTTTGATTGCATATTGCTTCTAAAAATGTTTGAGACTCTTATTTACAAAACTGATGGAAATTCATAGATTTTACATTAACCGTCTCATACTTGTTTGATAATGACGGTACACATTTTTCATTTAAAAGTGTTCACAGACATTTTTCCTCTTCAGAGTTCATAGGACTTTCATTTACACAGACCTAATGTTCTGTGTCTAATATGAATGCATAAGTATATCATGCACTTATATCAGTTAATGAAGTTAATTAGTTAATTAATCAGTTTAAGTTAATATGACTTTCCTCGTGTTACTAACTTATTACTGGTTCAGATTAATAACAACATGGGCCAGACAAAAGTATTTTTTTAGTTGACCAAAGAAGTCAAATAGCATTCAGTTGGATGAGAAAACCCATGCATGTGTTCTTCTTTTTTATCATATATAGTTGCACGAAGTTACATCTGTTCTTCTTTGTTGTCATTAAAGTTGCACGAAGTTACATCTGGGTTCCATCAATTTTTTATTTCATCAAACACATCAAGGAATACATTTCACTTAATTTCTAACCAAAAGCTAGCCAAGGGAATAAACCGTCGAGTTTCGTTCATAAATCATTTATTGTGGTTAAAATACTCAAATTTCAAAATCTCTTATCTCCTTGTTATATATGGGATATCTCGGCCTGAAAAAGTACAAGAATCTGTACTGTTTAAGATATTGTTATTTCCAATTTAACAATGTTACATATGTTTCTGTCAGTTACATAAGATGGTCTTTCGCAACAGCAAACAGCACATAATATTTAGGGAAAACTGACCGTGGTTCGGACCATGTTCCGATCCAAATATTTTCAATTGATTGTCTTGTCAATATTATCTGGAGAATTTTTATCTATGTTATTAACAATAATGTTTACTACAAATTTTTAATCAAAATTTGCAAAAATGTATTGTAGATTACCTGAAAATAACGTTTTCAGTTATGTATAACTCGCAAAAAGTTCGTGCAGTTTTGACCTAACTTTGGACAGTACCACCCTATTTGTTCGTATACACATATCTTTAATATATTCATCAAAATGGTTCTTATTATCACCATTCATGCATTAAGTCATCTATATCATATTCTGTGAGTGTACATTTAGTCTGAAATATGTCCACACATCAGGCTGATCGTTTTGGACTGTTTATTTCCTCTGTACAATTCTTTCGAAATTTGAATGACATCAACCTCAAAACTGAAGGCCTAGCAGTTCGAAGCTCTCAGTGCAAAGATAGTCGTAAGTATGGTACTCATGACTATTTTAGCACTAATAGAGCTTCGAAAATCTGGTGATATACTTTGAACCGTGTTGCTTAACCTCACAGGTAATAACCAAAAGAGATACTATACCATACTATACCACATATATTGATTGCATGATCGTTTTCTGTAATAAAAAATAAAAAATAAAAAATTCGTAGACAATTCGTAGAATTCAAAAGGGAATCGTAGATCATCCGTAGATGAGGTGAGAGTACTAAAGGTATCAACTACGAACTTCAAAGAACTGTTTTCGAAATTGTTAGGGTATGACCATTTTGCAACGAACGATTCCGCCTACTTACGAATAGTCTATGAATATTCTTATAGGTATTGATATAGTATATGAATTTTTGATCAGAATTAACAAAAATGCATTGTAATGGCGAAGCAAGAGCTTTCACATTCTTTACGATGATAAATGGATTAATTTGTTGGCTGCTAAAAAAAAAGATAATATACCACAAACAATGTTCCACTAACATCTGTATGCATGTAGAGTGGTTCCAGTGGTTCCTGTCTAAGTAACTCTGAGATGCACTATAGCTAAATGTCACATCGCTGAGGACCAGGAACTGGGTTGTCTGTATGAGCTGAGTGGGGTAATTAGTCTGGGCTCGTATTGTTCAGTCAGCTGTAAGGTTGATGATTCGACAGAATAGAAGTGCAAATCAGACAATGTGCCCATTATGCGCTTTTATCATTAACGAACCTTACATAAAGAACATCATCTTAACAGTGTACATATCAGGCATATAAACAAACCATCTTGTTTTAAGAGATACATTAGTCTGTCTAACTACCCCTGAAACAAAATGTCTTTAAAGATCCACACAACTTTATATTATTGAAGCAAGTTTAGCACACTACAGTTTCAGACAGCAAATAATCAGCTTCGGTGGGCTCCTTTCAATCTTATAGTAGATAACTGCATTAAATATGTATTTTCATTTCAGAAACTAAAATTTAGTCTAGCGATACATTAATCACAGTGTGAAAGAAATAGCCGACAAGGTCACATGCTTGCTTAGGTTATCAAAAGTGATTCAATTCGAAGTCTTGGTCAGTGTATGAAATGAGCATGAAACGTACCCAGCCCATGAGTGGAATTTTATTGATATTAATGATTATTAAAGAACTTAAAACGTTTCCGGTTTGGCTCTAAGAATACCCCATTCAGGCCTGGGGGACAGGATATATTTCACATACTGTCTATTTACATGTTCAGTTGAGGATAACGTACTGATAAAGTACAAGACCTAATCCTATATACAATGGCATTTGATTGACTTTCTCTTGACCTGTACACCTAACATAAGAGCACGAAGAAGCAGGGAAACAGGGTATTAAGAGCAACAAAGAAGATGGTAATACCTTCAATAGGTTGTTGTGTTACCTTTTATTCTTAAAGGGGCAGAAGCACGTTTTTTGATAATTTTATATTTTAAAATTTTCACAGATAATTGTAAGATAATACTAAATGTATTATCTTGACATTGTCAAAAATCTAATTACACAAGCCAATCGTTCATAGTCAGATGACAAAGTTTGAAGATTATCATAAAATCCATTTGCAGCCATTTTGTGTGAACACCTTTAATACATTATTTGTAAGAAAAAGCAATCGAATGGCTGAACTTTACGTTATATATTTGAATTATTACTGCTGCATTTAGTTTAAATACATTGTTTTTCAATTGGAACCATTTATTTTCATTTTCCTGACATCACCTTATAATCCCCCTAAAACGTGCTACTGCCCCTTTAAACTAACAATTAGTTTCACTTTAAATGTGAGTGACACCCTGCAGTATAAGTAGTGCATGACAGTGATAACGTAAGTAGAGACAGCATAAATGGATGCAAAAGCAGTAAATGGTCTGTAAATGGACAGCAATGTCAAACTTGTAAACTCCTGTGACAGACAACAACAGATTAAGACTCAGTGTTATTTAGTTACAGATAATACTGAGTGCAGACATCAAAAACAAAGATCAGGGGGAAATACATAGGTAAACTCAATAATCATGTCATTAATTAGAACTATTACTATTACTATTACACGCATCCATGACAACCGACTAAACAAGGTATCGTTTACACATGGTATCTTAAGTACGATTAAGATTGCACGTCTAAAATTGCATTTCTTGAACACACCTTATGATAAACTGTGTTCTTGGAATGTAATAACCAGTTTATAATAAGGATTGTGTATTCAGTATCCTCGACGGCGGTGCCAGGGATTTTGAATTGTGTCCCTGTGAATCCAAAATGATTAAGGAAATTTAAAAGCCCTTGGTTGAACTAAATGAGTGGCTTAATGCTAACCTTTAAACAAGTGATTGACCAAATAGACAGTTACTTACACTATAAATTCATTATCCTAATATTAGTGCTTCCTCTATTCCAACTATGTATCTTATCAGATAGTATTAACACTGTGTTATTCTGTCAAGCTTAAAGTGACACAGAGTTTCTTTCTTAAAATTTTATTTGGTTTTGATAAGCTACAAAATATCTTATGTGCTGATTGAAGTTCATATCTCATCACTGGACTTGCAAATATATCCATTTATGCATAATATCTCTAACATGCTTGATTTTATGGGGAAATCAAGAAAACATCTCAAATACATTTAATATTCAAAATAATGCATCCAATTAATCAACCTATTAGTTACAATACCTAATAAACACTATCGAATCGAATATATCTTCCTGTCAGCTTATGACAAGGTTTCCAAATTACGTTTGGCGAATTTGCGCGCGCAACTCGCGCCACATTGTCCGGTTTTCTATCAAAATCCCGACTTTGAATAGCCGTAATTTCGTTCAAATGTACTGATTGATCTTTAACTTGTTATTTTCAGTAACAGTTAGTGGTTCCCGAAATAATAACATCGATTTCAAAATTTGACATATGTGATCCTATCAATACTCTATACTCTGTGTCTCTTTAAAGTACACACATGTATATAACAGGAGTAAATCAATGAGAATATGTACACAAATCCAATAATTATTTTCTATAGGCTTAGGACTATTCCATAACATCTTTATACCAACATCATATAAAGGAATAATGAGTTTTAACAAAGGCCACCAATGATATTTAGCTCAATGACATATATATCAGACTGAAACCTTAGAAAGCATAATTTCTATTTTCATTGGTAATCTCTCACTATCAATCTTTGACTCAACATGTAATAGGCAATGTTATCTTCATTCTGAACGTTTAAGTCAAAGAAAAATATTAAATGGCATCACCATTGGTATAATGGTCGCCTTAAAGAGGACATTAGCGTCTCAGGGCGATTCTTGGAGAAGCATTCTGAAGATAATTCGATTATCAAGACAGCTATTATTGATGACGTGATCTCCCAGGATATATGCACACATAAAGCTCGGCCCTGGTTTTGTGTCTTGTCATCGCAACCATGAAATATACGTTTTGGATGCACAGAGCGTGCATCACTGTATACAGGGAACTGGCAATGCATGGTGGGAAATGTCTGAATGGTCGTAAGTATGGAAATAAATCCTTTCAATTTCGAGTTGGATGGAATCTCTTGAGTGGTTGAATGGACGTTGAATGCAATTCTTAAATCAGAATGTTACATCAATTTGAGAAATGATGGTTGTCTGGTCATCAAATGGGCGTCTTTCAGTTTTTTTTAATGTCTTTGTGTTATATAAGATATCATAGATTGTCTGATGTCCTGGTTAATATCAATATGATTTTAGTACAAGAAAGCAATGCGTAGGCTGTTTCTTCGCAGCGTTGTGGAATCTATAAACCATTTTAATGGCAGACATCCGAGCAACTTAAAAGTATGACAAAATAATGATAAAGTTTTGAACAAACTTTCTACCATAGTTGTGTTTTCTTAACCTCTTTCAAACAAATAGTGTACTGTAAGTACTGTAAGTTCCTGCTAACTATTAATTCTGCTTATACTTTTGTGTAACTAATGTTAAACACCCTTCCTAAACTTTACTAATTTATTCTAACCAATGATATATGACATTTTCTAAGATGTTTTCATAATAACTATTATTCAGTTTAGATATGGCACACTTTCCAGTCAAAAGCATACTCAAGGTGCTACTCACCCTAAAGTAAATGGATTTTCATAGCAACTACAATATATTTCAGCCCAAATGTTGAATCAGTTAAATCTTGAAAGCCCATTAAGGGTTCTTATGGTATTCAAAACAGTGGCACAGCAGTTCTAAAGCCGACCCTTTTATGTGATAGATACCTTTTAAAATGTTCAAATGATTCCAATAAGGAGAGGTCACTATCAGGTATTCAAGAAATGAATTGAAAATTCTAGATTTAACTAGTTTGCGTTATCAAAACAAGTGTAAGTGTGACCCTCTAAACAATACATCAGTGGCCAACAATGTTAAACTAATGAATTGTTGCATACTAATAGCACTGATTTTAAGTTCTCGTTTTAACAGCTAGGTGAATTACGTGCAATGTGGATGAGGTGTTTGCCGTACGACACAACGCAGAATACGACTCAGGTCACAACTGTCAGAAACGCAAATTCGAGCCCAGACCTTTGCCTGAGAGGCCAGCTTGTCATCCCGTACATCTTGCTTTTTGTATAAAGTTGGGAAGATGTTGTTCTATATTATTTATAAACAGATTAATGATACAATACATTGGTTGATAGAATATGAATTTTTTTTTAATGATAGCAACTACAAAAATGTTAAAAGTTAAAACTCGTTGATTTGTCTCCATTTCAATGCGCACTATTCGTTGTCAAATGTTACTTCTTACGCAACCTAAAATGTTAAACTCACTAATATTATAAACTTGAAATACATTTTAGATAATCAATTATTTCTGACATATATAATATATATAGTTTATAATGTATAAACTTCGACTTTCGTTTTAAAAATATCAGACAGTACCCTCACCCTTTAAGATTGTTTACAATCATGATTTCATACTTTAGCAGAACATTAAAATATAACATAATGCTGTTTACAAACTATTGGACGATATAACGGTTATTATGACAAGTCCTTATCACAAACGTGCAGTGTTTTGTAAACAAGCAGGGAAGTTGACTAAATAATTCATCGATCAGGATGGCCTACAACCTTATGACGTCATAGAGTTTGAAGTATTATATGTACTGTCATGTCTTCTCTCTTATTAGATATGAATGACCGAATGATGGAACATGTTTATGGATATCAGCTAGCTTCGGCTAAATTACTGCTGTTCGCTCTTTGTTGTGATCAAAGTTGCATGAAGACAACATCTGGTTTTTATCGATTTAAATTTCATCTAACACATCTAGGACACACACACTTCTAATGCAGTGCATTTAATTTTCAACTTTACACTAGGAGCTAGCAAGGGAATCAAATAACACGTCGACTTATCAATTATTTACATGGTTAAAATACTCAATTCTTAAATTCCAAATTTAATCAATTGTTATATTTCACTAATGAAAAGTCTTATATGCACTCACACAAAGGGTATGGGATGATTGAAAAATTGTAACTCGCTTGTACTAGGATACTTCAGTGTATTTTTATGTCAATAGTAAGTTTCGATCAGTTGAACCGCTGTCGCACAAATGACGTCACACGCAACTAAACTAATTTCCACCAAGTACAAGGGTTTTCCCTGATCATCCGTTATGAAAGTTTCAACTGATAAATGAGAAGTCGATTCGTATTACCGTATTATCTATATTACACGAGACTGCTATTATGAGTTATCAAATGATAACTTTTAAATTCTTACGAAGTTGAAAGTATTAGTATTAATCGTGATTTGAAATGGAGTGTTGGATGAATAAGCATCCTCGATACCCAAGGGTTCCCTGTTCAGTGTGATGTCATGTAGGTATGAACGAAACCCTGGATAATCGAAAATGACGTTTATGTGCATAACATCCCTTGCACTGAGCCCAAATCTAACTAAACGACCACAACATTTCCTCACACTGCATGGAAGCAGTTTGTATTGAACAGTAGCCTGAAAGTAGGTAACAAATAACAAATATTCTTAAATGAACAACATATGTTCATATTTATCTAATCAAACAGATATAGTTCACTATAGTAGGTTTCAACAATGATTTGTTTAATCATTCAACATTAACATGTCATTGGATGGCCAAAAATATATCATACTTTAAATAGCGTCTTCTTTGTGCATGTGAGAATTTGATTTTTATAGTTGTCAAGCAATCGTGACAGGCAGTATAAAAGATTGGAATAAATGGGAAACCCTGGATAATTCATTCTTAGCTTATTACTTTGTTTAAGTGGCTTCATAAATTGATTTTTTTTAAATATTCTACTCATGATACGCCCTCGCTTCTCTGAAAGACTAGTTTAAGATATATTTGAGGTTTTATTGGTGTACATCGAGTATGAAGCTTAATCGTGCATACCGTTAACGACATCCGTTCACGTATATAATTAGTTTCATTTTGAAATTTATCAGAAATTTCCTTCGCTACATGACTTGACGAAGCATTTGTAAGCGCTCTACACAAATTATGTCAATATGCTCTCAGACAAACGACATAATGAATATGATTACTAAAGAATTCATAACGGCATATTTTATTTTTTCAAAGCTATACTCACAGCATGAACAGTCAACAAACACTGTGACTTTATATAAACACTTGTCTGACATTATTAACAGCACATTGCAGCATATAAGTGCATTTAGCAACCAGAAATCCTGCTGATAGCCAAACATTTTTTTCTTATCCAAGTAGACGTATATTTCAGCTCTTAATTCCAGGAACCGTTGCACAGCAATAATTAAGATTGCGTTAGCAACAACTGTTTTATATTAGCAATTATCAGTCTGCGGCAGTTAGTAGCTTCCTACACGTAAATAGCTTTACTCTTAGTCATTTCATCCACAGTTGTTTCGAAATAATTCAGATCGTGTATTTTAGGATATTTTTCCTAACAACACCTGTCGCTATAATCACAAGTTTCGAAAATGCACATTATACACTATTCTGAAATCTGTATATGAATAAATGCCTACACATCGAGTCCGTTGTTGTAGTAATCCCTAACATGTTCATATTTTCATAACATAACATATACACATTTTCTTCGTTTTCACATTTTCCTATCATCTAACCATTTGTATTCGATGAAATACGAATTTAACAAATAATCACTTATTCAGGAAGTTCAAAATCAGATTTTTTAAAACAACATTCTTCTAAAAACCAAAAGACCTCCTTTCTGAAAGCACAAGTGATCTGGTGATCAGTAAGATATCCGCAGTCGATCCAAAACGATGTAGATCCAAGAAGACAAGAATAATTCTATGGATGAACAACTTCTTTATTGGACAGTAGCGACGTTTCGGTATGGATAATTTCTTAAACAGTTTTCAAGCATATATGAATTCAAGAAAAGGTGTTCGAGTTTACCTGTAATCGTTGATTTGTGAAAGAAGGTCCTACGTGTTAGAGCAAAACTTTCGAAATATAAGCTACATGTTAACTTGATTTCCCCATGGGAAGATAACCAGCAAGAAACAATATTTCATAATTACTGATGTAAATACGATGAACGCATAGTGCATTCAGTTCTTGGGATGGGCTATCTATGCATCATCATATAGTATTGTACGTTCCAGACCTTCTTTATTCCATACTGAAAAGAATTGACCTGTATAAAATCATGAACATAATCTTGCTAATCCGTATCAATTATGTTCTAGTATATACGCGATAATGGAGTTCACTTTAAAATAATTATTTCAACAAAATTATAAATACGGCAAAAGAATTAAAACTACAAGGCGTTCTTATTGGTTACGTATATGAAGACAATTACCATATATTAATTTTATGGGAAAACATAGCAAAGCGTAATGTATTTATAATTTCATTGACATATTTCACACGTTAAAGTAGGTTCCTGACAACACTTTAAACATCTATCTAAATATCGTAACATAATCTCACAATCACTGATATGTTTGATGTATAACAGCCGTTAGATTAGATAGGAGCCCATTACGTCAAATGGTGAGGTGTTAACTAGTGATATATAGACCAGTTTATTAGGGGAGGGATAATTGTGGAGGAATGTTCTACGGGAGAGTTTAACTTTGTTACATTAAAGCGGGATTGGAGAGGTCGGGACAAGTGGTTTAACCTTTCGGCTTCTGGTCTGACCCCGTTACTCTGCTCTATCTGATAGCATGAATGTTGATAGTCTGTCGATCATTGGACATTTCAATAGGCATAGATGCTCAGCAGAATATAACGTTTTTACACATACGACTTTTTAAGACACCATTTTCAAATATCATGAATTAACAAAAATCAATAAGTATGGAAAAAGCCTATCCATACGGTAGATTAGGCAAGAATGGTAACAGTATCCAACGTTTTATGATAATTTTTTAATCGATTTTAACTTTCGGGGCCATTTTTTACGAAAAAATACTTAGATTAAGCATAATTAAGAAAATATTAATTCCAGTTTAGGAAAATCACGAGTTAAAAGTAAACTGTTCGGATTTGAATGAGAATTATTTACATGAAAACGGTGTTAGAATCTACACCAAAACGTCAAACTCTTGCAGTTACTCAAGAATTCATAACGGCTAACCAACTTCTATGAGCTCTTGAAAGAAGAGGTCAGAGTTGGTTTAGAGTAAATTAACCTCCCGGTACCTGTCTTGACCCGGTATTAGTTCTGTATCTGATCTCTCGCTATATTAATTTACTGATTAAACTGGGGTCAAGAAAAACACGCCAGGGAACTTAGTGTATTGAGGGGGGGGTGTCTATAACCTGACACATAGAAGATATAGCTACAGGAAGCCAGATATTTTCATTCATACTATGAAGGTCCGAGGTTCAGTGAAAAGATAACATTCCATACAAGAGTACAGTTGCGTAGAGGGTTCAATTTGAGTTTGTCTTTTCACATAACGTGAAATCTGAAGACACCTTACTTTCGGTAATTTTACAATTCTGTAACGAAATGTACAAATAATTTATATTAGCAACCAAATGACCTTAACAGGGCTTTCAAGAAAACGTATACAGAGGAATAACTTTGAATTATTTTTTTCCTGCTCTGCGCAATTATTTTATCAAGTTGTCAAATCTAAAGAAATCGAAAATTGAACCCTAACCGGAAATTGAACATTTCTATTCTAATATTTATGTACTTGTAACAAACATGTATATAGAGGTTTTTCGCTTAAAACTCAATTTCCGCAAAAGTAGCACAATGAAAATGTTCCTTAATAAAGAAAATAGTATAACGTCTTGAAATACAACCTTAGAGGGGAAGTTTAATGATTGTTTAGGTGAAAAAAGAGATCTTACGAAAACGAAAATACTTGTTACCAGTAATAAAATATGTTTTTTAAATACAAAAGTATCAGTTCTAAAACGAAAGTATAATGTTCGGTTAAGCTACTTGAAACTATCTTCCTACCTCATTGATTAAAATATGAATACACAAAAATGGTCGCCAGTAGTTTTTGCTGAGTACTTGATAATTTCTTATACGAAACGGATAATCAGGTTGTGTGATGATAAATGTTTGACCCTCTTAATATATAACATTTGGCATAAACCAATATTCCTTGATGGATATTCCATAAAATATGTTATAAAAAGTGCTACTTTAACTTTTAAGAGAAGGGGACATTATCATTGTACTTAAATCAATAGTTACAGTTGTTACATAACTTGATTTGAGTTCAGATATAAGACCCCACGCCTTCCAACAGTCAATATAGTTTACATTAAGTGTATGGTAAACATAAAGAGCATGGGTATCATAAATAATAGGAGGCAAGGTTATTGATATGAACACAGACATATTTTAAACACACCTTCGTTAAGGGTTTATAATAAAATATGCTCCATACGTCAGGGGTTCCCAAGCATTTCCACAAACATCCAACAGAAATTATTGGAAATGTTTGAAGTTTAGCACATTAGGACAAAGGTATAAAACGTTAAGGGTTTATAATAAAATATGCTCCATACGTCAGGGGTTCCGAAGCATTTCCACAAACATCCAACAGAAACTATTGGAAATGTTTGAAATTTAGCACATTAGGACAAAGGTATAAAACGTTAAGGGTTTATAATAAAATATGCTCCATATGTCAGGGGGTTCGAAGTATTTCCACAAACATCCAACAGATATATTACTGGAAATGTTTGAAATTAAACACAAAAGGACAAAAGTATCAAATGTGATGTACGTGTGTTCAATAGACAGAAAGACGAACAATTGAATTACAAATATAAGATGAGAATGCATAAGCTACGCGATGTACTGTATGTTCAACGTTCTCGTTATCATTTATTGTTTAAATGCAAAAGGTACAAATGACAAAGAGAACTTGAGGTGCTAGTCCAAAGATAGCATGCTATATTTTGAAATGTCAACGTGTGAACGATTTACTGTGTAATAAACAAAGTTGGAGTTGAAGTAACATAGCAACATAAAGGGTGTGTATCTAACGTTGAAAGGATCACTCAAACTGTTGCCATAGTACTCACAGCATGTCAACTGCCACACATTATTTTTAGAGGGATTGAAACTGTGAAGTCTAATAATACTTCTGGCAATGAATAACTGGTATCAAATCTACATGGTGGAACTTCCTATTCATAAAGAAAAAAGTTGGATGTGTTTCGAATTTCCTAAAAGATGAACATGATTCGGATCCTTACAACAACAATAAAGACTTACAAAAACAACAACATTAATTTAAATCTTTATCGCACCTTAATTTCATAAAATAAGAGATAATTTATTGTACGAAATTGATATTGATATATTGATTAAAGTTCAATTCAACCCCGCAGTCTCAAGGTCGGACAACATCGCCAGCACTGATCGTACCAAAAGTTTATCCACTCGCTAACCAGGCCTCGACATTCTTGTATGAACAGTCAATAAAAACGTTTTTGTTTGAAACAGGGCACAAGGTGCTAATGTATCCCATGGACGTCATTTTGTCACATGAAGTTAGTTTGAATGTAAAAAGTGAATACTTATGTCATGTTAAGAACAAAAGATGGTCTCTTTTCGTTAAAGTTAATTTATAAAAGAAAATTATTCTTTGTTCTCCGTTAATCCTATTGTTAAATTTATCTTTTTTTCATTTCGTAACTGTCGTGTATTGTCGTGACTTTAGACTTAAAGGGACGAATAGTATGTCAGCATTTTCTTATAGTGTTACTCTTAGAGTTGCAATAATTATCTTAAGAAAACCCGTTTCAATAAAAAATCTATCACCCCGATCAAAAATTATCTTAAGTTTACTGTTGCAAAAATTTCAGCAAGGTTTTAGAAGTATTCCATTGATTAATGTGATTCACTGTACTTCAGGTTTAAAGGGGCAGAAGCTTTTTTTTTTTTAATTTTTTTTTCACTGATAATTGTACGTAAATGCTGAATTATTATTTTGATAGTGTCATAAATCATATTACACGAACCAATCATCCATAGTCAGAGAACAGATTATAAAGATCAACATACAATCCATTGGCTGTCATTTTAATGAACACTTTTAATTCATTTTGTGTAAGAAACAGTAATCGCCTGGCTGAACTTTACATTAATTATTTGATTCATTACTGTTTCATTTAGTTTAAATACATTGTCTTTCAATTGAAACTATTAATTTTCATTTTCCTGACATCACCTTAATTATATCCCGCCTAAAAACGTGCTACTGCCCCTTTAAATGGCATGGTTGACCAGAAGTTGTGATGTATGAACTCTCAGATTGACACTTCAAGGAAACATTTTCAAACAGTTGAAATTGATTAATCAACATGAAAATAAATCTCAAAACATAATCAAAAGCCTCATGTAATATTCAATTTCTTTAGTAGAGAATTAACTTGTCATGTATCGTTACAAGCCTGGATTCTGCAGATCGATATTTTAATACTACACATCGCCATAACAATAAAATCAACACCACTCACAGACAGTTATAAATAAACATAATCATTTCAGATATTAAAATGCTCATAATGGTATCAGATTATTCATTAGATTGTCAGAGTTAAACAACGTAAATCATACAGGATTATAACATGGAGGCAAAAGCCCATGACAAAACAATTCAATATAAAAAAGGTGTTTTAAATAAATATCACAGATATGATCCTTTCTAATCATAAAATGATATCAAAATAATTTTCAAGGCATAACAATGAATAAAATTTAAAAATCATGACATAATATTAAGCTTTATCATGGATCGATGCAAATAATAATTCCCATTATAAGTTCATATTGACATAACTGAATGTAGACGAAAGGCTATCATCAATCGGTAGCCAAAACAGATTGTCTAACAGATAACACGGTGTACTACACAACGTGAGTATGTAGACATGTGTTTCAGCGTCACACTATGTGATAATGTGTCACATCATGTGCTAATGTGTTACACAAGGTGTCAATATCTCCTACCTTGAGCCCGTCCCGTCTGCACGAGAGCAAGGAGTAAGACCAACACCTGCCACCCCATGTCTAGCACATCTCTCGTCTCCTACACTCCACTCTGCAGTCAAACCAACACTCGGGGACGAGTCCACTAAACTCCCGAGGGTAGGTGGATTGTCCACATTGACTGAAGCGCAATTCTCTAAAACTGCAACCGTCTCGCGAAATCGAATTTAATCTTCTGCACAATAGAATTTGCCAAATGTAAAAGCAATCGATTTCCTTATCTTGGATAGACAAAAGAGATTCCTGGTTATTTTGGGGTGACTTTGAGAAGAGATGTTTATTTCATCAAGAGATTTCCACACCGCGGTTCCAAAATGAATTTAGCCGGATTTCAGTGTCCCCAATATCAATTCGGGACATTGCCTGCGGTAAATCACTTTCCTGGCCGGGCTGTGTGTGTCTGTGTCGGCTGGGAGATAACATAAGTAATAACTCATCGCTATCTCTGCACATGCTGCATTAGCTCCTAACATCGTAACACGAAGAGAGCGCTGCACCGAGCTTAGGGGACGACAGACAGGACACGGGTTGAAATATTATTGCATGCTCTACGTAAACAGTTTTGCAGTGACCTCGGAATTCTTAGAGACAGGACATTTAAAGGGGAATGTCCTCACTTCAGGGACTTATAAAAGATTATCAGTCCCCGCATCGATTTTTAAATAAATGTCCTCGCGTCAGAATTTAAAAGGCGATGTTTTCTGGTGAATCGAGAGCATTCGAAGCAAGACAAGTTACTCATTGCAGAGTATAAGCAATCATACAGATCACGACTTAACATTTGACATTTTTATTTTTATTTTTCAAAAACGTTAATTTTTTTACAACGTATGTTCCTATGTTTATCTATTATCAAATTTGGTTCTTTTTATCTTGGATAGTTTTACTTCAAGTTAAAAAGTTTACCCCTTTCAAATATTTCTTGCTTTAAAAAGCAAATTTATCGAAGATATATTTGATGTTACCTTTTTCTAGAAAATTGTTATCTCTTATAGCACGTCTTTCACTTGAATTTCAAAGATGGTTCACAAGATAGGTAGCATCCTACACGTAATGCAAATGAAGATAGATACAACCGAACCTTGAACTTCCGGTACCTGCTAGAACTTGTCAAATCGCATGTACACTCAGGGGCAAAAGAAACGATACCATATAAAATGCACGATAGGTTAAGCTACGATTGATAATTACGGCTGAAACAGGGTGGTTCATGTCTTCAAGAGCTAACTGAACTAAGCTTTTAATTTCAAAGCTATATCTGTTAACGCTTTTGAAATACACGTCTTTCAAAAAACGACGTTTGAAAATCTCCTTAACTAGACGAGATAGGATAGTGAATATTGGCCCTTTTGCTTGTTTCTAAACCAACTTACAGGCAAAATGCGTGAACAAATTAACTTCTACCAGGGTAATCCATCTTAAATATATAGAATGTTTACATTTCATAATTTTTTTACTCCAGTTCCAAAGATTATGACCAAAACTAACATTGAAACACCTGTTTTGGGACCCCTCATGTATTCGAACAGTCATACAATTATAAGTATCCTACTATGATGTTTGAAATTGTGAGTACTTCTTCACAACTGATGTTCCCATCACAAGGTTTCGTAGTCGCATTTCATTTACAACAGGATTTTGCTTTGAACCTTTTGAAAAGTTAGTATCGTTTCTTTTGCCCCTGAGTGTATGTCAGTATGTATTGCCAAAGTTCCCGTCACCAACAGTTAAACCACTGCATTAGCGTTTGTATTCAAGTCGAGTCATATGAGTACTTTAATGAAACGCCGGAGAGTCACTGTTCGAATTGACACTTATCATTTCAACCAATCATCTAACAAAAAAGTTTGACTTTGAAATCTTAATCTTTTTAATGTTTATGAAATAATATGTGTTTTAATTCAAATTCCCTGATACTAAGAGTATATACTTAACTCGCTATTTCTAGAACTACATGAAAAGTAACAGGTGTTTGATAAGGTAATATCGAAGATTAGGAAAACTCGCTGTGATCCCCCGTATACTGTTTACTTAAATTCGCTTTACAAGAACATTCAGTTCACTTTATACAAATATAATTTAATCAGATTGAATAACGATAATTGTATCTATCATAACATAATTCACCAGGTAGCACACATTGATTTCTAAAGGTATTTAATTAGTAAGTGAATTCGAAAAATGTTTCCCTGGTGCTAGTCTACCTAAAATTGAGGTCTAAAGTCTTATCATAGACTTGCAATTTATTTTAGGGTCTGGCTGACAGACTACCCAAGTGCCAAAGCACATATGAGCAAAAAAGCAGGTTCAAAAAGAACGTAATCACACATTAATCAGCATAGTAAACGAACCTCTAAATGACAGCCTCGCAGAAAAGAACAATTCAAAAACCTTTCCAGTGATCGGATACTACTTTTCATTATAACAGCAATTTTCTCTTAAGTCTGAGGTGAAACATTTATATGACAACAATTGAATATTTATTTATGATATACAATAAGTTAATAAAGTGTCAAAAGTTTCCTAAATCATTAAAGAATTCACAAGAGCTGAAAGTTAGTAATTGACGTAAAGTCGATTACCAAAGAGTAACGTAAGATAAAAGGAAAACTGACGACAAAAGAGTAAGTATATGTTAATCCTTTAATATAAGAAAACGTGACTGAGAGGAGTAAGACACGACTTGTACTGGCCTCGTCAGTCTGACGTGAACATGACAACTGACCCAGCTCACGTCATGTCCCTTTGATCTCTACACGTGGTCAGTAAAAGGACACGTGGTATAGTATTTTGTACATTACCTGAATAAAAGGTGCAAGCACAAGAAGATAGACATACTAGCCAACGCTGCTAAGTAAGTAAACGAAATAGCAGAGATGAATAATGAACAAGTTTCACAAAAATTAAAACAACTTGTGTATATAAACATTTATCCTACCTCATGTAAGAATCTCGATCTCTGATTGGTCCACGTGACCCTGGATAAATACTGATATCACCCTCTTGGGCGGGATGATAAATCAGTTAAATCCCGGCATAAAAAGCATAAAAAAGCGTGCAGATTGCGCGTCTTGAAATGTACAATGTATGTTACCTCGAACAAATGATCAAGCTGGTATCGTTTGATCAACCGATATGTTGCTTTGAACAAACTATAGTAAAATTACTTACTCTTCTCTTTATCTTCATATTATATGCGTTTTGTTTAAACATTCGGTAAGATAAATTCGTTATACCATTCAGAGGCGGGGTATTTGGGGAGATATCCGCCTCTCGCTAGGTGTTATGGATATCTCCCCATGTACACCGCCTCTGATTGGTACAACTTGTAATGTTCACATGAAATGTAAAAAATACATTACCAAAATTGTATAACATATTATTAACATAATTTATCTACATATGCAAGTAGAGATAACTTACGTGTATATAAATGATAATAAAACCTTATTTCAATATAGTTGCATCAAATACTTGATCATATAAAGCAGACAAACCATTATAACATATAAGTTACAATTTTTGTCAGTAATAAATGCATCAAAGAATTGATCATCGCTTCACTAGGGCGAATGGTACACGTGACATGGGATAATAAGAAAACAAAACAATACGAGCTTATATGAACAGTCTGTCATGTTAAGACAAATCCATTACCGAAGGTTCATTTCCAGCAGGGATCGCAACTGGTCACGTACTGACACTGACATACTCATCACGTCGGACATCTTCGTTTGATGTCTTCCACCTTCAAAGCTCTCGGTATTTTCGTCTTGCACATAGAACGTATTGTAATTAGCTGGAAAATGTCTTAAATTCCCCTGAATGCGATAAAACGTTTTTGTTTTGTTGTTGCAAAGGCACTTTGCAACTTGTTATTTGAAAATATTTAACAATAATTTATTTTAAATCTACGTCTAAATGTGCATCATTAATCTATTTCCCAATACAATCTTTTCCTCAAAGATCACTTTCCTAATTTTTCAAAGATTTTTTCCCAATGTCAAAATTGTGTGCATAATTGATCCATGTCTCAATGACATTTGTGCTTAATAAATCTATATCCGATTGGTAAATTTTCATCATAGACCTGAATCCAAATGTCAAATTCGCTTTATGTCTCAATGACATTTGTGCTTAATAAATCTATATCCCATTGGTAAATTTTCTTCATAGACCTGAATCCAAATGCCAAATTCGCTTCATGGATCTATGACCCAAGTTAAACTATTTGCTATATATTCTAAAACCAAATCCAATTCTGCTTCAAAGTTATGACCCATTATCAAATTTGCTTCAGAATTTCATGTCCCAATGCTATATTGATTCAAATATTCTTGTCCCAAAGCAAAATTTCTTTCACAGTTCCATGTATCAATGCCAATTTTACTTCATAGATGCTCGTCCCCATGCCGGTCGCCATAGATCCATGTCCAAATACGATACTCATTGCTTATAAATTCATGTCCCAATGCTATATTGATTCAAATATTCTTGTCCCAAAGCAAAATTTCTTTCACAGTTCCATGTATCAATGCCAATTTTACTTCATAGATGCTCGTCCCCATGCCAGTCGCCATAGATCCATGTCCAAATACGATACTCATTGCTTATAATTTCATGTCCCATGCCAAACGTGCTGAAAGATCCAAATGTATTTAAAACGTCAGCATGATTAAAATACTAAAAATCGAAATGTTAAATCAACACATAATTTCTAAACGTAATTCATACACTGATAACTAACTATCGATTAGGACAATCTACTGCATTCTATTGTCAGGGTTGTTTCATTTGGTTAGGACAAGGGGAATTTAATTTTAGATTCGGTTCTATGGATCGATAGTTGGCAATTTTCAGTTCCCTAGACTGGCTTGAATGAGACCTTAATAATTTATTTCCCCGTGGCCCTTAAGTTAGATGAAATTACAATTCCATTTAAGCATTCTAACAAAGATTTTCCTCAAACGACTAAAAACCTGACTTTTTTGCAATATGTTCTGAATTTAGATATTTCACATACTTACCAACGCTTGGTAAACATGTAGACAAATACTTAGCTACGATTTCAATTTTAAAAAGTAGGTGTTAATAATGTATGTACAAGTATCGCTGAATTTCACATATCTGTGCTATTTATTGTCAATCAAAGACACCTCCTGAGGCGTGTTACTAAGAGACGGGTCCAAGTATCATTACATTGTACACACGTAGTATAGATGGAAACTAGTTCTTGGACCCCATTTTGTATCAGAAGCCTTCAGAACTAGTCCTATCCCTCTGGGTTTCATACACGTAGATTCAGATGGTAATGCCAATAAAGAAGCACCATCACTATATCCCTTGGCTGTGCATTTGTTGGTAACTCGGTTCCACCTTTGTTACAGTTTACTGTAGGGCTCTTGGTTTGTCCAAACTATTCTACCAGTAAATGAGAAGCTAAGTCCTCGTATATATCCAGGTAATGTAATATTGACTGTCCAAAATGAGTGTTTTACTCTTCCATCTTTTTGGAATCCTTCATTGTCACTGTTATTTTGATAAGACTCTTTTCTGTTTGTTTGTATAGGAAGAAGTCTGATAAGAAGTTAAACTTGGTAAAATGTTTGCCGAAATAGTTCGCAACGTATATATTAGTCTACACTTTGGCTCAATAGTTTGGAACTTCAATCTTATTTTTAGGTAAAGCTCAAAGCAAGAACAGAACGCCCGATATGATTTGATTAAAAAAGGTTTCAACAAGAGTTGCAATCTTCCTGCAGTGTAAATATTAATTCTCATAAAGTCATCAATGTGTTTTAGCCAAATGACTTCCAAATGTAAATATGATTAAAAATACAGACAGACAGACAGACAGACAGACAGAGTTTATTCCGGTATCAGGCCACATGCAAAACAGACATAATTCAATTCAAAATGATTTAATACACTGCATGCATTAAGTTACATTATTTCGTCGTGCTATAAATTTCCAACCAACTAGACGACCACAACAAGCTTATCTTATGCTCCGCCTCAGCAGCTTGGAGTAAAGCATGTTAAATGCACTTGTTTTGGAATAGTTTTGATGCAGCAAGAGTGACTGGTAATACTGTCATCTTAATTTCAACTTTAGAACAACGACGTTAATCATAGATATATAAAGACAATATTCAAAACTTCATTGAATATATCCTTTTAAAACTTCAAAGAATATACCCGTTTATTCTACCTTTACTAAATATAAAACCTTGTTCAATGATAAGTGCATCATCGTTCCATAAGATGTGGTATACTCTGTGTAACATAAACTCTGCATATATAACGTTGACCAGGTGTTTTGATTAACTCTTCTTCCTGTTTAGTTGGGTTTAACAATAAACAGATCCAACTTCTCCACAGTATGAAAGCATTAATATCATGTTGAAAGGTATGACGCAGGTTCAGTTAAATTGGTCAACATTTCGAGGTTTCTAGTTTTTTTCACATAATCATGTTGAAAGGTAGGATGTATGTTTAGTTAAATGGGTCAACATTTCAAGGTTTCTATTTTTTTACATTTACGTTCCGTTTGATAGACAAATATCACGCATTTATGAAAGGTGGAAGAGAACGGTATGATTGTTATATGAACAAAACCTACTATCATCTGAATAAAAATGTTGATATAGTACATACATGGAAAAACACCAGTAGGGAGCTTAATTAGGTTAGGTTGGGTTATTTCTTATCGGTGTGATGCATCTGACAATGTACTACAATAATAACAGATTAATTTAGAAATGAATTTTCAAAAGTGTGTGTCCACAAGGTTAAAACTTGTTTGAAACTGAAAAATGATGTTGATATATCTTAAAGAGACAGTCCTATCGGGGGAAATTTTTGTGGAAACAAAATTCAAGAATACTTCCCTGTTTATACTTATATATGACTATAACAGGATTATCACACTTATTTTCAAATATGATGGTTAGTAGTACATTGTAGTTCTTCTACATTTAGCAATTTTACAAAGAATAGAATGTATCACTGCGCCCTCTTGAATTTCGTTTCCACGCAAAATACAACGATAGAACTGTCCCTTTAAATATATCCAATGGAAACAGCACGAGATTACATCAATAATTAAGGTTATGTTATTTCCACATATATTTACTTCATCTGTCAATAAATGAAATTGACTAAGTATTTATGAATTTCCAAATGCTTTGTTCACACGGTTGTAATCTTCTTCGAACATTTAAGCCTAAATTGAGTAACTGAAGTAGTTTGCGCAGCCAGATACACAAATGTTTAACAAACGAGTTTGAAACAAGCTAAATTCATGTGGACAAATACAGTATGTAATATTTTACTTGAGGGAAGTTTAAGTGTCCTTCTAAGAAATTATAATTAATCAATCGCAGCAATGAGACTCAAGGCTCGTCTTGTCACCCGTGCCTTCTTCCTCGTGGAAGACCGCTCACAAAAAGGAATTCACAGAAAAAATATGCAGTTGAGCAAATATTTCATCTCGTTTTTTTGTGTGTATCTGTTTGTAAGCTCATTTGAAGAAAATGAAAAATATACTACTTTCTAAAGTTGTTTTAGCTTCAAACATCTCTGATCTCATATAAGCTGAACTCATTCTTTGATGAAATTTACGTTGTTTAATTAATAACAGTAACTTTTCAATTAACCTGCTAAATGGTTATCAGCAGTTAAAATCAATCATCACATGTAATGAACCATTCTATCAACTTTGCGAAAAAGAGCTTAAAACAAATTCAAATCAACTCTTCTGTTTCATGCTGAATTTGTTTTCATTTAAAGCTCAGTACGTTAAATAATATTTGAGGAACTCACGTTATGATTGATGACATATCAACAGGCAACATGGGAAAGACTTATAATATTTTTTGATTTTTCACTCATTTTTCAATCCATCGAGATTGTAGAAACTGTTTTTGAAGACAGAAACAATCAATCACTTAGTTCAATCAATCAAAATAACTGTATGGTAGACAGTTCGTGATATGTAACATTGATCAAATTATTCAGTAACTAGGCAACACGAACCAGAGACAAATTCAACCTACGTATAGTCATAGTAAATGGATTGATGGCTTAATGTTACCATGTGAAAGATATACTTTAAAGAAAAATATCTGATAAAATCATCCCTTGTCAATAGAACATTGCGTCAAAAGATAAACATACGTTATCGCAAGGTCCTTATTAAGACCTCAACCTATCGTGCTGTTCGCTTATGTCTGTGAAAATCAATATTCATTTTATCATTATTGAGATTTGATAATACAAATAACCCATTGCATGGAAAATAAATGTCAATGTATACATATGATTGAATCGCATTGTCTTAAGATTCATCTGTGATATTTAAAGCTTGTAAATTCCAAAGATTCAGTAGATATTTGCTAATATCATAAATATAAGTTTCGGGGTATTTTGTAAACAAAGGTAACGCGAACAAGAAAGCTACAAAACTTGACACCAATTTTACAAGCTTTTTCATTTAATTCTATAGCCAATTTAAGGGCGTTGTTCAGCTGTGTCTTAGACTTTCAAATCCTTGAACAAGTTTCCCCCATAATGAGAGTTACAAGATGTGAATAATGCTGTCCTTGATGGTTTCATATCAAGTCACATCTGTTCGCGATCTGATGATGTCGTGACATGGTGGAAACTTTCAGCGAAAATGAACCCAATTATAGCACGCAAATGTTATTTCCAATAACTAGGTTAATTACACAATATGTGATATCCTGGGCACATAAAAGACAAAAATGGAAAAGATCTTTAAAAGAGTGTGGGAATTGTTTTCTGGTTGAATATCAAACTTTTAATTCACTCTTAAATTCTTTTTGATATTTCCCAAATTAATTATTTATCAATAGCTGTCCTTCAAATGAACAGCGCATGTTCATCCTCGAGGAAGAGAGTTTAAAATGAAAAGTATATGTTTTTCATGAGAATCACAGGGGCTTACAACTGTGTAGGAAATAACAAAGAATTTCGAATGTTCTAATAGGTTTAATTCATAAATTCAGCACTTTCAGTGAGTTTGTTATACTTTTCAAGAAATAAATGCAAACAATGATGAAGTATATCGATTTGATAAAAAAAAACTATAAAAAAAAAAATCTTTCAAGAAATCCCAATTTTATACCCAACCTATTTGTGCTAGAAGAAAAAGACAGTACTGTACCCCTTATCGGAAACAGCTCCATCATCAAGCTCTATCAAATATCTCACTTCCTCAAGACACAACCATGTGCAATTAACTTGAAACCATGCTTGAAGACCATTTCACTGCTATTGATTTCCGTTCTACGAGGATACTAAATTACCATATTATCTGTTTTATATTAAAGGAGAACGAGCTCGGAGCATCCAAGGCATCTAATCATTGCCATATCATTCAAGCAATAGTTGTTTTATTGCAGTGATGGTGTTTAATCACGGATCTTTTACATCTTGGCATGAATGAATAATTCAATCTCTGTTTTTGCACTGATTTTCATTCGAATTGACAGTTTACTATTTCTAAACATGTTAGTCCATTCAGTTCTCGAAAATACTCACACTGTTTATCTTAACTGCATTTAATCATAATGCGTGGATTCATGCCGATTTTGAAAATAATGTATATATACTGAGGTACAAAAGAAACTTTACACCATGATTCGTTTCGATTTATCAAAAATCTAGTTAACTATGTTAGTTATTATTAATAATCGCATGATCACAATAAACCATATTGGCAGTAGTCTCAACGAATTTTATTATGTCTAGCTTCTATTTTATCAAAATATCGTTGTTTAATTTAGGAAGGGGTAAAATTAAAAATAAACAACATGCCCCTTACCATGTTTAGAATGTTGTAAACGTGTCCAGAGTAAGGCCCATATATTGATTTTAACATAGAATATGTCTTATACATGTATGTATTTGAAAATTATTTATTTTATGCAATGTCATACATATGATAACCCAACTAAGGTGTGAAGTTTCTACTGTACCTCAGTGTGATCAACTATACATCATCAATGTCATGTTTTTGATCATTCGGCATCAGCATTATAAGGTATTCAATTAAGTATGATTTACAAATGTGTAGCATTCTATAAACTAATAATCAACAATTTTATGTATTCGATCAACTATGTACCATCAATGTAACGCTTTCGAAAAATGTGCATCAACATGTACTATCAAATATACATCACCATGTATTCATCATTCATCATGAAAATCATTTCTATAACCAATTTCATCATTTTAAATCTGAATAATATTCTTGATTGTTACCATAAAAGAAATTAACAGCAAATAAATTGTCAGTATCTATGTCGAAACGTCGCAAACCTGAATAAAGAAGTTGTATATCCACAATATTCCCTTTATATTCTAAATAAATTGTTTACTGAACTCAATACCATTATGCTTTTATCAAAAGAACCTATATCTTTCGGATCATACAGACTCTGGCTCCCTGACTACTACATGTAAATTGTTCTTTTCAATTAAGATTCAAAATCGATACAGATTCGATAGTAACCCTCATACAAATCTTAAAACGCATCACACATCCCATGTAATGGTGCGTCCTCTCGATATTTATGAAGGTACTTCGATTTCTGTCTTTTTCTAAAATTTATTTTATTGGATTAACAGCAATAAATCCGAAATATAAGTTATTGACATTACATATGACCGTACAACAAAATGTTTGCGTGTGGTTATGACCTACTTTAGTGTCTGTGTCGAGAGTATTTGACTGACCATAGTATCTAAAACAACAATCATATCACCATATTGCGAGTTAGTAACTACATAACATAAAGGGCAATTATGTTTGATATAGCTTGGAAAAAGTCATAATGAAATAGGCAGTAAACCTTGAGTACTTATTGGTGTTACGTTTTATTGAGTATTAGGTCGTTTTGTGATCTTTCCACATATAAGTGTAACATCGTTTTTCTGGAGAGGTATCATTTGAAATTCTTTCTTCAATATCTTTGAAAGCGGTAAAAATTAAATTTCTATTATTGAGAGTTCAGAATCGATGTAGGCCTAAAAATAACCTTTATCCTCGTTTAATCACCACAAACAATTCATATCCCGGGAGGTTTTACTCCAGTTACAACAAATTAGGTTAGTTCAGTTGTTATTGTTCTCTTATCTATTTTATGATAAAAACGACTTCATAAAACTCAGCAGTATGTCTATGATATATATGATATTTATAGGTTCAGTACTCACATGTTTTTCAGCAATTCATCCATTGGCTGAGGGACTTTTTATATATTTGTGATAATATTTGCAAAGAAATATGTATGAAATAAAAAAAAATTAAACATTATTTTTATAACAGATTTATTGTTTCCAAGATTAAACGTATTCATTTTGAGGAAATGTTCTTTCTATTAGTTGAAAGTAGACTAGGAATGTCGCAATCATAGCAAGTGAACTATCCATAAACTATTTTTCCTTCATTAAAGAAGTGTAATTCGGGAACTTTTGTTACACCTGTCGCAAGATTTGTTATATATTCAAGTGTTTATGAAATGTAAAATATATTAAATGCTTTGAAGTTCCTCTCATTGAAACTTTTGGGAAAAACACTTAACACCTATTCATCATTATTTCCGACGGAGGACTCGCAGAACAAAATAGTTCAAAGTCAAAGATACTCTTAGAATACATCTTTTTACATTAAATATTCGGATATAAAATGTATTCACCAAAGTAAATTAGTAAAAAAACGTTAAACATGTGACAAACTGTCAATTTCATTGCCCAAATGTCCGTTTCCCTTCATTTAATTGATGTTTTGTCAAATCAAAGTGAAATTTAATATAAGCATTCCTAACCTTTGTTAGTAGTTGTGTCGAAAAGGAAAAATAGGCCATAGGTGGTTTAGAATAAAATATTGTCTCTAGGATACTTTGATAGTAAATCAATACTTTGTAGTTGCAAATGAGTCTATTCAGGAACTGCCACTTCTACTGTGGGAGATGAGATGAATGAGATGTAATCACGACGTTGCCTGACAATGTGCCGAATGCCTGGTAAGCTACAGAAGTTACAGACGTGTAAACTGCATGGTAAGCTACAGAAGTTACAGACGTGCAAACTGCATGGTAGGCTACAGAAGTTACAGACGTGCAAACTGCATGGTTGGCTACAGAAGTTACAGATGTGCAAACTGCATGGTAAGATACAGACGTGCAAACTGCATGGTAGGCGACAGATGTGCAAACTGCATGGTAAGCTACATATGTGCAAACTGCATGGTAAGCTACAGATGTGAAAACTGCATGGTAAGCTACAGATTTGCAAAGTGCACGATTAACCGCAGATGTGCAAAGTTGCTGGTAAACCAAGGACGTGCAAAGTGCACGTTAAGCTACAGATTTGCAAAGTGCAAGATAAACCACAGATGTGCAAAGTTGCTGGTAGGCTACAAAAGTGCAAAGTTCTAAATCTGTTTTCTGAAAAGAATGTCTCTCTTTCAGACATCATAACACTAGCTCGACTAGCTCGGGCTCCCGGAAGTACAGTCACTTCAACTTTGAGAAGACCAATCCTTCCGCGCACGCTATCTTGTCATCAACCAGGAAAACATAGTTCTCCCATCTGTCTCTTGGAGTCGCTTAACCAAAGTAGTACCGCAATCACAAATTCAACAGTGAGATTAATTTTTCGGTGGACTCCATGTTATATCTGACCGCAGTTAATCAACCTAGTGATTTGTATCATTTCAATCATGTTGTTAATTTGGTACATCGATGCTGTTTAAAAGAGCTTTCATTAGAATCCCTTAATTGCATAAAAAGCTTAGACATGACGATTAATATGTCTTTTGTTATGAAGTCCAAAATAGACACATACTGTATATAAAAACATCCAAAACGTATGGTACTCAAATTCTACCACATTGAATTTAACCAAAAAAGTGATGTAACATTTGCAACTGTGCACATTAACACTTTTTTAAACAGATTCCAATAATTCAACTAACAGGTTCTACATAGAATGCCAACCAAGGAAGTAACAGGTTCTACAGCAATTACTGAAAGATTAACCAACTCCTTACTCTCTTCTATGCACTTTAACCCTCGAATGTAAGTTATGAAGCTACGAAAAGGTTTATTTTATTAATATAGATCTTTCACAGTAGTAAGTTTGATGATTTGATTTAGGAAACTACAAAATACAAATCCTAGTTTTCAGAAAGGGATAAATTGATCAACAATGCTCTGAAGAATAATGAGTGAACTAACTACAAACGTACAAATAATCAATTAGTCATGACTGCACAAATGAATGAATGAATGAATGAATGAATGAATGTCTTTATTTCCTCCGATATGGCGAAGATCACAAGGATGTATTTACATGGTCATAAACAAGGCATAAGAACAGGATTCACAAAACAAAATATATATCAGAAACTGTACAAAAGAGATGATTTCAATGAATGAATGTACAAAGCAAAATGCAATATAACATTGTTTCTGTCTGATGTAGTTATTTCAGGTATGATATTTGCTCCACATAAAAATGCTATTAAATTATCATCATCATCAATATTTTCAATACGAACATACAAGTCAATATCAAGTGTATCAATTAGAAAACTATAAAATGCGTTACGTTGCTTCATATAAGTTTCACAATGTAGAATAACATGACAGTCGTGATCAAAACTAACTACAAACGTGCAAATAATCAATCAGTCATGACTGCACAAAAGGAGGTTAACATCTATATTCTTTCATCTGTATATTTCTGACCGTGGTCCAAAAAAATGAAATACCTTTATCTTAAATATTGATATTAACCATTTTCATTATTGAAACAACCACGATTTCAGCATATCATAACGAAGGTTACTTTCAAGGACCCTGCATTTAGTTCGGTCAGAAAAAAATGGAATTAGCGATAAGAGCTTAATCATTCAATTACAGACTTAACAAATACGAATCAACTGTTCAATTTCAAATTGAATTTGATTTTCGGTTTAAAAGTGGTTTAATCTCATTTTTTGTGAACTTTTTATCAGACGTTTATTCGATACTAAAGAATAAAATTTAAAATATTGGTACCATTTTGGCTTTATCACTCATAATTCAGTCAATCAATATAGAGATTGTCAGAACTGCTCTTCTAAGACAGAACCATTCAATCACTTAGCTAAATCAATCCAAATGACAGTATGGCAGACATTTTGTGATATGTCAGTTTAATCAAATTATACAGTATCTAGGCAACCAGTCAACATAGAACTTTACATAAATGTACTCTTAGTAAAGGGCTTATGGCTCTAAGATGTACTTAATAGCAAAGCCGAATATGCGCTCAATGTATTACAAAATAACCTTAAATAACATAACTATTGTCTCAAAGCTCTCGGTAAAACGTAGCTCAGACATAGTCCTTACAATGACCTTAAAACGTTGACAGTGGATGATCAAATAAATTACTAGATGATAGAATATATTACTAGTAAAACCGGGGATGAAGCTCATTGGTAGAGTGTACGTCATCAACCGGAAGACCGGGGTTCGATTCCCGGTCGCGTCATAGAATACGTCAAAGGTGGGAGTTGTTGCTGCCTTGCTTGACGCTTAGCATTATAAGGACATAATAACGCTTGAACTGGCTCTGCACTGTGGGTGTCGGATGGAAAAGGGCCAAAAGAATTTCCAAAGTTCACTGTTTTGCGGACAATAAAGAGGTATTATTATTATATTAATTCAGTCTGTGATTTCACCTTCAGTTCACTAATAGGACTGTTTTTCTAGTTATTGTATTATTATATTACGGTAAAACAATGCGAGAATTTGTTTGATTTCTTACCAATATATAGTTTAAACATATCTTATTTCCGAAGAAATCAACATACATGTATTTGGCACTTACTACGTAACCAAACAAATATTATCTAATTATTATTAAGAACACGATGGGCTCTTTAAGATAATCATTTGAACTGTCAAATACGTTGAGGTTAAGAGACCACTGCCAAACATGGAAACATTTTTAAAAGGAACTTAACAACTTCTTTGAGAGGCATTTAAGAGGAACTTAACAAGAATGGCATTCCATGATGGTAACTTGTCACGTAAACATACACAAAGTTGTATTTTTCAGAAAACGTTTTAAAGTTTAATGTGAACAAGCATATGTACCATATTAACAACTAACATGGTCAATTCCATATGTCTGATGCTTGTAAATGACCATCGAAATTGTTTTGAAGGCATAGTAAATAATCTCAAATTACATTAGTTTAATTTCTTAACTGCGTGCATAAGAGTCTATTGTTGTGTTGCTTAAAAGATACATAACCCTCTTACCCTCCTACATCTATATTAATGCCAGGTCTCTATCCATCTGACTGATTCTGACAACACTTTAATGTAGAACAGTGTCATAATGCAGTCGACATCAATAATATGTTGAATAGATTTCACAAACGTTACAACTATAGGTATTGCCGCTTCTTGAATAACTAAAACACAAAATAATAAATAACATAACAATAAATCAAAAAAAAGAAAATCATGTTCCATTTACTTTTATAATACATAGATAGAGTATTACAAGCATAATGAATATATTTTAAATCATATAAATGTTGAAAATATCTGACAGAGTAAATGAGGTCATCTTCCCCCAATGTTTTCTTTCTTAAAACATTTTTGGAAAATTCATAGCAAGCCAAAACTGCTTTTGAATCCGGTGTATTTCGCAAAGTTTTTACAATTTACTTTTTTTTTATGTTTTCCAAAAGTACTTTTTCTTTATCAAGGGCACAAGGTTATAGATATAAGCCGGAACCTCAGATAAATGGCTTTACTGCAGATCTAGACTTGCTTTTTGAGAGGTTAAACTGTTTTAAACTACCAACTTAGTGTAAGACTACCTTAATTTTTACTTTACACTTAATGAAACAAGTGTAGACAATGTTCTTTTTGCAGCAGATCCCACATTAAATATGAAAAAAATAAGAGCATCTCTTATAGGAGATTATCGAATCTCCCAATCTCTTTGAAATACATTCTTTCCTTTAGAAGCCATCACGTGCAATTAACTTGCTTGAAGACCATTTAAATGATATTGATTTCAGTTTACGAAGATGATACTAAATTGCCGTATTTTCTGTAGAACGAGAAGGGTATCAATGCACCAAATAACATTAGCATCATTGCTATATCAATCAAGATATGATTGTTTCAGTGCAGAGATTGCGGTTTATTCATGGAACATTTCCATCATGGTATGAATGAATGATAAGAATTGATTTTGATTTGAGACCATTGCCAATAAGTCTATCAAGTCTTCGAAAATATTTAAACCGTTTTTCAAACTAAATCTGATCAATATGGTATGGATTTAATATATATTATAGAAGTTATGCAGGGAGTTTCCGTTGTAGCGATTTTTATGAATCCACTCCAGATGTTATCTAAACAGAGTTTATTCAACAAACATTAATGAATCCGAAATATAAGTTAAAAGAAAAATGCTAGTGACTTACTTAATTCACAACGTCTGCCTTGTTAGTAACATACATTCTTAAAAACCATTCATTTTTTGTATCAAATTTATTTTATGTTCTTACTATGAAAGAGGAAATCTATTTTATTGAGATTTGGTTAAAAGGAAGTTTGGAACTGGTGAGGGCACACAACCGATAGAAAATTGCAGTAGGTAATACGTCTTCGTTTAAAACTGTTTTCATACATTTGTCTAATAAATATTTACATTGGTTTGGTGTTTATTGCAAGCAACATGATTTAGAAGTCTTTCTACGATGTTGATAAATATTGGCAGGTCGCAGGTATCATCAAAGTGTTCTATATCTTGTCCCTAGTCGGTTTCTGCCAACGGGAATTCAAATCGATTGAGGACCAAAGGTAACCTTCATGCAAGTTTAATAACAACAAACTCTTTCATCCTGGGGGGTTTCACTACATTTACAATAAATGGGGTCAACTTGAAATGTTATTGTCTCTTATCTTCGTTATGATAAAATGACTTCATAAACTCAGTCGTAAGTTCATGATATTATCATAAAGAACTAACTGGTTAGTCTCTTCTCAACCAAACGTTGACTTTTAATTATGACTTAATAGTCAAAATGAAGAAATGAATGCATAAATGAAAAGTTTAATACAAATAAACTGTATAATAAAAAACAAGTTTGAACTAACATTGTTGTAATCAAGAGCGTTTTACTAAAGCTTTGAAATGTTTTTGTACATAGATATGAATGAACTTTCTGTATTGAAATCCATATATAAATGTGGAAAACAACTATTGGATAATTCATTTGTTAAAAACGTAATTAATATTTGTTTTATACGATCAGTAATGAAATATTGGCTTTTATCAGAGGAAAAAATGTCTATCAGGCTACATATGCCATTTATTATATCGTCACTGGTCAGGTGCCGGAATTATTTTCAGATATTTAAACAAATTGGGGCAACTGTGCAGTTTTAAAGTAATTTTAATAACATGTTTCAGTAAAAATAAAAATAAATACTTAATGTAATTTTGTAAATACCAGGTTTACTTCATCTCGTGACATGGGTAAAGCTGATATTTCACTCATGTTTCTCGATGAAATGAACCTGGTATTTGGAAAACTAAATTAAGTAAACTCTATATATTTATGTATAACAAGTGTTTATTACTGATGAATAACACTGACTCAGTACAGGAACTGAGCCAGAATTCTGGTTAACAATTATTATCGACTAGGTTAATCCAACTAACACTTCTTACAGAACAGAAATATCTGAAACATTAATCAAACCCTTATTCCGCACCTATATACACTTAAACCTTCGAATGGTAACTCTGAAGATAGATCAGAAATGTGTTTGGATATTCATTGTGATTATGAGCTTTATGAGTGGAAAGTATGATGCTAAAACACTACACATAACCATGTTTTCAAATAAGCAGACAATAATTGTTTTGTATTGATCTGAAGGGATTTTTAATAATTGGTTTAAACGTAATTATTTTTTTGAAGAACTGGATTGGTAAACAAGCAATGGTTTATATGAATACTGCTCCAGGTTATTTTTTAATAATTAGGGTATAAGACATGGTTCCACAAAAGGTGTTAAAGATCTCTGTTTTTATATCTGTAATTATTTTGTCCGCGGTTAAATGGTTATATTGATATTAGATAATATACTCATCTCGATGAATTTCATGAGTTCCTGGCAATCGTTTCAGTACATTATTGGGAATATAGGGAAACTGTCTTTAACTGCTATATTTATCAGGAAATTGGTTCACAGGAAACATCCTTGATGAGGAGACGTATTAGAATTAGAGATTTAAAGATACACACACAATCCCTGTACTGTTTATACTAATGGTTTTTGATACACATGTCGTATTATGTCAATAGTACCAATTATTATCTGTAGCAGTGGACAAATAACCTCTATCATAAAACATCTCAAGGATCCGATAAAGTAACAATTAATTAAAACATTCAATTCAAACAGATAATATGACATTTTTCTTCAATCTCTGCAGAAGTATTCGTGTCAATCGTCTGTGACATCAGAAATGTAGTCTATGACATAACTGATGTGGACATGGAGTGACATCTTCTCACGAAACTAAATTAAAGAATTGAATGGAGATGGTTCATGTATTATTACATTTAAGACAAATGTACATATCATTCTTGTTTCTTATGAGATTTTCTTTTTCGGCTTACCACAAAACATAAGAAAATACAGGGCGTTTATTTATGTTTATACCTAACGGTTTGCATAATGAATCCCATGGAAACACACCTACACTATATCTATAAAATATATTTACTTTAAATAATGCTAGGCTTTGCACAGTTATTGAGCAAGATATATCACACTTAACCATTTTTATTATGTGTTTATAGTCACACAAGTTCCGTTTGTCTTTTAGACACAATAGGTTTTAATGTTCTAGATTATATATCTAAATGTCAAACCAATTACCTACTCTATACCACCTAGGTCCGTCTGTCAACACATGAAGCTCAAGCTCAAAACAGTCTCACAGTTCAGTGCAGGTCAAAATGCAAGTGACGTCAATAAACAGCAGAAAAATTGTTATAAAATAAATACATGATCAAACAATTCACATCAATCTCATTAAAATGATATCTTAATTGCTTCACTACGTTACGCAGATTAAAGATCTCACAAGGCCCCGTAAGTCCAGCCGTCAGGGTAACCTTTGACCGCTGGATGTGAGGCAGATTTCATCCACCAATCAAATCGTACCTTTCTTAAAGGACAATTCAAGAGATTAAAGCAATTTAAAACAGTACAGCCCAAATGATAAAATGATAACTTATGACCTTTCGATTTTCCCAAAAAGCAGTGTTAGGTAATTTGCATATGTCGTAACATTCGCTAATTCAGTTGTAATGTTTGACTATTTGACAGAACTAGATTCTTTCTAATTTGCATATGTACATCGAATATGTGTGATATCAAATCAACAAGAATGTCAGTTCTGGTCTTCTCATTTGTGCCAGTATATTAATGGCTACAAAATACAACGAATTTAAAATGAGCATAAATCGTTTCATATAAGATTTAAAAGGAAACGTTTATATAACGTAACTGTTCCAAAAATAGCATCTTCAGCTTGCTGTTTGAATTTGCCAAGTTTACGGTGATTTCTTCGATAATGATAACATTTAAGTATTTACCTGGACGTTTTTGGACCAACAAATTGATAGGAGCGATATAAAGTACAGTTTGAGTAATTCATTCGTACATGACAGGAAATATTTGTTGTCGACATTTAGAATAGTCGGAAATGTTCGTTTTTCGAGTTCTGAGATTAGATATGAATACCTGTCGCCAGCAACCCGAGTTACGGGGCAAAGTCGCTGATTGGCTGAGTCAAAGGATACTCTGACGGCTGTTATAACTGAGCCTGGTATGATCTACATGCGTAGCGTAGTGTAGCAAATAGATCATATTTTAATAAGATTGAATTCACATCAAATGCAAGTTATAATTATAAAAAAGAAAATAATCTTCATTCTGGACTCATAGGATAAAAATTCAAACCATTTGAAATTGCTGCATTGTTATATGACATATAGATACCCTTTATAAAATAACAGATTTTCTCCATTTTCTTTGTTCTTAACTTCATATACATATTAATTTTAAGGTAGAAGTGTGTTGAGTTTTTAATTTTGATCTTTAACAAATATATGTTTTTTATTAATTTAATGTACATTCTCTGTTTCAGACTTTCTCTATAGTTAGGTTCAAACTTAATTCGACATTAATATTTATTAACTTTTAAATCTCATAATAGCATTGAATCCTCATATGAGGGGAAGAAGGGTAGCAGAACATTCACAAGCATTTGTTTAACAAACATATTGGTTACAAAAAGGTTTTACGCGTGTATAAGAATTTCAACGTTCTTTCATAATAAAACAAAAAAAGAAATAAATAAATAATGATTTATTTTATTGAAATAATTTTCTTTTTATGCAAAACAAGAATCAACTGGAAATGATTTTTCGTTCAGGTTTATTCTATTCAAAGCAAACATGGATTTTAAAGAAAATATTTTAAAAGACGACAGATATATTTGTAATCTCAACATGTACGGTGGTATTTTGATTTTGGGGTAATTCTATATTGCATACATTAAAATTTACAAGATGCATATAAAATAATAAGTACAAGCCACAAGAACGAAGCAGTCGTTTTAACAAGTTGTCATGTCACTTTACAAATACAAACAACTCCCTGAATAACTTGCTTTCAAAAACGCTGGCATGGTAAATCTTTTAACTCTTCATAAAGTTCATTTCTCATAAGATGCAATTTAAGCATTTTCTTTTCTTTTTTTTTGATGGATAAAGGTTTCAGCCAAAGCAGCCATTTAGCAACAAGTGCAATTGCCGATAGGTGATGGATTGTCCATTTCCGCGGAGATGTCCCACTTAAAATTATTTTCCTACATCATAGCATCGTAAGCATCGTTTCACTAATGGTATTAAATCTAAATCGGTAGCAACTTGTTGTGCATTTGCCCATGACTTTTATTAGTGGAGCAGATTAATGAAAATTCGTTCAAAGTATGATACAAGCACCAAACTTGGCACAAACAACCCTTTGGGGTTACCTTTTGGGAAAAACACGCTGGCCACCTGAAATTCAAGATGGCCACCATTTTTTCAAGATGGCCGCCATTTTTTCAAGATGGCCGCCATCTCCGTAGGTTAATAATCTGATATTATACTGCTTCTCGCTATAGCAACCGATTTAGTCAGTTTAGGTGTCTAATCATATGTTATCAAGTATCAGGAATACAATAAAACAGTTGCTTTATGGGTTTGAAGCTTCTTTTTAATCGTTTCATGCACAAACAGTGAAACAATAGCAGAAAACTTGACGTATTCAATGATATAAAGAACATTGTATATACATTGAAGCATGTAAACGATCAGCAGGAGTCAATGTTTCTGGCTGGCGCAATGTTGACTGGTTCCATATGACACCTGCAACATACCGGTAGGCTGCACGCTTGACATGCTGATATAGTGCAGCCTGAGTTGCTGTTCATTTACAGCCCATGAGGTTATATCATTTAATGAATTAGTTGACATTAAATTTGCAATCAGTAAACTGGTTTAGTTATAAGCTACCATGGCCATTTGTTACAAATTTATGGACTTTTAAAGAAATATATGACCAAAACTTAGTTCACATAAATGCTTAAATTTCCAAACGCAATGCTTTAGCAAGTTAACTTAGACATGGATATTCCATTCACAACGTTCCGTTGCAGTGGTTTCTCTCATATTGCACAGACAAACCTGGTTTAAATGTGAATATATTCTGACTATTTCATTAGAGACAGTTCTTGATAGACAACCAGTATTATGTCATTCCTTCAGAAAAAGACATCGATCTATAACCATTTCACTTCAATGTCACTCTGTCCTGCACGATATTATTATTGAATCATAACGAATTTTCTTTTCTCAAATGTTTATGTGAGCTGTTATGTATGATTAATTTTTCTCGAAAGCTTTTTCTCACTCTTTCACTCATTGTTGATTTCGTCTTTATGGTCTTTTAAGAAAATTGTTAACAAAACATAGTATTGGATCATTCATAATTTTTCTCTTTATTGTCCTTGACAATATTACATTGATGTTCAATAAAGTAAGTCATCTTTCCTGTATTAATTTCAGCATTTTTGTTATATTTGCGTTTTATCCCCATGTCCTTTATGGTCAAATAAATCAATTGTTAAACCCTTTTCTTTGCTTTTATTTTTCTTTTTTCTTTCTTTTATCTTTTCTTTATTGACAAAATTATGTTCCCATTTCATCTTTTAAATGACATACATTTATCTCATATAGCAGTCACAAAACAGACTTCCATGATACTTGCAGCATATTGCCTATTACCATATTTGTCTACCTTAGTTTTGAATCTACTTAAAACACTATACCTTTATCATTATAGATATGGGTAACATAAAGAAAATTAGAATGATTTCAGCAAACTGTAGGAGATTAGCAGATAAGAATAAAAGAAAAGAAGTAATGAATATTTACAGAAAGAAATCATTTTCCATAATCTGTTTGCAAGATATCCATATTGCCAAGGAACATGTAGACATAATGAAGAATGAATGGGGTTTGCAGAGTATAATTGCACCTTTTAGATCTAATTGCAGAGGAGTGGCTATACTTTTTAATAATAAAATTGATGTTACTATACATAGAACATTGGAAGATGAGAATGGAAATTATATTGTTGCTGACATAACCGTTGAAGAAAAAAGATTTACACTTGCAAATATTTATGGACCAAACACTGGTGACCCTTACTTTTATTGTAACCTATTTGAAAATATTTGTGATCTTGAAATGAATCTATAGCTATTGTTGGAGATTGGAATTTGGTTATTGACCCATCAGTTGATTTGGAGAACTATAAAAACATTAATAATCCTAAAGCCAGAAATATAGTATTAGAGCAGATTGAATCGCTTGACCTTGTTGATGTTTGGAGAGACTTAAATCAAGAAATAAGAACATTCACATGGTGGAAACACAAACCAAGACAACAAGCAAGATTAGATTTCTTTTTAATATCTCAGGATTTATTGAATCTTACACTTGACGCTGATATTTTGCCTGGATATAAAACTGATCATTCAGCTGTTAGTCTTACTTTCTCAAACTCATTAAACCAAGAAAGAGGGCGGGGTTACTGGAAATTTAACACATCATTACTTTTAAATATTGAATATGCGGATCTGGTCAGGACGATTTTAAAGGAAACAATTGAAGAATATTCAAATGACACTTATGAAGAAATTAATGATGATGCTGACGTTAATCTCAAAATTAATGACAGTCTATTTTTGGAAACTTCTTTGATGAAAGTAAGAGGTAAATCAATCTCCTATTCATCTTTTCTTAAAAAGAAAACAAAAGATTAATCTAAAGAATTAGAAATTAAGATAAAAGATTGTGAGGATACAATAAGAAGAGATTTTCAAAATATTGATGAACCTTTACTTGCAGAAATTACAAAATCAAAATTAGAATTACAGCAGATTAAAGAAGAAGAAATAAGAAGAGTTCAGTTGAGAAATAAAATTCTATGGTATGAAGAAGGAGAAAAACCTACAAAATATTTCTGTCATCTAGAAAATAGGAATTATGTAAACAAATCAATAAATAAAATTATCACAGACAAAAATGAGGAAATAACAGATGGTGTCTCAATTTTAAATGAGGTTAAGCAATTTTACAAAAAAAACTTTATTCTTCAGATAGAAATTTCGAAGCTAACTTTTACTTAGACAATATTATAACTCCGGTCTTAAGTGGAGAACTCAAAGAAAAATTGGAAAGGGAAATAGACATAAATGAAGTTGTAATTGCTGTACACCATATGAAAAATAACAAGAGCCCTGGAATAGATGGTTTTCCCATAGATTTTTTCAAATTCTTTTGGAAAGAACTTAACGTTTGGGTTTTCAGATTTATTAAAGATGTTTATGATAGGAACATGATGTCTGTAACAATGAAGAGAGGTGTTATCACCTGTATCCCAAAAGCAAATAAAGATAGAACTCAATTAAAGAATTGGAGGACAATTACTTTATTAAATGCTCTTTATAAAATTCTAGGTGCCTGTATAGCTAACAGATTAAAAAGAAGTTAAGACTCCTTAATACATGATAATCAGACCGGGTTTATGCCAGGCAGAACTCTAAGTGAAAATACAAGATTACTTTATGACATTATGTTCGAAACAAGGAAAAGAAATTTGAAAGGCCTTTTGATTTTAATTGATTTTGAAAAAGCTTTTGACACAGTTTCTAAAGATTTCATTAATTCTGTCTTGACAAAATTTGGATTTGGTCCTGAGATTATTCGCCAGATTAATATATTGACTTATGAAACCACCTCATGTGTCATTCAGAATGGACATCTATCTGCTTTCTTTCCCAATCAACGGGGCTGTAGGCAAGGTGATCCATTATCACCATATTTGTTCTTATTTGTAGCTGAAATCCTTGGATGTATGATCAGACAAAATGATAAAATAAAAGGTATTGTTATTGATGATCAAGAATATAAGTTAGGTCAATATGCGGATGATACTGAATTATTTTTAGATGTCTCAGATGATAGTTTGTATGCTGCTTTTGACACACTAAATACTTTCTACAATATGTCAGGGTTGAAAATGAATATTGATAAGACTAAGGCAATCTGGATTGGCTCAAAAGCTGGTAGCAATGATGCATTGTGTCAATATTTAGACATAGAATGGCAAAGAAAGGAATTTGAAGTTTGGGGGATTAAATTTACTCTTACACTGCAAGATCTATGGGTTATCAACACAAGAAAAAGACTAGAAGATATAAACAAGCTACTGGGAGCATGGAGGAAAAGAAATTTGACATTGATTGGTAAAGTTACTGTTATCAAAACACTAGCCCTTTCTAAACTAGTTCATATTTTCAATAGTTTACCAAACCCTCCTGATGAATTTATAACCTCCCTTGAAAGATTGTTTTTTAGATTTATTTGGAATGATAAGATAGATAAAATTAAACGCAACAATTTGAAAAAAATATTTTAAAGAGGGGGGTCTACGTATGATTGACATTAAAACTTTTATAAATTCCATGAAACTATCTATTCTCAAAAGCTATATTAACAAACCTAAGGTTAATAACCCATGTAAATTCCCGCTTAAAGATATATTGAAATATGGCGCCAATGTTCAAGATATGTATTGAAAGCATGGAAAGCGTACTGTCAAAAAAGTCAAATTGAAGAAAATATAAATGAAATCCTATCCCAACCAATATGGCTCAACCACAACTTCAGGAACCCACACCACTTTATTAGACACTGGGCTGATAAAGGAATTCTGACAATTCAAGATTTGTATAATGATGAAGGTTTTGTGCGTTTTGAAGATTTGAAAATTAAATTTGGGATAAGTGGTACATATATAGATCTTCCATATATTTTATATATTTTGCCTTACTCATGGAAAAAGACTTTGAAAGAACACAGTCACATACAGGTAAACCAATTCGACATTAATGCCTTGCATAAAGACTTCATGACACCCATGAAGAGTTCTAGAAAATTCTATGATAAACTGATGTCTGATAGCATTCTACCTTCTATTTGTCAGAGATGGGAAATTTTATTTCAAGAAACTTGTTGACAATACTGTTTGAAAATGTTGTAATGATACAGATGAAAGTTTAAGCCATGTATATTGGGAATGTGTGGAAACCAAACATTTTTGGAATGATCTTCAAATTTGAATGATTCAAAATAAATTGGAATTAAATTTGACAAAATTTGTCGTTTGGTTTGGTACTTTAAGTACCCAACCATTAATTAACCATATTCTTCTTTTGGCTAAAAGACACATTTATGTTTGCAACTTGAAAAATAAGATTCCAAAAGTCAAAGACTTTGTTCACATTCTAAAAGATACCTTTATAGTTGAAAATTTCATATCTAAAAGAAATAATGACTTCATTAGATTTGAAAAAAAAATGGTCTCCTCTATTCCTAATCTTTAACTAGGATAAGACTGAAAAGAAATGAGATTGTTTGTTTATTTTAACAACAAATTCAACTCTTTTATATATCATATAGTTGTATATCATGCTTTTATGTATCTTGTAAAAGAAATCTATGGGAACAATAAAAAAAAAATTAAAAAAATATATATCAATTGTTAAAGACGTTTTCAGGAAAGTTGGACAGCAAATCAATAGCCTATAGTTTTTATTGAGCCTATTTTGGGATATTTCCCGACTCTCACTGTTGTTATTGTAAGTGATCAAAGGATAAGATGTAAATGTGAAAATGTCTGACCAGACATAACCAGATGTGTCCTAGACTTATAATGACGTCAAATTCCGAGCTAAAGTAATTGTCCTATAGTCGCCTTGCAACTGCGTTAACATCTTCATAGTTCTTCTACAATGTTGGTTTTAGCGTCTACTTACCAACTAGTGTTATCTTCGGTCATAAAGAACATTGTTCCAGTACCTTTCTCATAAGTTACGTGACATGACAGGAAGTGTCTCTTAGTATGATCAATTTCGATCCGCATGCAATAAGTTGCTTTCAGCAAAGACATTAATGTCTTGGGGTGTAACCGAGATCTGTTTGTCAGCGGAATATCAAAATGGTGAATTTTGAATTCCACTTTGCTTGACTGCAATATTTCCATGACGAGATTTTCCCAAATACCTTGTTGAATGATTGAAGTAATTAAATCACTTCAAAATCTTATGGTTTTTCTTTTGCAAATATAAAATAAATTTTTAGGTAATGTCTGTAACAAATTTATTATAATTTTGATAGAGGATTCATTCAATATTAAACTGTGATATCTTTCCACGATTCTTTGAACTTCTATTATAAAAGGTTGACTATGAATGTTATTCAATATAAATAATACATTTTTGATAAAAGAACATTTCATTTAATTTCCGTTCTTATAAGTTGTAACTCGAAATAAACTGGTTTCTGTTTTCTATCATAGGAATAACAGTTTCTATGCAGTCAATGCAGACATTAAAGTGAACACAAGTGCAGTTTCTGTTAGATTAATGGTCCGATGCAGTGAAGATGTCTCATTCAAGCTTCTTTTCCTACATCATAGAATCTTAAAGCATCGTTTCAATGATGGTGTCAATCATTAATTGGTAGCAACCTCAAGTGCATTTCACCACGTAAGTCAAACACAAACTTTGAAGCATTTTCTGTTTTCTACTTGATGTTTAGGTTCAGGCGAATGAAGCCACTAAAGTGTACACAAGTGCAGTTGCCAATAAGTGATTGATGGTTCATTTCAGTGAATACTTTTCTTTCAAACTTCGTTTCCTACATCTTGAGGGCCATTTCACTGATGTTGTTAACCATTTGTGTTAATCTTGAATGGGGAGCAACTGCATTTGCCAATATTATTCTCGCTGTAAATTTTAATGCAATTTAATGGATATCAAATTTGCAATCGTTAACCTGGTTCAATAAATTTCAAGAAATGACTACATGATAAAAATAATGTAACCATAACATAACTTGAAATTGCAGAACCATTTTAGTATCATTTTAATATCTGTTTATCATAATGAGTTGTCATTATACACTCCATATTGCAGTTGTACCTGCTACTACATTGCGATTAAAGAGTCTTCAGAATTGTTGTTCTAAACTCTAGTAAAAGACGCTGTATGTGACAATTTAGAGGAGCAATGATGCTGATGATTTTATTCAGGAAAACATTTATCTTTAAAACATATTTTATTAGTCTTTTAATATCCACATAATCCATGAATATATGTCAATCATTGAAATAAGCTGCAAGACTTAAAAGAGATGTTAAAAATATATTCATATTTTTTTCTGATTTGGTACATTTCAAAATGACACACACGCTGATTAGTTTAGTTCTAAGCACTTACTCTAATTTGTAAATTTATTCAAAAATGCCAACTTCATGACATCTATTCGTTATTGGTTTTTGATGTAGCAACAGCTTCTTGCGTGTGTTAAAGTCATGATCCATACCGTTTATTCAATCGTTATATGTGACTTAACTTAAAAACTTCTTTAAGGACCAGCAGTTAGCCATACAATAAGTACCATTTAGGGATGGCATATATGGATGAGGATGAATTCGAAATAACGCCATTTTCATAAAATTGACATATATGACTCTGAAAACATACTTATTGAAAACTAGATCTTGTACAAGAAAAAACTGGAAATCTCGTTAAGCTTCAAGGACAACACTTTGTCTTAATATAAGTACCATCAGAGGATCATTTCAATTTCAGTTTAAAGAACTATTTGTCTTTGATTGCCACTAAAGGGTACCATGCCTTGCCATTAGAGGACATGGATCGATGACCATTTCACTTGGAGGAAGCTGTGTGAATCAGTGTCACTAGGCTTGCTTGCTTGATTGTTTTCAGTCACGGACTATTGCTGAAATCATTTTTCAATCTACAAGGGACTTCTTCTTTAATCACATTGAACTTTCCTTTTAGCTTTAAGTGTCCTTATTGAATAGCCTTTTAATATCAGTTCTATAAACTTTTTACATAAATGACTTTCGTCCCTTTTTGATAAGGTATACATTACCGCGATTATTTTGGATGAAAAATACGAACTATATGGAAGTTTCCAGAAGACTTTGACAGAAGATCAATAGTCTGTAGATGTTAATAAGCCTATTAAGGAGATGTCCCGACTTCCATTGATGTTACTGTGAGTGATCAAAGGATAAGATAGAATTGTGACAATGTCTGACTAGACACGACCAGATGTGGCCCACACTATATTTAGCTATATAGATGTAATGCCGTCAACTCAAATGCTACGGTCGTTGACGTGAAGTCGCCTTGACACCATGTCCATATACATACATGTAGTCCTTCTGCGATGTCTACATGCAAACTCCTACATCCCCTAATCAGAACTTTTATTCAATCACATTGTCTTTCACCTCCCGTGACGTCACTTCTCCTGATATCCCTCCATCTGAAAGCCTTTGATCAACTCGACCTTTCGGTGCATACAATTAGATCACCACCAAAGAGATAGATCTGTCATCAATGTCTGGGAGTCGCTCGACCAAGAGTGTAACCAAGATAATCTGTCTGCCCACAGAATATATAAAGGCCGAATTTCGAATTTACATTTGCTTGCCAAATCTTTGATACTTTTCCCAATACCTCGAGGTAATGGAAACACTCCAGTTCTGGGTTTTTTTTTCTGGCAATAATGTGGTTTTATTGGGTCATTTCTTATCAATTTATACTTGGAAACTCTAAGTTCTCAAGTCATTGAGAAGATTGTTTCCAGCAACTTTCTCCTCCGTGACGTGATTTAATCGGAAGTGCCGCTAGCTCCATTTTCCTACGCAAAACCTAAAACACAAGTTTCCAAACTGTCAGTTTTATGCCTTGCTGCCGACCCTTGAGTTTCCTGTGCTGAAATCAGTGCCCCTACAGGCGATTGCAACCTCCAGTTACTTTCTGATTGGAATATTGCTTTCTCTCATAGTAAGCTAGAGAGCAAGCACAAAACAAAAACAGCAAGGCATAAAACTGAAAGTTCAGAAACTGGCGTTTTAGGATTTGAGTAGGAAGTTGCGTTAGCTCACGATCCAGGAAAGAGATAGACTTTTCATAAGTGTCTCAAAGTCACACGACTAAAGGTGTAACTTAGACTTTCTGTCTGAGTGTTGGAATAGTTTAATTGCGAATTTTAATTTAAGTTGACTATTTCTAGGTTTTATATTCCCAAAACCTTGTTGAATAATGGAAGTAATACCGCTCCATGTCTTGTTTTATTCAGAAATTAGGTGATTTTATTTGGGCAATGCTATTAGTTCTATGTTCCTGTTACACACACGAATGCTTATCAGCAAGAAAATAAACCAAAGTTGTGTGTTTGTTATTGGCCTTGCCGTCATTCTCACAGATTCGTTTTAAAAATGTTACACGTCGTTTTTATAAACCTATATTTAATAACGTTGTCATAAAAGGATTACTGACTGACTAATAACGGTTGTTGGAAATTGCAGATGAGAATTGTTCAGTACGAAAGAATTTTAAGTTAGATGAATGCTGCTTATTTTAAACAGATATCTAAATACCAAATTAAACACAACGGCAGTGGACAAATAGATTTAAATGAGTGACATAACCGATAACGACAAAGCATTTTTGTAGTCGTCTGTAAAGACATAAAAGAAAAATAAATGTAGTGTCATTTGGCAAATGCTTAATTATAAGAACTTCGAAGAATTCATTTGTTGCAGGGATTTAATCATTACTCAGCAAATGTGGCCAAAAGAACAAACTACTAACAAGCTAGAAACTTCAATGTATAAAAACGTTGAAACATAACTTTAACTCGAAAGAATTTTCAAGATGTTTTCCTTTTGATGGAATGAAAATTTGCTCAGATCAAAATTTGTTCGATATATTTAAATGCCCCTTATTTCTGATGATTTACTCCTTGAGTTGTTTGTGTCATGCTTACGTTGTGAACGGTGTCCTTTTATCATAATTTACAGATTGTTACAGAAAGAAAATCGCTTGAGTATGCAATGAGTTTGAGGGTATAAGTTTGCAACTTTTATTTAAAAAATGGGAGAAGTGGTCGTCTAATATTATTTCAAAATTCACCTAGGACAGAACTACAGTCAAAAGACGTCGGATCAACTTCCAAAAATAAGTTGATACAGAGAGACTGGACATACAATGGACATTGGAGATAAAAGTTCTGATGTTATAAATCAAAAGGGGACATAAATAAAAAATCATGATAGCCTCAGGTAATAAAATACCTCAAGGGTAACACTTATGTCCACTCCTAACGGACTTGTGATAGTGTCCTTGTATATATTGGCTTCATTATACACATGTAACCTCATTTACTAAGACCTTGTAATACCAAAACCCTCACTATCCAGACGACTTTATACTGAAAAGAATATTTTTGGATGTTCGCATTCATCAAATTGTTGTCCTCTTATGTCAAAAAACAAGTTACATTTTCCATAGAAATTTCATTGAATATTCGTTAATATAGATGTAATGATAATAAATCAATTCGTTCAAGGCACCTGGTCAAACTTTAGTATCGTTAAAGACTTTTTCGTCACTTGTTTAATAAGGTATATATATCATGATTATTTTGGATCGAAAATACCAACTACCAGGAAGTTTTCAGGATACTTTGTCAGAAGATCAATAGTCTATTGTTGTCAATGAACCTTACTCAGAGATGTCCCGACTCCCACTGATGTTACTGCGAGGGATCAAAGGATAAGATGTTATTGTGACAATGTCTGGAGAGAACCAGATGTGCCCCACGCTGTATTTAGATATACAGTTGTAATAACGTCAACTAAAATCTACGGTCATTGACATATAGTTGCCTTGAAACCATCTTTATAACATACCCATACATGTACATGTAGTCCTTCCACACTGCCTACTGTAAATCTTATTTCCCCTTGTCAGAAAGCATATATCAATCATATTTCCTTTTGTCTCGTAGTCGAAACATCTCTGGAAGTCCCTCTATCTGCAAGTCTCTGATCAATTCGACCTTTTGTGGCATGCCTTTAGCTCATTATCCAATATAGCAGTAGATCTTTCATCGGTGTCTGGGAGTTGCTCGGTGTCTGGGAGTCGCTCGGTGTCTGGGAGTCGCTCGACCAATAGCGTAACCCAGATGATCTGTCTTACAATCAGATAATTTAAAGGTCTAATTTCAATTTCCTTGTACTGTTTCCTAGGTGCAGTTTTCCGAATACCTTAGAAATGTTGGCAGCGATTGAATCAGGTTTGTTTTTATCATGGCAATAACATGGTTTAATTAGTCAATTCTGTACGTTTTAAGTCATTGTTACACACACGAATGCATTGCGGCAAGAAAATAAATCAAAGATGTGATTAGAATTTACCTCGCTATCTAAACTAGGATTGGTGCTTTTAAAGATTCTTGAAAATGTTACAGAAGGATACATATTTATTACAATTCATTATTAATTAACTATCAATGATATGGCACTTATACAATTTATACAATATTATCCACAACTGGGCCAATACAGGAAAGCTGGGCCAATACGAGCAAAACAGGGCCAATACGACTCTGAGCATGCGCATACACACAAATGGCGAGAGTCCGAAGCTATCGCTTCAAAACTTTCAACATATATGACAGTTCATCAATCTCATTGATAATTTTGATTTCGGTAAAAATTAACCCTCTAATGTTGTGCAAGTAAATAACAAAGAAGTTAATTAATAAAAACGTCATTAATCAAGTTTTTCGTCTCGGGCCAATACAGCAGACCTTGGACCTGTAACTGGACCAATACGGAAAAACTTGATAAATAACATTATATTACAGATACATTGTTTTTCTTTCATTTGCAAAAGTGTATTATCGTTTTATTTTAGTACAGCAATAATACAGTATAACATGAGTTTTCAATAGAGTTCATCAAAGACCAACTCATATGAATATGTTGTTAAAAAGGAATCACTTTTAAATTAATACAAGTTGTTGGCAAATGGAATGAGAAAAATCATTAGTACTCAGCTGTAATTAAAATTAAAACTTTTAGCTTCTGATCTACAACTGAAGGGGGAAATTAAACCATGTTAGCAATGTTTACGGAAATACGTATAAGAAATATCATTGTTCACTAAATAGATTAACAGGTATATAAGTAAAATTATGTTCTTTTATGAAATTAAATTACATAGAAAAAATATCAAAATGATTCTGTTGAAAATGTACATTTATAACGCAAATAAACTGACGTCCAAAAGAAACTTTACTACATTTTGTAATCATTCTGATTAAAGAATGAAGAACGATAGAACTTTAAAACAAAGTGCCTTTTATCGATCAACCATTTCAGTCAACAACCAGCTAATTAAAATTGAAGGGGAAAACCCCAATTTAGCAATTAATCAATTTAAAGTGGGCAGGGGTCAAAATTTTGATTGTTCAGGCATTCATTGAAATGCTTTTTTCGCAATAATTTCGTTAAGGTTATGAAATTAGCAACTTTTGCGCCAGGTATGAGCAGGCCGAGTGTTATCCCTTCAAAATCTGCCATGTGTAACGAAAAAGGCCAAAATTTGAATTACGTCACCTGTCTTCAGTTTCAATCTTCACATTAAATCTGAATCCATGTTTTTCTATCAATGGGAATTTATGGATAAAGTCCTTCATGTCAGATTGACACATTTGTTAGTCGTAAAACTGGTAATCAGCCTTGAGAGCTGAACAATCGCAGTTAAATCGTAATATTGCAGGCCAATTCTGACGTTATGACTTTATGAATGCCATTGCCTTGTGTGGTTGATTAGTGGCCAATGGCTATCAATTGCGAAGTCAATGAGCTTTGATTACAACTGCTCAAGTTCATGTAGTGCACGAGAACATAATGACATGTCGACCTTTGATGTTTGCTATCCTTGACGTCACTAAGAGACAACGTTAACGGTGGTCTAATGTTTTAGATATTGGCCCTCATGCAGTCAAAAACAACTCTTTTTCCATGTTTCAGGGTTGTCAGCAATCCTCACAACCTCTCTGTAAAGCCTGATCAAGTTACCATAACAAATGAAGGAACACTATCGATTCTTGTAACAAGGGTATTTTTTTTATCAGTTTTGTTGATTTTCAATGGGGATTGGTGATATTTTTGCTGTGCCGTTACCGGTTTTAAGGTGTTTTTTTCACAAACAGGAGGACAAACATTCATTATGGACATTTATTAAACCTTTTCGTCACGTGACTAAACTCCGGTGGAAAGGTCACCTGATTATGACATTTTTTGCCATTTTTGCAAAATGCATGAATATTGCTCAATTTAAAGTTTTAAACATAAAAGTTTGGGTTTCAACTATGTTGTTGAGAACTTAACTGAAAATATTGAAATAACATTGTTTTCAAAATTTCAGTTTAAAAAGTGTAAAGTTTCTTTTGGACGTCAGTTTATATAATTATATGTTTAACATTATTTTTATTTCAATTGCTCATTTCAAGTTGAGCATAATGCATAAAAATCGAATTCAAAATACATAAAACAAATTTCTGCAAACAGGAAAATATTTTTATAATGTTTAACTTATGTCAGTTTTGAATGACTATTTTTGTAGAGGCCACATATATCAGGAAATCAATTCATCATTTGTTTGTTAACAAAACAAATCTATAATCAGTCCTAAGATTTTGAAAAAACATTTTCCAGTAGTTCTTAAATGTGAAAACAAAAACCTTGTTTTCAAAGATTGTACACGGTTGTTCAATTCAAACACATCCAATTAATTGATATCCAATATAAAATTCACACAATGTTAAACTGTAATTTCTTTTCAGAATTCTTGGAAGAACTTTTCAATTTCGTGATGAAAGGTTGACTATGCATGTAATTCATTCAACATCATTTATTATTAGTTATAGCAGAAAGTTTCATTTCAAAGAAAAAAATGTTATTTTGAATGACAAACCAACAACATTCTAAAGAACCTTCTGCTAAATATACTGCCTTGTGTAACCTTTGGAAAAAAAACATTTCTTTTCAATTGATTTCCGTTCATGTAAGTTGCAACTCGAAATAAACTTGTTTTCTGTTCTCTATCCTATGGATTAATTACAGTTTCTATGCAGCCAATGCAGACATTCAAGTAATCACAAATGCAGTTTCTGAAGTTGTTATTGATGGTCCGATTTAGTGAAGATGTCTCATTCAAGCTTCTTTTCCTACATCATAGCATCTTAAGCATCGTTTCACTGATGGTGTCAATCCTTAATGGGAAGCTACCTCTGGTGCATTTACCCATATACGTAATAGCATTTAAGCATTTTCTGTTTTCTTCTTGATGTAAGGTTTCTATTCAGCAAACGAAGCCACTAAAATGTACACAAGTGCAGTTGCCAATAAGTGATTGAAGGTTCATTTCAGTGAAGATGTTTCTTTCAAACTACATTTTAAACATCAAAGCATCTTAAGAAGCCTTTCAATGGTGTTGTTAAACCTTAATGTTAATCCAAAATTGGGAATAACTGCAGTTGAAACTAATATTCAGGCTCTAGTTTTTGAAAAACAAACAATGGAAATTCAATTTGCAATTTTTTAAATGGTCACATGGGTTTGTAGAGTGACTAAATCGTGCAGTTCGTCAATAAAAATGAATACATGACCAAAATAAAGTAACTAAATGGGGAGCAACTGCATTTGACAACATTATTGACGCTGTAGTTTATAACGCAATGTAATAGATATTCAATTTGTAATCTTTAAGCTAGTTACGTGGGTTTGTGGGGTGATTAAATCGTGCAAATCGTCATTATTTACAAAAAATAATTTAAATGAAAAAATGATAATAGCAACCTTTATATAATCTGAATTTTCAAAACCATTTAATATCATATTAATATCAGTTAATACACGCAGTTATCATTCTTAAATCCCCTTGGTGGTTGTACTTGCTTCTACATTGTGAATCAAGTGCCACCAGAAATGTTTTTCTTAAAATCTATTAAAAGACACTGTATGTAACAAATTGAAAGCAGGAATAATGTCAATGATGATATTTTAGAATACATTCATATAATTTGAAAATTACTACTCCCAGACTTTCATGTCAATATTGTACAGGAAAAAATGTTCGTTCTTGAAAAATGAATATTTTTTATCTGATTTGATTAACTAAAAATTACATAAATTGGGATTTAAGTTCTTTAATTTGAAAATTCATCTGTAAACGTCAATTTATCACAACTATTTATAATTGAGATTATTCTACCAACATCTTCTTGCATTTGCAAAACCATGATCTACACCAAATAATGCCCAAAGCGTTTTCCATTGTCTGCTATATGATCATAAAAAGCTAAGCCATTTAATCTTCATTCTGAATTCTCAAGATTACTTTGGGAACAAATACCAACTATATAGAGGTTTCCAGGAGACTGACAGATGATCGATAGTCTGTAGATGTTAATAAGCCTATTTGGGAGATTTCCCGACTCCCACTGTTATTGTGAGTGATCAAAGGATAAGATGTAATTGTGACAATATCTGACTAGACACGACCAGATGTGTCCCACGCTATACTTAGCACAGAGATATATTGACGGCAATAAGAATGCTACGGTCATTGACATATAGTCGCCTTGAAACTATATTTATAACATGTACATGCATGTGGTCCTGTTGCACTGCCTACCATCTTCCCACGCAGAGCCTAAAAGGCCAGTTTCCAAACTGTCATTTTATGCCTTGCTGCATAGCCTTGAGTTTTCTGTGCTTGCTCTCTACTCTGTAGGGGCACTATAGCAGCACAGAAAAGTAAAGTCTCTGCCCTTGTTGACAATAAACCAAAGTTGTTTCCTTTGAATTTAACTTGCCATTATTACTCGGACACATACGTTATAACGATTAATGAGCATGTTGCATGTCGATGATTTATTATAAAAATGTAATTCTCATCACAGATCATAATACATTAAAGCGATGTTTTTTCATTTATACAGTCTTGTAATGTGCTACAGTAATAGTACAGTATCGGGTGCATTTTACGATTGCGTCCCTTGTTGGTGAACTCACATCTTAAATATATTAACCTTTAGATTATCGCCATTAATGGATCACTGAATGACTAATGAAGGTTGTTTGGAATGACATGCATGAGTGAAATCTTCAGTTCGAAAGAATTCTTAGATAACCAAACAGTTTGTTTGCATTTCTCATCTTTTCATAGGCACTTTATAATATCAAATTTGTAAAGAATTGGCATTGCGCAATTAGTTTTAAATCAGAGACATTACCATCAATGAATACGCAATACAAAGATTTCAATCAATGTATTCTCATTTGGCGTTTCGTCAATTAAGAAATTCAAACAAACTAACTTTGCAGCTGCGTGTCTAAGCTTGTTCACTTACCTTCATATTCTAGCGCAAATATCATATAATTTGTAACGTCTTTGAAACATCATATCATTGTGAAAACGAAACCGATAATGATGAAATTTCACTGCAGAAGTTAGGATGCAGTTTGCGTTGACATATTTGTATGTCATACCTAGCAGATAGCTGCAACAAAAGTCATTGAAGTGACCAGGGGTTAACATTTCGAAAACACTTATTTCTATTTTGCTCTACAAAATCCTTCCTTTGCGCTCATTCAATGTAGCTATGTTGCTTTTTTTCCTACAACGTTTAGATGGATGATTTTAATCGAAATTTAAGAAAATCGGAATTTCACAAATATGACCCCCATCTGTCTATTTAACAAATATCGACATTCAGCACCAGTGACACGACGATCCCTAAATATGGTGTGGGAATGGTTATTTTACATATGGACAATTCATGATCTTTTGTAAGTGGTCCTGGAGTTAGTTTATGAACGTCAAAACGAAACCCAAATTACATGATATTTGCACTAAGATCACATGCAGGTGAACAAACTTATGGTATGCAGCTGTACTGCTGTACGAATTTTATCAATATTCGCTAAGTGTGACAAAACAAAACGCTATGAAAACGAAACATTACTAGAAACATCAAAAAACAAAACTTTATACGAAAATAATATTGAATGATAACTACTCCTTTTGTTGGAAAGCATTTTTGCACAAAATAAACTAAAAGTAAACTAAAGTATCCGATAATTATGATCATATACTCCGTGAGTTGTGTGGGTCACAAATGCTTAACTTTATAAGTAGTGTCATTCCATTGAGATGTACCGATTGTTACCGAAAGAAAATCACTTTTTGTAAACAGGGGCAAAAGGGATACAAATTTGCAAACTTAACAAAAATGGAACATTGTGATTAGTCAATTAGTCAAGGGTAATTTTTAAACCTCATTCGAAGCAAAGAGAAGTCCACTCAAAAGACGACTGGTCAGCTAGCCAATATGACAGATCTTAACAGTATGTTGACACAGCGAGACTGGACATACAATGGACGCTGGAGACAAACGTTTGAAGACAGGAAGTCATAAATCATTGGATATTTGAGATCGGTAAGAGAGACAAGGGGACATAACTCATAAATCACGATAGCCACAAGTAACAAAATATCTCAGGCTTGTGTCCACTCGATCCACACAGGCTTGTGATAGTCAGGGTTTCAATATACAGTCAACCTCGTCACTTATCCGGATCTCGTAGTTCCGAATCCTGACGTCGATTTTTCAAACCATGTCTGTAAATTTGTAACTTATTAAAAAAACAAAATTATTTCTTAAGGTTTCATTTTAATAATAGTCTATTTGATAACCATAGCTATTATTCCATTCCCTTCCCTTCCCACAAAGGCATCTCCGTCCGATCAAGCCTCTGTTCCTATTAGCCTAGATTCCGGGGTTCCGGCAGATTGCCTTAGCGGCAAAAGGTTGAAGCACAAGTTCACTACCGATTTAGCAGCCAAAGAAAACACGTCTTGAATATCTTTGTTTGTGGGCATTAGATGGTCACATAGAAGATATCATACCTTTATGTTTATTTTTGATTAACAGTTGAGGAATAATATTTGAAAAATATAATATGTATTGCTTTTAATAAACAACTGTAACTGTTTCATAACTGTGTAAATTATTATTTCTTTTAATATCATAAATTTCATTTCACTAATTAACTTCAAAATGAGAAGGTAAAAAGCAAAGACCTCTTTTGAGACGGCGTCAATGATTGCCCAATTAACTTTTATTGTCTCCAATCAGACTTCCACCTTTCTACCCCATGTATTTGGCTAATTAGAACAGAGGCTTGCTCGGATACGACTGAACTGACTGTTTGGAGAGAAGTTCATTCTCTCCCCACAGAGGCAGATCAAGTCATGTTGATTTAGCCTCTGTTCTATTACGCCGATATCTGTGGGTTCCGGCAGTTTCCACTGGCGGAAAAAAACTGCATCACAATCCATTTGAATTTCTTAAGCAAATGACAACGCTTCTCGCATGGAAAGGGTGGTTCATATCACAATGCTTTTGCCTTGATTCTATAGCCAAAACGATGATTTAAGAACAGCGTCGCTGATTGCACAACTAACTTTGATTGCCTCCAATCAGGCATCTTTCATTCTATCCCGCAAACTCCAACATGACTTGATCTGCCTCTGTGGGGAGAGAATGGTGAAAGTTGTGAAACGATATCTTAATGACCTGGTTGATGTTACTTTTCATTTATTATCAATATGTGATGAAATACATGTAAGTCATGATATAAATTACGATAAGTTGCACATAACTTAAGCGGCCGCGGCAGTTTCATTGGTTGGTTAAGACAATCACGTGATATCGGAATGTGGGACTTCTTAGCAAGCTACTCGACTTTCTGCTTTAGCGCGACCTAGTGCTTCCGGGGAGCACGCGAAAAGCGTGCAGCACGTGCAAAGTCGAGTACTCGAACATAGATGTCGGGTCAATCCGTGCAAACGTGTCATTTCATCTGCCTGACTTTGACACAAAAGACATGATTTGGAATAAAGAAGAATGTAAATTCTGGTTCATTTGATATATGTTTATATTGAAATAAATGGATGACGTCAAAGTAGGGATGTTATCGTTTGAGTATTGCTGTTTGAAAACTTGCGTTACATAAATAAGTCTTTAGCGCGTTCACCATGAGTGAGTTACAGATATATCCATACGCGCAAACATGAATGACGGTGTCTTGAAAATTCGGATAATCGGAATTCTGGATTTCTGACGTTCTGGGTAATAAAAAAAACAACACACTCGTGGGTTGTCATATTGTTTTACAACACTCGTGGCAGTTAAACATTGTTTCCCTCGCGAGAATATTCTTTTACAATCACTCGTGTTGTAAAACAATACGACATCTCTGTTTTGGTATTCATCTCTGTTTATTCTTTTTCAACTCCTTCAGATTTTGCCCCTGAGCTTTTCAAGGCTTTATGAATCTTTCATTGGTGCATAAGGTTCCAGGTTGAGATGGGTTTTTTTTAAAATCAGTATCGGTTTTTGTAACTCAATTAAATATCGTTTGTTGTTGTTTTTCTGATAAAATATCTTTGCATGTTGACTATTGGATGATCCTTTTCCTGACAATACGATTTATCGCCAGATATAAGAAAAAGAATTAATAAAAATAGAGATTGTTTTGATTGAAACAATCCAATGGACTTCTACTATATATATAGCGCGTGTTCTTTGCCAGGACTATATTTCAGAAATGTCATAATGTAGGCCTAAAGGAAACTGCTTAAATCATAAATCCTTCTCTCTTAAATTCTGTCTAGTGGCTAGACAAAGGTGGTAAAGATTATCGGTGATAATATAACATCTGCAGATTCTATTAGAAATTTGAGATTAAGTCATTAAAAAAAAGACTTTTAACTCATGACAGATTATCGGGACATTTTGAGAAAAAAAGCAATTCCTGAAGATAAATTTCGAAAACAACTTCTAATACATCAACAGGAATGGAACAAATCCCATGTGACTTGAACAGCTCCGAACGTTGCAAAGGGCTGTGATAAAAAGTTTTTTTTAAATATCTAACAATCAATCGTTTTCTGCACACATCTCATGTGTGGGCGATGCGAACACTTTGTCCTGTAGAAGAAGAAGAAGTAGTAGAAGAAGAAGAAAAAAAAGGAAAAAAAGAAGAAGAGCTTTATTCAGAATATATGACCATATAACCAAAGTACAAATCAATAAAACACATTTTGCACATGTACAGCCGGAGATACATTATCTATCATGTTACAGGTAAATTGCAATAATGTTAGTAGTCTTACGATTTCTTGCGTTTATGTTAACCACATATATAAATTCATCGACAATTTTTCTGTAGTTAATCTGCGCTACTGTCCTTAGGATGAATCTGCTCTGAAAATAGTGATGTATCTTGGTGGGTTCCATGAAATGCGGCCCCTCAAATTATTCAACTTATGGCACACCTACAATAACGCATATGTGCAGAAGATAAATTAAACAATTATTAAATGAAAATTACGGAGTTTCTCTATAAAAATTTTATTCTGGTATTCATGTTAATGAGATCTGTTATTTCAGTTACTGAATATAAATCTCTTGTACGATTTCCATGTTTGGGTGGTTATTTTTGACTTTCTGAATGAAAATATTAGAGGTGTTGAATTTAGATTAGCATTTCAGAAATTGTACCCTCGATAAACCAGAGTAAACTTTCCGATAAATCTCCACAAAATGATCGGAACCTTTAATCTAGATTATCAACGGGACAGGTATCAAGGAATTAGTCTAAAGGGTGTTTAACATTTTAATTTGAAAATTAGCCTTGTTAGGGGTTCAAACCTCAGTGATCCATTGCATTTGTTAAAGAATGATTCCGTGATTTTCATAATAGATTTTTTACCTTTGATACGAACGTTAAAGGCATAATTCATTACATGAATAAAAAAATACATCACAAATTCATACCAAAATGGTAATAATGCGATAAATGCATGTTTTAATAAAATCGAAAAACGGCCATATAAGGTTTATTTACACGTCAAGTTAACATGGATACCAGTTAAATAACCAATCAAAAAGTATCAACTCGTAACATTGTCATTCTGAATGCTTTCGATATGCCAATGTCCGGTATTCGATCATCAGTTAAACATCATAATCGCGACTTCAAACCGTCCTATTGTCACTATACAACGTCGATTAGTTTACAATTTTACTTTCTTGCAACAGTCGATACTTCTCGATCAAATGACACTCTGAAAACAAATTTCGATACGAGGTTGTAGATACCAGTTAATGCGTCAAACTTATTGAAGCAGTCATAAAATCTGCCATGCGACATCTGAAAACAGAGTAAATCTCTATTTGGTCAAATTCATTATATTAAATCGGTGCATCTATTTTTTCGATAAGAAGGAGATCATGGTGGTTAATGAACAAAACCAGGAGCTATTATATCCATTTGTAATACAAACAAAGATACGGAGGCCTATAAAGTTTCAGTTTTAAAGTTTAAACTTTTATGCAAAGGTAAAAACGCTTTTTAAAATGCGGGGTCTCGTTAAAGAAATGTTTTTTTCCGTTAACTATCTACAAAGAACGCTTTACATTTTAAAATAACTTTATTTCGAAGAAAAATAAAATGAAACAATGATTCGTTTTGGGAGTACAATGTGAAGAGTAGATAATTATCTCATCATATCACGAAAACTATCCGAAAGAAAAACATGGAAAAAGAGAGTTGATGTCGCGTAGCTTAATTAGACAGATTCATGTCTACGGATTCATTCACAAAACTGCCTTTGCATGCCAAAACAAATCCGTTATTTTCTACATGTATGTACAATACTTGTTAGCAAAATTTGATAAAGGGTTCATTTAAAGGAAGTTGTGTTAGTTCCAAACTTGGATTGCATCGGTTCTTAATCAATTGGCCATATCTATCAAGATACTTTTAAAGACCTGATTTATATTCTGCAGGAGTGAATAAAAATGTGTTTGGCATTTTGTTTGTGTTGTTTTTCCCAGGTTGAAACAGCATCTGGATTATGATTGAAATGTTTACATACAAGTTGTCACGGTCAAGTATCCATATGGTTCCTGCCTTTCTGGTAGTTTTTCTTATTCCTTGATTTGAAAAAAATGTTTTATGTTGTCTTCAAGTATCTCTTAAATATCAAGATTCAAAGAATTTCACTTCTATCAATCACTAACATATTTAGCAGAAGTGGTCTTGCGAGAAAAAATTATGAATATGTACATCGATGACATTTTACTGAAGATTTGTCTATTTCAGATAAAAAAAATAATAAGAACTTCGATAATGATTAGTTGAGATAAAAACAAACCACTTTTCAATATATACTCGATTTTCAATTATCAAAGATCTATTTACGTCTTTGATTTTATATAACTTTTTTTAATCGTCTTCTGTGTTTGTACATTGTTATACATGTAATCATTGATGATTTTGAAAAAGTAAACAATTGTTTCACACTGTAATAAACTACATGTGATACTAACCGTATCCCACCTTAAAAAGTGACAAAGTTCAACAATGTTGGATTGTCTAAAATGAATTGTAAAGACACTTAAAAATGTAATACAAATGGAAACAATGTTGAAACAAAAGCAGGTCCTGTTAGCAAAGATATGGCTTATATCTTCGAATATCAGATATTATCGGAATTATATACCGATGACATTTGACTCGAAAATCACAACCAAAACTGTATAGTTTTGTCAAGGAAGCTAAAAGTGTCGGCAAGGACATGCATTGGTTTGGACCCGGAAACGGTATCATGAAAGGGGCGGATAACTCTGATTCCCAACATGGCTTTTACATAACAGTCCCAAGATCAAGAAAATATCAACTCATTTTGACCGGCTGATAACTCATTGGTTGTTCTAGTGTGTCCGGGATACATGAAATATTTAATTGATATATCCTAAGAAAAAACTAAACTGATGAAATAGACGGAATGACATTGCTGTTTTCTCACGAACGTAAGCGAACTCGCCGGTATTTTAGTACCCGGTGTACATGCACTCGGACTAATCACTAATCATTCCTAATTTGCAGTAAGCCGATCTAGATGCTTCATACCGCGGGTCGAGCGATATCAGTGTTAGTCGACTTTGACTTGTAGGATACTCTGTTGGGAGTTTTGTAAGCTGTTATCTGAACCGGGCCATGTAACTGAGAACATTCCATCATTCCAAATTACATCAGCTGTGTTCACAGACCATGGCGGGAGAAAATCATCCCAAAATGAGTTAAATCTAAGTTTAGTATTTACCGTTATTGATGACGAGGCGAAAGGATAGTTTTATTTGGAGCAGTGTCCGTGTTGGTTCATTTGGATATTGACAAAGGAAAAGGTAAGTGCTATTGACATTTTCTGCAATTCTGATGCTAAGCTAAATTTTCTAAAATGATATCAAGAAACTTTACCTTGTCTAATGGTAAAGAATGATACATACAATAAAAGGTTATTCTCCAAACAAATATTTTACCTCATTATGAAAATTGAATGTACAAAGAATAATTTTGTATAAATTAAATCTTCCTTGCTCTGCTCTAGACCCATGATGGGCTTATGTACAATATTGTATTTTATCCTTCATTTCCCTCTGACTTTAGCTTATCGTTAAAATGAAAATTTCAGACAAATGATTAGGAAGAAATGAGACACTATTCTTTTTAGTGAGAAAAGATAAAAACCCATAGCCAATATTATTCTAAGTATCAAATTATCAATTGTTTGTATGCCCATTTTCTGTATACACCTTTTTCACATTATATTCTTATTCAATGCGCGCATGCACATGTGTACACACACACAGGTACTGGGACCCCCAGGTCGGAATACCTCAAATGGTTTTTTGCACATGCACGCAGCTAAATTAAAATTGTGTTAATTTTGTATTCCAGCTAAATATTTACAGTAAAATAATGGATACAAAATACATATCCCAACTTTTATAATGTTAACATTGATCCCAACTGATTGTTTCAGGATCAGATTGGCACCTACATATACCGGTATTAATTTAGAGAACACAAAATGACGGAACTCAACACATCACTGAACCGTAGCCCGCAGAAGCAACTCCTCCCTAATGGCGACGTTGATGTGGAGGTTCTCGTTGAGCCGGACAACAAGTCCGAGACAATCTCATGGTACTCTCTACCAACCCTCAGGTTCATCAACATTGTGCAGGCCATCGTGTTGATTGATGCTATTGTCTCCATTATCTTGTGGCTCACAGGTGAGCATTTGTTTGGTTTGTTGGTGATCTCATTAAAAACTGATCAAATCTTGTACCTTGCTATGCATTTTTTCTGAGTACTGCTTCAAAAGGATCTTATAGGTCCATATCAGCATTTTCCTACTTGATGATTAAAAATAATATCTTTTGGGTAAAGGTAAAATTCTTTAGCTTTTAAGTCAAAATTGACATGTTTTCTTTATGAAATTAATAGAGCACTATTTTGAGCATTGAAACTGATAAAATGAGTAATATTTTCAAGTAATCTGTGTTTCAAAACATGTCTTAAATGTTTTGTTGCCTTGTAAGTGTCGGTGATGAGCAGTGATAATTGACTATGTGAAGTGAGCTGAGCCCTCTTTTCCATAGATGAACCCCCAAACCCCCCACCCCACTCAACCCAACCCTTAGAATCGCTGTATCCACCACTGTATCATGCATCAAAAGCATGAAATTGAAACATGATGACATATATGTTATGATAAAATCCATGTATCTCATGAAACATTTTATCTTTAATATTCCAGGAGGTACCTCCCACTACTTCGTAGACAACATTCTACGCTTCCACCTCCAAGAGTCAGTGTTCGACCTGGCACTAGTAGCAGCCTGTAAGGCAGTGTTCCTAGTCCCCTTCTATAGACTCCTAGAAGAAGCGTTCTACAAGCAGTTAGACTTTCCGTTCCAGGAGAAGTTCCGACAACATGCTCGCGTGTTCCACGTTCTTGTCGTTCTTCTCTCGGTCGTGTTCCTGGCTTTCACCACCACCAAGGGAGGGCTGGTGCTATACTCATTCCTCAATGACTCAAGCTACCCGGGCATGCACGCGACGTACTATGCGCTGGTGATTTCAGCGTTCTGCTTCAGTCTTATTGAGTTTGTGTTCTGTTTGTGGAGTTTTGTTTCCCTGAGGAGATTGGAGTCTATACGTGTTGAACATAGAGTGAACTCTCAAGGACAGGCGGTTGATAAGGATGGGAAACCTGTTGAGAAGGCTGTTAGTATAGGGAGACTCATCACTCTGGCTAAACCTGTGAGTTTTTCAACTTCTTGACATTCTGTTATTTCTATAACTATTAAAATTATCTGAACCATGTTATCTTATGATTTCATATGAGGGTTTCTCCTTGGTCTACAGTGTTGGATCCAGAGGAATGAGGAATTCCAGTTCTAAAAGTTCATGTAAAAGTTAAGAAGGGTTAAACTATCCAGTTCCAACCCTACATTCCAGAGAACAATTCTTTGTACATTCCATTTAATACTGATTTAAAGTTTTGTCAATCTTGTCAACTTGTTATCTCATGTTAAATCATATACAAAACTTTTTATCTCTTGAATTTTTTGTATAAAGTTTAGCCATCCTGCCAATGAAAAACAATCATGGTAAGAGCCTAAATGAAAGAATCACAAAAGTTGTTTTGCATCTTCTACTGCAAGGCATAAGGAACACTAATGCCTATCATAAGCTGAGTTAACCCTTGCTGTATTAGCGCAAGAGTTTATAGTGCATGCTTGTATTGGTGATTTATAGCATAAACCAGGAGATCTCTAAATAGACTGTAAAGCACAGGTGCAGTATGCTAAAGAGCTTGCACAGTAAAAGTGAAAGGATGCAGCAAGGCAATTTGCATGTTAGAGGGACTTACGTTTTGCCTTGCCGAGTAAGTTGTACTTGTCGTGTAAGTTAGACACCTATCAAGTTTAGTAAATCGGTACTGATTCCTGTTCTCTGCAGGAGGCTGGGTTGATTGCTCTGGGTACTCTAGCACTCCTTGGATCCAGTGCAGCCAGTATGGTGGGACCTCTCTTTTTCGGCAAGGTGCTGGATGCAGCACAGAAGAGCATGGGTGAGTGGCAGATAATGATACGGGTCATCCTGTCTCAGGGTACAAAAGTTACACTTACTCCACTAATCCGGGATACAGCCAATCAAATCATTTTCTTGTCACCTTCTCAATAAAATTTCAACGAGAAAATTATTTGATTGGCTGTTTCCTAAGTCGGGCCGCGCGAGCTAATGTAGCTTCTGAGCCCGGGGTACAGATAAGTGGAGTTAGCGTAATGTTTGTACCCTGAGACAGGATGGATAAGGGCAGACAAAATGAGTTACTTGATTTTCAATTGTAAGTTGCAAATTTTGTTAAGGAGGATTTTTAATCAAGCATGTAGTGTCTTCTTTAAAAATGAAATATTGTCAATGTTTCTTATGATGCAGGATTTCTAGTGAATTAATTTTAAATTTTAACAAAGTCACAGTAGGCCTACTTGATTTAAGAAGAGAGGAATGTATCTCTTATCTGTACTTAAAGGGGCAGTAGCACGTTTTTAGGGGGAATATAAGGTGATGTCAGGAAAATGAAAATTAATGGTTCCAATTGAAAGACAATGTATTTAAACTAAATGGAGCAGTAATAATTCAATTATTTAACGTAAAGTTTGGCAATGCGATTCCTTTTTCTTACAGATAATGAATTAAAGGTGTTCACACAAAAATGGCCGCCTATGTATTCTATGTGAATCTTCATACTTTGTCCTCCGACTATGGATGATTGACTTGTGCAATGACATTTTTGACACTGTCAAAATAATACATTAAACATTAACTTACAATTAACACTGAAAATTTTAAAATATAAAATTATCAAAAAACGTGCTACTGCCCCTTTAAAACCAATTTTCAGCCTATCTACATCAAAACAAACCCATGAAAGCAACCAGATTATTTTCCTTTATCTTTGAAGCTCTCTTACGATAATGTAAGTTACCTAAGACTGTTTAAGCTTCCTAAAGAGCTTCATGAATTCAGTAAAATTACATTGAGATATATTTTTATGTTGGTTGACCTTGTTTGATGACAATGTCTATTACCTTTTCAGATGAAATGAACAGGACAGTCCTCATATTGATGGGGATTTTCTTTGGTGGCGCTATCTCAGGGATGTTTCGCGCGTGGCTGTTTGTGCTGGCGGGACAGAGGCTGGTTGCTAGGTTAAGGAAACAACTATTTGCTGCAGTCATTAGGCAGGAAGTGGCATTCTTTGATCAAAACAGGTAAGTAAATTAGAACAAATTCAACTTTTTCCCTAGCCATTTAACTCATTGAAGATAGTGATTTTCCATAAGATATGTTGCTATATAAGCCAATCACTTAGTTGTCTTTGCATTGTAGTTGCAGCATTTTCCATATGTCACTGCCAAGGTCACTCTTTTAGATTTATGACTGAAGTCACTCTTCCTGTTACTGTCAATATTGATCAAGCAATTTCATTGGCTGCGTTTATAAAAGTTATAAGCGAATCTTGCGAATCCAATAAAGGTATAGTTGGACTTTGTGGATAATCATAACACTCATTGAACATGTTGATTGTCATTTTTCATGATAGATTGTTTTGAACCATTTTATACAGACATCATCGCTAATAAATGATCATGTTTTTAGGACAGGAGAGCTGTGTAACCGACTTTCCTCTGACACCCAGGTTCTTCAGAATGCTCTCACGGTCAGTATCTGGATATCATTTCCCAGGGTTGAAAATAAGTAGTGTCATATTTTCGATATGAGCACATCTGCACATATCACTTTTGCCTTGCAACGATTGATGTAGCGCGACCAACCATATAATTATGTCTGTGACGTCATAAAACCATTGTTTATTACTTCACTGGCCGTTGAAAGGGAAGCGGGGCTTTTTCTGGATTTTTCTAGGAGAAAAAAAATTTAATAGAATTATTAGTAAAGAACTTATTATCCTTGAGTTATGTCATATGACTTTTACAAAACTCTTGCAAATTTGTGTATAACCCTCGCTGTCGCTCGGGCAAACACAAATTCACACTCATTTTGTAAAAGTCATATGACACATTTCCTTGTGTAATAATCTTTATGTCTTGTAGTTAAGTTAAGAATAAACCATGACACATGGAATAAAATATTATGAACCTGGAGATGAGGATCAACCATAAGGACTGTCATGGTATACAATCTCTGTTAAGTAAGAGAAGAAATGGTTTCTTTAACTTGTCAACATAATGTAAAAATCCATAAAACAAAGAACAACAATGATGAAATCTCATTGGTGCCTTTTAAACAGATTTCCATGGAGTTTGAGTTTAATTTTCGACTGTATCCCATTTTACCCCACTACAAGTTTAAAGTCTGATGCCTTTGTTTTGCAACTGTAGTGCATTATGTGTTCAAGGTCAATAAATGCCTGTCTGTTGCAGGTGAACGTGTCCATGTTGTCGAGGTACCTGCTCCAGATCATCGGGTCCCTATCTCTCATGTTCGCCCTCAACGCCGCCCTGACCGGTGTTCTGTTAGCAGTGGTTCCTGTAGTGGCCATAGGCGCCGTGCAGTACGGTCAGTTGGGTTTCAGGGTTCCACTTAGTCTGTTGATACTGTTACTATCTCTTACTTTGACTGTTTATTCTATCTACTGCATGATATCAAAATGCTTAAATGAAATGTTGCTCATCTGACTTCTCACATTACACACAAACAGTCCAAGATAACTTAGATAAGTAGACAGTGAGTCCTCGAGTCCAGCTCGACCCGACTGTGGCTTGAGTACTGGAGTACCCATGGAAGCCCTACCAGTAAAGACTGTACCAGTCTCTAACTTGCCTTGACATTGAAGATAAAAAAATCATTCAGAAGTAAATGTAATGTCAATTTCAAATGTTTTATATAAAATTTATCAACATTCTCTGAAATAAATATCCTCTGCATTTCTTTGATATTTGCTTTCAATAGAAACTGATTCCTACTTAATTCTATTGAAGGCAAGTACATGAAGAAGCTACGGAAGGATTTCCAGGACCGACTTGCGGATGCTGGAACCCAGGCGGAGGAGGCGCTCTCTAGTCTCCGCACTGTCCGCACATTCAACGGAGAGGTCAAGGCCACTGCAGAGTACGGAGAGGAGATTGATAGAAGCTTCAGGGTTGGCAGCAAGCTCGCCATCTCTCAGGGTAAGAATAATTTTAGTATATAGAGGATACTTAATGTTGTTTTTCAAATACAAGGTTTATTTCATCGAGTGTCATGGGTAAAGCTGATATTTCACGAGTGGCGCAGCCACGAGTGAAATATTAACTTTACCCATGTCACGAGATGAAATAAACCTGGTATTTGGAAAACTACATTAAGTATTCTATTTATTATATGATTTTTTAATGAAATATGCAATTAAAATTACTTTAAAACTGGAAAGTTACCCTCTTTTCTTCACATGACTGAAAGTAGTTCAGGCACCTGACCAGTGACGATATAATATATTGTCACTGGTCAAAGTGAAAATATCATATATCGTCACTGTTGCCTGATAGACAGTTTATTTCACTGATAAATAGAGGATATTATATGAGTGTCCATGACATACTATGTTTACGACACGAGTGCCTAAATATTAGTATTTCCCGAGCGAGAGCGAGGTATATACTGATATTTAGGCACGAGTGTCGTAAACATAGTATGTCATGGGCACGAATATAATATTCTGTTTATTACCGTAGTCCCAAAATTGAATAAAATGCTCAAAACCTACTTCTCAGCATAGGCAGACTTGCGGGCGGCGGCCCGTATAGATTGTGACGTCATATGTGAACCGTGACGTCAAATCATTGTTTATTACGTGACGTCACAATGAAAAAGTGATATTTTGCCCTAGGGCAACATATGAAAAATATGAACCTCGGTATGACTGCCCTCGTAGGTAATAAAACCAAGTATTTCATCGCTGATCATATAATAAAGTTTGGTAAGCGCTTTTGTTTCAATCAACTCACTCACTCCTTTATATAAGTTTATACCAGATAAATCTTACCTCTCCGGGAAGACATGTTATTGGAGCATAGGCCTCCTTCATATGTTGAAAATGTCATTTGAAATTTTCCTTTGTTTTCATAGGTTTGTTTGAAGGAGTGATCGGGATTGTAGCGCAGGGTGCAGTGGTCACAGTGCTGTGGTATGGAGGGAAACTGGTGTATGAGAACTCTCTTGATAAGTCTGAGGGGGTCACTCCGGGTATTCTCACATGTAAGTAAAATCATTTCTCTCTTAGTTTTATAATCTTCTCATATATAGGGCTATTAAATAACCTATATTTCTTCTAGTTGAATATTTGTTCTCTTTTCTCTTTCAATCTTTTAATCTTAGTATCTTAGTTGTACTTTCAATCATTAAACAGTTCTTAGCTGTAGAGCTGTAAATATGAAAAACTTCACTAAATGTATAGCGAAATGAACAAAAATATATTCCCTGATAAATGAAAACTGATGTTCTTGTTTCCAGCGTTCCTACTTTACACGCTCCAGGTTGCCATGGCGTTCGCTCTTCTCTCCTCTCTGTATGGAGACTTCATGCAGGTAGGACACACAGACAGACAGACATAAACCTTTTCAAACATGGCTATTAGATAATAATATGTGAAAACTAAAACATTCTGCATGGTAGCTAAACGTCCACAATCTTTCATGTATCATAGTGTGCCATCTATTTATTGTTTTTGCTTTCCTTATCTTGAAATATGACACATGTTATATCCACAGGCTGTTGGTGCGTCTGCACGGATCTTTAAGCTGATGGACAGGAAACCAGAGGTCGGGATTCAGGGCGGAGTTGTCCCCCTTGCCTTGCACGGAGGTAGGCTGGGTTAAGAAGGCTCAAGTTGGTGAAATATGAAACTCTTAACAGTATCGTTAAGCAATATTTAGCAAAAGTTAGAAAAAACTCATGTCAATCCTAAGAGTAACATTCTCCCATGTCATTTGGTACCTTATATTTGCTACAAATATAATGCTGTCATGGTTGGAAATTACAAATTCTAAAAAGTTGTAATCAAGGTTGGTTGTACATTTCACACAAAATTTTCAAACAGAGCGGTTGATTTGTTCCTGAAACTGTAAAGAAGATATGGGATATGTGCATATGATTTGTTGGACAAAAATAAGAACAGATTATTGTAGAACATGTACATTGACAGTTATTCATATTGATCTAACATCTGTCTGTACACTGTTTCTTCTCCTACAGATATTGAGTTCAGCAGTGTATTCTTCACATACCCTTCCCGAGCTGACACCCAAGTGCTCAAGGTAAGAGAAATCCCTCTAACCCCTCACTGCTAGTTACCTGTCACAGGTATCTCTATCCTTCTCAAGTCTCATCCACATTCTAAGTTTGATAAAAATCGACCATGTTTAAAGTGAAACAAAATAAAAAATATGTATTCAGGCTTTCCTCTCCATAACAGTCTGAAAGCGCTAGGCACTTGTTCAACACCAGTTTAGAGCAGACAAAACATAGTCACAAGTGGACCAATCACATCGTCCCTTTCAAAAACCAACATGGCGGGGATCATGGATTTTACAGAAGTTACATGCCCCTAGCTCTGATATTGAAAGGTTTGTCCTTGTGATTAGCTAGATATGCTTCCGTTAGAACATGCGGGAAATGAGGATGCTTTCAGACTGTGAATGAGAGGAAAGCCGGGCTGGGTGTGGTTCAAACCCCAATAGAGATGAAATTTTTACATTATTTTTCCTCGATGATCAGTCAATTTTAATCAGACTGTCCACATTCACTTCCATAAAGTACTTTCTATTCAACCATCGATTACCATAATTCAGAGAGTTTGCGTATTGCAAGAAAATTTGTCAGATAAAACGGTAACAATTTCTAATCAATTATCAAACCCCTTTCCCCTATACAGGACCTGTCCTTCAGCGTAGACGCGGGACAGATGGTGGCGCTGGTTGGTCCCTCAGGGGGAGGCAAATCTACCATCGTCAGTCTCATCGAGCGCTTCTACGACCCCGACAGCGGAAAAATTCTTCTTGGTGAGTGACAGCTGAAATGTGATAAAAAAAATCATGCCAAGAGTGATACTGATATTAGATGAATAACTACTTACTTTACTTAATAGCATGAGACATTGCCAGAATATGTTGGTAGTTTCTTCCTGATTATCATACTGGACCTTCTATATTGTGCCTGAGACTTTTCACTCACTTACGTAAGATGTATTGATTACAATACCAAAATGTGTAACAACAAATATTTGTATAGCAAGAACACTTGACATATTCTACTCCATATTTATATATCAAGTATACTTGACATATTCTACTCCATTTATCAAAAATAAGTGTTGTAATATATTGGACAGCAGTATAGTTAAGTACTGCCTTAAAAACACTCTTTTGGATCAAATTCTCTGACATGGTCATGTGACGTATGCCTATCAAAAGACAGAGAATTGAATAATGAGCCGATTGTTCCATGTCACAAGGTGGCCATGACCTGAAGACCTTGGACCCGTCCTGGTTCCGACTTAAGATGTCTATGGTTAGTCAGGAGCCGACTCTCTTCGCCTGCTCCATCCGCGACAACATCGCCTACGGACGTGACGCCGGGGATGCAGAGGTGAGTCTCTCTCATTTTATTCAGCGACTGATGACACATGTTCAGTCACCAATTGCTGATTGTTGTTGCAATACTGGAAATTTAATCTGTCATCCAGACCATAAAGCAAAAATATTTAATTGATGACCAACCCAGTCTTGAAAAGTATAGCAAGTCTAGATGGCTCTGAAGTTAAACTATCTTCTGGGCTCCATTTTGTAATAATACATGATTTGTTTATAAATATTGTCAATATTGAAAAAAAAATACTTCTGAGACTAAATGTTAGTCTACTTGAAATTATACATCCTGTTCTAGGAATTTTCTTCAGAAAAGATTTTAAATGACTGCCTTAATTCTAGATATATGAATCCCTAAAGTATCGATAATTCCTTACTGATGAAGATGTAAAAACATGGTCTGGTAGCTCAGTGTTCAAATAATGAGTTATTGAATGTTCGGGGAATTTTTAGATGTTCAACTTGCCACATCATGGCTTGAAAATCAAAATATTAGATAAGAGCTGGAATTGCAAGTCAGTGGAAGACCAAAGGGTATTAAAGGATCTTTAGGGTTCCTTAGGACTAAGAGAACATTGAATTGCTTGTTCAGTTTAAATTATCCTGAAGAGAGGTCCCAGGAATGATATGGCTTACAGTTTGTAATATTAAGTTTAAAGCCTTTGGTGACCAGGATGTTACTGCCAGATTATATTCAAATATGTATAAACTTCTTAAATACGAAGAGTTCACACACAAAAAAGGAGGCTTTTCATGATATTTTCTACATAATGGGGGGGGTTGGATTGTTTGGAACCCTACGATATCAATACCTTGGCTCTGAATTATTTGCTCAGCTCTGTTCAAGGAAATGAAAGCCAAGTTTACTTCTTTGTTCCCAGATTCAGGAAGCTGCAAGACAGGCCAACGCACACGACTTCATCATGAGTTTTGAGGAAGGGTATGACACAAAGGTGGGGGAGCGTGGTGTCAGATTGTCAGGGGGTCAGAAACAGAGGATTGCCATTGCACGGGCCCTGATCATGGATCCAGTCATTCTTTTACTGGATGAGGTAAGGAGTACATTATTTGAATCCACTTTATACCTTAAAAGAGATCAATCAAATTATTCATGATATATGGGATTTTTTTAACAAGCATTTGGTCCACTTTTTACTCCTTGCACTAAATGATAATTATGTTGTATAAATGATGTAATAAATGGTAATATACATACATATAAATATTTCGAATCTGAACATTCAGTTGTTATTGTTGGGAGAGAAAGATAGGCATTATAAAGATCTTGCATTAAAATTTTAGCGCAGTAACATTGATGGTTCTCTAGTTCCAGCCGATGCTCGCAGGTTTCACCGCAATGCATAGCCACAATGATGTTGTGGGCTTTCTCCCTGCAATAATACTAGCAGCCCTGATATAATCTTGAAAGCAGCGTTAAACCCCACACCACCTCACCTCGCCTGCATTAAGATTAGGAAAAAATAATTATCCAAAGCTGTGTTGCATTGACATATCACTTTTGTGAGATCATTTAGAAGAGAAATACATTTTGCATAATTTTATGTCAGAATACATTTTATTGGAGGCTTAATTTATTATAATTGCAGACCTGTGTTATGTTTAAACGTTAAGCAAATCATCTCCTACATAACATGAGAGTTGATTCCTATAAACTATCTCTCCCCAGGCGACTAGTGCACTAGATGCAGAGAGTGAACACCTGGTGCAGGAAGCTATAGACCGGGCAATGCGGGGCCGCACCGTCATCGTCATAGCACATCGTCTCTCCACCGTCCGCAACGCTTCTCAGGTAAGTGTTGGAAACTTAACATTTATCCGTTTTTATATTCTCAAATCCATATCAGTGACAGTGCCATATCTGGCAACGCAGGTTAGTGCTGCACATTCACCAATGAAAGGGCGACGCTTACATTTGCTAGAGAAAGTAGAAATTAATAATGTGTCATAGCTGGAGATCAAATGAATGATACACAACACATGTTTAGTAATTAACAGGAAAACCGTCACAACACAGAAGAATTAAAGGAATGAATTTTCACATATATTTGTGATGTTTTGGGGGATGTTGGAGCCCCTTAATAAGACCAAAATATTCGAAATTTACCATTTATCTTTGTTTCACATTTTCAAGTTCTTGTTACAGTTGGTTATTAACGCCATGATGATTTAAGGTTAATAGTTTCAAGTACAGCTGCAGTAGGCAAAAGAGGGGGCTCTGAATAGTTAAGGAAATGATGCAAGACTTGAATATCAATAATTTGGACTGTAACAAATATGCTTTGCTGGAGGAAGTTCTATTGCTTTAAACTGAAAGAAAATTAACTTTTTCATGATTTTATGGTTTAAAGTTAATGAGTTTGTTGGTGATGGTAATACTAGAAAGCTGGCTTATATGTTTAATTAACAAATGTTAAATTAACCAGTGTATTATGTGAGCTTTAACAGGCAGGGGGAAGTTATATCAATGAATACTGAAAATGATTGATCAAGATTAACTTTAAAGTCAACAATTTTCTGACTATTTAACAGGTGATGGTGATTGACAAGGGCCACATTGCAGAAAGAGGAACCCACGAACAACTGATAGACAAAAACGGAGTGTACAAGAAGCTCGTGTTGAGGCAGCTTATGGCGGCCGATATGAACGTCCAGCAGGATGACTCAAGGAAAGATGGCGGAGAGGACCAACCCACACCGGCGGACAGTCAGATGATAGACACTGGCAGCTTGAACAATGAACCAGTTCACATATGAACATTCAGAGAAAACATGAATGTAGACAAAACATACAAACATTCAGACAAAACATATGAACATTCAGACAAAACATTTGAACATTCAGACAAAACATATGAATATTCAGACAAAACATATGAACATTCAGACAAAACATATGAACATTCAGACAAAACATATGAACATTCAGACAATAAGATGGTTTAAACCAAGCTCCCTAGGCCTGTGGTGTTTGTGGATCATGTTATAATTATAGAATTATTTTAAGCACCAAGCACTCTTTGTGTGAATTTAAAAATTGTCAGAGTAACTTGATGATTTAAGGTTAAAAGCTTTCAGTATATCATGAACATGTATATATAAGATTACAAATGACAATAAGGATTACCGTACAGAGCTTCCTCAGCCTGTTGTTTTTGGATCATTATAGGCTAAAGGCATTTCAGCACTAAGGTAGCTTGGTGTGAATAAGTTCAATCGTCAAGTATGAAGTGTTATCTGTTAATAACAAAAGGAAGATTTTACATAGAAATATGATTACTTGACAAGTGACAAGTGACAGAGACAATATGATTACTTGTCAGATATTGAAAGAGTAACCAAGGCGTCGCCTTTTTAAGTACATCAGGTATTTATGCCCTCAACCTTGAGGCTTTTGCAAATTTAAAACCTTGTCACACTGGCATTAATGACATGTTGATTTAATAGATATTTACACCATTGTTTATGAAGATATCAGACTATTGTTTGACCTTTTCAGATAAATAACTGATCTCTCACTGCAAAGCATAATGTATTCCATGTGTTTGTATATTTATTGCACTTTACTTAATTTAACAAATGGCCAGTGAACAATGACAGTGATTCTATAAGGTGTTATGAGCAATTTTATCCTGGTGACTCTTTATCGTGCTGTGTTGAATAATATTATCTTTATTGATATGACTGTGATAGAATATTTTTAATGATTTGGCATTCATGAGTTTATCATTATTGATGTTTCATGTCATTCCAAAGTACACCATATTTCTATCATAATTCTACTGTACAATGGTTTACATATATATTTATTAGCACTTTAACATATTTCACACCATTTTTGACATTTACAATATATTATCATGAATGATTTTATAAAAACCATAATTATATACCATTTATTGTAAATAATAATCCTGAACACTGTTTAAGCATAATATGTTATGAGATATTAACCTGGACACTTATTCGACAGTTACTAAATTAGAAGAATTGTTATTTTCATCAGTTTTTTAATCCCTTCCCAAACTGTGTGTGAAAACATGTTTGATAATGACACAAGAATCTGTGTCTGAAGGTGTCATAATTATCATGATAAAGAAGATGTCATCCATTTATATGTCATTTCATTATCATCATTCCAACTTCCTCAACTTTGTAAAAATACAATAAACGAATCCTAACTAGAACTGGTTGAAGTCCCTCGCTTATTCAAACCTTGCTGAATATCCTCAAGTTCTCTGTGCCAACTCATCGGTGTACTGCACCTGAACTTGACACTCCAATCATAAACAGGTTGAGTTTGTTACTTATCACTTTAGTCACTCTACTCAACAAAACACAAAATGTAAGAGGATTGAAGAAACGGTCAACAACAAATGGAGTATACGCAAAAATACCAGATTTATGCGAGTCATGTTTTGGAATCAATTGACTTCTTCATCAGACAAGATGTTTATGTTACAATACTGTAAGGTTTAAATAAACCAGTGATTCAGCATGATCTACTGCCTTGTTAGGGAAGTTTTCATATTGTTGTCAGGGAATGTATTTGGATATTGCTGAACTGATTTTCAGTCTGATTAAAATCGACTGTGATTCGAGCGAAAAAAGTGTAAAAATATTGTCTCTAGTGGGGTTTGAACTTGTACCAGCCCGGCTTTCCTCTCATTCACAGTCTGAAGGCACCCCTATTACCCGCATGTTCTGACGCAAGCTCATCTAGCCAATCGCATGGGGCGCAGTAAAAGCTTCGATATCATGCAGGGGCAGGTAACTCCAGTGTACCATTCGTTATACATAATCGCCGCCAAACGCTATTTAAAAACTAGGATGTGATTGGATAGCTTATGACTGGGTTTGTCTGCGCTAAACTTGTCATAGGAACATGCGATAGAGGTGGGTGCATTCAGACCGAGACGGAGAGGATGTTCTGGCTGGTTCGAGCCCCGATAGAGACAATATTTTTGATATTTTATTCCTCGGAGTATGGTCGATTTTAATCAGACTGAACTGATTTTCATCATGAGAGTCCTGTTATTGCCAAATGTGAGAAAGGAGATAGGGGTTAGTTTTTGCATGGATATGAATAATAAAAAGTCTTTAACAATAGTTCGTGACTATTCCTGAATAAGATATGACAAGATGTAAGCAAGGGTACTTATCTATCATTTTTCATTTGAATCATTTCACATAGTTTCATATTGTCAAGTAATCAAGAGTTGTTATAAAGAATAAATACCATCATTATGTCCTAACCATGTTTTTCTGTTCTTTTTTTGGAAATGTGGCATTTAGTTCCAAAATAGATGGAATATTTGAATACATCATTAGTCCAATTGAGCTGTGTCGGCACTAATGCATATTTTGAAGATTCCCCAAACTTGATTTAGTGACGAAGTAGTTCTTGAAACAAACTGTTGTGATGTTACTGCAGCTAATAGTGGACCAATATACACCACTCAAGAGAAGTGCCCGACATGTCTATGCATAGAAAAGATTTGAATTCAAAATTCTAAGCAGAAATCAAATTGAAACGAGGTTCAGTATATCCTGATGACAAAAACTGGGTAGAAGGCACATGGCATATGCAAAAACAACAAGTACGACAGCATCCTGAAAACAGTGAAAAGTCAACAATTCATGCTCAAAACAAGGATACAGTAGAACACGGATATAACAAGGTACCAAAGAATCAAGTTTGCTATATCCGGTGTTCGCTATTCGCGTTTGGCCACAAATGCTTAGGGCTTTTGACAGAACGTAAAAAGAATTTCACTATATCCGATTGTTCGCTATATCCGTGTTATACTGTATATGAAACTGAAATATATGAAACTCTTTTATGAGGTGGTTATGTCTTTAAATGTGTCATATGCATTTTCAATGAACAATTTCAGCAGAAAAATCACGACATAACCCTGATGATGCTGCTTTAAATCTCATCATGTCAGACGGAAGCAAAACAATCTTGTGAAGGGAATAATTCATTGTGTGGCCAGAGGGTGGTTCAACAGAGAAGGTTTTCAGTCTTTGGCTGCAACCAAGTCCCTGTGCAACCTTCTTGTGTGGAATTACCCTACAGCCTCCCATTGGTTGTTCATCAATGATGATGTCTTAAACCTTAAAGAGGCAGTATGACGTGTTTTGAAAATGTTATATTTTTAAGTTTTCAAAGATTATTTACTTTAATGCTAAATATATTAATTACGGGTAGATAGTGTCAAAAATATCATTACACAAACCAGAGAACAAATCATAAAGATTCACATAAAGTCCATTAGCGGCCATTTTTGTGTGAACACCATTTTGTGTTAGAAAAAGGAAACGCATGGCTGAAATTTACATTATATTTGATTTATTACTGCTTCATTTAGTTAATATTCATTGTCTTTCAATTGGAACCATTTATTTTCATTTTACTGACATCACCTTATATTTCCCCTTAAACATGCTACTGCCCCTTTAACTTTGAGTAGACGGTAGTATATTCATAGAGATAACAAGACAACTGAGTTTAATATATGTTTTATTTATGAATAGTCGAAAATATAGATTGGATTCATAAAGTACAATGTCAATTTCACAACAAAATTATTTGATAAGCAGAAAATATCATTACCCATTATTGAGAACCTTTAGTGTATTTACTGAAAAGTAGCACAAAATGAAATTTATATTGTATCAAAATTTAATCAAAGCAAGAAGAAATTTGAAATATGTGGATCCTTCTCAAATTGATAATTAACCTGAATATCCCAGCACTAGTAATTGATGAATAATGTAATTGCACAAAAGCATCCCATACAGACCAAATACATTCGATCACAAGGACAGGTATTGCCAAAAATAAAACTTCCTAGTGAAAGAATTTTGTTCTTAGGACATTTTATTTTGACAATACCAGTCCCTGTGCATTCAATACTCTCAAATCTCTTTGCTATATTTTTATGTTGTAAACATTTCAAAAAGTAGGAAAGTATAAATGCCTGGCTGAAGCATACCTACATTTGCGATTATAGGTATTTCTCAAACATTTGAGTATAAAATACATACAAAACCTACTACTATATATAAGAAGTAGATACATGCTAAAAACAACAAAAAGATACAAGTACAGTTTGTTGACAAAACATCTTGCATTGAACTTTAGTATATATAAAATGCGTATATAAAAGCTCCAATGAAATATGCTATTCACAAAATGCAGGGATAAATGTAACAATAGGACACATCATATACAAATATTCTAGGTCAACCGTATGTCACTGTAAGTAAAATAAACACCTACCGCTTGCTTGTCATAAGTAATATAAGGTGGCACAGCGAGGTAACATTTATGCCCATCTTAACTTATAACAAAACTATTTTTCTCCCAAATGGGATTAAAGTGATAAAGTCCTGATCCAATCTCTGTTTTAATTAGAGAAGTTCTCGGGCTAGAAAGGAAGAAACCTAATTGGATGCAATTAAAGTTAGTTTTGAAATCAGTAACAGTGTTTCAATAGGGAATAATTTTGAGAGCCTGCGTCATATCTGTATGATTTGCAGAAAACTAGAATTTATCTGAATATGCACTTTGCACTTTGAGTCTTCTTGACAGATTAAGAAAGTGAGTTAGCAAGATTGTTAAGCGCCGCTGGGGCAGTATTGCAGCCATCTTCTAGACAGAACATGGTTAATAATTTTGGGACTGAAACAAAGCAAAGGACTTGAAGACAGCAAGTAAGATTTCCATTTGAGTATTGTTTGGCATTTTCAGATAATTTGTAGAGTTAACTTTGTTTCTAGGTGAATGTGCCAGAAACCCAAGAACTGCTAGTATAACAAAAGAGGTTAGATCAGATTTACTTCAATTGAGCTAATAATGTAAGGAGAGATTGAAGAATATCTTTTTACTCTTATTATCAGCACCAAACAGTGCACGATAAGGTTATTGTTACTGAAACCCTAGGATATAAATCTGAGTATCTCACTCAATGGCATTGTAAACTCAAATACAACAGTACAACGGTGTGTACAACAAAAACAATGCAAGTTCACAGGGAAAATTATATCACATCAGCTTTTCTCTGCTTTCTTAGAAAAGTACACAAAGTCAATATTTATCAAATATTAATTGTAGAAAATCTACAGCAGCCCCATAGGAAACATGTTCCATGGAAATTAAGCCTTCATTGAATCTACAGACTGTTAGCTGTTTGAGAGACATTTTAGTAGTGGAAAATATCAAGAAGACAAGAAGTTTATGGATTATCAACTTCTTTATTGTAGAAAGTAGTGTCGTTTAGGTATAGATCCTTATACCGCGTCAAGGTATTTTCTACAATAAAGAAGTTGATTATCCATAAACTCGTCTTCTACAGACTGTTGCCACACACACATTATTCAATAATATTTAAATGTATTTTCTCTGCAGGAAAATTTTTTAATAAATGAAAGAGTAACAAAGATTTGGGATTTTTACCCACAACCATTTTCAATGCCTAGGAAGAATATAATTGAAAGAGTTGGTAAAGAGATCATACAACACTCTATGTAACATAAACACAGTAAGCAGAACTATCAGTTTTGGCTAGGCCTGCATATTAAAAAATAAAAATCTTTTGGCAGTAGATTTTGCATTATGCCCTGCCATTACGACAAACAGTATCAGTTATAGCTCACAATGGCATGTCATAAACAAGAAATGCTTGTAACAAAGCTTGAGAACTTATCAAAATCAAAAGTTTCCGGTAAGGTAAGCATTTCGCTAGGTTGCATGATTTGAGACATCTTGACAAATCAGAATCACTGAAACAGTAACAAAATCTTTTTGTAATTTTTTCCTTTCTTCTTTTTTAAAGGACAATTTGATATAAATTGAGGGAGATACAGCTGTACTTAAATCTGAATACAGTTTCTTTGCAGGGGTTAGATCCCTTTTTGAGAGTCTAACAAATTCTACTCCAACTGCTCTTCCTGCAGCTAACTCCATGTGTAGTAACTGATCTGTCCCTCTCCTCCTAATTATTGCTGAACTTCTGTTGGTCCCACCACTGCATCATTTATCAGTCTATGCAAAGATTACAACGCCAGTCACTAACCTGGCTTTCCAACCCTTGCTGTCGACCCTTGACACCCTCAATGGCAATAAATTGTTACCTCTCCCTTGCAAAAGCCAATCACTGACGCTCTTTTTGTGTCTGTGTTGGTTGACCTCAATAAATCAACTTTGTCAAATCTTTTAAAAAAAAAATTTTCTTGGGTGTATTTGGTGTAACAATACTTGATTACAGTAAACATGAAATTACGTAAAGTATAATCATATACACTACAGGCGCTACTCTCTTTCCAAATTTTCAGTCTACCAACTTTGACAGAAAGGCTGCCATGTTATTTTCAGTCCGATTGAGTTTTGTTAAGGACTGTTTGATTTGACTCTGATTTCCCTTGTAGTATTGTCTCATTTTTTTTGCTCAAACTAGAGAGCGAGCACATAAAAGTCAATTAAGTCTCGGCAGCAAGGCAAAATTAGTTAGTTTAGAAACTGACTTGTTAAGCTTTGTGAGGACAATGTGCATCATTAGTTGATCCTAATATTGTTAACCCTTTTAGGCCTTTTGAGACAAGACGTCATGATCATGATGGGTAGTCAATTTGATACAGAGATTTCTTAAATAATACGGGACCAACAGATATTATTATTATCACTGTTGGAATGTAGATGATTCTATAAGCCCCTCTACTGCATCAAAGTCTTTTTAAAATGTCCATTTCAACCCAAGTGATCAAATGACTAACATGAGAATACAAGTAAGTTCTCATAGATAACATATCATAAATGATAATCCAATGTTATTATTTTCTTATAAAACTATAAGCATCAAGGAATATAGATTCAATTACTATTAATTGATAAACATGACATGGTCATATTACAGTGCTATGCTTGATGAATATTTATGACATAAAAACTAATTAAAACAATCATATCACAACAGCTTATAATTATGAAAAAACACAACAACACAATAACATCAAAAATAGAAAAATAGAATTTCATTTTGATTACGAAAGTGAGCAAATTGTGATAGTGTTTTGTGAATTATGAATTAAATCATTGACCTTAGGGATCACACATTTCAACTCTTGATTTTAAAAGAGTTGAAACTATTGAAATCTATCTCCAATGTTCCCCCTTGGAGGTTACTCAAATCAACTCTCATAAAAAATCTTATGGAACAATTTGTTTGCACTATTAAAGAATAAAGTGATTACCAATCAACGATGTTGTTTCAGAAAAAAATAGCATGTAAACTGTTCCTGAAACTTTCAAGAATATCACTAAGCAAGACTTGTGTCTACAGAAACTAATGTTCTTTTCTCAACATATTATTTTTTAAATTAAAAAAAGATTTTTATCTCAACAAAAACAAATACTGAACTCAACATGCATTAATCACACAATGAAATATTTTTCTGTAAAAAGCAATCAATTCTTTTTCATCATAAAATCTATAAAATGTAAGTTCAAGGTCACATGATAGCATCTCCCACAAAGGTTTCACCTTACATTCGGAGATCATGGTAATAGTCAAGACTCATTTCCCAACTTGAAATAAGCTTCAGCACTTAGATCACAATGCTGTTGTGTTTTGAGATCTAAGGCTGTCTGTAGAAAGATTTAGGTGAAGGTTGTTCTGCAGCTGTCAAAGGTCAAGGTCGCCCTGCAGATGTCAGAGGTCAAGGTCATCCTTCAAATGATGGAGGTCAATGGTCGTCATCCTGAAGGTGAGAGATTGGATCCTCTCCTGTGACGACCCTTCTCAATTTGTTCTGTTCCTCCGTTCCAAATCCTATTAGCTCGAGATAAGTTTCCACAGACCCATACCTGAAATCATAAAAAGTTCAGAAAATAAAGAAATGTATGTGTTGTGACTTAGGTAACCCACAACTTCATTTTTAAAGATTCTGCAGTACTTTTTTACAATTCCTATTGAGTGACAGGAAAAAGCACGAGACAAAGACAGAAATCATCTTAAAACTTGTTTTTACGCAATATTGGGAATTTGAATATTAACAACTTAGTTGTGAATTGATAAATGTTACACATTTAAAAAATGTTAAATATCAGAAATGACAACATGATTATTACAGGATATGTCTAAACTATAGAAATATATCAAAGCAATGGCAAAGCCAGACAGACAGGAAGTAGAGTATTTTTCAAGGATTAACTGAAAAATCATTTAGCTACTGTATATACTGACAAAAGACCATTACCAGGCACAAGGTGACATGATTGAGTGTGGATATTGATTGAAATCTTTCAGATATTGTTCTATATTGGTGTAAGCACAATAATCTTTTGTAAGACACCAAGGTTAAATGAGCGTCAAGAATCTTCCAGATATTGTTCTGAATGTGAGCACAACAAGCTTTTGCCAGACACCACGGTTAAACATCAGATAACCCCGAGGGGGTACACAATGCAGAAATGAATTCAAAGGGATATGATTAGACAACATCGATACTTTGTTTGTTCAAAAACATGCGAAAAATGGTCATTTAATGGCTTTAAAAACAAACGTCATATTTTAAGTCGTGAAAACTTCTTTCAGCCAATCACAGCCTGCCACATCACATCGCCCTTACTGGTCAGGCTATTGCTATTGTTTACAGTAATAAGTCAAGCGCATTCTCGATTGCTGCACCCAAACTTTGGAACAGTTTGCCGCCAGAACTCAAACTCACTACCTCTGAAACAATCTTCAAAACACACTTAAAGACTCTCCTGTTCGTGACAACATATAATCCAACTTCTTCAGACTAACTTTCTCATATGCGCCAGTGAGCAACTCAAGAGATGGATACTAGGCGCTATACAAATGTATTATTATTATTATTATAAGCGGACACTTACTTACTTGGCATTTAATTAATACACTAACAAGGAACACAACTTGACAGTATGATAGTTAGATAGTGAGACATATAATAAAGGTATTTACTTATTTTTGTGGATTTGGCTGGTGACAGCTTTATAGTGGCTTTTACTGAGAGAGTCAATTCATCAATATGAAACTACATGGTATGTCTTGGTTCTTTATTTCGCAAATGATTAGATGGCCTATTCTTCTCTAAAGAAAACTTATCATTATAAAAGAAAATGTGATTAAAACATATTCATCTAAAACAAAGAAGCAGGATTAGCAAACAAGCAAATAATGCAAATGCCGCTCCCTAGCCAAAAAACAGTTATTATATTTATTATAATAGTGACGTAACATACTTATGGGCAGATCCGTCACCATAAAATACAGAATTGTTTTTGAAAATATAAGACATTGAAATTTAGACTCCTGCTCATGTTAAAATAAGATGGCGAAAAACGTAAGGATATTTCAGCACGGCAAAATCTCAATATGTGGTCATGTCAAATCTGAAAATATCTTAGATATTACAATATAATGGTTTACTGACTTTAGTAGCTCTACGTTTACATTTTGTGATGAGCCTGGGTGGCCATATAAAGTTGAAGGCACGTTAAACCCTTTAAATAAATAATATTTTAAGAAATTATGAATAATACTGAAGTGATTTATGTTATGCGAATGAGGTTTGCTTTCTCACACTTCGAATAATTGCAAAACAATGAGTGTCTTTTAGGCATCTTGTCATGAAATTGTAGCCGATTATCCTGTTCGCAAACTAATACAATTCGATACACCATGTTTCATCATGTACTTTTGAGATTATGTTGTTTTATCAATTCTCAACTTCTTACGCAAAACAACTGTCTGACATGATAAAATCTATACATATAGGTGTTAATGAACAAGTTAAGTTTACAAACCTTCTATTAGATATCAAGTAGACAAACATACCTTGTCGAAATTACTGTAATCAAATTCAAATACTCCATCCACTATGTCAGTAGTACCCAGTGTGTTTATCTCAAGGCTCATACATTGCAAATGATAAATAGTGAAAATTAAATTTTTGATTGGATCTAGTTTGACCTATAGTTGACCAATGAATGACTAAGTGCTTTGACACCTGGGCGTCACAAGAATGGGCAGACAAACTACATCCTCTCTCTAATTCTTGTAATAACATTGTCAAAGAATTGTATTATCCCAAGCGCGACTCCCCGTAATTTCACAATCAGTTACGATGTGTCATAACTGTTTTATTACTACTCTCATGATTTATTGCAGGACAGCTGAGCTGCTAAAACCTGTTTAATCTGTTTATCTACCACCATTGTCTGTTATATTTACATTGGTTAGGCCCACGTCCGTTCTGTATATGATGTCATAAAACACTCCGGGCATGCGCAGTAAAGGCAATATCGTTCATCCGGTAGAATACCTTTTCAGACTGTCAAATTGAGAAGCCTAAAATTCACGCACTTTGAAGGGCGACATCTTTGTTATTAGAGGACCGATGAAAACGTTTTTTGGTTTTTTTTTAAAGTTGACAATGTTTTCTGTACATATTTACCAATAAACATGGAAAAAATAATGAGGTTTCTTGTTGTTTAAATGAGCGTCAAGAATCTTCCAGATATTGTTCTGAATGTAAGCACAAAAACTTTTGGCCAACACCATGGTTAAATGAGCGTAGATAAGCTTCCAGGTATTGTTCTGAATGTAACAGGGGTCAAAATTAGTCCTATTGGGGTACTAGCCATTCGGACTCGTACATTTCTGAGAGCACTTGCCTAAAGACATTCTGAAAAGCCAAATACACCAATATAATTATATTTTCCTTAATTCAACTAGTGCTTTGGACAACCAGTCATTACTCTTTATTGGCCAAGCATCTTTTTCACTAGTCATGCATGGTCTACCGGGCTAGTGCTAATTTCTAACCATGATGTAAGCATGTACAACATCCTCTTAGCAGCCACCATGGTAACATGAGTCTAGAGTGATGTACATGTAATAGATATACCCACTCTTCCTGAGGTGTATCGCTCAATATACCTCCTGTTTGAATCGTGGGTCTCCGAGGCGTAGCGTAGCGGAGCCGAGGATCACGATTCAAACAGAAGGTATATTGAGCGATGCACCGAGGGAAGGGTGGGTATATCTGACTTATACCCCACTCTGGTTGAGTCATATTTGACGAAAAAGAGTTGTCAACCATTCTCTGTGTATATTTATCTTAAACCTAACAAGATCAACAAAATATTAACAATACTCTTTTTTTACGTTTTTAAAAACATAATCTAACTTCATTACATTAAAATTTGGTACAAATTAGTACCTATACATGGCTTATATAGGAAAATACAACAATCCAGACATGGCACAACAAAAAGTACCACCACCTACATCGAGCCTCAGTAGCTCAGTCGATAGAAGCGTTGCGTCACAACATTAAGGCCCCTGGTTCGATTCCCACTTTGGACATTAAAATTTCTCAAAAATTCTAAATTTTACAACTTGGTTAATTTGCCTAAGTTATTTGGGTGTTCAAAAAAGAATAGGTGTATTAGAAAAGTTGTGGTGTATCGGTCAATATACCCAAGGTTAGAACAAAAGAAACCATAGCAACGAGACCGGAAGTGGGGTATAACTTACAGTGTTCACAAACATGTACAAGCTACCCACCTCTTCTCTATATAGTCCAACATGTCGGCCATTGTCTCCTCCCGGGCTGTCAGGAAGTCTTCACTCATGTGGTACCGCTCGACCAGCTCTCGGTGCATCCGCTCTCTCAGTGGGATGATACCATCCTGTGATAAATGGGTGTACTGTTTATTACTTTACATGCAGCTGGTCGCTGATCCAAAGTATTTTTTTTTTAAATAAACTTCTTGTAAAACTGACTCAGAGAGTAAGCCCCTTCCTGAACCCACTTTTCAGTTGGTAATATGGGGTTTATCGCCGCTTTAAAGATTATTTCACTTATTATCACGGCTGCTAGTATTATTGCAGGGAGAAAGCTTGCAACACCACTGTAGCTATGCATTGCGGTGAAACCTGCTAGCATCGGCTGGAACTAGTGAACCATGGATGGTACTGAGATGAAATTCATTGCAGCGTTTCACCCAAACCTGACTGTGAGTAGAACAGTTCCCTCCTGCATACAAAATTGCGGTGCCCCTTTGCAACATTCAAACCACAGACCTCCTGATCCGAAACTAAACCAAACATGCTTAACACTGTGCTATCCAGCCCCTTCATCATGGACTATGCTGATGTGGCAGATTATTCTTAGCATGGTTATTCAAATATGGCAGCCACCTATCTATTAAACCATCCTGTCGGGCCGCACAAGCGAATCTAGCTTCTGAGCCAAGGGTACAGATTAGCTGAGTAAGCATAACGTTCGTACCCTGAGACAGGATGCTATCAAACAAGTTTGATATTCTGGTAGAGAATGATTCCACTTACCGCAGATTTTGCATACTCATCGACAATCTCCTGTCTGGATTTGCCACAGCAAGAGAGGACAAGAGCGGAAATGATTCCTGTTCGATCCTTGCCGTGGGCGCAGTTGATTAGGACTGGGTAGTTGCTCTCTTCACACATCAGCTTCAGGGCTGGAATATAGGGATACAGTCAGAACAAGTAGAGGATGAGTTAAGTGAAGTTATAATCTTTGTACATCAGTTTTAGGGCTCAATGTAAATTAAGAATTATTTTGAATTTCAGCAAAACAGAAATGCTATGGTGACAAAGAAATGTTTCTGTTAAGCCTCTCTTGAGGTGAGGTGATATGGGGTTTATCGCCGCTTTTAAGAGTATTTCACTTATATACTGGCTGCTGGTAATACTGCAGTGAGAAAGCCTATAATACTGTTGTGGCTTCAATATTGCAGTGAAACCTGGCAGCATATCAGCTGGATTTAGCAAATTATGGGTGGTACTGTGCTGAAATTCAGTGTAGCATTGCAACCTAAACCGAACACTCTCGTATCAGGTACCAGGTCACACAGGCTTTTTACAACAATGTGAGATTTCTATAGTCAAGACCAATAACTTTTTTAAAACTTTTAGTAAATGTAATTTCATAAAATTATTTACCCGGTAAATACATTAGCACAAAATGAAAGGTTTGTTTGCAATCCTTCACTCAGAATTAAAGAGCATGTTTTAGGTATTTTTAAAATAACGAAGCATCCTGCCATATCAGCAAGATGGTTTTCAACCAAACCCTAATATCTATCAACCAAAACCCTTTTTATTACAAACAGATGCTTAATTCATGAGTCTTAGTGGCAATTTTTTTCAATTATTAAAATCATTATTTCGAACTCTGAAGCAAATGATCCTGATTCCCTGCATTCTAGGGACAGTGGCTATTGCTGCATGGATACCAGTCTTTTCAATGGTTTGTTACAAAGAGCTATAATGGACTTTTGCCTTGATAGAAAACAGTGAATGTTTAGAGCTGAACATAAAAAAATTCTGATGTGGCAGAAAGATGTCAAAAAGAAAGCCACATACACAAAGGCTACTATTATGCATGTCATATTAGATTTATATTTAGTGTCTGAAAAACATTAATTCCCCAAAACGATTATCTTGTCAAATATAACGACATGTGTTTGTTAAACACTGATGTCCTTGGATATCAGTTAATTGTAAATGAATATTTTTGTGTCAATATGTACCTGAGATATTTCTGAAATATCCGAGGTGTATCTCTATCCAGGGCAAAAACTATATATCTCCGATTCAGGGGAATACAAAAGGGGCCTCAGACAATTGGCTTTTGCAGTTCTCTACAGATCTAGACTTGCTCTTCAAGAGGTTTTGTTATGTAAAGATGCTATGAGCCAAAGTCTGGGTGTAAGATTAATGTTGTTATAAATGCTAAAGATGGGTTTGTCTCGTACACGAGATTGTTCAACGGACATTAAGTGACAGTCTCATCCGGACTCACTGATCCACTACAGAACATGCTAACCACTGCACTACTCTACTCCACAAAGGATCATTTGATAATTACCCAAGGAATGCAACAATCTTTGTTCTGCTCTAGTTCATATGTACAGATTGTCCTCAATGATATATAATTATCTCAAGAATGCCAATGTTAGTTTTTTCAACTGCACATTGCTGTCTGACTAACTTAGGGTAAGCATTAGTTATTATTCTTAATTAATGTTATTAGAGCACCCTCACAACTACAAAAACTAAGCATGACAAGCATATCCATTCTTCTCTAAAGTATGAAACAACATGGACAATGAAAAGCGTTTTTTTCTTGACCCAATTCTTTTTTCATTCAAATCATTCCTGGTTACGTCTTTCATAGAAAAAAATATCTCAATGTTGTTAGCACTGTCATATGACTTCTGATGCGGTGAATGACCTTATCATGTTCATGATTATGAACTGTTAGATATCTGTGAATTTTGAATCATTGCTGTTTATTTTTATATGACTAATGTCAGCAATATTTACAATATTTCTACAAAAACAATATTTCATGAGATATATAAATATACCTGAGTACCATTATCTTACATAAACTTGTGACAAAGCAGATCTTCCGTTGAATGCATTTGTTGAAGAAAATTCATAGTTAATCTTTGACACTAAAATTAACTAGGATATAACTGCAGTTAATTTCCAGGTAAAGGGTTGGGATAGAATGCATTTTTAGGGTGCATATAGAATGTGCCCATTTGGCACTATGTTTTTAGTCCTTTGATTTCTCTAGGATCTTCTTCTTTATTCCTTATAATAGACTTGATTAGATCAGCCTGCAAACGCAGTGATCTAGACTCGCTTCAATAATGTAGACTTGCGTGGGTATTTACAGGTATTTTGTTTAGGGTCTGTCAGTCAAAGATATCAGTAGACATTTTGAACTCTTGAATCCCTGTCGACAATCTTTAATGGGTTAGTTTGCCTAGCTGAAGAACAAGCTATTGCAGTTGATAATCCCTAACAAGCACCGTGTAAAGCGCAATACTACAAGGGTTATTGGAAGAGAAATGAATGTTCACACCTGCACAGATAGCCTTTTGACTAAGGTCTATCATGTCTCGGTACTGGCCCACCAGCCCAGTACAGTTGAGCATGTTGGACATGAAGAAACGAAGGAAGTGTTTGTAGCCGGTGTTGAAGATGAAGTCGTAGATGAGGAAGAGGACGGAGTAGAGTTTCCTGTACCAAGGTGCGCGGTTGAACACAGTCCACACATAGTTGCCAGCGTAGAAGTCGATAAGAAAGTGCGGTGGTCGGCTGAACCTTGTCCCCTGAATGTCTGCCACTGTTATCTCGGGACCCTTCATCTTAGTACACGTCATTTTCTCCAGGGGGATGAACTGCACAATCTCCTGCGGTTTGAAGTTCCTGCCACACGGCGTCTGAACTGAGAACAAGTCATAATCATCGTCCACAAGTTTTGTCCCTGATGCTTTCGAGTACTCCTTTCTTCCGCGAAAGTCGATGATGCATTTAATACCAAGCTGACGAAACTTGTCCAAGTCAGTCTCATCAATGAGATCGGGGCGAGACGACCGGTAGATCAGGCCTTTCTGTCGCGCACTGCTCGCGTAGTTGGCGCTGCATAGCACCCTGAAGTTTGGTAAAGATGGTATTCGAGGAACTGTCAAAGGTTTGTCATCACTGGAGGCTTCCATGTTGCTGCCTCGGACAGAACTGTTAGAAGCTAATTGATTGGTTAATATTATCATCATCGTTTTGATACTGTTAGGAGAACAACTTTCTGATATAAACAGATTTAAAGGGACGCTCCGTCAGCTGGTGAATTTATGAGAGGAACTTTCTGTTGCTAAAAATAGTATTTGAAAATAAAACAGGTTGAGCAAAGATATAAAATAACTTTTACATTACAGCAGGCAGGACATGCATGTAAAAATTGATAGATTATAGTTATACTTTCATGTGTAATTTATTCGCCTTTTCCGAATTTTTCACGTACATTGTGGATGCATATGGGAGATTTTCTAATTTTTTATATGTTTCAAATATGGTATTTAGGTTCTGTTTAAAGACATACAATAACAGCATTATGAAAATACACAACAGTTTCTCTTTTGAACGGAGACTGTTATGTTTCAGATTGTATTACATTTTGGTCACTGTGTTTCACATAACACATTTGAAGTCTCATATCACACTTGAATGTTTACAATGTTAAACACTGTATCATCTAAAGGTCTCTCAGAGGCTTCTGCTAGTTGTATTTATAAACAAAGTTAAACATAGTTATATCAACATGAATGTGATATAACATTACTGGCCAGTGAAAGTAGTGTTTCAGAGGTAATAACAAACTAATATCGCACGCATGACATTACAAAATAACGCTACAGTGTCATTAAAGACAGCGCTATCGCAGTCATTGGCGGATCCAGAATGGCCCGATTGTACGCACCCAACAAAACAGCTCCGAATATATTAAATGATGAGAATTGTTATAATACACGAAAACTTATATAAGCGTAGATAAGGGACCTTCAATACTGTAGAACCAGCTAATTTTCACGTGTACATATATACTTTGATCCAAATCTATCATTTCAATAGCCGCACTTAGCATTAGGCGTACTTAGCAATAGGCGCATCCCTCCAAACGAAAACCCTGCTGCCTAATAATGATACCGTACTAACACAAATTTTATCAATAAACTCGGAGGGGTTCAAATCTCGGAGTGGGCAATAAGATAAAAATTCAAAATAATTTCAAAACCTGGACTCTTGCACTCATATATCGTTTTCATTTGTTGAGATAAACCTACATTTCAAATTTGAAGAAATCGGTCAAGACTTGAAGATTTTAGCCTAATTATCGATCAATTATATATATAGCACAGGTTTTGACATTATATTTTGTATTATATTGTCCAGTCCGAGATTCGAACCCCTGTGAATAAAATACCTTTTCACTTTTATGTTTGTATTGTGTTCTGTGTGTCGGGATAGGGCATGGGTGGTCGCTTTTGTCAACAATCTCATTGAAATCAGCTCATACCTTCCCAATCGTATCTCGCTACATTTCCTATCAATCCAGGTCACCCAGCGAGATGCGACAAGCACTCCGTGGCAGTCCCATACACTGGCTTATATCAAGTTATAACTTAATATATAACATATAACAGTCTCCCCATTTGCATCATGCTACATCAGCATATACGAGGGGCGTTCAAAAAGTGTTGCACACGTTTTACTTTCCTGTCCCTTTTATTCCCATTTACGAAAGGATCTATTACACCGTTGTGTTTTAAAATGGCCATATTTCTCATTTTTACCAGTTTTACAGCAACTTGCCCTTATTTTTACATGTGATGATTTTATCTTTTGTCTTGCCAAAACCTGCTGTAACATTTTAGAACATCGACGTTATTCTCTGTACAAATAACTTTTTATTTATATCTTATACAAGTTTATTGCATTTTTACTATATTGTACACTTAAGCTTTTAAATCCATCTCTCATAAATCGCGATTGGTCGTGTATTTTAATGTATATATAATTTATGCAATTGTTTATCTATGTAACACGAGTGACATGTAAATAAATTTATCTGTCTGTCTGTCTGTCTGCAACTTCAATATAAAACCAACTCGCGTAGTCAATTTTTTACTTTTATTTTTCAATAAAGTTACCATTCACCTCAATACACTTATTCCATTTCTCTTTAAGACTTTTGATGCCGCTTTTGTAGAAGTCTTCCGTTTGCCCCCCTAACCACGCCTCTGTGGCAGCTTTGACGTCTTCGTCATCCCGGAAGTGCCTTCCACGTAGGGCGGATTTCAAGTTTCTGAACAGGAAGTAGTCACTGGGGGCTAGGTCTGGGCTGTAGGGTGGGTGGTTAAGCTGTTCGAATCCACAATCACGTATAGCGGCCTGTGCAACTCTTGACTTGTGGACTGGAGCGTTGTCATGCAAAATCAGAACACCACGTGTCAACATTCCACGGCGTTTCTGTCGAATTGTGTTTCGCAATTCTTGCATTAGGTTGGCATAATATTGACCATTCATTGTAGTTTTGGTTGGCAAGTAATCAATTAATAATATGCCTTTTGCATCCCAAAAGATTGTCGCCATGCATAACCTTGCCAGCTGATGGTTGAGTGCGAAACTTCAGGGGAGGCGGTGAACTCGGGTGCTTCCATTGCTTGGATTCCAGTTTAGTTTCCGGGTCCCAGTGGTGGATCCAGGTTTCGTCACCTGTCACCAAACGAGACAAAAACCTGGCTTCATCCGCATTAAACCGATCCAGGAGATCCATGCAACTTTCGGTTCTTTTCTGGCGATCTTGTGCTGTGAGGTTTCTGGGTACCCATCTTGCAGATACCTTGGACATACCAAGATGGTCATGAATTATTTTTTCAACACTTCCAACTGATATCTGGAATTCCAAAGACAGTTCAGAAACTTTAACACGGCGGTCAGCTAAAATTCGTCTTTTGATAGCGGCAATAACTTCCGGTCGGGTGACTTCAGATGGCCTGCCTGACCGTGGGTCATCGTCTAAGGACTCCCTGCCCCGCTTGAACTGAAGAGACCAGCGACAAACTGTTGAAAAGTTAGGAGCATCCTTACCCATCACATTACACATACGATTATGTATTTCTGTAGCTTTGCATCCCTCTTTAGTAAGGAACTTGATCACAGCGCGTTGTTCATGTTGGAGACCCCTAGGTCAGCGCAGCTATTATATCTAAATAATTGTTATGTCTAGAAATTGTTTTGACATGTGTCAATGTTATGTTTTGACTATAGTAACACCTGCTATAAGCTGACACTGTTTATGTAAACACCAATGCCCCGCTTGCAACACTTATTGAACGCCCCTCGTAGCTTATCATGTCTCTGCGTTGAGCTCCTACACATATCCTGATACCCATCAGGCAGCCCCATTTGAATTTTGCTGTGACAGAAATCAATAATCGATTGAAAATGAAAGATAAAATGTATCGCAAAGAGTGTGATGTAAAACATTTTTTCGCTAAGTTTATTAGGTTTATACAGCGGAGAAAGACATTCCTCAGTAAAAAGTTGTATTCAGTTGTAATCATTATGTGAGTATCCGTGATGGAAGACCTTTTTTCCTGCTTTTTTGTACAGAGGAACAACATCATATTCCCTATATATAAACTTTAAAATATAAACTTGTTTTAAACAATGCTTCTGCATGGGGGTCGTTGCACGAAACGAGTAAGTGCCATCCTTTAACATTGCGCTAAATGCCACCTTGGTGTCTACAGATTAAAGTGTGACTATGGCGGGACTTTTCATTACATTTTTATTACTTTTCATAACATTTTTATTTTTCAAATGAACCTAACAAATTAGCAACGTAAATAGAAAAACTGTGTGGAAAAGCATATTTGAAGGTTAGAAATGATTTTTTAAGTCAATGTTTCTAGGCTATACGGTCACGAAGTTCCTTTCTTTTACCCTGTGTTATATATAAATCGGAAAATAGGTTTTCTAACTGGGTTTGAAGCTGACCAAGACAGAAACAAGAAACAAATTACTTTTCTTCTTGGCCTAACAAATTACAGCAGCAAACCCAGCTGACACTTATGAGCAGTAAAATTAGTTGTAAGGAAAGCTCTCTCCGCCGAATAACGGTATCCAAGGGAGGTAACAAAGGTCAACGAGCTTCCGTGTCCGAATCAGCTGGCTGTTTCAGGTACATCGGACTAATGAAGATGAACGACGATGATGACTCGTCAGTGGAGGAAATCATCTCGATGCGAGAGATCGCCCCCAAACCCTCCCCCCGCGCCAAGCACCCCTTCATGCCGCATGTCAGACAGGGGTACGACCAGTCACCCCAGGGGTGGAGGGAGGCAGGTGCCCGTTCTCAGTCACAGTCACCCAGATCCCCGGGGGGTCAGGTGCGTTGAGTTTCAGGAATTTTGTCCTTTAAATAATTAAAGACATTTTATTTGTTTTTATACAGGCTATGATTTATGAAGTTTGATAAGACCTGCTTTAAAGAAGAATTGTGTCCTAAAATGTTCTATATTATTACCTTATAGTTACAGAGAGAGAGAGTGTAGTGTCATTTCAAAATATACAATCAGAAGCCTGATACATTATGAGTATAATTTAATCGAATATCTACTCTGTAAGCTGAAAAACTATTACTGGTAGGATTGGATAGTTGATATTGATGAATGAATTGATTTCAACTGACACAAGCTCAAACTAAGTATTTAGCAAAGTTATCTTTCTGAAATCCGATATAAATACTAGTAGCCTTTATGATAATATGATCTAATAAATGATACTCCATATGGATAATAAACATTAGTTTTGTTCCACTTTGCAGCGCACACATGACAATGTAGTAACCCTTGGCATCTTCCCACCAATCATCTCTCTCAATGTGGGCGGGACAGTTTATATGACACGCCTCTCAACCTTGCTCAAATACTCAGACTCCATGTTGGCCGCGCTCTTCAGTGGGCGCCACCTGGTGGACCAGGATAAAGATGGACACTTCTTCCTCGACACTAACGGTGCTGTGTTTGGTCACATTCTCGAGTACCTCCGATACGGAACTCTTCCTCCCCACGATTCATCAGTCACCGTGTACCGAGATGCCGAGTACTACGGACTCCAGTCATTGGTGGAGAAGCTACAACTGCGTCCAGAGATTGCAGCCATCACTGTGAAGGAAAACCATAGATCTCAGTTCCCGAACTACTACGAGACTAAGAACGGCGTGGTCCGAGCCGCCATCGCCAACGCTTCCATCAACAGAGTGGGGGAGGTGCTCATCCATGCGTTTCGGACCGAGTTCAAGGCTCGTGTGCAGAACTTTAACCCCCAGCATGGCTGTATAGTGGACACAGCCCATGTGGTCATTGGACCCTGGGAGTCAACTGCCGATGAGGAGACTTTCATGAAATGCTTAGAGTCGGATCTTGCGGAGGAGGGATTCAATGTCAAACCGCACGAAAGTCGGCGGAAGTGCAAATACTACTACGGACAAACCTGTCAGAAGTTTGTGTACAAGTTGCAGATAATATTTGATGGATGAATTTCTGAGAAAAAACGCAAACATCTTCCCTGCGTTCAGTGAAAAGTTTTATAGCAGACATCCTCCGTCTTTTACCATTGAGTGTTCCTGTGCTTGCAAACATGTGAGTTATATTACTGAATGCAGGTTTATTGAAAGTTCCATAGTAACTTGTGGATAAGAGGAAAGCTGGAATCCAATATAAAGCTCCATAGTATATTTGATCATTATCTCCCTTTTAGAACCCCTTTCTACAAAATATCTTGATGTTTTGGCCATTTTGTTATTAACAAACTGGTAATAGAACATTGTGTCTGATGTCATGGTGGGTTATCATAGTGTTGAAGGATATGAGTATCTATATATTGTTTAGTCAGTGATATTATCAGTAAGGTTGTTATTACTTATATAAAAAAGTAAAAAACATGGTTTTGTATGAAGAATGAGCCTACATGTTTTTGTCCATGTGCATATGTTATGTGTCAAGATGTTTGAAAACACTACAAGAGTTCACAAAGGACCAAATGCAAGTAAACATGTTGTCTTGAAGATGTAAACATTATGTTGTTGGAGTCATAATATGTAAATGTTTCTAATTTTATTATTTTTGTATTGTTTTTGTATCTATAACATTTGGAATTTTAACAAGAAGATTTTGTACTTTAGAAATTACGAGCAAAATGTCATCGAATTTTAATGTATTATACCTTGAACCTTTCTCTTAGTACAAAGAATGAGAATATTTTGTATATGCATTAGACATTCCCTGGTTATTGATCATATTATTTTATTCATAACTAACAAGCCATATCTGCAATGCTATTTTATAAGAAATATTTAAGGCTTAGAGGGATAGCAAGACATTAATGATGTGTTCTCAACATTGATTTATTATTTGTTTTCATAAAGTATACCTTTGTGAATGTTTTCCTTACACTGTATATTACTGTATTGAGATTATTTTTGAGTACCCCAGCATTTGTTTTCAAAGTAAACAATATTGTTGACTCAAATATTGGATTGAAAAATGTCTCCTGGCATTTTTTAAAAATGCTTCAGTAACATATCAATGTAAGACTATATGCTAGTGATTTAGAATATATGTTGCATTTATTTGATAAAATATTTGTGTATGTCATGGTATGTATTCTGAAATAATTACGGCATGAAGGAGTCCCAATTCATTTTAGTGTTTTGTGATGAAAGTATTTATATGCAGTGTGTTGTGTTTTATTATTGACTAATTGTTTGCCTCATCAACCTATCACATAATGACTGTCAAAGTGAATGCATTCTCTTTTCTATGAATCCCATTGAAAACCAACCAAACTTATCGCTCACACTTCCCTATGTTTAGAATGTAGACTAGTTGCTATAATATTATGCATCCATAGACTGGTGATAGTTAATACCTGTTTTTATTATCTGAGGTCGATATTGTTTTCCTCAGGTCTATAAAAAACATGTATCAACCGAATTCACCATTGCATAATTGTATTTTGATCTCAAAACAGAAAACGAAAAGAAACATAAAACTACCTTGGCCAATGATGTTATGGTTATAACAATTACCTATGAAACAATGTTTTGACATCATGGGGTCTATTTTAGAAATTTAGTTGATACTACTTTTGGTCGGACCTTGAGCCAGGTCAATATCTGTTATTGGTTATTGTCAGGTAACCGGTTCTCGATCAATCGGATTGCCGAAAAACTATGATAAGCGGTATTATTTGTATATTGCAATACAGAAACAACATGATACAAATTGGTACAGACTCTTCAAAATATCTAATATAGAAACCTTATTTAACTTACAATTTCTATCCAAAATTGCAGAAAAACACAACCCAAATGAAACATGATTTTACAGAAAGTTGTAAACAAAGTGTAATATCATGTTGTGAATATGGCACAAATATCATGATTTTACAGAAAGTTATTAACAAAGTGAATATGGCACAAATATGAGTTAGTTCATTAGCTCAGATACTGAAAATCTCCTTTTAAAAATAGAAACCTGAGCAATGGTTGATATTGATATTATTTAGTGCAGAAAGCATTATAAATCATATATTTAAAAATCCCAATATATCGCAGTATACTACTCTGTACCGCAATATATTGCAATATGAAAATTAGCAATGCTATTCATCCTAAGTAGTAATAATGATACAATCAATATGTTTTCAATGAGCTTGTGCTAATGTTAACTGTAGTGATGCACTTGCATTTCATATATAAGCCTTATGAATTGAATAAATCGTATGTTCTTCAGCCTACTGCACTTGAACTTTGTAGACAATGTGGAGCACATGGTGTGTGTGTGTCATTGTGTGTCATAGTTACCCTGCTTGCCCCTCACGCCCAAGGCCAGGGATCAAATCCTGATGGAGACTCACAAATTTTGTAACATGGGCCTCATACTATGTTGTGACCCTGGGCAAGGCACTTCATCCACGTTGTAACCAACCTGTAGAAATGGGTACCTAAAACAAGACACTTCATCAACATTATATACCAACCTGTGGAAATGGGTACCTAAAAAAGGCACTTCATCCACATTGTAAACCAATCTGTATAAATGGGTACCTAAAAACAAGGCACTTTATCCACATTGTGTACTGGATGTACTGACCTACATGGTTGTGGTTATCGGTAGCTGCTATGAAGTACAAATTCTTCAGGGTAATAATTGTTAGTAGCATGCTATTGTATTGACAGTGTGATATGAATATGACATGAATACTCACATTATTATCATTTAAAGTCAGAAATCTTCTGCATATTGCCTTTGCCAATAAGGGATGTTCCTCCTACGCAAAGCCTAAAGGAAGATGATAAGTGATGAAATGAGGAAATGCAAAGGAAAATATCTGGCATCAAGCGAGAAGGTTGATAAAACATGAATAGAAAATCAGAATAGTGCTTATCAGAAATATATTTTATAACCTTTTTATATTACCTGTGATATCTTGTGTTTTAGAAGCATTTTGTTGTTAGTGATGTTCTACTTCATTACATTTTGTTGCATTTTATTTGTTTGATTTGAATTAATGACCTGTACTTCTTATTCCTTTAAAACAGTGTAACAGATTATGTTCTAACAACCAGGTGAACCAATATGGGTTTTGTGAAAAATATTAACAAATTTGTTTTGTTTTTGTTATTGGTGAATGAATAACTTAACCAATATCTGGAGGTATTGAAGGGTCTCATGGTTATTTCTATTTATTTGATATTTATATGCTGTTGACCTAGTTCACTCCCTACAAACACTACTCAACTCGTATCTTACCATGTTACCTCTGTTACAATTGGATCTTTTATCTTGGTTCTTTCAATAACACCTAGATGTGAATTTCTTAAAAACAGATACTTATCTTATTGCTCTCCTATCTTAAGAAATATGTGCATATAATCAGTGTTTGAAATATAGCCCGTCTGCCAGTCCTTAAACTGGCTACTTTTTGCCAGGACTTGTTACTTTTGGTCAATACTGGTAACTTTTCAAAAACTTTTCGTTATTTTCCCGTAAGGAATTGACCAATTAATTTTCAGGACAGGCTAGGTTTCCAATCTATGTTATACACAGATATCATACAGTTGAACATTCACTCCCATCACTTCTCTCCCCACATAGGAAGCTCAAATCATCTTTATCCAACCGCTGTTAAAATAAAGCAATTTTGCGAGGAAAAACAAGAGAGGCCTGGTTGGATGTAATCAAATTTTGTTGTGCAATCAGTGACTCTGTTCAAAGGTCATCAGTTTAGCTACTTAATAATTGCAAAGGCCTTGAGACAGCAGCCATTCTTCCATGAGAACTGCTTTTTCATTTGCTGAAAGTTTCAAATGGTTTGTGTTGAAAAGTTTTCCTGCTAAGGTAACTTGTGAGAAACCAGAGAACTGTACTTATTTAAACAGAGGTTAGATCGCAATCATTAGAGCTACCTCTGTGGGAGAGAAATGATGCCAGTTGAAGGACTTTTAGTCTTTGTAACAGTTATGCACATACCACAAATCATCAATCAGAAGTTGGATTGCAATCATTAGAGCTACCTTTGTGGGGTTACTGTCTGGAGAGAAATGATGGCAGTTGAAGGACTTTTAGTCTTAGCAACAGTTATGTGAATACCATTAATCCTTAATCAGAAGTTGGATCGCAATCATTAGAGCTGCCTCTGTGGGAGAGAAATGATGGCAGTTGAAAGACTTTTAGTCCTTGTAGCACTTATGTGAATACCATGAATCCTTAATCAGAAGTTCATCATTAGAGCTACCTCTGTGGGGTTACTGTTGGGAGAGAAATGATGGCAGTTGAAAGACTTTTAGTCTTCTTAACACACATGAATTCCATAAAACCTTATTTGGACGTTGGGCTTCTATTTTCTTCAAACCGTTTCCAATATATGATTCTTTTCAAGGCTGACATGTATTTCAGATAAGGTTGACCTCAGAAGAAGGCCCTCTTCATAATAAGGCTCAGTGCACAAATGAAAGCTCTTTGCAAAGGCATCTTTGAGGCAGGATTGTAATAAATGTAAATAAAATATAAAAAATAATAAAGTTAAGGATTTACGGTAGTTAAAAAGTCTTAAACAATATCCATGATTATATTTCTTGCAATGTTTTGTTATTTCTGACCAATAGGTGATGCACTTGTTACAGAGATTACATGGGAGGGTGACTGTGGGGAGAGAATTTGATGATTTATTATCTTTCTATTTGAATTATAGTGTGAGAGTGTGTAACCTGACCAAGTTGTGAAAATAAGTGGGATTTAGTTATTTCTTATATTCAAACTATTTAAGAGTGTTATTCATTTGGGATGGGAGTTACAAGTGATACTAATGTGCCAAGGTTTTCTGAGTAACAGCACTTGTAGCATAGATGTGTTTGATGACATTTTAATCTGGGTCTTTTTGAATTATAAGAATTTTATAATGAAAGAATTAAATATATGATACAAAGTCAATGTATGAATATTTTTATTCAGTTTCGTTATTTTTTAATTGTTTTGTTTATTTTTGGCAAGTTTGGCAGTTTTCAAGATTTTGTTCATACTCTGAAAACAGGTAAAGAAGAAGTTTCACAGTGCCATTATACTTGATAAGTAGCTCCCTTGAGTTCCTGTTTTGTATTGTAATTTTTCAAATATTAATATGTTTCCTGAACAAAAATAGAAATCAATATATGTATTTTAGTTAAGATCATTATTTTTCATTTGATACACAGAAAAATTTCAATCAAAAAATTCATATTCTTCCTAACTTACTTTGTCAAGTTTATGTGATGTAAATCTGGAAGCTAACTGTGTGAATCTTGTCTACCTACGATTTTGTAACCAGTGGCAGATTTAAATTGGAATAATAAAACAAATAAAACATTAACACTATTTGTTATTTGTTAAAAAATTATATTAATTTCCATCAATCCATCTTTGTTTGTCACTAAATCACTTGAGAAGGACAGATTGGCTGAGTTCAACTTTGTTATTAGACAACTCTCAGGGTGTAACTCTTCTCTTTGAGGATTTCAGTTTTGCAAAATGTATGTGTTTATTTATGTATTATTATTTATTCTCCGTACCAGAACTACAAAAAGAGCTTAGCTGATGAAGCTTAACATACTGAACCATCATCATGTGTATACATATGTGCCTTTAGGTGTCCAAATCTTTTCCGACTTTTATGTTTGATAGTTTCCATTGAAACAAATCCTTAATTTTGCCAGACCTGAACTAAAGCACATGTACTAGCTTAAGCCCTGTTCGCATGCACCCTTATACACACTTATGTAAAGTTACAAGGTCACTACGGCACTTTGGTCACTTTTGTAACTCTTGTTACTCTTGTTAACACAATATCTCCTGAACCGTTTTACAAAATGTCTTCAAATTTAGTCACAACCTACATTGTGTGACTACGCAGATACCAAATACTTTGGATGACCTTGACCTTAATTTTCAAGGTCACCACAGTTCCTTGAACGTTTTTAAAACATCTTATATCTTATGAACCGATTCATGAAATGTCCTCAAATTTGGTCACAGCCTACATTGAGGGATTACGCAGACACCAGTCACTTTTGGTGACCTAGACTTTAATTTCTAAGTCACCACTTTGGCCACTTTTGACACTTTTGTTTACTTGATATCTCATAAATCACTGCCCCAAATGTCATCAAATTTGGTCAGAGACTCCATTGGAGATTTACGCAGACACCAGTCACTTTGGATGACCTTATTTGCAAGGTCACAACGCCACTTTGACCACTTTTGAAACTCTTGTTTACGCCATATTTCTTGAACCATTGCACTTATTGTCAATGGGAATATAGCATTTGCTTATTGTGACAATTCTATCGCAATATCCCAGCGACGGGGGACATTGTCACATTAATTAGTGGCAAACACTTGTATTTTCACTGTGACCAGTGCTGGACCAGTGACGATATATCATATCAGATGCCGGAACTACTTCCAGCCATGTGAACAAAAGGGGGTAACTTTCCAGTTTTAAAGTCATTTTAATTACATATTTCATTCAAAAATCATATGATAAATCGAATACTTAATGTAGATTTCCATATAGCAGGTTTATCTCGTGACATTGGTAAAGTTGATATTTCACTCGTGGCTGCGCCACTTGTGAATTATCAACTTTACCCATGACACTCGATGAAATAAACCTGGTATTTGGAAAACAACATTAAAGGGGATCAACAACCTGGCTCGTGAAACCTCATTGACCATCGTTAACAAGAGCATCCAGACGAGTGAGGGGGTCACATGACATAAACTTGGTACCGGCTGTCAGCTGTAAGCAGTTCGCAACCAAACGATTTCGTCCTTACCGAGTATTTACAACTCTTTCGGAGCCCTGCTAATAAAACACTGGATGTTAAAAATTCAGGTTGCAGATCCCCTTTAAGTATCCTCTATATATCAGTGGTATTTGAAACGCAGAAAGCCCACAATACAGAAATATTTAGTTCAATGTCAGGCTTGTCAGACCTAATCATGATTGACTCCATTGAACATGTGGAGAAAGCATGTATGATTATATTAGAAATTTAACTATTGTTTAAAATGTTAACTTCACACAATATTATGAAACCCATTGTTATCAAATTTGAAATGAAGGCAAAACTCATCAAACATTCTTTCATAGTATGAAGGTACATGTACGAGTGTCTGATATCTGGTGTAGTAAATCATGAACGTTTGATTGTAATCGTTTTTCGTATGTAGTCTTGTGTTTTAGGACCGTTGACAAGACATGTGCATTTTCCATATTTTCTATTTAAAACATGGAGAACAAATAATAGTTCCAAACTAAATTTGACAGAAAATTTCTCAATTATACCAACAAATCTTTACATTATGACAGATTGAATAGGTGAATAACAGAGTTAAGAGAATTACTATTTACCTTTCGACAAATGGGTCTTTACACATGTTCAGGAAATCGAAAATAATCAATATTTAAACGTATATAATATAAAAAACGACATCCACTCCCCTATAGATATTCTAGTCTATTCTATTGCATACATGTGTAAAAGTTGTGCATGCGAACAGAGCATTAGAGTGATAAAGTTGATGTACAGAGCATTTTCATCAGGTGTATTAAGTTAAATTACTTCGCCTTTTCAAAACTTTTCTTTTTCAATTTCCATAACAGAACGCTCTAACCACGTGACCTTGCCCTCTGAATATATGTTTATCATATTGTGTAGATGTACCATATTGTCTTTCAACTTTCCAATAGAAAAACAAAATGCACTTCGCTTTCCTGGACATTACTAAAAACATTGAGCTAATTGTTATTGCTATACTCATCTTGTACTGGGTAAAATATAAACATTGCATTGAAAAGCTTAGTAAGGTTTTAAAACGTTATTGATAATTAGTTTTAAAGGATTGAATGAGAAAAACGGATTTTATCAATGTTGCGATATTTCAAACTCGACTTAGAAATTAGAATACAACCTTTTATCTTTCTTCTTGAAACAAAAAACATATTGACGGAGATGGCCCGGATGGGTTGATGCATATATCCAGTTCGGTAATGCTTCCATTGTAAGTTTAGCAAATAAATTTGCTACGGCTGGACAAAATGACTTCACCAACCAAAAGTTCTGTTTACCGCTATCTAGTAATTCAGAACCCTCTCCACTGAATAGGAAACCTTCATCAATCTGTCTGCAACATGGCCCCGAAACATGCTATTATACGAACGCAAAATGAAATGTCTGTTAAATAATAAAAACAGAAGAATTACTCTATGAAGGTTAGACAGAGATGGTGGCGTGTTCCAAGATTAGAAAAGAACGCATCCCCTTGATCCAGAAAATATAATCCAGAGCGTCATGCTACATCAACGTACGTATTTGTGTCCTGAGCCTCTCTTCACAAAGCTCCAAGGTGATCGTTAGTCACTAAGGTAGCCTTAATGTAATGTTGAAGGTTAACCTTTTAAGGTTGCTTTGGTAAAGGTGGCCAGTGGAGGTGAATTCTTCAACTTCTATTATGTTATTGTGTTAATTCATTAACAAAATTAAAAATTACTACTTGATTGAAAGAAGAGGATCATATTAACACATAATTCATAATAAAAGTTCTCATTTACGATAGCATTTTGTCAAAGTAATGCATTCCACTATCGTAGCTTCGATGATTGGCTTCATTTCAGGATGTTTTTATTTTTTGAACGATATACTCTATTCTTTGTCAAATGGTTAAATCTTTAACAACTAAAATGCTAACCTTATAAACATATTTGAAATGAACTGAGAAATTATCATGCAAAAATCATATATAATCATAAACAGGAAAGTCGTTTCCATAAAGAAAACCCCACTCGAATGGTCCCTTTAAAAGCTGCAATCAAGGCGAAGAGACAAGGAAAGCTACGCTTTGGTACTACTTCAGGACAGTGCATCATTTGTTCGTCACTAAAACAAAATGGTCGTGTGTTACTATCTAATCGTCCCTTCTCTCCATTTTTTGCACTTTTGGGCTCTTATCTCTTTCTGAAACTTATAGGGGCAGTAGCACGTTTTTCGGGTGGATACAAGGTGATTCCAATTTAAAGACAATGTATTTAAACTAAAAGAAGCAGTAATGAATCATATATATAATGTAAAGTTCAGCCATGCGATTTCTTTTTCATACAAAAATGGCTGCCAACGGACTTCATGTGATTCTTTATGTTCTCTTTTGTTCTCTGATTATGGATGATTGGTGTGTGTAATGAGAATTTTTAGACTATCACAATAATACATTTAGCATTAGTGTACAATTATAAGTGAAGAATAGAAAAAAATATTTTTAAAAAAAAGAGCTACTGCGTCTTTAAAGAGTCTCTTGTACGGTACTATTTTGGCAAATTATTGTTAACAACGCTCGTCGTAGAAACTGTGACGTTGGGGTCAACATGAATTTGATAATGAAACTTGAACATAATGTGTTCATATACATTTTTTAAATCAAAATTAATATTGTTGTCTTGACCAGGTTTTAACTAGCTTGATATCTACATTCGTATATATGACCTTGTGGTACTTTTGAAAAAAACAAAACTTTACCTACATGTATATATAAACAATTTATTATACATATCGTCATTCAATGTACAATGTATAAAATAATGTATTGCATATTGATAACATGAATCTTAAAAGCATTCTGAATACAATTAAAAAATAAGTCAAAAGTCTTTCATATTTGACAATGTATGAGGAAAGCTTAAACCCTCAAATATTTTAATTTGGAGGGAGCAGCTAAAATGGTTTCAGATAGGAGTTACCATATAACATGAATTAAAAAATCTCTATTTGCAGATGATGAGGATAGTTCGTCGTTCATCTTTACTTGGTGCGTTTCCATTTTTTCAGAATGGTGTCGATGTTTTTTGTCTAGAAATCTTTGCTTTGAAGAAATGAACTATTTACGAGTTTTTGCACGTTTTGTTAAAATCTTCACAGAGAGATCAAACTGATGAAATTCATTTTAACACTGAATATTGACATATGTTTGACATTTCCTCCATGCTGAAAGGTAGTTTAAGGCACCACTCGATCGGCTTTCATCCGCCATTTAGAATTGTTAGCTTTGCGAGCAAACAAATGTGCTGTATTCTGCTAATTCATTAACAAAATTAAGAAATAACTACTTGATGGGTCGAAGAGGAGCATATTTCAAATAATTCGTAATAAAAGTTATCAGTTACGACAGCATTTTGTCGTAGTAATACATTCCACGATCGTAGCTTCGATAATTGGTTTAATTTCACGACATGTGTATTTTTGAGCGATACACTTTATTCTTTGTCAAATTGTTAAATCTTGAACAACTAAAATGCTAACCTCACAAACATATTTGAAATTGAGTGTGAATTTATCATGTAAAAATCATATATAATTGTAAACAGGAAAGTCCTCCTGAATTTTGTTTCCACCAAAAATACCCCGTTCGAATGGTCCCTTTAATGATTTAGCCTGCTTGTTATTCAGATGAGAATTGAGCTAAGAATTCTATTAGAGCAAAATATATAGGGAATTTATCACATAAGAATTTATTGCCGGTAACAAGACCCTTTACAACCGCGCTTAGTAAGAACAGGAGTTGAATAAGTGAAATAAACATTGGTGAATTAAAAATGAATGTGATTTTTTCAATGAAAAGATGGTTTAGTGAGCTCTATATCAGCCGGTCACATTGAGAGGTAAAGGCGTTGTAAGGTTTGACAATGGGTTGGCTGTTGTGGCGTATGCGAATCCGTCCGGTAGTTGGTCGAAGGAGAAGAAGGCGTTGCCCCATGTTGCAGTGGCCAGGACGATAATGGGGACGCAGATGACGTTCATTACAAAACCACAGAGCACCTTGAAATAAATGAAAAGATCGAGATTAAGGTAGAAGTCAGTGGATCGTTTAATCGGGTTTGAAAGAAATGCTTTTTAAAAATATTTTCGTACGGGGAATGACTCTTTAGAACAATGAATAATTATATTTTGTAAATAGGTTACTTGAGGTCGCTTCATAAAATCTCCATGTTAAAGGTTCGTTAGATGAATGGATATCTTTTGTAAATAAGTTACTAAGTCACTTCATGAGGTTTGAAGCAAATTCTTCCTGAAAATAATACTATATTTGAATATATTTGTAAGAATGAATATTTTTTGCCAAAAAGTTACCATTTCAAAACATTTCATGAAGGTTGAAGAAAATCCTTCTTAAATAATAATTTCTTTGAATTGCTTGTCGGATGAATGGATATTTTTTTCTTCCTCATCCCATTTTCCCACCCTCCCACCTTTTTTCGACCCGCCACTTGGGTTATATTGGCTTTGAGTCATGGTTTATGTTTGACTCTTCGATATTAGTACCTATTTCAGTGGTTCTAGTACAGGAATATTAAACAAAATGAAGCTTTTTTATTTCATGCAATGTTGCCTGGAATGATGACGTTTCGAACTTACCATGTCTATTACGCGAACTTGACCATACGAAAACACTATAGCGTTTGGAGGCGTTGCTACTGGCAACATAAAGGCAAAGGAAGTTGCAAGGGCTGTCGGGAACATGTAGAAGAGAGGGTTGACGTTCAGGTTGACAGCCTGAAACAAACATAAAAAATCGTCAGCTTATTAGCGTATTGTAATAAATGCATGCAAATATGCAAATTTATACTATTTTAATACATGCAATTATATACTATTTTTGTAATTAAGCACAAAACAAGATGCAGACTCGTTTGCACAGGAACCCGTAATCGTAAATAAAATGTAGGTAAAACGTGGGTAAGAAAGACCTGTCCCCTATACATAGAGGGGACGGGTCTTTCTTACCCACGTTTTACCTACATTTTATTTACGATATCGGGTTCCTGTGCTCGTGTATCTATATGAATTAAACTCAAAGCCAAAGCATGACATTGAAAGTGAAAGCCAAATTTCTAAGTTCGACATAGGAGATAAGACATTGTCATCGCCATAGTTTCAGAAGTCACTTTGTCCGGCCGGAGCATATCCGTTTCCTGAACTTGCAATACGATTTGCCGAACTGGGCCAACCCATGATTTTCAAAGCGAATTTAAATGTGCTGATCCATCACTGATTGTCTTTGTAATATCAACCTTAACAAAATTAATGTTTTTTGTTATTCGACGCTTTGTTCATAGAATGTTGTTATGTACTATTGACTATTGACTATGTGATGGAGATTCACAATTAAAAACTAACACAAATTATAAAAAACCCCATTAATTTAAGAAGATGGTGAAATGAGAAGATTTAAATGCATAATACATACGAGCTGTGCCATTATGGGCATCATGAGAGTAGCAATGGCCGTGTTGCTGGTGACCTCGGTGGCGAAACAGACGACATAACACAGTATGAGCAGCAGAAGGTAGGGGTTAAGGTCACCGAATACACCCAGCTTCACTCCCAGCCACTCGGACAGTCCCGACTCCTGGGGAACAATCATTTCAATTGATTTAGTGTATTGTTTTCAATATTATATACATTATCGCTAGATTCTCCTAAAATTACCTGATGGCCTTGTCTCGTTTGCCTCAATCGGTTCGTTTGCTCCAACAGACCGAGTGCAAGGTTGAACGCCAAGAAAGCAACGCGACCCGCTGCTACATCTTGCTAGACTCAATATAGGGAGTGTAGCGAGTATTATTGAGGCTAGGTTTACTTAGACTGCTATGAAATTGAAATCCAGAGCTAAAATCGCTTTGTCAAGCTCTATGACATAACTCCAAGCCGTTAAATATTGTAACTTCGACTGCCGTTATCAACATTTATGTCAAAATGAATAAGATATATTTGAGTACAAAAGCGTAGAATGATCTTTATGTGAAACATAACTTGTCGAAACAAATAGTAGCCGTTATCGTTTGAAACGAGTTTGTACCTGTGAAGCTTTAGCTAGAGAAAAGCCTGCTCCCAGGATAAGGTACAACGACCACGGCATCTTCTCATGTACGTCCTGCCACTTTAGGATGGGCTGGATCTTAGGCTTATTGTAATCTGTAAACATGTAGGGTGCAAATCGGTATAGTGTAACTCAATCCCCGTCTGCCTTTTTATGATTCATTAACTCTCGATACATTTATTTTTCGTACTTTTTCCTACCTTATAGCACATTCATGTTCGAACTTTGAAAACAAGTTAAAGATAGGACCCCAAGTCACCGCCTGTTACTAATTATCTATCAATCATATTTGATGTCATCGATTCTTTATCGAAAAAAACTTATTCTTTGAAAGAATATCCAATTAGATATAAGATTTATGACTTGAAGAACGTGATTATGAAAGCAGATATATATTCTTTCAAATGACACATTAAGATGTCGCAAATAGAAATCTAATTATTGACATACCATCACCTTTCCTAAAGCAAAATACATTTGGTAATTTTGCTGGACAGACGAATAACAGGAAACCGATTAAGATGGCTGGCGTAGAATCAGAGACAAATCTGAAAGAAGCAAAACCACATGAATTTTTTTATGTGAAAAGGGAATTCAAAATACTTGAATTGAAAAAAAATCTTACATAAGGAACATAAACCAGGGATTCTCATCATGGTACTAAATAATTGTTATTGAAAATATGATGTCCAGATATCTAAATATGTTATTCGATTTGGAACGAGAACCCACGGAAACAGGGCGACGTTGTTCAATATTTTTTATAAAAGGAAGTATGCAGTATTATTGAATTTATTATAGATAATATACCTTGTGGTGCCCTCGTCGAAGATGCTTCCCCATCCTCCAACTCCTCCGAGATCTCGCGTGATCCACAGAACTACGAGAATTCCGAACAATACTATGATGCACCATTGAGCAAATCTACCGGAAACAGATGAGTTCAATGTCAAATTTATGTGCAATATCGCATTGTGTGGTAGATGGTAGCTTAGCATCTCCATATATGTTTATAAATATTATAAATAATTTCAAACAATTTAAAAGAATATGTATTTGTAGCCTGAATGAGGAATATGCCTCGGTGTCTACGGGTGCTGTGTTTTCTTGTAGACACGGACAATCGTAGACAGATTTACATAGACATTCGGATAATGGGCAATAAAACAATTATTACAAATTACAAATTTTAAACATGACAAATGAGCAAATGTCATATTAATAAATTTTAAATGATATTAGATTGAACATACATATAACAGTCTGATACAGTATTGAAACCACCGGGAATCATACGCGATCCATCAGAGAGAAAACTGAGTTGTTTTCACACCGTGGTAGCTTCAAAACCCCATTAATATGGTTTTACAGTCCCGTGCACCCTTTCTAAAACACCGTATAACGAACAGTCTACAGTCTTTTTATATCTTAAATCACTGATTTATCAGCGTGATAGAGGGCCCTCACCATCTGATGACAATACAAATTTTCACATTTTACACAACGTTTAATGCTATGGTCGAGATGACCAAAATCGACGTTCTGAGTTTTAACGAGTTCAATGCTTGTGACGTGTACTCACGAGATAGGTCCAAGCTTTCTGTACTCCCCTCTAATGACGGCCTTCACTCTGGACGCAGACTCGTTGATATTGTCGGCACAGAAACAGCTGCAGAAACCTCTGAATAGGTGCAGACGAAAAGATAAACCACAAGGCAAAAGAAAGTACACACCATAGTTTCTTTAAGGGGACAGTCATATCGGGGTATTTTGCTATATTTTGCCAAATTGTTAAATCTAGAACTTTTATGTTCCTTTGACAATCTAAATAAATTTAGATCAACAGATTTTTTATTTTGTCATACAACAGTATGGCCTGATAATAAACCTGTTGATCTAAATTTATTTAGATTGGTTCCTTCTCGAACTTGTATAAAAGAAAGTTGAAATAATCACGCTATATTTCTATATATGTATAAATAGGGAAATACTGTTGAATTTTGTTTCCATAAAATACCCTGATAGGACTGTCCTTTAAATTTACATAATATCTAAGAGATATGACTTTGTGATGTTTTAATTATAGCACGTATGCAATAACATATATTTGCAGAAGTTTGAATCAAATAATTGGTGTCTGGTTAAATTTTCGTTTAATGTAGGCAGGAGTGATCAAATTTAGACTACCTTAATTAACCCTTACCATGTTTAAACGCTGTCAACATTTGAACAAATAGGCACGTTTGTTGATTTTCATATACATATATATATACATATACATATATGTCTTCTTTGTTGATGAACAATAATGTGTCATACGAAAATTATTTTTGGAAGAATTCATTAACACAAAACTCCATTTTTTCTGATAATGATGATTTAACTCTCGTTCTTATCAGTTTGAGAATACGACATACAAAACTCGAACTTTGTAATTGAAAATTCCACACTGAAGTACTTTTTTTCCCTTACAGTTTAAATAGACCACTTCCTTGTTAGATGAAATCTCTTCCAACAGAGGCTACCTACGTAATCCTTACCATTCAAACACAATTGTTTATTATTCTGAACCTTCAGAGGTAGAAATACAGACTCTGAATGGTTGCAATTGGTGTGGTGAATATTAGCTGTTCAATCAGCCGGATTGTTTCAAACTAAGCATTTTGTATGTTCCGTAAACGTTTTGAAAACTAGAATCCTTCACCTGTGCGATTCTTATAAACCAAGATCAGCCAAAAATGTTCACAGGTAGACCTTATCGACTGGATAATACGGACAGTATATATGTTGCACATGTTCTCACTTAAAAGTTTTGAAAATAAGCCATAAAGCCAATGTGAAAAAAGTGTACTTTGAAACAGGAACTAAGTTATAAATAAGCGTGCATCGCTTAAAAACAATGCTTTGACTTAAAGAAACAGCCTTGGGGGGGGGGGGGGGATTAGCTTTGATGGAGCTTTTATATTTATGACAGAAATTGGCCAGTTAACCATCAACTTGAACCTGAGGAAGAAGCCAGTTAAGTACCTACTTGAACCTGAGGAATAAGCCAGCTAACTACCTACTTGAACCTGAGGAATAAGTCAGTTAACTACCTACTGGAACCTGAGGAATAAGCCAGCTAACTACCTACTTGAACCTGAGGAATAAGTCAGTTAACTACCTACTGGAACCTGAGGAATTAGACAGTAAACTACCTACTTGAACCTGAGGAATAAGTCAGTTAACTACCCTCTTGAACCTGAGGAATAAACCAGTTAACTACCTACTTGAACCTGAGGAATAAGCCAGTTAACTACCTACTTGAACCTGAGGAATAAGCCAGTTAACTACCTACTTGAACCTGAGGAAGTAGGCCTGCATCCAGACCCAGAGTGCGAGCACGGAGATGAAGGAGAGGGGGAGACCGTACACCATGAAGGAGGCGAAGGTGATGGGGGACGTCGCGTTGTTCTCCCGGAATATACTGGAATAGAAACAGAACTCATGTTAGTAGGGTCTGAAATACAGTAACCTTCACAGAGCGGCCATCTGCTCTTTAGAGTATGATACCACTGTTTGTGTTTGTTGTCTTTGGTATGGACATAACACTCGGACCTCTCTAGAAAGACCACCTGTATATGATGGACATTGCCGTCCCTGTAAATGGTCCCGTAGAATGAACTCTGTTTGAAATCTTAAATATAAAGGGTAAAAACTTTCTTTCGTATCGTTTTCAATTATCGTTATAGCTTTTACAATCCCCTGTTAGTCTTCTTGTGATTTCCCCCGTATTGTCACTAGTTGATTACTTATAGCTAGTTGAAACATGACGGCGCCCATCGAGCCTCTCATCCGGGACCTTTCATTATTACCAACGTGGTACTTCGTAAAGGGCTTTCATAACAATTTGTTATGACACGTAGGGGTCATAACGCCAGTCCTTTAAGTGATTTGATTGGCTAGCGATGAAATTTGACATTGTCCGGCCTAGTTAATTCATTCATAAAACTAACGTGACTTCATTCTCAAACAAAGCGAAAACAGCTCCGCTGAAAGCGCTCTATAAATCAATATTTGGATTTGGATTCACACATTAGAAATGTGAATATTTAACGTCGTAGTATTATCAACTTTTAGGCTGTGACGTGGTTGGATATTCATCCGCCGTTCCGTCTCTTTATAGGCACAATAAAAAGTTGTTTAAAAAAGCAATAAACTGTAAACTTTACTGTGTAAAATGCAAGTTGGTTATAAATAATATACATAACTCGTTCCTCTTTCATATCAAGTTTATGACCCTCGTGAAATAGTTTGTGTTGAACATCGCCAAGGCTCGTGACAAAGCAAACTTATTTCACTTGGGACATAAACTTGATATTATTTTCAATTAGATAAAGCCTACCCTAACATATTCGTATTGTATGCCAGCTAAACGTTGTAACTTATATAAGACAAACTTACATGTCAGCTTGACCTTTCAGCACGAGGTTGGGCCCAGTTCCAGTTAGACTCGCTACACCGCCGACATTGGCAGAATAACAGATGCTCAGAGACAGGCATTTGCACATGCGCAGATGATTCGCCTCTTCGATTTTAGCTTGTTCACTGAAACAGGAGTTAAATAATAACAACAAAAATAATTAACTAAAAACGATAGATATTTTAATGAAATATTTGAAAACTCAGTAAATGTTAAAGAGGCAGTAGCTCGTTTTTGGGGGGAATATAAGATGATCAGAAAATCATAAATGAAGCAGTAATAAATCAAATATAATTATAATCAATTGAAAATGAATCAAGTGTGTTCACACAAGAATGGCCGTCAATGGACTTTATGCAAATCTTTATAATCTGTTCTTTGACTATCAATTATTGGCTGGTATAATGAGATTTTTGACACTTATTTAGCATTAACGAATGATTATCAGTGAAAATTGAAATTATGAAAATTTCACAGACAAAAAAAATTGGAAGGTACAGTTTGTTACTATGAAAAAATTATCCATAGTTTATGCTGTGAAAAACAGAGTGAGATGACCGGTGGTCCTTTCATAATTAGTGCTTTTCAGTAATACATTATTACCTATTTACTGCAAGGTGGGCGTGGTTTTTACCTGTTATGAGTATGGCCGACATGTGTGGGCGTGGTCCCGTTACTCCCAGCCGTGTTACTGACATCAACGTGTTTCTCGTCAACAACAATGTTTTCGTTCCTTTTCTCTCCATCAATTTTGTCCATCTCATAACCAGCGTTGGCTGAATGAAAGAAGAAGGAATAGTCAGGGTAAAATGCAAGTCTTCTTATTTGTCACTGATTAAGCAGTTAATAAGTTTTGCTGACATTTATTATTAAACTTATGAATAACATGGGGAATGACATGAATTAAGTAGACAATAACAATCAATTGTCTTTATTCTTTTGATTCTTTTAGAAATTCTTTTTTGAAGTTTCTGTCCAAGAATATCTGTGAATGAAAAGTGTGACTTGGACAGAATTCAACACTAATGGTTATTACTGAATGATCATACTAAAACGTATCCGTGTAAACCTCTGGTACAGACACAGGGTAATTGAAACACTCAATGTCTTATGTTGAATAATAATCATATAAGTAGAACGTCACATTTGATCGAAATGTATGGTTATTAGGGTTTGGATACATACATTAAAGTCCACTATCGTTAACAATGAATGCAATGATATATACACCTAGCCCAATATTTAAAAAGGCCCTAGTTTTTACTACCATAAAGAAACAAACCTATCTCAATCATTTCAAAAAGGATTATGGACAGCGTTCGAAATTGTGGTTTCAGTGGTTTATGGCCATAACAGAAATCAGGATGGTTATGGATCAAGGTCATGATTGAAGTGTTGCTTTGAAAACATGCATCAAAAGTCGCCTCTGATCCCATGCAATGAAAAGCAGAAGAATTTGTGTCTCATGAACAAAAACAAAAGTGACGTGTTGAAGGTTTTTGCCCCTGTTTCCCATGTAGGACACGATGTAGAAACAGTGAATGACTACCATCTCTAACACTTTATGTAAGAATCATATTATTCAATTTGGATTGAAGAATCTTGGAACTTCTTTTGACAAAGTCGTTTCGCGTATCGTTTACAACAACAAGATTCTCACAATAGCCCCTTCACTATCTGTAGGCTTTTTGTTGGTAAAATGCAGAACAAAATAGGTTATAAATGTAGATGGATACAGCCTGTCAGTATAAATGGCTCTTGGATAAATACAGTTTTTAGTATGAAAAACAAAAAACTAAACTAAACGTATTAGATCCATTGTAAATGGCTATTGGATAAGTGGTACATGGCTTAGAAAGTATTTGATACAAAATACACTCAGTTGAATTTATTACATTGGCTTCAAAGAGCCGATCCAGGTGGAGCTTTCGTTAACTACCATATATACTCATGGTAATAATGGTTGACACCCCTATACAGGAAAGTGATTTGAGCTTTTTAAATGCAAGGATTATTAACATTGATCAAATTTCTGGTATTTTTGACATCCAATTGCATTAACACATCATGCAAAATGAGTACACTGATGACCTGTATCAATGTACCAATATCAGGATCTCAAGATGTCGGATAATCACATTTTAAAAAATAAATTATTGTTTTTCTTTTATTCACCTTTATCGATTACGTTTTTTATTAGTTGCACAATAGCACATGTTCCAGGACATTATTCACAAGAGTACATACTATACTAACATATATTACAAAAAAATAATCGAAAATGACACGTAAAAGTTGTATATATAACTTTTCTTTCCTATAATTATTAGGGGTGTTAACCATTATTACCATGAGTATATGTATATAGATACATCAGTGACAAATTGATAAGTTATGATAAAGTGTATAAACAGGTGGATTGCATTGTTGAAATAGAAGTTTGTACATTAACATCTATGTCAATTAACTTCGGTGATGAACATAACAAATGGAATAGAGCCCATATCTTCGTATGCAACTATTTCAGCATATCAGTAAGATGCATTGCCAGAGAAAGCATGCCAAATATCAATTATCCAAACACAGAGCAGACCTTTTTGTGTTCCTACAAACAAGATTTTGAAAAGACACAATGAACTGTTAGCATGCTGTTAGTAGATTTACCTTTCACCTCGATAACAAGTTGGTACCCTAGATGAAGAATAAAGGTCAGAGGTCATCGACACTTCAATTGCATCGATTTGTCCCAAATCAAAGTTTATCGATAAAACGTTTAATATCCTATTCTAAAATTAAATCATAAACATATACTACTTGAATATTCATGACTAAGACCAGATTTAAAGAGACAATTGCAGGTGTTAGAAACATAGAGGGATCTCATGGATACGAAAATAAAAATTGCCAATTGCATGAAATTCCATTTCAAACAAAAAGAGGAGTCCTTAACAGAACATACAAAGTTTGGTAAAGTTATGCGAATCTATTATAATATCTTAAATATGTTCACAATTAAATGGCGCTCATCAGTTTTATCTTGATAGTTTATATATAATTTTACAGCTAATATTTATCAGGGGAATTGGAAGAAATGTTCTATTGTTCTTTTAATTCACAAAAAACGGGACCAATCAGGAGGATATTAAGGGATTAAAATTTGGTCTAAATCATTTAAGGTTAGGGTCATGATATTATGAATAAAAAAAACTTCAAACAAATACTAATCGACGAGACGATCGATGATAACTTGTGTAATCTTTGGATGGTTAAGACGGACGTTATTAATAGCTATAAGCATTTACACTAACTCAATTACTTTTACAGAAAAAACTATAAGCATTCACACTAAATCGGTTACTTTTTACAGAAAAAGCATTAAGCATTCACTCTAAACCAGTTACTTTTACACAGAAAACTATAAGCATTCAAAATGAATAAGGTGCATATACAGCAAAAGCTAAAACCTTTCACGCTTAATCAGTGATTTTAATAGCAAAAGCGTTTAGTGCTCAGATTCTAGGGCAGTTAACCAAATGTGCATGCAATTCAACTAAAGGAGAAAAGAAGCACGAGTTACCTTCTCCTGAAAAAGTGGCTCCCTCTATCGGCTCGTTCTCCTCGCCCGGATGATTGGTGGTCCTAAGCTGTTGTAGAACTGCCTGCACTATAGGAATCATCATAGCCGTTGTAGCAGTGTTAGAGATCCACATAGATAGGAACCACGTCACAAACATGAGGCCTGCCATCAACCTGTAGTGATAGATGCGTGCGTAAAATATAAGTTTTACTATTAACATCTATTTATATATTATGTTATATCAAAGCGCTGAGTGACATATTATCCCTGGTCAACGAGTACAGAACACTCATAAGGAGAATACAACTGGTCGCCTGTCAGGCACTCGAGGTTCAAATTTAAACTACCATCGTATCATACCAGGTACCCAATTACTGCTGGGTGGACTAGGGCACAAAATGATTTGATTAGGAATAACTTGCAATGCATGCTGGTATTTCTCACAGAGTGAAATCACTTCACTGAAAGCAAACATGTCAATGATCAAAAAGTGAAAGAAGTTATTCAAAATGTTCTGTTTTGTATACACCTTGACTAGAAGGTGCTGCGTAAATTAACGTGTATTTATGTATTTCATCCTCAGTGCCACTATTACCTGCAGTGCAAAATGCACTCGTAAAATATTTACATTGAAGTATATTATTTTGCTGCTATGAAGAAGAAGTGGAAACATTGTTTGTTCCGCATTGATTCAACGAAACAAAAGTAGAGACAACACTCGCATCATTGAAGAGAAAACCTGTTTGAGAAAGGTTGTTCAATCTGTGATACACAAACATTCTTTATATCAACTTATATCATATATATTCATTTCGAAACATAGAGTGTTAACATTCTGAATATTAATTATTAGTATTCCGTGCCCAGATTTCCTTTCCCTCATTTCCATAAAGGCAAGAGTCGTTAAATTTGGCTGTTCAATTATCCATAACTGTCTCATAATTTGACTATTTTATGGGAGCTGTACTCCGAGTCAGTGGACTAAAATCGATAATTTCCCCTTTGTCCGTGCTTGACCATCGTCCTCGTAAACAGCTAGTTGACTTCTATTAACTTTGTAACTATTTACGCATAAACCTTTAAGGTTCTTTTTGTCCACTTTCAACCCTATGATAAATCACTCACCAGGAATTGCAACCATGAAGACAAGCTCTCATTAAATATTCTATACAAGTATATCAACTGCATATTCATGTTATCACAATATTTGAAAATAAGCAAATGAAAACTAGGTAGTAGTTAATAATAGCAATCAGAATATATATATTGATTTGATACCATTGATACGTACCATTTGGGTTCCGCCCCTACAAGCATGAGGACACCAAGAGCGATACGCTTGTGTAAGTTCCATGTTTCTATGGCAACCGCAACAATTAAACCGCCAAGGAAGAGCATTGAAGTATCCTAAAGAGGAGAAAATGATGATGATATAAACATGTATTGATTTTACGTGTGCATCATATATAAGAAGAGTTTGAATTGTTGCAACAAGATGAAGATAGTTTGCTCATTAGTGCATTGGACAATAAAGAATTTCAATGATAAGGACTCCGTGACTTGTTTGACGTATTATTTTGTTTTGACGAACGTTTTATAAAATATGGTGTTACAGATTCATATATTCACAAAAAATGACAAGGATGTGAAAATAACAACTCGAAGACAAAATTATTTATAAGAAGAAGCAGGAATCACATGTCCACTTCATAGCAAAATGGTTAGTTATGTTATTAAATGGTCCTTCCCAAATGTCCTGTTTGCTGTAAGAAGGTCTACAAAATTAGCTCTACCACGCACGATTGGATTTTAAACTTTACAACATTTCCTACTCTTTGGTAAGATTCCATTTATGAAGTTTTGATTATTTGATTTCAACAACACATAGTCACTCCACCCATGTTTCTATTTGGATATATAAACCTAAAACATTGAAGACTTGTTTGCCAATGCACAAAGGGAACTGCAAGGACACTCGCACTTCCAAAATACTATGCTATGTACTAGGATATCTGGGTTACTCTCCTCGCTTAAGTGAACGGATATTTTATAGCTATGATTTTTTGTTGCTTTTTGTTGGATAAGGGTATAAAGGATACTTATCTGTGTCACACATTTCAATAAAATGTGTGCTCCAGACACACATTAACAAAAAGCGCAAGCTCCAGACAGGGCTTTCTCTAGGACTACTTGTACTCGTTATAACGCGTGCTAGTACATTCTTTAACGAAGTGCTTTAACTAATTTTTGAATTTGACATTTATTTCAGCACATGTTTGAATCAAAGGATATCATTTACTAAGCATATGTTTGACTCAAATTATATTTACCCAGCAGAAGTATGATATCTATTGTTTGTTAATTAAGCTAATGTTTGAATTACGAGCACATGTTTCACTAACACTGTTTCTTTAATGAAGCACATGTTTGACTAAAATTGTATATCTGAGCAAATGTTTGACTCCCATTGAATCATAAATGAAGAACACGCTTGACTCACATCAAGGTAGGTAGCCGAGACTTATGAAACCATTGACTAAGCACATGTTTGACTCACATTAAGATACGTAGTCGAGACATATTCAACCATTCAGTGAGCACATGTTTGACTCACATTAGGATAAGTAGTCAAGACATATTCAACCATCCACTGAGCACATGTTTGACTAACATTAAGGTAGGTAGCCGAAACATATCAAATCATTCAATAAGCACATGTTTGACTTATATTGAGGTAAGTAACCGAGACATATCAAATCATGTTCTAAGCTTGTTTGACTCACATTGAGGTAGGTAGCTGGGACATATCAAATCATGTTCTAAGCTTGTTTGACCCACATTGAGGTAGGTAGCTGGGACATATTAAACCATTTACTGAGCACATGTTTTACTCACATTAAGGTAGGTAGCTGGGACATATTAAATCATTCAATAAGCACATGTTTGACTTATATTGAGGTAGTAACCGAGACATATTAAATCATTCACCAATCACATGTTTTACTCACATTAAGGTAGGTAGCCGAGACATATTAAATCATTCAATAAGCACATGTTTGACTTATATTGAGGTAGTAACCGAGACATATTAAATCATTCACCAATCACATGTTTTACTCACATTAAGGTAGGTAACCGAGACATATTAAATCATTCACCAATCACATGTTTTACTCACATTAAGGTAGGTAGCTGGGACATATTAAACAATTTACTGAGCACATGTTTTACTCACATTAAGGTAGGTAGCCGAGACATATTAAACCATTTACTAAGCATATGTTTGATACACAGTGTATCATTTATCAAGCACAGGTTTGACTCACATTGAGGTAGGTAGCCGAGACCGTCCTGGCGGGGAGGAGACCGATCATTGGGAAGAGGAAGATTGGGATGAGGGAGGTGGCGGCGATAGGGACAGCTTCTGTCACCCAGAACACCGCCATCACCAGGATCACGTAGGCGCAGTGAGTCTTCTACAGAACAGGAAGAAGAAAAGTGATGTACTGAATTAGAGCTAACAATGAAGTTGAAAGTCAACAGTAATCAGAAAAGGTACCTTAATGTGTTGCATTGTTCAGTTCAATGAATGTAATTTTCTGAATGAATTTAGTACAGTAGTGCAAAAACAGATGTTGGAAAACGGATTTTAGAAACAATAATGTGGATAACATTTTATAAATACCATCCGTAAACATTGAGTTATCTTGTAGAGACAAAACCTAGAGAGTTTCTGACGGAGTTACTCCGATCTAGGAAATATACCACGACGATAAACCTCAAACTAAATTTTAATCTTCAACATAGCGCCAACTTGTTGTACGTCTCTTACGCTGAAGAGCAAAGAAATGATAGTCTGCCAAACGGTATATCTTGAACAAAGAGAAATTAATCAATCAATTAAAAAAATAAATAAGAAACAAAATAAATTACGGGGTCATCATAATGGACGGGCAACCAGAGGAGCAGGATGGGAGTGAGGAGTACGATGAGGACGTTACGGAGAGCCCAGAGTTGTCTCCCCAATGATGGCCGCTGGTACACTTCCACTTCCGGTTCCGTGTACCGTCTAGTGGGGCCCTGATACCCGACATCTTCTTGCGGGTAGGCGGGTGGCAGCGTGTAGCTGCTTGTTGAGGGCGGGTCCATTGGAGTACGGGATCGAATCTGTCTGGGTGCTCAGGTTTTGCTCTTTCTGAAAATACAATGATGGTGTTGTTTATTAAAATTCAGGTCAGTGTTTCCCGGTGTATTGTTGATATATCCCCTCTCTTTGATATGCATTAAGGTATGTGATATTTGCTTTCCACATCCTGATGAACGATTAAGTATATTTTCTGAAACCACCTGATTTTCACAAATATATTCTCCGACATGTCGTGATTTTTACATTAAGAAGATGTAATCCATGATAAAGTGTTGTTATGCATACAGATATGTCATGTGTCTACTTCTTGTGGGTTTTTTAGTTTTGTACTCTTGAGGTATTCAGACAAGCTCGCTTTGCTTGTTTACTTACCGGATTCTTCATTGAATGAAATTACCATATTGTGTTGTTCTTGATCGCCCCGTCCTCTTTACTCATATCTAAAACTTTGTCAAATCTTTCAGTGTGAAATTTTCAAAGTAAATTGACTAGAATGATGTAGCGATGTGTTTTTGTATACATGTAATTTATCAATAACAGACTATGACATTAACTTCAAATAATTTGTTATACTTTAAATAAATTTCAAATAAAATTGCTGTCGATACTCGACATTGGGGAGGGAGGATGTTCAGTGCAGATATTCTGCAGACTATATTAAAGGAACAGTAGCAAGTGACCTCGCCAAAACGAAAACAATGTAACCTTTTGCAATATATCTTTTAATTTTTAATCAAAATAAGCTGAACTAAGACGAACGTACCATGTTCTGTTAAGCAATGCACTTTCACTTCCCTACTTAACTGATTAAAAGATGTTTACACAAAGATGGTCCCAAACAGTGTTTGCTTGAAACTAAATAATTTCTGCCACGACTACGAACAATCGTAGTGCTTTAAAAGATGTTTACACTCTAAAGACGATTAAGCATGAATTAGTATTTATTAGAACAAAGAGTTAAGATATAAGAAATACAATTCTTTAAAAACACGCTACTGCCGTTTAAACGAGGTTATCTCTACCACGTGATACAAGAGTGAAATGTCCATCTTGAGGTGATTCGGTGTAGTGATATGTGAAATAATTTTATTGTATCGTTTGCAGATAGTGCAGTGGCCGATGTTCTTAGAAGGAGTAGTTCCTGTTTGATTGACATAACTGACATGATTTGCACTTTCTTAAATCCGTCACCGAGCAAGATTCTGTCAAAAATAGTGCTGACGCCACACGTGAGTCATGTTATGTAACTAACCCAGGTACACGCGTACTACACTCGATACCTGCATAACATTATACAAAAGTATCATCTTTCATTCACGATACAGTGGGCAGACATAATCGTGGGAAATGTTACAAATGAGCAGGACAGGCAAGCCTGAGATAACTACATTATGGGAAAGGGAGCGAGACGGCTACTAAGGTATAACTAAATTGACAGGCAAAAGAAAATTTACACTTCCGTTGTATTTATCAAATGTAAGATTTTCAGTGACAATTATTTCGTGTTTTTGGTGTCGTATTGTCAAACTGATAACATCTAGGGTTAAATCATCACCCAATGAATTCAATTGAAGTTTTTTTGGTTTTTGTTGTCAACAAAATAAAATTTTATGTTAATAAATTGTTTCAAAGTTAATTTTATATAACACAAATGTTAATCAACAAGAAAAACATCCTCGATGTGAATCAATTTACGCCTATTTTTCACATATTGACAAAATATTAAACATGATAAGAGTCATTACAGTGTAAATTTCTTTCCTACTCCAGTCTAAGTAAACCTCGCCTCAATAATACTCGCTACACTCCCGATATTGAGTCTAGCAAGATACAGTAAGAGATAGCGTCAGCCGACATTTAGGCGGCATACGACACTCCAACGTTATACGTGCGAAGGAAGACTTTTGCCGTTACTACGTTTCGCTGGACTCAATATCGGGAGTGTAACGGGTATTATTGAGGCTAGGTTTACTTAGACTGTTTCTTACCCCTGCCTTCATATAAACTAAGATATTTAAACAAATCATTAACCAGACACCAATTATTCCATTCAAACTACTGCAACATACGTGTCATTGTTAGCGTGTCATAACTTATTAGATCATATGTATCTTAGATATTAGGTAGATTTGAACAAACTGTGATGTGTACTTTCTTTTGCCTGGCGGTTTAGCTCTCTCAACCCAAGATCAGAGTCACCAGACCATACACCGTTATGCATCACTTCTCTCATAGAACCCATTGTAGTCAGAAAGGTCGTAACACGCATGACCCAATAGTGTTGCTTAACATGATTGACAGTTCATGCAGTACCGACATTATCCCCCGGGGGCATTGTCAGTTACACGACCCCCGCAAGAAGATTGTATATATTAAATATAACAACAAAAACATGTTGGTTGCAAATGTAATGGGGCAGCTATTTGACGTATATTTCACCACTTTTACAAGTTTGCTTTCGCAAATTCAAAATGTTCGAATCTCCCTTCCAACCTAGGCTCCGTCTGTACATTGAATAACGAACCAACGGCCAACAAAATACTTTTGAATATCATGTTAATATATAATAGCAAGAAAACTTATATGGAACTTTAGGAATGAAAACTTAGTAATCCTCCGAAAAAAGAATACTTAGTTCAATGGAACTTTTAGGAATGAAAACATAGTAGTAATCCTCCGAAAAAAAGAATACTTAATTCAACGGAATTTTTAGGAATGAAAACATAGTAATCATTCGATTAATCAGAATCAGAATCAGAAACATGTTTATTTCAGTATTAAAGGCCACATGGCCCATTGTACAATTGTATGAGAAAATAAATACATTTGTCACATGACCACACTTATACTAGGAAGATCTTAAACTGAATATCTTAGAAAGATAAATAGAAGTTATTCGAAGTATATTTACATCATGTGTGTTAAGTATTTGTTGCATTGTTAGCCTAGCTTTACAATATTTGTTAATGGACATAAAATATTCATTACGAAGTTTTAAATTCGATTAAAGAATACTTCAATGGAACTTTAAAGGGGCAGTAGCACGTTTTTCGGGGGAATATAAGGTAATGTCAGGAAAATGAAAATTAATGGTTCCAATTGAAAGACAATGTATTTAAACTAAATGGGGCAGTAATAATTCAAATATATAACGTAAAGTTTAGCCATGCGATTCCTTTTTCTTACACAAAATGAATTAAAGGTGTTCACAAAAAATGGCCACCAATGGATTTTCGTGAATCTTCATACTTTGTGCTCTGACTATGGATGATTGACTTGTGTAATGAGATTTTTTACACTGTCAAAATAATACATTTAACATTAACTTACAATTATCAGTGAAAAAATTCAAACATGAAATTATCAAAAAACGTGCTACTGCCCCTTTAAGGAATGAAAACACTGTTATCCTCCGATTAAAGAAATTTTTATCAGTGGTCATCATAGGATTGATCACGTTTCAGATTGGTATTTACAGTTGGCCAATCATTGGAATGGAATAGAATAGCATCCTCGATATCATATTTCCTACAAAATATAGATATTTTTTTGCTTCCGTTCTATCTAGTGTTATATTATCAAGCTTTATTCAAAGTTTGGTATTATGTGTTATTTACCCGCTCCGTAACAGTAACACATTTGGTTGATTTCCTCAAAATCTACAGAACAAAGTAATTAAGAGATACTTTAAACGGTTTTATTTGCATTTTATCAGGTTGTCAATGCAGAAAAAAATATCATTCATAAATACAGAATTTTGATATATCTCCAATTTGTTCAACGAGTTTCCTTTGTTTGTGATTTAAAGAGACGAGTTATTTTCCCATACCCCTCTGATGTAAGTGCAAGTTACAATTTGTAGTGAAGTCATTGATTCAGTCAATTATTTTGAAATGTCAATAGTTATTTCAGTATTAGAATGTCAATCGACATATTTAGGAACTGTACTGGCTTATACGTTATAATTACCTAAAGCAATATTCTATTGAAGTATAATTGGCTATGGACAACGATAAACTCGTAAAAGTGATATGACCAAATGGTTAAAGAGAACAAAATGCTTAAAAATTCAAATCTTGTTTCAAATGTATTTTCAAGTTCTTAATAAGGATAGACAGTAAATACGTTGAATAAAAATTTAATGAAGGGAAACTTTTTTTTAGCCATAAGACTATAAATAAGCTTCTTAAAACTCTCATGACAAAGACAACGTATGTACATGATTAATGATATCTGGTAAAATACTTCCTTCTATTGCGATATTACTGGTGATACCAAGGAAAGATTTATGAATGATTTTGACAGTTTTGACATTTGCAATTTCTCAGAAATACCGGTAATTGACAGGAAGTTTAATATCAGATTCTACGTATCCTTGAATTGAAAAGAATTGATAACAATGTTATAGTTACTGAAATAACGGTTTTTTTTCACGGAGCAAGAAAACATGATAGTTACTTATAATTATGCTTTGATTCATTTAAACATAACAACTTCAATAATGCAGAGGAATATATGGATGATAACTTCTCTGTTTATTGTATGCGACAGTTCGACACCGATTCTTGTGTCGTTCTCAAGCAGAAGAAGAGTAATGAAGTAGGGGCATATATGTAAGTAAATAGTACAATACACAGTAAGAATAACTTAATGAAAAGAGAAAAGGCAATTAAACAGAGATAAGTGGTAAGAGGCCAGTAATGTACAATGCAGGAGATGTTTACATTTAATGAATAGAGGCAAGTGATGTACATAAGTGATTACAGTTAATTAATTAAGGAGAAGATCATAGACTGAAGATCATCACTGTTAATTGATGGCTGAATCCTTTTGATCTCTAAAGCTTCGCTGTGTATATGTCGTATCAGTTGAATATTGAACTAGTCCCAAAGTCGAAGTGTCACACTGTTGTTGTAAATTTGGCTCTTCATAGTTTAAAGTGTGAAATGTACTTTTAACTATAATAAAATAGTTAACACTAACCCGAGCTTATTAATCTCTTCAATACACTCATTCTTACAAAGCGTAATTGAAGTTGTTACATATAAGGATAAAAAAGATGGCATTTCTTGATGAACATGAGTCACATAAAATCGAAAACTGTTGAGCGGCATTCTAGCATAACGCATAAAATGAAATATTAGTTGCCACATAAGCATTAGGGTTTAACTTTAAATCAAGTTTACATCAAGTGATTTTGAATACTATATTCTATTATTATGTGCATTATCTTATTTAATAACAAAGTTCATTTTTGTATATGTGTTGCATTTTAAACTTAAAAATTTCTCCGTAGTGTCAATAAATTTCTACCATATGCAGAATAAATGCCTCGATATTAGGCTATAAATCATTATGAAAAACTCACCTGACCTTTGAATGTTAGAGTGTAGCTAGCATGACAGTTATCCGCCTATGACCACTGTATAAAATGAACGTCCACGAGTAGTTAATCTTTAGTGTTATGTACACACTGCACAACAAAGCATTAACAATTGGGTCAACACTTAAGCGATGGTAAAACCCACTGAGTTTGACGTGACTTCGATGTCTCTTCCGGCTACTCCTTTACATGGACATTTTTGAGGTTACAGTACCTGACTTCTTTGCAATGGAGGGGCCAGATTTGTAAATAATCACGTTTAAATGTAAAAAGGTGCTTTAAGCTTTTATCTTGAAGTTGTCAAGAGGATGTTCTTTATCCATTTAATTGTTAAACTAAAACAACAATTGAAGTGTACATGTACATCTGAGGTTTGTAGAGTTCATTTTCTTTGTGGTTGGAGTTCAACAAGGTAAATGTTTTTGTCCCTTTCTTTTTTCATATTTTTACGAGTTTGGATTAAACTTCCCTTACTGTTTGATTATCACGTTGCCTCTTAGTAAATGATTTGATGTTGTCACGTTTTAAGTATTTGGTTTCATATTGCATTGTGATAATAATGTGACGAACCCGTCATATTATCACTGAAAGGAGGGCAAGCACTTGAAGGGTTTTGTTTTGTGGCAATGTTTGATTCTTACTTCCTCGTTTAGATATAAGTAAAAGATGTACACATTTTTCTTCCTCGTTGGCTTTTACTTAGACGTGTTAGTAACATTTTCATATCTACAATGCCATGAGTGTTTTGTGAGAAACGTACAGATGAAATATAAGAAAATAAAACGCCAGGCAAAACAGTTTGTTTAAATTACTTGATATCTAGAAGACATATGATGTATTAAGCACCTTAACAATAACACACATTAGTTTGAATACAATAATATAATTTGTTTCTGGTTAATGATTTTTTTAATATAGGCAGGGGTAAGAAATAGAATTTAAACTAACATGGTCCCAATCATGTTTACAATATGGGGGAAAATAGGCAATTGAATTGATTTTCACATAGCATATGTCTTCCTTGTTGATCAACATTTTTGTTCTATCAAAATTAACTTGAAACAATTCATTAACATATTAAACTATAATTTTTATGAAAAACACAGTTAATAGTATTCTTAGAGCGATGATTTAAAAAATTGTTCATATAAGTTTGAATATACGACACCAAGAACTCGAAATATTTGTAATTGAAATTGTTGCATTTGATAAATCAACTGAAGGGTGTACTTTCTTCTGCTTGTCACTGTATAATTTATAAGTTTGGGTTTATGATTATGTCAAACTGGTGTGATTTTATCGACAGGATTGGGTTGCTACTTAGAATATATAATAGTAATTTTAGTTCCTTGTTGTAACAATAGGTTGGAGGTTGGAGGTGTTTTATCGCAAAAATATTGCAGAGCTTTGTACGTTATACATCCTGCTACATCAGCGTATATGTCTCCGCTAATGCTACAACCTATCCCCTGATATCCTCCTTTTGTCTTCTGTCGTATCGCTGACGGATGGTTGCTCAGCGCTATTCATAGCCTGTCTGTTTTTAGTCAAACTATTTCGAACTCCATACACTGTTGTCTAGTAATGTCGCACGTGGAAATCTAAGAGCGCGCGATTTGGAGCTTAGCGGGAGACTGCAACGAGAATCAGATTTATTATCTAATAGCATTCCTATTGGTTAATTTGAATCACGAGGTGAGCACGCGGAACGAAGCCAAGAAACTAGTTTGCCGATATCGCTGAAAGGGCATCATTTTATTGGCTTGCTATATATAGCGATACGACAGAAGACTATAGGAGGATATCAGGGAATAGGTTGTAGCATAACAAGAGACATATACGCTGATGTAGCAGGATGTACGTTATATCACTTGTAAAATATTTTCTTTTCATTGAAAACACCGTTTTTCGTTTATCATTGAACACAATATCATGTTTTGTTCATTTTAGGGATACGTTAAGCGAGCTGATGTGAACTTTATTCAGGACATACGGCATTTCTTTGTCTTTCTTCTGTGTTAGCGAAAGATCTCTAATGTTAGAAAGAAACAATATGTCTATTGAAGGTTTTAAAGGGGCAGTAGCACGTTTTTTGATAATTTTATATTTTTAAATTGTCACTGATAATTGTAAGTAAATGCTAAATGTAATAATTTGACGGTGTAAAAAATCTCACTACACAAGCCAATCATCTATAGTCAGGGGGAAAAGAATGAAGATTCACATTAAATCCATTGGCGGCCATTTTGTGTGAACACCTTTAATTCATTTTGTGTAAGAAAAAGGAATCACGTGGCTTAATTTTACGTTATATATTTCAATTATTACTGCTCCATTTAGTTTAAATACATTGTCTTTCAATTGGAACCATTAAGTTTAATTTTCCTGACATCACCTTATATTCCCCCTAAAAACGTGCTACTGCCCCTTTGAAAGGTTATTGAATGATATGAAGATGCATGCATGCTTTAGGAACGATGTTAAATCTATATGAAAACTTGAATTTTGATATGATATTTGAATGTATATCTCTGTGTGTGTGCAACGAAGACGCGATGAGAAGTTTAGTATTCAATAAAAATCAATTGTCACCCATCCTGCTACATCAGCGTATATGTCTCCGCTAATGCTATAACCAATAGTCTTCTGTCGTATCGCTATATATAGCAAGCCAATCAAATGATGCCCTTTCAGCGATAGCGGCAAACTAGTTTCTTGGCTTCGTTCCGCGTGCTCACCGCGTGATTCAAATTAACCAATAGGAGTGATATTAGATAATAAATCTGATTCTCATTGCAGTCTCCCGCGCTAAGCTCCAAATCGTGCGCTCTTAGATTTCCACGTGCGACATCACTAGACAACATTGTATGGAGTTCGAAATAGTTTGACTGAAAACAGACAGGCTATAAATAGCGCTGAGCAACCACCCGTCAGCGATACGACAGAAGACTATAGGAGGATATCAGGGGATAGGTTGTAGCATTAGCGGAGACATATACGCTGATGTAGCAGGATGATTGACACCTTTTCAACAACAGCACTGCGCAATCGGCTACTGCAATCCGAAAATCTTATGTTACAAACACGTTGTATGTAACAGCATGAAGTTGTCAGATAGACAGATTTTATTTGTATAAATGGACATGATTCCAATAGTACAGTGACAATTATTTTTCATATACAATTATACTGGAGCGCCTTTACATTGTCTACACTTTGTTCTCACGTACAGGTAATACTTTAGCACAAAACACAGCGTTATGTAAAATTAACTGACGTTGTATTCAATAGGCTTAGAAAATTGTCTTGATTTGGGTTGATGTAATAATAGCATGGCAAATATTTAGTTCGCACATCATTATAAAACAGCAGATGTCAACCTTTTTGAAGGGCATTAATGGAATATACATAATTTTCTGGGTATCAGAGGCAGTTACCAAGGTAACAGATTTTTCCTTTTTATCTCTAAGGTCTTATATTGAGTGTAAATAGAGCATCAACCCCTCTGAGAAATCTTCAAGAGTCTCAAATAACTTGTATTCATTGAAGGGAATGTAGACTATCCTCAAATAACTTGTATTCATTGAAGGGAATGTAGACTATCCTCAAATAACTTGTATTCATTGAAGGGAATGTAGACTATCCTCACTACGTGTACATACTCACAAATGTTCCCTACAGTCCCCGATTAAAGATAAGCTAGGCAAATAGTTGTAAGGCATTTGTAAAGAGCAGGGATTGACCTTGAAACGTTATGAAAATATGAAAAAGTAGATTGAAACGATATCTTATATTTACCTACCTATTTGCCTAGCTATTTACCTTACCAATTAATCACATAGCTTACCTGTGCACTACTTGTAAAGGTATATATATATATATGTCAAGCTGTATTATAATGGTATATCAAAAATCTCACAGTCGCAGCTTTGAGTGAAAACCATATATTTACTTTGCCCTTGAACTTCATTGAATATTAAATTTCTTGTACGTGTTTCTTTTGTAGGTAACGTAGGTCATATATTCTCTATTGAAACCCCTCGGTTATGTCTAGATGTTTATTAAACGATGGAGAGATTTGTGGTCTTAGTGCAAACAAATACCAGTGACCCATCTCCCTACGCAAAGCCTTAAACGCCAGTTACCGAACTGTCAGTTTTATGCCTTGCTGCAGACCCTTGACTTTTCTGTGTTGATATCAGCGCCCCTACAGGCGATTGTACAACCTCTGATCGTACTTTTGCTTTCTGTCATAGTAAGCTAGAGATCAAGCACTGAAGACTCAAAGGTCTGCAGCGTGGGATAAAACTGACAGTTTGGACACTGGTGTTTTAAAGGGGGTCTGCAACCCGAATTTTTAACTTCCAGTGTTTTATTAGCAGGGCCCAGATAGTGTCGTAAATGCTCGGTAGGGACGAAATCATTTGGTGATGAACCGCTTACAGCTGACAGCCGGTACCAAGTTTGTGTCTTGCCCGTCTTGACGCTTTCATTAACGATGGTCAATGAGGTTTCACAAGCTACATGTAGGTTGTTGATTCCCTTTAAGCTGCGCAAAGGAAGATTCAAGTGACCTTGCTCGGGAATATATATACCTCCAGTTACTTTCTGATTGGACTATTGCTTTCTTTCATAGTAAGCTAGAGCGCCAGCACAGAGAACTAAAGGGCATGCAGCAAGGCATGACAGTTCGGACACTGGCGTTTTAGGCTTTGCGTAGGAAGATGGGTCACTAGTGTATGTACTTAGACCACAAATCGTACTACTCTTCAACGTTTAATAAACATCTAAACTCCCTTTTATCATCAATTGAAAATGTTTCTTTTTCAAAAATAGATATATTATAAATATCAAACACTGTTCCTGAGTACATTTTAATGAAAAGAAACCTCCTCAACAGTTTCATGTTTATACTTAACCTGATTACGTTAAGTCAAAGGTTAAAGTTTTAAAATCTTTCTTTGATAAAGTGACCAAATAACGCGGAAGAAAACGTATTTTCTCATGCCGAGTTAGGGCCCAGATGTGACGTCACATACAAGACGGAAGGACATTATCTCTTCCAATGCAAACGCCATAACTCAAAGATAAAGTTGATCACTTTGTATTTGGCTTTAAACGAAACATGTATAACAATGTTTGACAATAACAGGAAGTTTAATTTAGTTTTCTTAACGTGCCATTCGTTTAGATTGAAATGCATTGAAGATATAAATAATACAATAGCGTATCATGTTTACAAACTTATTTGTCCTTCAGTCACAACAAAATGACTTTGGTTATGTGTGGCAATTGAATAAATGAGTAGATGAAAATTCAAACAAATTATATTAGAAATCATCTGGTTAAGAAATTTTCGTTAAAACTGAGTGTGTATTCTCGCTCCATTTACTAATATGTATTTAAGACCTTGAACGTCAGGATTGTGTACCAATGACGATGATATCTACATGTAAGTCATTAGATTTTTTCAAAAAATAATGCTTGCAAAACTCTGGGAAAAGTTTTTTATTTTATTTTTTAGTTTATTATTATGTAACATTTTACGTGACGCTATTGAATTGGTCACTCGTAACCTTGTGGCGGCTTGAAATATCTATGTGTGTTTGTGAATTTTCTATTTGTATGAGATGAGACAGAAATAAACAAATTCCCTCGTTCCTCAAAAACTCTTAGTATAAAAACAGGACGCGGGTCACCCTTCTGATAAGAGTCTATGACGGTTGTTGCTGCACTTGACTCATAGTGGTGAACTGAGCTATACAACGGATCATAGGCAACCATATACCGTCACACAACTGTTTAGCTTGGTACTAAAGTGGCTAGACTAACATTTGCTCGCAGAAATTTATTTTTCAATTTTGACAATGTTAATGTTTAAACCAAAACATGTAATATAACAAAATAGAGCCAGAATATGCCTGAGTGATCTAGACTTGCTATACTTTAGAAGATTTGGTTGGTAGTCAATTGAATATTTTTGGTTTAGGGTCATGATGACAGATTATAAAATGTCCCCAATATTTCCGGTATAAACACAAATTATTATTTGACATGGAGACATTCAAAATAAATATCATGTGTATCTGGTCTACTTTTACATTTGTGTATTTCAATACGAAAAACAATGAATTAAATACATGATCGAATGGTTTGAATGACATCTTGTTGCACAGGATCTTGACATTATCAATAATGCGCTATAAACTTTGTTGGATTTTCAGAGAAAAGCATACCGAACTACGAGTTGTAAGGAACATTAATTTTAAAGAGGCTGTAGCACGTTTTTAGGGGGAATATAAGGTGATGTCAGGAAAATGAAAATAAATGGGTCCAATTGAAAGACAATGTATTTAAACTAAATGGGGCAGTAATAATTCAAATATATAACATAAAGTTTAGCCATGCGATTTCTTTTTCTTACACAAAATGAATTAAAGGTGTTCACAAAAAATGGCCGCCAATGGATTTTATGTGAATCTTCATACTTTGTCCTCTGACTATGGATGGTTGGCTTGAGTAGTAAGATTTTTGACACTGTTAAAATTATACATTAAGCATTAACTAACGATTATCAGTGAACATTTTAAAATATAAAATAATCAAAAAACGTGCTACTGCCCCTTTAAAGGGGAAACAATGGTGGCGAACAGATTATATATCATAGGACATAATGTCGTGACTGCGAAGGTTTATTATTGATCAGAGATAAATGCTTTTGCAAGCATTATTTTTATTTGCAGTTTATTCAATGATTCTAGGTCACGATCGAATTATCGGAGCACCTACATTGATCGAATTGTTGGGATGTCGAATTGATGGAGAAATACGCACTGCCACAAAACTGCTAAGGCTTTGTGATAGTACAAAAATCAAATTTTATCAACTGCATAAGCTATGTATAAGCAATCGAATACATCATATTGCATCAACTTAAAAAATCTCATTACATTACTTCGGAAATTCACATTTTATCAACTGCAAACAAAACTATACAAAAAGCACACAAATTCACATTGTCCACCAACTGCAAAAACCATATATTAGATAAGATACATGTATATACGCTACACGCTACAGGATACTGTTGAGATACAGTGCGAGATAGATGACTAGCCACGATCAAACCACATTTGTCCCAAACATAAACACTTTAATGTTCTCGTAGAGCGAGCTACATCAACCTGTTCAATGTCAAATGTGATGTATTTCTACTGCAGACACTTTCAAAGGGGCAGTAGCACGTTTTAGGGGGAATATAACGTGATGTCAGGAAAATGAAAAATCATGGTTCCAATTGAAAGAAAATGCATTTAAACTAAATGGAGCAGTAATAATTCAAATATATAATGTAAAATTTAGCCATGCGATTCCTTTTTCTTACTCAAAATGAATTAAAGGTGTTCACAAAAAATGGCCGCCAATGGATTTTAGGTGGATCTTCATACTTTGTTCTCTGACTATGGAAGATTGGCTTGTGTAATGAGATTTTTACACTATCAAAATAATTGATTTAGCGTTAACGTACAATTATCAGTAAAAAATTTAAAATATAAAATTATCCAAAAACGTGCTACTGCCCCTTTAAAATACAATATACAATTCTGAAGCCGTAAACTTATATCACCTTTGTAGCACGTGTCTCTCGGGCAAGTGAATTTGAATTGAATGCGTTACATAATAAGTCCTTACATACTGCAAGCGTGTAACTAGAGATCAGAGCCAAAGCCAAACTTAACGAAATGAAAGGGTTGATTTAGTTGATTACAGGATTATGTAGCATAAAACAAGTAAAAGTGCTATATGCACAGAACAAATGTATCAAACTGGATATAGGTCAGAGACCAGAGAGAACTAATGTTCACACAGTATTAGAGGTTTGAAATGAGTATAACAATGGCAGATTATAACAAACATCGTAGAGTGAACGAATTGCATAAGCAGATTGTGCAAGTGCAGATATCGAAGGACAGCTACTGTAATAATGGTACCTTGGATAGAGATAACTCTTAAGATAAGATAAGGACTTTCAAGAAATAGCCTGCTTTATCAAATCAAACTTTTTAAACGATAGACGATGAAATGCCATATGCTATCAATGGATTTAACCCGCTATCGGCCCACAGTAGTGAAGAAGAGATTATTCACTAGATATAGCGAAAATAGCATGTTACCACTACTCAAAGGTTACACGTCATTGAGAATGGTCTGACCTAACGCATTCTCCTAAAACGTCACACTGTTACCGACGTGACGGACTCTATCAAGCCGTCCCTACATGAAAATGACCCTGTTTTGGTGAAATTGCAAGGGTAACATTACATAATACATAGATTGTCTGTCATTTCTTTACAGATAACAGTTTTACTTCAATTTGTCTTATAGAGAAGTGCGCTCCACGTTGTTACACCAAAATAACAAGAATTATGCATAGATAGTAATATCTGTCAATTTTGGACAAATACAATATTTATTAAATCTCTTGTTGTAGAAAAGTGCGCTACTCGTTGTTTCGCCAAAATTACAAGGATTATGCAATAGATAAAAGTCTGTCAATTTTTGACAATAGCCATATTTATATCATCCAGTAATGTAGACAAATGCACAATTCGTTGAAATTATAAACTCACTCTATGTGATAAAACATGGCGGTAGAAGTTAAAAAGGCAAATAACTTATTAGTATTTATGTTTTACGTCTTTGAAAGAATGATTGAGTGAGTGAGTGGATGAGGGGGCTGTGTAAGGTCTACAAAATCCAAAGAACTGTTATGTAACGTACATATCCATAATGTTAATAATGATTCATAACTTGTACTGCAACTGTCTGACATCTCAGCAACCCTTTAGTTGCACCAGTTATATCTGACATTAAATGTCACTTTATGAGATCATTGCGCCCTAAGATGTAATTTCAAGCAAGTTTTGCATGTTTGACATGCGTTATGTACTGTCTTGTCAATTGGATAATAACATAGTTTGAGCATATGAGATTTTTGTTACAACCGGATGCAAACAGATATGACGAGGGTAAATTAGTAAAATATTTGTTTAAATCTTTACATTTTTTTTCTGTCAGAGTGACCGATCGGTCTAAGATGCACATAAGCTTAATCTTCCTTGTTAAATTGTCGCTGTTTCTATATATTTCTATCCTTTAAAAATATTGTTTAAACAGTTTCTAATGCATGTCAATGGTTTGTTTACGACAACACACGGTATTTTTAATACATTGTTTATTTCCAAATGATGTTAGCATGTACATAATCAAAATAGTTATCTACGTACTTAAAACTCATCAAGCTTATAATATAATTCAAGTTTGATGCTTAGAACTTTTGATAAAACACAAAAACGCCACGTAAAGGTTAAACAGTAAAACGACGATGGTGTTAATGTGTATAATCAACAAACAATATGATATGAGGTTAAGATTTGCGATAAAACTGTTTCAAGCTTTTTCAGTTTACAGTTCACAAAGGACGTTTTTATAACACAAGCCCGAAGTACGCAAATATTTATGTCGTCACACTTATGTACGAGATAACGTCTAAAAGCGATTTGTCAACCCTGGCATCTTAAGCAAAAATGACATACGTGTCCCACAAACCCTGACACCGTACTTTCTACAATGAAGTAAAAATTATTCATAAGAAACAACTTATACATATAATCAAATGGTTTTCTCAGGTACGCGAACGTGTTGTAAACACACAAGAAATCACACATAAATCAACGGCTTATTTTCAACAGATGAAGTTTCACAATGTAATGAACTAAAAATGATTAAATCAAAAAAGGTAAGATGCCTACCTTACACCCACGGGACCCGAAGGTAGATGTCTCGTGTACCTACAAGTGTACCCCACAGCAAACCCTCTTCTCTTCCTGCACATGACATTACCGTTTATAATACAATAACAGTACCAGGGCCTAGCCAGATTGTACACTGCAATTCACAATAACGTTTCATGAAGTGGTTATAAACTTGAAAAAACTGATATCGTGTTCATTATGTTTTATCACTCGATCAATTTAACGACATTTTATTAATTAATCTGATTAATATAAAAAAATAAGATATCCCTAGCTTTTTTGGCAAGTACATTTTCCTTACATGTTTTAAATTATACATTTGGAGGCCTTTTAAAGGGGCAGTAGCACGTTTTTGGGGGGTATATAGGGTGATGTCACGAAAATGAAAATTAATGGTTCCAATTGAAAGACAATGCATTTAAACTAAGTGGAGCAGTAATAATTCAAACATAATATAACGTAAAGTTTAGCCATGCGATTCCTTTTTCTTACACAAAATGAATTAAAGGTGTTCACAAAAAATGGCCGCCAATTGAGTTTAGGTGAATCTTCATACTTTGTCCTCTGACTATGGATTATTGACTTGTGTAATGAGATTTTTGACACTGTCAAAATGATACATTTAACATTAACTAACACTTATCAGTGACAAATTCAAAATATAAAATTATCAAAAAACGTGCTACTGCCCTTTTAAGACTAACATTGCATCTATTAATCACATCAATAATCATTAAAACATGAAATATTCCGTACCACTTGGAGAAAGTAATAAAAATATCACTTTTGTACAAAAAGATTTCTGTTACGTTTTGTATTTATTAGATGCAAAATTATGTCTTCTGTTAAATGCGTGCAAAAATACTTGTTCTGTTAAATTCGTCAACTTAAATTTTGTATTATCATATATTAAATGTTAAAAAACACAAATAAATCTATATCTGCTATATCTGCTATAGATTGATATAGACTTTTTGAAAGGAACAGGATCATGTTTATGGGGAAACATATTTCTCCAACTTTCTCAAGGAATATCAGATTGTCGGCTAATCAGCTTCAGCTGATCAAACATCACATTACTCAATCCGATTATCCGTAGGAATTATCAAGTATCAAGCGAAAACTGTTGGCGTCCATTTTTGTGTGAACATCTTTATGAAGAATGGGTTTTATGTAGCGTCATCGACACATAGAAAGTTCCTTTTAAAATGCAAGTTTTTATTTTGAAAATTTGCAATCGATAACACTTGTTTTGTGAATTTATTATATTTACCCTTATCACGTTCTTATTAAGGTCATTGTACATGAACACGTACTTTAGAAGTTTAACGGTAGACTTGCTCGACCAGTCTGTCCCATCTCAGGTGTGAAGTCAAGCACGGAAATGTTCATCTCGTAGTACAGCAATGTTAGTTAGCTTTGTAATAGTTGAAGCTTGGGTTAATGGGGGATCTCCTTGAAAAGCATTCAATACCACATTGGAAGGTGAGAGCGCCCTGTCGAGAATAGACCTTTAGTTTGTATTGTATTTAACTACCATGGGCTGTGCAGGTACTTGAAAATCGTCAACATGACCCTGAGACTTTTAACAAAATGAACATTTATCATTCTTCACTCTGAATAGGGACAAACTATCTTTTGGAACGCTATTGCAATGGGGATAAAAACTTAGATATCAAGCCACACAGCATGCAAAGTGACTCAATCTTGAATGCATGAATAGTTCAATAGAGTTTTTCTTACTTTCTGTATAAAACATGTATGCATTATTCAACAGAGTAATACAAATTGTTACATTGAGACTAGCAGTGAAATGTAGCGTTTTAGGGCCTCTCAATAGTTTAACCTTGAGTTATACTCAACTTGTATTAATACCTATCTTTCTCTGTACATATATTAAAGCCAAGCTTCTCTCCACTTGGACATGTATTGTCGAAAAGAATGTCTTAAAAACAGCCGAAGTCAAGCCCCTTTCGCTACACTTATGAACTCGATCGTCGAATTAATAATTGTTAATATCATTACCAAATGGAAGTGGAAACAATTAATCACATTTTATGGGATTGTGAACCTATTTTTACATTATGGAACGAAATATAATCATTGGTCAACATTACATTACTACTTTGAAAGTAAATCGGCCACCTTCTAAATTTGTACATATGAACTATGAATGTATGTTTCTTTACATTGTAAATGCCTGTAATACAAAATATGCGGGGGGGGGGGGGGGGGGGGGGGGGAGTGTGGAGGAAAATAGAATATGAAAAATGAAACACTAATTCTGTTTCGGACATATTGTTTTTAGGTATGCTTTCATGTTAGACATTGACGCTATTATAAAACAATACGAAGAAATTGCGTACCACTGTGGTATTCCTACTATCACCGTGGATCATATCAGATTGAGGAGAGCGGGGTCAATTTTAACAATTTTTACTTGATTTGGTCGAATTTGCTTCATATGTCTCGGGCAAAGCATGAATAACCCAGTACTTGTCATTTTGGGTTCTTTCACTTGCAGTTGTGAAGTTATAATCATTTCAATAATGGTACCCTAAGTGTTACAATTGACCCCGCGCTCTACTATGTTTCGAAATTAAAGAAGTTACAATTTGTTGTCATGTGAACCGGTTTTTAAATCGCAACGGTCGTAATTTGCATATTTTGAAAGAAGTTCGTATAAGAGCTTTTACGTGTTTTAGTAAAGTTTTATTCCACATTGGTCCCGACTAATTTTTTATTTTCGATCAAATGAGCCTTTTTAGGAGAAGGTCGCATGACATATCGTGAACTTGAAATATTGATATTACTGTTACACCGATACATACAAAAACATGAAGGTCAAAAAGTTTCAATTCCTATGTAAATGTATTTATAATCCGTTATTGTCCGGACTACAATGTCGCACTATAATATGATAGTCTCGAATTATTATCAAGTGAATTCCATACATGTATCTACATATGCATATTAATATAAATGAAAAAAGAAAAAAAATGAAATTAGATAAATAAATTTTTTTATATCCATGTTAACAAAGGTTACATCATATGTTGAATAAAACCTTCTCGTCCTTTGTTGTATTTTGAAGATGTTTCCGTGTTCGTTAAACCTTCTGCATTCACTTCATACACCAAGGCAATCAATTTTAGAGAGCGAAGTGCGAGTAAAATCCTTCATGCCGTCGCATGTTCTGTCACTTATATAATTGGTGCTTGTTAACAATGTTTAAACAACAGGAAACTGGCAATAATCATTATTCAAAAGTATACGACTTATAGAAAATTATGTCCCCTTTCCTTTACAATAAAGTGCCTTATTTATACTAAGGAGTGGATGTTGTTACCTATATGCCATATACTTTTAGATATTGATTATTGTCAATTTCCTGTGGTTTATCCTCCTACCGATAAGTTATTTACCTAAACGTCTCTGTCAGTATTAACGTTGGTTTCAATTTAGCATCTCATTCTAGTGACATTATGCTGATGTGTCGTAATTTTGTGACTCTTTTTGTAAAACTTCCATAAACGACTATGTAAGCATATCCCCGATAACCCAGAGTCAACATTCTATATTATGGATAAGACATGGTCCGTGGGAATTATCAATAATAAAGAATGTTTGCCCGATGGATTTGCCCACGGGCAAATCTCGAGGGCAAACATCCTTTATTATTGATAATTCCCATGGACCATGTCTTATCTATTTTATAAACAACCAACTAGTTATAATAACATTGGTATGACCGATAGCGTGAAAGGATTGAAAATAAAAGAGGCGGCCGTAAAATATTTTAAAAAAAAACAAAAAAAACTAAGACCCTTGTTATAAGAGGACCTAACAAAAAGCCCTCTGTCAGCGCTGTCATAATAGCTCATTAATAACATCGTTCCGAAATAATTATTTGAAGAGGGATATATTATAATGATATCCTGCCTAGCAGGGCGAGTATGTTGATAATTACCTGCATCCGAGCATTCTCTCCCCACAGAGGCAGCTCAGTCATACCCGAGTTAGCCTCTGTTCTATTACGGCTAATACATGGGATAGAAAGGTAGAAATCTGATTGGAGGCACTCGAAGTTAGTTGTGCAATCAGCGACGCCGTTTCAAAAGTGGTCATTCGCAAAACCTCGGCTATTTCCGTGTCGTTCGGCAAAGCTTTCGTTGACATTTAACATCCAGGGGAGATAATTCTTCCTTCTACAAAACATCGCTTTTTATGCCTTCTCATTAGTTTTTATTTGGTCAATTAGTAAAATAAAATTTATCATAAAACAAATAATAATTTACACAATTATAAATCAGTATCTTTCTAATGAAAAACCCTATCAATATCTAATTTAAAATATTTTCCCTCTCACACTATTAATGTAAATAAGCATACAGGCATGATACTTTCAATTCCTTAAGTCGTGGATATCCAAACTTTTTGCATCGGCTGCAAATAAGGGAGATATGTAAGTTTTTGCCGCTAGGGCAATCTGCCGGAACCCAAGGATCTTGACGTAATAGAACAGAGGCTAACTCGGGTATGACTGAGCTGCCTCTGTTGGGAGAGAATGGCATCCGAGGGACATTACTCGAATAAGGAAATTGAGATATATATATAAAGACCTCAGAGAACAATGGATTACAATATTCATTTGTAAATCGAAAAGTCTGCAAACCTCGCAGTAACTTTAAATTATTACGAATTTGTATTAACATTATTGTCTTTTTAATAAATCGTAAACAGGTTCATAGATCAATTTTATTTCATTCATTTCCATACCAAACAAATCATTCGCAGCTGTTAAAGACTGATAAACTGTTGATGATGGTTAGAACTTGTATTGCATTTTTAAAACCTCTTCATAGACTTTTTCAAACTGCCTGTTTTGTTCCTCCGTGAACCAGTTCTTCCATTCGTCAGCTTTACCTACAACATAGATATAGGACGTCAGGGAGTTAAAGGGGCAGTAGCACGTTTTTAGGAGGAATATAAGGTGATGTCAGAAAAATGAAAATTAATGGTTCCAATTGAAAGACAATGTATTTTAAATAAATGGAGCATTAATAATTCAAATATATAATGTAAAGTTTAGCCATGCGATTCCTTTTTCTTACACAAAATGAATTAAAGGTGTTCACATAAAATGGCCGCCAATGGATTTCATGTGAATCTTCATACTTTGTCCTCTGACTATGGGTGATTGACTTGTATAATGAGATTTTTGAAACTGTCAAAATAATACATTTAGCGTTTTTAGTCAATTATCAGTGAAAATTTTAAATTTTTAAATTATCAAAAAACGTGCTACTGCCCCTTTAAAAGGAGCCCATGACCTACTATTCGGGTAAAAGTAACAAATAGAAGCTCATGGGCTTCTATTGTATCGAAATGTGGCAGATGAACATGAATGTTACCGTCAATATTTCTTCCGGATTTGACATGACGAATATTATCAGTTACACGTATATGCTGTGATAGACGTAATTGCCGTGCCAAGTTTAAAGCCATTTTGGAGCCATTGGTTCTGTAGCTCATCAGGCTTTACGTGTGCTTTAGGGTGTGGCCAAAGTGGTTCCCCCTTAGTAGGGGCCACAGGGTTAAAACATCTACAATTAATTATCCTTACTAGTCAATGAGTCTGTACACAAAGTTACAGCTTTCTACAGCTTTGAACCAAACTCTCCAAGAATTACTCTCACAAAAGAAAGATTTTGGGAATTTTTATGATAACCTTATTTCTGATGACACACCACTTAAAGTTTGTCAAAGTGGGTGAGACAACTGAATTTAGATATTTCATGGAATGATGTGTTTAAGAAATATAGAAATTGTACTAAGGAATTTAGACTTTCAATATAGATTCATTAATAGAGCAATTAACACTAGAAAAGAGCTGATGCAAATGAAAATAAAAGATACAAATATATGCTCATGTTGTGGTACTGAATCTAAAAACCGTGAGCATGTTTTCATTAAATGTACACTTGAACATGAATTTTGGACAAAGGTTGAAAACTTTATGACTCCTCATATTCCATACTGCAAATTGATATTATCTCTGATCTTGATATTCTCTTTTGCAACAGCCCGATCAGTCTTTTAGTTTCACCCATTATTCTATTAGCCAAATAATACATGCATATCACAGTGTCAAACAGAATAAATGATCAATTGACAGTTTTGTAAATATTATCAAGGTTGTTGTTAAAGTTGAAAAGAGTATTGCATGTAAAAATAATGCTTTACCTTCATTTCATGCCAAATGGAAAACCTTTATCAATGTGTTGTGATTACATATTCTGTACCCATGTAGCTAATATTTTAAGGGCGCTTCATCATATAACACTGTAATACTTGACTTGACTTAAATGTATACCTGCTGAATTGAATTGAATAAAACATATTTGGAAGAAAAAAGGTTACAGCTTTCTAGGCCTTATGCTTCTGGAGAAGAAGATGAAAATAGGTTTTAAGGGTGTGTAATCCTCACTAGCCAAGGAGTCTGTACACAAAGTTTCAACTTTCTAGGCCTTATGCTTCTGGAAAAGAAGATGAAAATAGGTTTATAGGGCGTGGCCCCTGATGCCCTTATTAGGAACAACAGGGCCACCAAAACTACAATTTAAGTAACAGCTCTCTGGGCCTTATGTTTCTGGAGAAGAAGTCGAAAAAAAAGTTTAAGGACGGATGTACGGACGGACGAACGGACGCCACCCATGCCATGCATAAGCCAATCGAGCCTTACAGGCCAGATGAGCTAAAATCGAAACGATACCAATTGCAGAGAAACATGCACATTAATAGACTACATCATCACGAAATAGTTAAACGCAACGAGAGATAGGAAAATTGAATCATTCAAACGACGACCAGCAACTTAAACAAGCGACGGCGCAAAGGAACTTTAATTGATTAATTGATTCGAATAGACCCGCTCATAAAATCTTTAGACTGAAAATTTAGCAATATGAGATGTAAAAGAAACTCGCTCTCGCTCGGGTCATACACATATTCAAAGATAACTTCTTTAGCCTAAAAAGTGAGCATATGAAATGTATAGAACTCGCTCTTGCTCGGGTAATACACATATTCACAGATAAACTCTTTATACTCGAAAGTGAGCAATGTAAATTGATAAGAACTCGCTTTCGCTCGGTTGATAACACTCTTCACATTTTCACATATTGCTTTGGTACACATCTATATTTTTCACCTTTCCTGTACATGCCCTGCTGTTGACCGCTATGCCAGGAAGTGACGTCATGCTGACAGTGTTGAGATGCCGTCTTCTGTTTGCTGAAACTGCACGCCTCTCGAATCTCGTCCGCTCTCTCCCTGCTCACTGGGTGCTCCAGGAACTCGGATAGGTGCTGGATAGTTGGGATAGGGTTCTGCGGAGATTATGGTAAGATATTGGATGTGTGTTCGATAGTTCGATAGGTGCTGGATAGTTGGGATAGGGTTCTGCGGAGATTATGGTAAGATATTGGATGTGTGTTCGATAGTTCGATAGGTGCTGGATAGTTGGGATAGGGTTCTGCGGAGATTATGGTAAGATATTGGACATGTGTTCGATAGTTCGATAGGTGCTGGATAGTTGGGATAGGGTTCTGCGGAGATTATTGTAAGATATTGGACATGTGTTCGATAGTTCGATAGGTGCTGGATAGTTGGGATAGGGTTCTGCGGAGATTATTGTAAGATATTGGACATGTGTTCGATAGTTCGATAGGTGCTGGATAGTTGGGATAGGGTTCTGCGGAGATTATGTTTAGATGTAAATTTGCTAGATGTAGTATTGATGTTGGATGTGTGTTCGATAGTTCGATAGGTGCTGGATAGTTGGGACAGGGTTCTGCGGAGATTATTGTAAGAAGTAAATTGGCTAGGTGTTACATTGATATTGGACATGTGTTCGATAGTTCGATAGGTGCTGGATAGTTGAGGTCGGGTTCTGCAGATATTATTGTAAGAGGTAAATTGGCTAGGTGTTGCATAGATGTTAGATATGTGTTCACTAGTTCGATAGGTGCTGGATAGTTGAGGTCGGGTTCTGAAAGACGTGAATGGGCTAGATATTGCATAAATGTTGGATGTGTGTTCAATAGTTCGATAGGTGTTGAATAGTTGAGATTCGGTTCGGCAGAGATTATTGTAAGAGGTAAATTGGCTAGGTGTTGCGTGGATGTTGGATGTGTGTTCGATAGTTCGATAGGTGCATTCCTAAACTAACGTCCTGAATATGTATTTGAATGTTACTTATATCCCCTGCTTGATCACCTTTATCATATCTTCATACTGGACTCGGTGGATAGGGTGCTCAGTGTAGTGACTCTGCCAGTCTCGCGTGTGTTCGAACCACGACCCGTAAGGAACTGCAATGGTTGAAATTTGATACATATTTATTATCATCTTTCACGTAATTCTTAAAATACACCAGTCAACAAAATAAATACCAATATATGCGCGCATGGTAAAAAGTTTCTTTTTTATTTAAAAAACTGACACTTTGGAATCAAATACTGAAAGCGATGGAGGTTTTGTTATGAGTTTTGATGTAAGAAACCCAGTTGGGGGTCAAAGTTAAAAATGAATTATTATTTTTTTAATGATTATTAGGTAATATTTCTAGTAGTTTATAAATTTATAAAGACATTTCCCAAAAAGCTATGATGAAAATGCCCATTATAACAAATATATCAATTTCAGTCTGAGCCTCAAAGGTCACTTAATTCTGGACTTCATAGGCCAATATCATAATTACATAAAGCAAGTATTAACAAGTGTCTATTTTGACGACATGGAAATGTCAAATGGTCAATACGGAATTGTCAATTTACTATTATCATGGGCTATTCGAAACAAAACCCAAAGAAAGATCTTGACTAAGGCCTTACTAAAACAAACATCTACTGCTAAGCGTACTGGACATTTCTAGAATGTACATAATGCGCTATAGAATTTCAAGGCATATGATTATCATCATCAAAAAGGTTAATAAAATGTCATATGTTCTTTTATGAACACTCCGCAAGTTGTATTAAACCAAATAAGTGATATATAAAGATGATGACTTACAAATTACATAATTACATAAATAACATATTTGATAAACAAATTGAATCTTCATCTCTCATAACTGCCAATGAAAGACGTAAACCTTCCTAACCTCCTGATATAACAATTGCCTGGGTTTCTCCTATAAAGAAAGAAAACGAATTTTAACACGACAAAAGAAAAAGTAAATGAACTTAAAGCTTGAACCAAAGAAAGTAACCTTGACCTTGGTGGAATAGTGAGAGATGAACTCTGAACTTGACCTTACAAAATACGAAATGAACTCTGAACTAGTCTTGATAGAAAATAAAATTAACTATGACTTTGGTGTTGTAGAGTAAGAAATGACATCTGGACTTGACCCTACAAAACAATTGGACTCTTATCTTGACCTTGAAGAAAACCAATTGAACACTCACCTTGACCTAAATGAAAACCAATTGACCACTCACCCTGACCTAAATGAAAACAAATTGAACACTTACCTTGACCTAAATGAAAAGTTAACCAATTGAACACTCACCTTTACCTAAATGAAAACCAATTGAACACTCACCTTGACCTAAATGAAAACAAATTGTACACTCACCTTGACCTAAAGGAAAACAAATTGAACACTCACTTTGACCTAAATGAAAACCAATTGAACACTCACCTTGACCTAAATGAAAACCAATTGAACACTCACCTTGACCTAAATGAAAACAAATTGAACACTCACCTTTACCTAAAGGAAAACAAATTGAACACTCACCTTGACCTAAATGAAAACAAACTAAACACTCACCTTGACCTAAAACAAATTGAACACTCACCTTGACCTAAATGAAAACCAATTGAACACTCACCTTGACCTAAATGAAAACCAATTGAACACTCACCTTGACCTAAATGAAAACAAATTGAACACTCACCTTTACCTAAAGGAAAACAAATTGAACACTCACCTTGACCTAAATGAAAACAAACTAAACACTCACCTTGACCTAAAACAAATTGAACACTCACCTTGACCTAAATGAAAACCAATTGAACACTCACCTTGACCTAAATGAAAACCAATTGAACACTCACCTTGACCTAAATGAAAACAAATTGAACACTCACCTTTACCTAAAGGAAAACAAATTGAACACTCACCTTGACCTAAATGAAAACAAACTAAACACTCACCTTGACCTAAAACAAATTGAACACTCACCTTGACCTAAATGAAAACCAATTGAACACTCACCTTGACCTAAATGAAAACCAATTGAACACTCACCTTGACCTAAAGGAAAACCAATTGAACACTCACCTTGACCGAAATGAAAAAAATTTGTAAACTCACCTTGACCTTGCAAGAAGAGGTCAAGAAAGTCCGGCCAAGTGCCATTGTAGTCCTCCAACCTGACCGGCTTGTTGTACCTGTTGACCTCTTTTATTCCAACCAGCATGTTGTAGAATGAGACAGCGATTGATTTCGGGTTCCTACACACGTGGACAATCTTCGTCTTCTTGTCCGTCATTCCAGAAGGAAGCACGTCGTATCGTCCATTGGATCCGAAAACTCTTGGAGAGGGCAGAGATTCAAAATGTTCCATTGGCCTGAACTCGAGAAAGTTGGTGCCAGTGAGATGTTCCCTGTACCGGACATCACCATTCACGATCATACTGACCATCTCCCATAGCCAATGGTTGCCTGGTATAAGGAAAGGGGCGGGGTCAATTTATTTCACTATCCCTTTATTTCATTTTGTAGTCACAATATATATACAATAATGACCGAAAATGTTCTTCATTATATACATAGTTGTCAAGTCGATCGGACATTTAAGGTTTGTGGTTTTCAAATACATTTCAATATTGATTGTCATTTGTGGATAAACAATATATGAAAAGACTGTTGCATGAAGACCAGAAGGAGATACATTTATCGTATCTAGACGCTCCTTACTGACGTTGCAGGTGTTTTTTTTATTGATTTAAGGCCGTTTTCTGTTCCGACATTTACAGATATACATATCATGCTTAGTTGCAATGAAAATAGACAGGGTAATATGTAAGAAGAAACCTTTGACGCGACATAAGTTACAGGATTGAAACATACTTAATTCTAACTAACTTAGAAAAGCCTTCAACTTCAATCAATTTTATTTCCAGGCACTTATCAGTTTTATGTATATTTCCTGATTTTGGTTATTTTTTGTTTATTTATATAAACATGAAATTAAAGTGATGCAAATTTATGAACAAAAAATCCAACTATTTTCTGACCTGATTTCGGATACCCGCACACTAAAACATCATTATATCGTATCGCCATGTTCTTCATCCGGGTCATGTGCTCAGCGAACGAGATGGGTAGCTTTCCTCTATAGTAAGGGATGCCTTGGTATGCGTTTACTACCATGAATTGTCCCCCTTTGTCGGTGAAACGGATGCTGTCGGCCATCTTGGAAAAATCTGCAAAATTTGTATTAAATAGTTTTTTTGGGAAAATGAAGACCACTATTGTTTTGATTTTTAAGAAACGCTAATACAATTAGGGTCTCTTTAAGTATCTTATTACGAAAACGTGAAACATTTTATTGTCCCTAAGTACTCAAATTCGAATTCTGTTAGAAAGAACCTTCCAACCTCTGAAAGGGGAAGTAGCACGTTTTTTGATAATTTTATATTTTACAGTTTTCACTTATAATTGTAAGTTAATGCTAAATGTATTATTTTGACAGTGTCAAAAATCTCATAACACAAATCAATCATTCATTGTCAGAGTACAAAGTATAAAGATTCACATAACATCCATTAGCGGCCATGTTGTGTGAACACCTTTAATTCATTTTGTGTAAGACATAGGAATCGCATGGCTAAACTTTACATATATATACATATTTACATATATTTGAAGTATTACTGCTCCTTTTAGTTTAGATACATTGTCTTTCAATTGGAACGATTACTTTTCAATTACCTGACATCACCTTATATTCCCCCTTAAATGTGCTACTGCCCCTTTAAAGAGAAAGCAACATGAAATATGTTGGCAAAAAAAACATGATATCACAAGCATCCAAAACCCTTTGTTAAACCATACAAGCACACAAAAGTACATACATATATAGGACAAATTTCCTCGGTCAGTGAAGAGAAAGTCTGTCCAGAAATGGGCTGGAGTAGAAGCGACGATAACATTAATATGGTAATTACGATAGGTCATAACGTAAATGGGCAATCACACTCATTTTACGCCACGGGATATGTAGGACAGTGACCTATATACCGTTGTGAGAAAGTACTGGTCATTGTAAGGAAGTAATGGTCATTGCCAAACAGTACTGGTCAAGGTGAGGTCAAGCAGAAACCAGGGGGGCTTCAGGGAGTTAAGTTGCCTCTTTTGAATATTTTTCAAAATCACCCGTAGAAATAGGTTACCCCATTGTGATCCCGTTCCCTTTCACAATCCGTGACCCCTTTCTTATTTCCCAAGTTTTAAAATTTTCTATTTCCGTCTTTTTTACACTCTGATACAACTGTAACCAATGTTGAGTGGATTTTTAACCGTTCAACTTCTTGTATGATAATGTGGAAACATAGATCGAGAGTTTCATATTAAGATCGAGAGTTTCATATTTGTTTATACTGTCTGACGAAATAAGGGGCAGTAGCACGTTTTTAGGGGTAATATAAGGTGATTTCAGGTAAATGAAAATTAATGGTTCCAATTTAAAGTCAATGTATATAAACTAAATGAAGCAGTAATAATTCAAATATATGATGTAAAGTTTAGTCATGCGATTCCTTTTCTAACACAAACTGAATAAAAAAAAATTCATACAAAATGGCCGCCAATTGATTTTATGTGAATCCTTTTAACTTTGCTGTCTGACTATGACACAATCAAAATAATACATTAAGCATCAACGTACATTTATCAGTGAAAATTAGAAGATATAAAATTTTCAAAAAACGTGCGACGGCCCCTTTTAGACCTCTCGATCTTAAGTTGTTTAGATTGGGTGAGACTAGCTAAGCTATTAAACCCTCCGAACTAACTTCGTGTAAATGGCATGGTTGAGTACAAAATTATATCTCTAACAAATCTAACAAACAGCTGCCTTTTTGTCAAATACTACTTGGATTTGATAGTTGTCCCTTATATAACACTGCTACGCAGAGGAACAAACAGCCACTTGCCATATGGTGTGAAGTGATATAAAAAGCAAGAGTTTCTGCATAACAGTTTCTCTATTGTGAAATTACGTCGTTTAGGAACATATCAATTGATGAATGGGTAAACATATACTGCGAAACAATTATTCACTGAACAGAAGCCGTTATAAAAAAAACTCTTTCTATTCTATCATTCTTTTCCCACATATCAAGTCATGAAATGTTGATACAGCCTCTGTTCCATTACGCCGAAATCCGTCGGAAAAATTGCACCACAATCCCTTTGAATTTCTTTATCAAATCACAACGCTTCTTGCATGGAAGGGTGGTTCATATCACAATGCCTTTGACATGATTCAGTAGCCAATAAGATGATTTAAGAACAGCGTGATTGTCTCCAATCAGGCTTCTCCCATTCTATCCCACAAACTCGGCGCAATAGAATAGAGACTGTATCAACATTTCATGACTTGATCTGCCTCTGTGGTGAAGAGAATGCTATTCTATATACCTTTATAATTTTGTTTCTTACCTTTGCCTCCTCTCAAGTTGCATGAAGAAGTAACCCCTGTCGTATCCCCAACCTCATTCCCACCAGCAGTTTTATGCTCCATTTATCCATTTATTCCACCATGACCATCAACTTCACACATATCACAGCATGTGAAATGTGAAATAAAAACCAAAACTGTCAGAAATTTCAGTCCATCGCCTTTATATGAAGATATAATCCATATGCCCTTTATGTAAAGATATAATCTTTATATGAAGATATTATCAATATAATAGTAATGGAGGTATAATTTTCATTGTATACAACTAAAATTAGCATAATTATAGAACTAATTCAAAATGAAATGGTAAAACATCATGAAATATGCAAATTTACAACTTTCAATATACATATTATTTGAGATAAATTTTATCACTTATATTCATTTCAATATCACACATGTATTGACATTATGATAGTTTAAACAGTATGATAATTTCACATTGGTTTACCGGTATGGTTATACGTAACCGAAGTCTTTTACACTAACTTAATCCATACGATTATATAAAAATTAATCATATGTAGAGTTAATCGAAACAAACCGGCATTTAGCATATATCAAAAACGTAATTTAAAAAAAAGTAAAAACTTTAATTAAAGTATTCAACTTTGACCTATAAGCGTAATTTGTTTCTGTAATGATATCAGGAGCCCTAAACAAGTATTCACAGATCGCGAATATCTCTATTCAACAACAACGCTTAGTGAAGATTAATATACATACAAATGGTTACGGTTTGATTATAACTAACATACACAGGTACGCAACACAATGTAAGCAAGTATTAACTATTGATGCATTTACCACATCCTGAGAGGAAATTTTAATTACAAATAATCAATAGACGGCCTTCAGACTAAGGTTTGATCAGACAGCTGTTGACTTATAATTTGAATAGAGTCCAAAAGCATATTTGCTTATCTAACACATACACAAACTGTAAATATTAATCATGAATCACTTTATCCTTATAGAGTTTGCATGGTCACCTCTATATTTGTTTATCATTTGGAACACATCATAAGTGTTTATACTTCATATAAAGAAGCCATAATTGAAATTTCTATAAGTAGGTCGCCGACTGGGCTAAGATTTTATTTAAAACATATTTAATTAATCAGAAAAGATAGGTTACAAGTTATACAACCCTCTCCCTAACATGTACATTTAATATAACTTACAATCCTTATACAAGATGGACAGAAGAGAACAGTGGTGTAGTAATTAAACGAACCTTTTCGTTTGACAAATGTAGGTTTGTACAATTTTAGATAAGCTCTGGTTTATATGAATAGAAAGATCTGCATTGTCATGTAAGTTATTTTCAAATAGGTAACTTGGTAAAAAAACTTTATCGTCATAGTTTGACACAATCAAAAGTAAATGATTCTCAAAGAGTTAAAGAAGAACCTCTCTTGGTATTAGAAATTAACATCATTGTTTGTACGAAGACTCTGAAATGTTTATGCTTGCCCCATATCTTAAGATGCGCATTTCGAAGTCAGAGCTCCGCCAAAATTAAAGAAATATACATCAATGTTTGTTCAAAAAACACTCTGAAATGTTTATGCTTGCCCCATATCTTAAGATACTCATTTCGAAGTCAGAGCTTCGCCAAAATTAAAGAAATTAACATCATTGTTTGTACGACAGACACTCTGTTTATGCTTGGCTCATATCCTAAAAGCTCTTTCCGAAGCCAGAGCTTCGCAACAAGTAAAGAAATTAACATCATTGTTTGTACGACAGATACAGTCAAAAGTATATGCTTGACTCATATCTTAAGATACTCATCTCGAAGACAGAGCTTCACAAAATTAAAGAAAGGTACATCATTGTTTCATATACTTTTCATAAAAAAAAATATATATAAGCAGTATATTTGTGAAACCTTTAAGATCAAAGCATACCTGATCATGTATTTAGACGACCTTGACCTTGCCTCTATCTCTTCAACACCTTCTCAATGGTAAATGCAAATAGCATATGGACATGTTCTGCATAAATCGGCTTTAATGCACATAACACAGCATTAGCAGATTTCATAAAACATAGACGTTAAATTTGAACTGGTGATTTTAGGTTGAATACTAGTATTCATGTAAATAGTACGGTTGATTTGGTCACAAATAAAGGTACTGTTCGATTTAACTACTAAAACATAACTAATAATGATGTATGTCTCGCTTTTGATATACCATATGATATGTTTTGAATGAATGTTTTAATGGTCGGAGTTTTGGCATGCAGGTGAGGTGATATGGGGTTTAACGCCGCCTTCAAGATTATTTCACTTATATCTCGGCTGCTAGTATTATTGCAGGGGAAAAGCATGCACCACCATTGTGGCTATGCATTCCGGTGAAACCTGCGAAAATCGGCTGGAACTAGCGAACAATGGGTGGTACTGCCCTGAAACCATACTAATACCACAAAGAGTGTCTGAATATTGACATAAAGTATTAAATGTAAAACTAGATTACTAAGTTATCACATATATGAACACATCTAAGATTATGACCATATTTACGAAATATATTCATGAAAGGCATAAAGCCTATTTATGATTAAATTATTCAATGATTGTTTGGCATAATATGTTGAAAATTAATATTTCGAAAACTCTCGAATTATGTTATTTTATTAATACTATGGCAACAAAAGCCCTAAAACATATCGTACATTGTATATAGATTAATAAAGGACATAAAAGGCTTTCCTTTCTTGGCAATTTTTCGTTTAAATTTTGGAGTTGACATGACAGCAGACCTGGGGGTATGAGTCGGGGGACTTTGGGACCCCAACAATAGCGTGTGAGTGGGTCAGTAGGGCAGCTGATGACTAATTCGGACCAAAGAATGGACAGAACACGCGATCGCTGTGACGCGAACTTCGAGCCATTGTACTCAACTGAAGTTCTTCTTAACACGCACTAAAGCTGATGCAACTCTGTGATTGCTTTGTTAAATGGGGTGAGGATTTGCAATCGTGAAACAGCAACCGCACTTAGTCTAACACTGAGACTGTAGTTAATATTTTTTACATTAACAAAACCTCTAAATAGTATAATACACTGTATATCATATCAAAAAATGTTAACGAATTTTCTTACAAATTTGGAAGGATATACCTTCATGATGTTTTTTCATTAACACAACCTTTAAAATAGTATAATATATCCTATTAAAAAGTTTGACAAATTTTCTCACAAATTCTGAAATATATACCTTAATGATGTTTGCTCAAAAAAATGTGTCATAACATGTTTACATTCGTACTAAAAAGTCTTTATTAGTGGATTCATTTACCCAACAAAAACAACATGAATGAATATTTTCCCTTAACATTTATGTAGATAAACTCATGCCAAATAATGGGTTTGATTAACATCCACTTGTGATTAATGTATTTTCCATTTGGATATTCAAGCTAATAAATACTAATGACTCCGTCCTTTCCTAGTAAGGTGAAGGTCATAATCATACCTTCTCAATCATCAATAATTCACAGAAAATCAAATTTAGATTTATCTTCTTTTGGGTTTGTTTATCAAAATTTTTTATTTCTGTTAAATTGACCTTCAAAACAAAAAGTAGTCCTTTGAAATAAAAATTTACAGAAGGAAAGTTACAATGATTTTAACACATATATATTTAGTTTTTCAATTCGAGACTTTTATTTAATTTGAAATGAATTATGTCTAGCCTTAAAATCCAAAATTTAACATTCTTTACTGCATACTCAACCTCAACAATAGGCGAATTAATAACAATTGTTTTCGTTCCTATAATTTTAAACATTGGCACTTAGAGTTTTTAAAATATTGAATAAAAGACTATTATACAGTCTATCTAGACTACGGAAGTATAGTTCATGCAATGTGCGTCAATAGTTTCCTCCTGTGAACAAGTGCAGCGAAACAAAACGGTCACGTGACTTGAATCATAACCGTATCGGAAGCGAAGAACATCATCAGGCAAATGAAACCCTAACTCGATGATCAGCAAACTTCTCCCCACTTCTACCAGTCGATTGCTCAGCATGTCGTGTTACTATTAATACACGTGCGTCTCAGCCATGTTTTTATTCAGCGTGCGCGTAGCATGCACGTGCTAGACTGGAGCTGTCAAAACGTTAGCGAAATGGACAACCTCACTTGATGGAACCTTGCTATACTTTAGAACGGTAGGTCATTGTTTGTTGCTCAGACATGGTTAATGAGCCTTGATTAGTAATTAACTCAACCTTGGAGCTTTGGAATGTGGCTTATTCTGATGTAGGCGTAGTTGGTATACCGTCTCAGTATTATTTTGGATCAATGGGCTTGTTTTGCATTGACGCTGTGTCGATAAGCTCTTGCTAATGAATGTTGACTTTTCTTTGTAATTTCGTAATGGTATAAAAACCTATAAATTCATATTGAAGACAGCTAACTTCGTTTAATGTGGGCTTAGATAGGCTACTGATCTGATATTGGTTTCATTCATTGGGCTGGCCTTTCTAAGACAGCTGTTCGTCTAAATCTGGGTTTTTGTTTATTATCCTTTGTGTGATGGTATTGGTCTGTCCGGTAGATCTTTGTATTCATTAGTAGCCTAAGCAAGTCTACTATAATTTGAAGCAGGAGGTCAAGGAAGGACAATTACAAATCTATCAAGGGCTTATATGGTTTTAAATTGATTTTATAAAACTGTAATTTTGATCTGGATATTATTCGTTACTCGGACATTAATCTGAAATAGGTCGAGTGTTTCATTGACACAGCTAGCTCATTTCAAAGATATTGACGAATGACCCCTTTAGTTTGGTCATTTTGACGCTTGGCTGATTTCTCTCAATGAAAGGGCTAGGCTTGCCGAATCTCTTTGTGAAGTAATATTTGTACTTCTATGTAGTGTTCAAGGAACGACGGATTGCAACTATAAACACGGCAAACATGTGTTACTTTGTTTGTTTACTTTCAACTGCATTGATTAATCATTGACTCGCCTTAACAACAAGCTGCTTTTTCAGGTAGAGGTCTAGACTTGCTAAAAGTCTGTTGTGGTGTATAACATGGTTATGTACTTGTTCCCTCGTTATTCTCAAATAAATTATGTTAAGATCAAATATAATGTTGTATAAGATATGAACGGACTTACTGACCTGCAAGTAAATTCGTTTGGTCTCATGCATATGTTCAGTCAGTATTTCACCAATTTCTTTCAAAATAATCATTATTTACCCAATGATTTATTAGATGACGTGTCTTTGTGGAGTTTGCTTTGTAAAAGTCAGTTGTAAATCAATTTGGTTAGGTGTCATGTATAATTTGAGTCGGTATTTGTTCAATTTCTTTCAAAACAATCCCATATTCATTCACCCGACGATATGGGATATGACGTTTCTTTGTAACGCCTGTCTTGTCAAAGTCTTTTATAATCAGTTGTAAATGAACGTTGCTAACCGTGTCATATTACCAGTCAGTCTTTATACTATGACTCATTCTCAAGTCTCTGATTATACTCCAATTTGATGTATTGTTACTGATATTGAAAAGAAATCTTGATTGAAGGATATTTATTTGCTTTATGACAATGGCTTGACTTGAGAAGTATTGCGAATTCGCCCGTGTAATGTGTAATGGATCAAACAATGTGTTTGATTGAAAGAGAAGGGAGAAGTCTGTTGGGACTGGGGTCTTTGAAGGAACTTTTATTAGATTTGATTTATAAGACTTCTCAGATTCGTTTGATCTTTTTTAATTTCAATTATAGTTTGGAAAGTTTGAATTAAGAATACCAAAATGTCTTCAATTTAACTTTTAAAACTATTTTAGTGGGTGATTTATACAGGCGAATCATGAAATACATACTTCATCTGTTTTACCTAGACTTGCACGAGTTCTCCTTTTACCTCTACTGTTCACTAGAGACTGAGAGAAATGAGATTTAGTAGTAAGAACAAATGAGATTATTTGGAAACTTGGAGAAATGTTTACTTTAGGTTATCTGAAGATTTTGTTCAATTTAAAAGTCCGCTTCGATTGTTGAGAATTACAACGGCGGTTTATTCAGAAAACCAAAACGCCATAGAGATTTACAGAGTATTGTGTAATGTAAAAGAGTAGTGGTCAATAATGCATCTTAGTATAATTTCTTTGTCAAAGAATGAATCAGTACTGTTATACTTTCACTTGTATTTTACGGGTCATTGACTGTTCAAAGCCTTCGGATTTGAATTTTAGTCTGTTATCTAGACTCAAAGGCGAAACATATTTAGATTAAACTTCTCGAGTCAAGAGAATGTTGGCAGCTCAAGTTGCCTCAGCTTTAGTTAAGTATTGTTCAGAGCTCTTGTTATCCTAATTTTATATCAAATATTATAGTTAATGAGACAAAATCCATTTGTCAGGGACTATACGTTAGTCTGATATAATTTCCTCAGTTTAGTTTTATTAAGAGCATTATAATAAATCGTATCTATGTTTTTGTCTTAAGATGTTGGTTCTACCCAAAGTACGTACATACTTCTGCCTTGAAGTTTTGTTAATTATTTTTACTTTACAAGTATCAGTTTTGCCATTATTATGTTTTAGCACGTAGAACTTGTGGGAGAATACCTTCATAGAGAATAAAAATAACATATTGCGTAAGCAAGTGTTTAAGATGGCTGAATATCTTCATTTTTGGTTTTGACTAAACAGGTTATAGAGGCTAATTTTCAAATTCAGATTTTGAGAGAACTTTTCCTGAGAGTCCAAATTGAAAGTTTCTAATGTTAGCAATAATGAGGACTTCTGCTATTTTAGTTACATGTATGCACTAGACCCGGCCTGTATATTTAAATAGTTTTAGCTCATTTGGCCTGCAAAGCCCGATGGGCTTGTGACATGGAATGGTGTCCTCCGTCCGTCCGTCCGTCCGTCCGTAACTTTGTGCATTTTCTCTCTTTTCCTCTCCAAAAACATAAGGCCTAGAAAGCTGAAACTTTGTGTACAGACTCCTTGGCTAATGGGGATCATAATTTTTAGCGTTTGTGGCCCTTTGGCCCCAAATAAGGGCCACATGGGCCACGCCTTTTAACATATTTTCATCTTTGTCTCCATAAGCCTAAGGCTTAGAAAGCTGAAACCTTGTGTATATACTCCTTGACTAGTGAGAATTTTAACTTATGATTTTGGTGACCCTATGGTCCCCTAAAAAGGATCACACCCCCAAACCTATTTTCTAATCTTTTTTCTCTAGAAGATTAAGGACTAGAAAGCTAAAGCCTTGTCTACAGACTCCTTATTGGGGTAAATTTAACATTTTGTGACCCTGTGGCCCCTTCGAAAGGGGGAACCACATTTGCCACACCCTAGCATAATTGGTATGAAGCCTAAATTATGAGCTACAGAGCCAATGGCTCTATTTTATTGAAAAAGCAGGAAACGTATGTTATTCCCTCTTGAGAGGAAGCATAACATAAAATCGAAACAATAATGAAAGGAAATGCCCGCATCATGAGTTGAGACTCGCCATCTCCTTCATAAGCAGTAAAACAATTTAAGGATGTACTAATCGATAACTTGCCGAAGCAGAACAGGCCACACAGCTGCCGTGCCTTTCACTCTCTCACGTCACACGATACCGCTATATCTGTCTGATTGTTTATTTCATCGTCAAGTAATTCAATTTCAATTACCGTATTCGGTGTAATGGACGCTAGGTGTATTTATGAACAAAATCACGTTTGCTCTATTTGGCTGCTAAAGGCAAGTTTAAAGTCAGATGTTTATTTTTTTCTGATTATCTGTATTCAGAATACATAGTCATGAACCTATTTAACTTATACTTATACGCGTTTAACTTATAAGTACCTTATATGATGTTTTTGACGTCCAAGCCTTTCAAATACTTTTTTTCACGGCCTTTAAATGCAAGCAAATATAGTCTAAGCGTTTATCGCTATTTCTGTCTGCTTGTCTGAAATGTGACCTTTGATGGAGATTTTTTCTGATAGCATCGTATTTAATGTAAATGCCGTCTGAGCTGTATCATGTTCAATGTTTTGCAGGCCCCGGATGAGAGATTGTTGAGTCTGATATATAAAACTTGACGCTTTTTACATATCGACTTTTTTGGCCTAAGTACGTAAATTATGTGTATGGTATAAATTATATATGTAGGTATCATTTGATCTTCGTACATGAAATACACTAATGTAGTTTGAGCAAACGTCTAAGTGTGTATGTATGATTGAATACAAAGAACAGCATATGAAAACACTGTAGAAGCAGGGAAGCTTTTTTTAGTTTGGCTGAGCTGTTTCTTTTACCATGAAGCTAAAAAACAAGTCTTACATATTGTCCCGTTCTCTCCCAACAGAGGCAGATCAAGTCATGAAATATCGATACAGCCTCTGTTCTATTACGCCGAAATCCGTTGCAACCGGCAGTTTCCCCTGGCGGAAAAAAATTGAACCACAATCCATTTGAATATCTTTATCAAATGACAACGCTTCTCGCATGGAAAGGGTGGTTCATATCACAATGCCTTTGTCATGATTCAGTAGCGTATCAATTGCAAAACTACCTTTGATAGCCTCCAATCAGGCTGCTTCTATTCTAGCTCACAAACTCGGCGTAATAGAACAGAAACTGTATCAACATTTCATTACTAGCTCTGTCTCTATTGGAGAGAGAATGATATAGTCCCTGAGAAAAAGAGTTCATGACTAATTTTAATATTTTAATTTCTTATTTGAAATAAATAAAAAAGGAGTGCTGAACAAAACGAGACATATAGACTTGCCAACATTTTCTAGACTTAAGTAGGCTCCTTTGATATATTTTGTTTAGGGTCTAGGTAACAGTCTACAAAAATACAAATACTGTTGAAAATAATTAAACCCTTACGAGCGAATTTTCTGTGATCACGCAGATTCTGCGCAGTAAAGCTACCTGTGGCGACATTGACTAACCTAAACTGAATCAATCGTCGCTTAGGACCATGTCAATTTCATCTCTGGTATAAGCATGCTACTGAAAGTTTGAAATAAGTTATAGTTTAATTGGATTCATTGGAATACATGATTATCTGCTATAATTTATTGCATATGACACAAGTGAATATTCGAGATGTATGATTCATAAACTACATGTGAATATACATTCAGTTAATATAACTATCATTTAAATATAGTCTTAATCTTAATCGGTTTTGTTAAACATTTTCTCATTGTAAATTACTGTTCATTTGGAAGAATTCAAAAGGACATTGCATACCTTTCATTACTAAATACAGATAACAGAAACATTATCCTTCGATGAATATATCACAAGTATCCAACCACCGAAATGTAGATAAAAGAAATATTATCTATCGATGAATATATCGAAAATATCCGACCGACGAAGCGTTAAATATTATGGTAAAGTTAATTTGAATTTCTCTTTGTTTTTGATATATTGATCTGATATGTTTCACAACAAATGATTATTTGTAACATTAAGTGTAAGTCTATTCAAGAATCACGTGGTAGGCATGTTAATACAGTGTCATTTTGTTATTCATACAGCTATAACTAATTTATATCACACCATATTAAGTTGCATTTATCTACAAGTACTCATACATTAACTATAGCATTATTACCATCGGATTTATGCATTATGATCATTTAAATTTACAAGTTAAATTGACATTTATTTGTTACCAATGCACAACTACAGCAGAAATTAATCAGGGCCATATCACATGTCATCTCTTGATTCATTGGTATATCATTTCCTTAGGGTAGCGAACTACAAGCATAAGTGTATTGAGGGACTTCCGGTGTGACGCGCATGTGAGCAAGACGTGCGAAAACTCGCTCCTCTCAAATCCAGTCTAATCCTATGAAAAATAAATGGCAACGTCAACCAGAAGCAAATCAGAAAACAAATTAAGTAGTCAAAAGAAAGGAGGAAACCAAAATCCTAGCCATATAACGCCAAATAAAGATAAAAATCAAGAAGAAAAAAATTCAAAAGAAAACAGCATGGAGGCGGCCATTACCGACACCGACCCACCGACGAGAGCTTTTATTACTAAAGTTTTGAAGGAAAATATGGAAGAGTACAAAGTTATCGTCAAGGAAGAAATAAAAGTTCTTAATGACAAAATTGAGAAAACTTTGGAAAGCGTGGAATTCAACGCTGCAGACATAAACGAAAATCGGGAGGAAATTAGAAAACTTCGTGATGAGATGCTCAAACAAAAACAAGAATTCGAGAGAAAAATTATGATACAAGAAATGTACTCAAGGAAAAACAACCTTCTCTTCTATGGCATACCAGAAAACGAAGAACCAGAAACTGAATGTAGAAAGCTGTTTACAGAGCTTGGAGTCGGGGGTGCTGGGGAGATAAACTTTGTTAACATCCATAGACTACCTCGTGCGGCCAAACCTCGGCCAGTTGTGGTGAAATTTGTCTCAAATCTAGACAAACAGGCGGTGGAGATCGCAGCTAGAAAGAACACTAAAGTGCTCCGAGAGAAGAAAATAAGAATTAAGACGGACCTCCCTGTCGACTTGAAGAAATACCGGGGAAAACTGGAATCTTTCGCCTATGACCTGAGGAAAACCAAAGGATTCCACACGCGGATAATGGAGAGAGGGATAGAAATCACTCTGCAATATCGGAAGGATGCTACCTGTCAATGGCAGAATATTGGGTTGAATGAGGAAATAAACTGACACCAATTCCAAAAAGCTTCATATAAACAGTGATAAAACCGAGGAATGATGCAGCAACACAACTTGTTAATGTGAAGTTTATAAATATTACCTTACTTTGTTTATTTACATTATGTAGGACTCGCTTTCGTTCTGTGATGTGAAGAGTTTCACCGTATTTTATTATATTACCAAGGAGTCAAGGACGATATCGAGAGCGCGGTGTGGAGTTTCTGGATAAGGTCAAGGACGTTCATTTTTAGCTTGAGTGCGTGCGTTTGTTTTGTTTGTGTTCATATAATATTCATGGATTCACCAAAGGATACATAACGTGAGTAGATAATTTATGAAAGATAAGGAACAATTTCTTTTAAGTACGGCATGTTTATGAACAGTGTGTATTACTATTTAATCACAAAACATGTGCCATACAAACTGACATTTGGTTCTTCCAAACAGAAGAAATTGGACTAGATATGTTATCTTGACTTATCAGCATACTATAAGAGACGTGTGAAGAAATGACTTGTAAACTTCGCAAGACACCAGATTGTGTATATCATTTATTAATCTCATGTAAGATTACTATACTTATGTTGATATATTTGTGCTTGTATGTTTTATATGGAATATATTTTCTGGTGCAGAAAAGGCACTATAGGAGTTTATACTTTCATGTAAGATTCATAAGAGTTTTCTCAACCGTGGAAGTCATCTACATGATACTATTCTTTATAATCTTTTTTGTTTACATTTTTGAGAAAAATTCCCAACAAGTGAAGATTGCTTCATCTTACATTGTGATATATGTACTTTTCTTTTTGTATAGGTTATCCACAATCATTTGTCATATTATAACACTAATCTTTGAGTATGGATAAGCAAGGGAAATTTAAAGTTCTATCAATGAATTGTAGGGGATTAGGTTCAACCTTCAAAAGGAAACAAGTGTTTAGATTCTTGAGAAAGAAAAAAGCCCAAATATTTTGCCTTCAAGATGTTCACTTTACTGCAGATGAGGAACAAATTATTAAACAACAATGGGGTTACAAAGAATGTTATATAAGCCCTTTTAGAAGTAACGCAAGGGGAACTGCAATTTTTTTCAGTAATAATTTTGAGTTTGAAGTGTGCAAAGTAATTAAGGATTCAGAAAATGGAAACTATGTGGGCATGAATGTAAAGATACAAAAATACATTTATACTCTCATGAATGTATATGGGCCAAACAGAGATGAACCAGAATTCTATGACAATATAATAAATAAAGTGGAAGAACTTGATGGTGATAAGACAATAATTTGTGGTGATTTCAATTTAGTTTTTGATAGCAAACAAGACACTTATAATTATAAACATGTGAATAATCCAAAAGCTAGACAGGCATTATTAGACAATATCGAAGTACTAGACTTAAAAGATGCTTGGAGAGAATTACATCCATTGGAGAGAAGATTTACCTGGCGGCAGCCAACCCCTATTAAACAAGCTCGTTTAGATTATTTTCTTGTGTCACATAGTCTTATGAATTCTATATGCGATGCTGATATAATCCCAAGTATTAACTCTGATCATTCCATTATTTCTCTTACTATATCGCATACTGAACTACAAAGGGGCAAGGGTTTTTGGAAATTTAATAATTCATTGCTTCACGATAAGGAGTATGTGGAGAATGTAAAACAAACAATAGTTGATACTTTGAATAAATATATAAATCCAAACCCTGTAGATGATAATGATGAATATCTAATTGATCCTCAAATGTTATGGGAGATGATATTATTGGAAATCAGAGGTATGACTATTTATTATTCATCAACTAAAAAGAAAAAACAAGTAGAAAAGAAAGAAAACCTATTTGATCAACTAGAACAATTAGAAGTAAGCCTTGACCAGGAAGAACATCAAGAAAAGAAAGAATTGCTCTTAAAGGATATTGACAACATCAAAACAGAAATAGATGAGATTCATAGAATAGAAACACAAGGTGCATTTGTAAGATCAAGAGCTAATTGGGCAGAACAGGGAGAAAAACCAAGTAAATATTTTTTGAAACTTGAACATAGGAACTTTCTGAATAAATCAATGACAGAATTAGAAGGTAAAAATGGGGAAAAGATTACTGGCCAAACTAGCATACTAGAAGAAACCAAATCATACTATAAAAAGTTGTATACTGCAGAGGAATGTGCAAATATTGATCTTGAGATACTTTTAGAGAACATTGATGTACCTAAACTTAATGATGATGAATCCAACCAACTGGAAGGAGAAATAAGCTATGATGAAATTCTTATGGCTCTAAAGAAAATGAAAAATGACAAAAGCCCAGGACCTGATGGATTTACTTCAGAGTTTCTTAAATTTTTTTGGAAAGACTTAAATAAATATCTTATTAAATCTTTGAAATTTGGATATCACAACGGATTAATGGCTATTACTCAAAGACAAGGTTTAATTACATGCCTTCCAAAAACTAATAAAGCAAAATCATTATTGAAAAATTGGAGGCCCATCTCACTTCTTAACACATCATATAAGCTTGCATCAGCAGTTATTGCTAATAGAATCAAACAAGTCCTCCCTACAATAATTAATGAAGATCAAAAGGGATTTGTTCCAGGAAGATATATTGGAGAAGTGACAAGGTTAATATATGACCTGATGGATTATACAGAAACTTTTCAAATTCCTGGTTTGTTATTACTTATTGACTTCGAAAAAGCATTTGATTCTGTAGATAGAGATTTCATGATCAAGGTATTAAATTTTTTCAATTTTGGACCAAACATTCAGGCTTGGATTAAACTTTTTTTCAATAGAATAGAATCAAGTGTACTGGTAAACGGTTTTGCAAGCTCTTTTTTCTCAGTGAGTAGGGGCTGCCGTCAGGGGGATCCAGTGTCGCCACTTATTTTTATTTTATGTGCTGAAATATTGGCAATACAAATAAGAAACAACAAAAATATAAAGGGAATAAAAATGGGCAGTATTGAACACATTTTGTCACAATTTGCTGACGATACAACTTTAACATTAGACGGATCTGAAAGATGTTTGTACAGTGTTGTTAATCTTTTGAACAGTTTTGCCAGGTTCTCAGGATTAAAGGTAAATACAGAGAAGACTAGATTGATATGGATTGGTTCTAAAAAACGATCTCGATACAAACTATGTAAAGATATACACTTTGACTGGTCACAATCTAATTTTAAACTGCTAGGAATTGACTTTGATGTTGAGTTAGATAAGATTGTTGATATGAATTTTAATGAAAAATTAGAAAGAATTAGAAATGAAATGAACATATGGTCAATGAGAACATTAACTCCTATGGGTCGAAACGTTGTATTAAAATCACTGCTTTTACCTAAACTTAATCATCTTTTTGCTGCTCTGCCAAATCCACCAGATAAGACAATAGAAGAATTTCAGAAAAAGTGCTTTGAATTTATATGGCAAGGTAAAAAAGATAAAGTAAAAAGGGAAGTTATGACTTTTCCACCCAAATATGGAGGCATAAGTGTTCCCAATATCAGATGTGTAATATTAGCACAGAAATTATCTTGGGTTAAAAGAATACAGAATAAGGTAAAATGGTATGTTCATTCATCACACTGCATTCCTAATATTGAAAGGATATTTTATGCAGATTCAACTTATATAAATAGACATATTATTCCATTTGTCAGAAATGTGTTTTGGAAAGATGTTTTATGTGCATGGACATACTTTCTTAAGACTTATGACTCTGCTAGTAAGGATGCCACAGACTGTATGACCCAATCAGTATGGTATAATTATAATGTATCTGTAGACAATAAATACTTAGCCAACAAAATATGTCAAAATAAAGGTATTTGGTATATTAATGATTTTGTGAAGGAAAATGGAGAAATGTTTAACTTTGAAGAATTTCGTGCTCTTTATGATTTGGATATTAACTTTTTAACGTTTCTTTCAATGAGAAATGCAATTAAAATGTTTTTAAAATCAACTGTAAAAGGGAAGATTGTTAAGATCTGTGGTCCAATTCTACCTTTCAATAGAAGCATATTATACAGTAAGCAAAAGGGATGCAAATATTTTTATAAAAGTTTATTAAATGCAAGAGATATACAAACAGCAAGCTCTCAGAGATGGATGACTATCTTTAAAGAGAACTATACCAGAGAAAAAAGTAACTACAATTTAATGGCATATAGATGTAAAGTTCATGTAAATTTAAAATGGTTGCAATTTAAAATATTGCACAATATACTGGCTACAAGAAACTATTTGTACAAGATTGGATACTGTGAATCCCCTCTTTGTTTCTTTTGTGAGGAGGAAAATGAAAATATTGTACATCTATTATGTGAGTGCAAACATGTAATTGAACTATGGAACAACTTGGCAGAATGGCTCTGTACAGTAGCAGAAGGAGAAATTGTTTTCACAAATGAAAATATTCTTTTTGGATTTAAAGGGGCAAATAATAATCCATTAAATGCTGTTGCTATGGTTGCAAAACAATACATTTATAATTCAAGCAAAATTAAGAAATGTTTATATTTCAAAGCCCTTCAAAAAGAAATCCTTAGATATTACCAAACTTCCAAAACAATTGATTTCTCAAATTGCAATTATGCCAAATTCTTCTCATTTTGGTCAACTTTCCATAATCTTTTCAATAAGTGATGTTCATAGTATAGATCTGTTCATAGTATTATTAAAGAATAATACTAAGATAATATAAAAAAGATTACATATTAGAACTTGTCATGGTAGATAAAAAATGAAACATAGTGATGTGTGCAATTACAATAGTATCAACTTTAATGTCTTGAATTGAAAATGTGAATAATTGATACAAATATATTATACAATTGTTTTCCTCACCCTGTTTATAATAACTGTTAATAATGAACTGAAGATACTTCATGTGGAATTGTGGAGCCTGTACCTATGTATGACATGAATTGTAAGCAACTTGAAAATGTGGGAAATAAAAAGGAAAAAAAAAAAAAAAAAAAAAAAATAAGTGTATTGAGAGTGTTTCGAAACACTTCTCCGACGGCTACTTGGGACTAGTTAAAGAGGTCTAAACAGATAATAGTAAGTTATTGTTTCATTCCATGTGTGTGTTTTGTGTTTCAGGTGGTTTGGGGATTCTATAATACATATTTACGTTACATGAATAATTTACGTGGTGTCCTTTTGGATCTTGGAGAAGAAATTCAAACTGATGTCACATTATGTTTCTGCATGTGAATCCAACAGATTATGTTCAACATCTATGGAGCAATATTTTAAAAAACTATGTACGATTCTCAGGTCAAGTCTAAGAATGACATGTATTTGAGGAAATCAGTTGAAATAACATAGTGTTGTTATACTAATCAGTAGTTTTTTTTTTGCTTTTCTTTAACACCACTACTCAAAAGAAGTTAAGGGTCAAAGTTGAAGTATTTTACCGTATTGTTAGGCAGGTTTCTAGCGGGGCGGTTTGGACATGAAGACTTCTAACATCTTTGATAAAACCAATTCTCTGTGAACGTTTGTATGTATGAACTCTGTATGTTTAATTCGCAAAGGTTCTTCCCTATCCAGATCACATCTGATCGTGACGTATATCCTTCGAGAGCAGACTATCAGTGCTCCAGATATAAGCAGCGCATCTGCGTATTTTACTCAATAATTTCCTTAAATTTATATAAATTAGCTTAAGATGTGGGAGTATAGATACGAATATACATTTTCTTTAAAATGCAATAATATCAAACAAGCTTGCGTACTGTACGTATCGATTTGTAAAATCTAACATATTTGAATATAAAACTGTCACAAATGCATAAAAATAACTTGCTTTTGACATGTTCATTAGTATCATTTAATTATAAAGATAATGTTAATATTCACAGAAATGCCCGTTCATGTTTACTCATGAAAGTGCTATATTATTTCTCGTATCAGAAATAAGAATACCCCTACGTTTTAAGTTCGACTAGAACTAGACATTTTCTGTGAATTTTCGTTTCGTCACTAAACTTGCCTTCGCCATTCTCAAATTAGATTTGATACAACTACACTACCAAATTATATTTTAATGGCATAACTTCCATATACCACTCCAAGGGTTTTAATTCCAAGTCAATATCGTTGCAGAACGCGGCTTTGAAGGATGATCCCTCCATACGCCAGCAACAAGAAAATAGTTCCGGTAGGTGAAGACGATGGGTCAAAGACGAGTTGTCCCCCCTGGTTGGTTTCCACAACCAAGAACACAGCGTTCTTCACTGTTCTCATCCTCATCAGTGTTGTCATTGGATACGTCATGGCACTATTCTGGACATGATTAGTGTCACCGGTATGTTGGATGTGTGTAAGTAGTGGAAATCTTTTGCCGTAGTACATCTAGAATGATGTATATGTACGTGGAAATCATTCAACTGTGTCGTAAATCTATCGACGAGTAATACGTGAAAACCAATTATTATTGTCGTGTCCTCATCGTATGATGTACATGTACTTGATGAAAATTACTCAAATATGTCTTCGCGAATCCCTTATTTGCATACGAAAAGTCATCGGGACGATCTCTCACACTGGTCAATATTAGATTAACAGTATGACCTGCTATAAAACCTGTTGAGTTTATTAAGATTGTGTCAAGCCCCATCCCCACTGAGCTAAGAAACGGAAAATTAATGCCTTCCCATATAACACATTACACAATATTTAAATTAATAAATTGTCTTTACAGAAGCCAGACAACGTGCTGTAGGCTGTAGCTCAACGGTAGAGTGTTGTCTCAGCACCGAGAAAAGCGTAGTTGGATGCCGGACCGCGGAACAAATGATGTCAAAGATGGGAGATTCTTTGTCATTCCCCTCTGAACCAGTCCTTCACGTCGGAAAAGAATGCAAATAGAACCTTTTCATTTGGATGATACGAGAATGGATAACCATTTATCTGAGTTGAGCTGAATAGGTAAATGATTTTGGACATTTTTAAGATTGAAAGACATTTAAACGAGTTCTAGATACCAACCTCTTGCCATACTGGTGAAATGTACTACTGAATAGAGGCATACATAATGTCTAAAATCATGTCATTTTCATCAAACGAAAGTGAAAAATTAATCTACAAATACAGGTGTTGACCATGAATGTATTAAAAGACTACTGAGTACTCAAAAAAGGTGAAACAAACGTGAATGCTACGTCATAGATCATCGAAGGCAAGTAAGTCATGATCGTTTACTCAGTGAACTGGATTGAGTGTTGGTGACAGCCCTGAACAGATGGGATGTTGAGAGGGATCACAGCTTTGTGGTGTGAAATTATTCGCCGATCTTAAGCAAATTGCTCCATCTAAACATTGTTATTGCGCAAAAAAGGAATCCTTGTCGAAAAAAACCTTGGTTTTCAGTAGATATCGGGAAATTGGACCAAAAAGGAATTAAAAGCAAAGATGGAAGTGTTCGAAATTGCACTTAACCGAATGCATAATGCGTGTGGAAGATATGTCCTTTGCTATGTGACAAGTTGAACAAGATGAACAGGAAATATGGATACAATATGAAACACTCTGAAGAACACGGGATATGTCTTTAGGTGCTGGAACATTTGATGCCTCCAACTAAAAGCAGGCCGCATTGGGTAAAGATGATAAACATATATCATGTGAAAGAAAATACAGTTTTGAAATTTTCTGTGGATACATGATGCATGAATCACACTTTAGTTAAAATGGGTTGAACGTTGTTATAAGCATGATAGTGTCTGATTTGAAGCAAGGGTAGACAAAGAAAAGTTAAACGCCTTTAAAACTCGACCATGAGTCTACGGACACAACTCCATGTACTTTAGCTTGCCATTGCAGTAATCTGTTTTTATAGTGTTCACAGGAAACATCTGCTGTTATTTGCTGCAGGTTCAGTTTCTGAATTGAGCATCAGAAGCATGAACACAGGGGCAAGTTTTTTTATGAGCACGGCAGTGTCTGAAAGCAAGGAACGAAAAACAAAAGTTAAACGCCTCTAAAACTCCTGGTGACCATGAGACTACGAAAACAACTCCATGTGCTAAACCTTGCCATTGCAGTCAACATTGTGTATATGTTCACACGAAACATCTGCTGTTATTTGCTGCTGGCTCAGTCTCTGAATTGAGCATCATAAGCATGAACACCGGGGCACGTTTTTTTATGAGCATGGCACTGTCCGAAAACAAGAAATGAAAATGACAAGTTAAACGCCTTTAAAATTCATGGTGACCATGAGACTACGAAAACAACTCCATGTACTAAACCTTGCAGTAATCAGGTTATATAGTGTTCACAGGCTCAGTCTCTGAATTGTGCATTATAAGCATGAACACGGACACGTTTTTATTACCATGGCACTGTCCGAAAGCAAGGAATGAAAAAGAAAAGTGAAACGCCTCTAAAACTCGTGGTGACCATGAGACTACGGCAACAAATCCATGTACTAAACCTTACCATTGCAGTAATCAGATGTTATAGTGTTCACAGGAAACATTTGCTGTTATTTGCTGCAGGCTCAGTCTCTGAATTGTGCATCATAAGCATGAACACAGAGGCACGTTTTATTATCATGGCACTGTCCGAAAGCAAGGAACGAAAAAGAAAAGTTAAACGCCCCTAAAACTCGTGGTGACCATGAGACGGACACAGCTCCATGTACTAAACCTTACCATTGCAGTCAACATTTTGTATATGTTCACAGGAAAAATTTGCTGTCATTTGCTGCAGGCTCAGTTTCTGAATTGTGCATCATAAGCATGAACACAGGAGCACGTTTCTTTTACCATGGCACTGCCCGAAAGCAAGGAACGAAAAAGAAAAGTTAAACGCCTTTAAAACTCTTGTCGACCATGAGTCTACGGACACAACTCCGTGTATCATAGCTTGCCATTGCAGTAATCAGATTGTATAGTGTTCACAGGAAACATTTGCTGTTATTTGCTACAGGCTCAGTTTCTGAATTGTGCATCAGAAGCATGAACACAGAGGCACGTTTTTATGAGCATGACAGTGTCTGAAAACAATGAATGAAAACGAAAACTTAAAACTCATTTCTCGTGGTGACCATGACTCTACGGAAGGAAACAACTGGCTGTGCCTTTAGCCTTGCCATTGCAGAAAACAGGTTGTATAATGTTCAGAGGAAACATTTGCTGTTATTTGCTGCAGGCTCAGTTTCTGAATGTCTCACCAGGCATATACAGCAATACTAGTCATCAACATCGAACATGGCTAGATGAGCTAGCATTATCATTTATATTGTGATACATTATGGTCTCTGGTGACCGAGCTGGTATGCGTGGAAGTTGACACAGCTGTTGTCATTATCAGCTATGGAGGTGCTTTTATTTGAAAGACTTGCTTAGCTAATGTACGTGTTTGAACGGTTTATTTATCGATTGGTGTCACGCTTCATCTACAATCAATAACAATATGATCTCATTTAAATGTTGTATTTCATGGTTTGAATATCTCACCTGTTTTGTGCATGTATGTGCATATACATGTATAAGTTAGGTCATACCTACAACACAGGACGTAAATTTTATAGTATGGCGTTGACAATTTTATCAACGAAAATATACACGTATCAGCAAATTGTTATTTGCAGAAACTTTCTGTTATAAGTACAGATGTATCTAAATCAAAACTGAATAAAGAAATTGTCAAAACATTGCCACGATGAAATAACATGGGTCCATATCAATCCTTTAACATCACGAGATCACTATACCACTGTGGTCCACACTTATTTCTTCACCAAAATGTGAAGTAAAGTTATATTTGAGTACTATTTTCTTATCAGAATTATTAAATTATACAAACTACCGTACAAAAGAAAGTTTAAAGGGGAATTAGCACGTTTTTTGATAATTTTCACTGATAATTGTATGTAAATGCTTAATGTATTACTTTGAAAGTGTCAAAAATCTCATTTCACAAACCAATCATCCATAGTCAGGGTACAAAGTATGACGATTCCCACTAAATCCATTTGCGGCCATTTTGTGTGAACACCTTTAATTCATTTTGTGAAAGAAAAAGGAATCGCATGGCTAAACTTTACATTATATATTTGAATTATTACTGCTCGATCTAGTTTAAATACATTGTCTTTCAATTGGAACCATTAATTTTCATGTTCCTGACATCACCTTATATTCTCCTAAAACCTTGCTACTTCCCCTTTAAGACGTAATAATGCCAAACATACGGGTACCAACAAACATGTATTGAAGTCCATGAAAAGGAGCACTACTGCGTGCATTGATGCCAAAGATGCCCAAACGAGTTACTGATGAACTAAACTTTTTTTATCAGATGACTCGTACCACTTTATCAAACATTTCACTCAAGTAATTGGTGCAGGTTTTATTTTATGTCGATTCAGAATAAGTGTTATGCTTTTTTTTTTAGCACGGCAGTTTAAGAAGTATTTTTTTATTACTCCTCGATCGATCACAATTACAACATCGATCATTAGTTTTTTTTATTCACATTTTGAGTGAGTGATTGAGTTAATGTTTTACTCCGCTTGGGCAATTTTGCAGCCATTAGCGGCGTTATTCAGTTTTTGAGGTTGTTTTGGTAAAAAGCATAATTAGAATTGTCCAAAACAACATTCTTCGGTTCCCTTAGTGTCATACTTGTAAGAATAACTCGTTTTCTGGAGTCATGGAATCTCTTTTACAAAGAAACTATAAATATGTTTTATTGGCAACATTGCTGTTATGTGTTTATTGAAAGAAATGGTAATTTTAAATGTCAATCCATAACTTTAACTCATAGGCTTCGTAACTCTATCTATTCTATCTATCTATTCGATAAACTGGAAAAGAGGAATTCTCTGTCAAGTATGAAGCAAAAAACCTTTTAATTTAAAAGTAAAGTATTTCTTCAAACATAGGTACAAAATGAAATGCTAAAATGAATAATACAGAGGCGAGGTATGACCTCCAAAAACTTTGCCATATATGGAAAATTTAAATGTTGCACATATTCATGTCCTCGACAATTACGAACTGTGAATCTATCAACCTCAATATGAACATATCGAACCTGATTTCGATGTATTCCGGTGATTGGCATGGTTGATATTTTGGCTGGCCTCATTCTCACTAAATTAAGATATATAGTGCTTCACTACGGTAGCGTATATATCTCACAAGGCTCCCAAAATCCAGCCAATCAGCGAGTTCGTACCTTTAGCCAGAAAACAAATCCTACGGAGGAAACTCACTGATTGGATGGAGTTGGATGACGTCAGAGGTCAATGTGACGGCTCGATTAACGGAGCCTGTTGAGATATGTACGCTAACGTTGTGAAGCAATTTAGATCTCAATTTAATGAGATTGAGCTGGCCTTTAAACATCAACTAACCTCGACCTTACCACTTACCAAAGATTTTTCAAAAAAATAAAAGCTGGACTTAATTTTTGTTAATTTGTCCAATAAACACCTTTTATTAGCCTTTCATTTAGACAGCGTAATTATCGGCTGTGAAAAACCCACCTGGGTTAGGGCCATAAAACTCGCGCGGGTGTGACGTAATAAACAAACTATACAGAGAAACGCATCATTATTTCAACTGAAATACCGCCTAAATAATTGTTTAATTACAATGGATGTGGATATCTTTTTTACACCAAATGCTTAGTAGTGTTACGTCGTCAAATGATTTATCTAACTGAGTGGAAAACATTTCCTGAAAAATCGTTAATTATTAGGGTTTTTTCTGTGTTACTGTTACGATAGATGTAAAGATAATGAGGCTGATTCTGTTTATGACGTCACAAAATGGGGGCGTGACCAATCATGCATTCACTTGTTTGTTGTCAGAAAGGTCTAAACGGCCCATCAAAAGTGGCTTTTAAAAACGGCTTTCATTACCAAACTAAACATATTTGAGTAGCGACCCTTAACGTACTATACAATATTGTAATCAGACTTTCTATATTCCAAAGAAAATAGTGAAATATGTTTGTGATTATGTGAACTTTAAGTTTCTGAATTTGGAAAAGAAGGAGGCGCGAATAAGAACTACTCACAAGACCTTCATGGTACAGTACTCAGATCGTAAACGCGGCCAGGCACGAATATTCGACATTGCCATTTTACAGGTTTCATAATGGTAATCTACAGTATATTTGTCTTAAAAGCTCACTAATTATTGAAGAAAATTTCGACGCACAATTTATCTTTTATTCTTATTGTATCAAACAAAGTTAAAAAGACATAATTAACTTCGTATATACCTGTAACAAAACAACGATGTTGAGAAGTTAACGTACTTGACAGAAGAAAACAATTACAACTTTATGATATGATAAACATGGCTGAATTGTAAAACATTGTATTGACTAAATTGTTTCTTGATAAAGTGCACATAATGCTACATGTATATCGGTCAGATTGAGCGAAAGACGCTGAAATGCTCCCCCTTTCAGTGGCATTGATCCATTTCTAACGCATTATCTAGAAATGAAATTAATTATTAACCTCGTTTTATAACTTAGAAAGTTTTGCAAATCCCTATTTACTTAATAAAAGTTAAATCCGGGGGAAAACTGACAAAATCCTTTATCTAACTACTTAACAAAACTGAACAAATCTTTATATAGACGTTTCATCAAAGACGTCACAAAAACATTTCTTTATCTGAGGATTTTTTTCTTTTCATTGAAAAATAATATATGTTTTAGAATTGTATTCACAAATCCCCGACATGCGCCTGTCTACGGCGTGACCTGACATAGAACAATACCGCTACAGCCAGGGCAACAACGCCAACCGCACCGCCAACAATAGACAACAGTGCAGTCAGCCCTATTCCTTCAGAGGGATCCCGTTCCCTTTCTTCTTCTGTGGCTTCAGTTATCTGATCTGTTCCACTGTCAGAAGTGCTCTGTCGCTTGTCCTCTTCTGAAGTAGGTGTTGTGGGGTTGATCTCTTTGCCAGTTGTACTTTGCTGGGTTTTTCGTTCTGAAGGTTTCCTTGTAAATTCCAGTCCTTTGTCAGAAGAGATTCGTCTCGTGTCCATCCCTGACGTTTCAGTAGTACGGTCCAGTCCTTTGTCAGTAGAGATTCGTCTCGTGTCCATCCCTGACGTTTCAGTAGTACGGTCCAGTCCTTTGTCAGTAGAGATTCGTCTCGTGTCCATCCCTGAAGTTTCAGTAGTACGGTCCAGTTCTTTGTCAGTAGAGATTCGTCTCGTGTCAATCCCTGAAGTTTCAGTGGTACGGCCCAGTTCTTTGTCAGTAGAGATTGGTCTCGTGTACATCCCTGACGTTTCAGTAGTACGGTCCAGTCTGTTGTCAGTAGAGATTCGTCTCGTGTCCATCCCTGACGTTTCAGTGGTACGGTCCAGTCCTTTGTCAGAAGAGATTCGTCTCGTGTCCATCCCTGACGTTTCAGTAGTACGGTCCAGTCCTTTGTCAGTAGAGATTCGTCTCGTGTCCATCCCTGACGTTTCAGTAGTACGGTCCAGTCTGTTGTCAGTAAAGATTCGTCTCGTGTCAATCCCTGAAGTTTCAGTGGTACGGTCCAGTCCTTTGTCAGAAGAGATTCGTCTCGTGTCAATCCCTGACGTTTCAGTAGTACGGTCCAGTCTGTTGTCAGTAGAGATTCGTCTCGTGTCCATCCCTGACGTTTCAGTGGTACGGTCCAGTCCTTTGTCAGAAGAGATTCGTCTCGTGTCAATCCCTGACGTTTCAGTAGTACGGTCCAGTCCTTTGTCAGAAGAGATTCGTCTCGTGTCCATCCCTGACGTTTCAGTAGTACGGTCCAGTCCTTTGTCAGAAGAGATTCGTCTCGTGTCCATCCCTGACGTTTCAGTAGTACGGCCCAGTCCTTTGTCAGAAGAGATTCGTCTCGTGTCCATCCCTGACGTTTCAGTAGTACGGTCCAGTCCTTTGTCAGTAGAGATTCGTCTCGTGTCCATCCCTGACGTTTCAGTAGTACGGTCCAGTCCTTTGTCAGTAGAGATTCGTCTCGTGTCCATCCCTGACGTTTCAGTACTACGGTCCAGTCCTTCGTCAGAAGAGATTCGTCTCGTGTGCATCCCTGACGTTTCAGTAGTACGGTCCAGTCTTTTGTCAGCAGAACTTCGCTGTGTTTCCCGTTTTGTAGCTTCAGTAGTGTGGCCGATCCCCTTGCCAGTAGAACTTTGCTGTTTGTTTTGTTCTGGAGGGGTCGCTGTACGTTCGAGTCCTTTGTCAGAAGAGCTCCGCCTCGTGTCAATCTTTGAAACTTCAGTAGTACGGTCCAATCTTTTGTCTGCTGAAGTTCGCTGCGTTTCCCGTCTAGTAGCTTCAGTAGATTTGTAGATGCCTTTGCCAGTCGAGCTTCGATGAGTGTGTCCTTCTGTGACCATAGATGTCAGGTTTATAGCTTGTTTCGATGTCAGCATTCGCTCGACCTTTGAAGCCATAATGGCGAGAGTTGACGATGCCGATGGTAACTGTTCAGAAACATCTTCTTTACTAGAAGCGTCAATGTCTCCTGATATGGTATGTTCTGCAATGGTTGAAACCATGGGTTCAGATAAAGACATCATAATGGGCATCTCTGATACAGACATTTCCTCTGATTGAACAGCTTGTTTCTTCGAGGACATCAGATTTGACAGTATCAATGTTGACTCTACTGAAGATGGGTCTTTCAAAGTTGGTGTTGCCCTCAATTCGGGTTCTGCTGAAGTCATTCCAGCTAGAAGTTCAGACGACTTGACGATTACTGGTTCATGGTCAACTGGCAAGGATGTTATACCAAGTGTCGCTCGAGCACTTGCCTCCAGTACAGATGTTGGTTCTATTCCTCCTTCAGTGATGACATCTGACGATGCTGGTGACTTAGTTGTTGATCGTACTAAGTCATCTTGGTTCAATAACTCTTCTTGGTTCAATGGCTCAGAAGTGACAGCTTGTTCTGTAGCAGTTTCAGCGGTCAGAGTTGTTGAGTCTGTATTGATAAATCCATAGTTGTTAGTCAGTCAGCATCATTACAGTTAACTGATGATAGTTTCCACGGTCATTTATACAAGATAAATATACATCTTTTGAACATTTTGCGTAATATCAATTCCATGCACTTAGTAAATGTCTAATAGTATATATTAAATGAAATTTAAAGAAACCGTTACAATAGCCATTAAATGCAACTTGCACTATATATGGATAATATAACATATGAACTGAGTATGATTATTTTTGATTAAGTTGAGTAAACGTAAATGTATTCTCGTTAAGGTTTGTTCCTAAAGTACTAAATCAGTTATTCTAATCATAGATTACATACATAGTATACATACCAGATATCATGCCAGTTGCTATTGATGGTACTGCAGAATGTCCATCTGAAGCTTGTGGTGAAGTACCAGAAGTAGAAGGAGGCGCTGTGGGCACACATCCATCACCTAGGATTGGAAGTAGATGATTCATCATCAATCATACACATGACCTCGGCCTTTACAATTGTATCACGTAGCAACACAGGCATATAAAAGACAAATCCTCTTTGACGTCAGGTGAAAAATAGCCTTGAATTTTTCAACTATGAGCAAATAGGTTCATATCAAGTAAATGTATGTCTGTCACAGGCAACAATTTTTCCCCACACTTGCCAGTCGGTATTCTTTTCTTAACACGTAACCTCAGTCAATTTGGTGATACATAGTTTGTTGTCCGGACCATAAAGCAACACAATTTAAAGGAGCTTTCTTAAGTATAGAAAACATTTGCAAGTCTAGATGCCCTAGATGAAAGGCCCCTTTCTATTTCGTTTTGAAAAAAAATCAAAATAATAAAAATAGTAAAGAACTTTTTTTACAGGGACTAAATATTAGTCTAGGTAAAACAGAACAGCAAAGCATAACATGCGTAAATCTCATTCAGTCTTCTGGCACAAAGAGTAATGAAAAACTTGCAAAACTTTAACTGACTAAACGAAATTGGCTAATAAAACCTTGTTGGGAACCTTATAGGTTTTGCATATAAAAGGAAGCCATCTTGTATGATTATATGACGCAAGATTCATTTTGTTGGTACATATATTATTCATGTAAGTACGTATGTATACCTGTATTGTTTCTCCATGTTTTGGCTGCTTCTGTCACGTGACACAGTTTACACCTATCATCCGGTCGACTTGTACTGTTAGCCACACAGACCTCTCTGTACACGCAGTAGGACTCCTGATTTAAACAGAATAAACAGAAAGTCAGCCTAAGTAAACCTAGCCTCGTTTCACTCCGATATTGCGTCTAGCGAGATGTAGTAGCGCGTCGCGTCTGCCGTCCTTTCGCCAACCTATGACCCTCCAACGTAATATGTGCGAAACAGACTATTGCGGCTTGCTAAGACGATCCCTGATTGGTCAATTCGATAGATCGCTGACAGTTCAAAGGAAATTCAAGAAATTAACATTGTCTCAAATAATAGATAGATATCAAAATATAAGTCTTGTGTTATAAATATAAGTCGAGAAAAATGCCTACCGTAAGAACAAATGAACCCTACAAAAGTGAGTGAGTGAGTGAGTTATTGTTTAGCGCCGCTTTGGCAGTATTGCAGCCATTAGCGGCGAGCCTACAAAGAAACTCACGGGTAAAAGAAACATTATTACTACAATGCAAGTTAGTTTAAACAATTGGTGAGTATCAAGATATAGTTACATCTTACAGCAGTTTATGGTTATGAACTCTCTTGAGTTGGTAACGTTTCTTTTGCCCCTGAGTATACCATTGTAAACCAATGATATAAGCCTATAATCAGAGAAAGTTCACGTACATCTTTAATCCAAGAGAAGTCAGTTCCGTTGAGATATGATGTAAAGCATCTGCTGTCGTAAACCATCAAGCCCACGCTGTCGCTGTAGTTGGCGCCATTGTTGGACACTGATATCCGGTAGGCCCGCACATAATCTATTTCGTCACTTCCGGTGTTGTTTATCGTGGAGGGGAATTCACACTTGATCTGACTGATACTGAGAACGTGTGCCTGTGATCTCACCGGTCCTAGATGTTCTATACCTTTCCTCGTTACCTGTATTCACAGATTCGAGAACAAAATACATAAGAGGTGTTTTTATACCCATTTCATGTATGCATGCATTTGTGAGCCAATTTTTTCTATGTGTTTTCATAACAGGTTATCTTGTAATAGACATAGGTCAACTGTTTAAGGATTGAACAAAATATTGAACATAACATTCGATTCGATTGCTCTGTTATATCTACGATATGGTGACACCTTCACTTCAGAGGCTGCAATAAAATAGAGCCATTGGCTCTGTAGCTCATCAGGCATCATATCAAGTTTGCTTTATACAGGCAAGATGAGCTAAAAATGAAACTGATGTTACCTATTGCAAGAAAACCTATAAAAAAATTACAAAACAAATGTATTATTATTCAACACTTTCTAGATCGCCAATATATGACAGTGAAAGAAGTCCACACTAAAATATCCAAGGAGAAATAAATTTGCCATAGACTGTCATCTAATGGAGAAAAATAGGTTTTTAAGATTGTGATCCCTGTGACCCTATTTGGGGTCATGGGGTCACAAAACCTACAGTTTAGAATCCCAATTGGCCAAGGAGTCTACATGCAGTCTTTCAGCTCAATAGACCTGTAGGAGCTAAAGAAGATGATTAAAATAAGTTTTTAAGGTTGTGACCCCTGTGACCCTATTTGGGGTCACAGGTTCAACAAAGTTACAAATTAGAATCCCCATTGTCCAAGGAGTCTGCACATATCACTTTCAACTCTCTAGTCCTTTTAGAATTGGAGAAGAAGATGAAAATAGTTTTTTAAGGTTGTGACCCCTGTGACCCTATTTGGGTTCATGGGGTCACGAAATCTACAATTTAGAATCCCCATTGGCCAAGGAGTCTGCACATATCGTTTTTAACTCTCTAGTCCTTTTAGAACTGGAGAAGATTAAAATAGGTTTTTAAGGTTGTGACACCTGTGACCCTATTTGGGTTCACAGGGTCACCAAAGTTACAAATTAGAATCTCCATTGTCCAAGGAGTCTGCACATATCATTTTTAACTCTCTAGTCCTTCAGGAACTGGAGAAGAAGATGAAAATAGGTATTTAAGGTTGTGACCCCTGTGACCCTATTTGGGGTCACCAAAGTTACAAATTAGAATCTCCATATGCTAAGGTACTTGTACACAAAATTTCAGCTCTCTAATGTGTATGGTTCATGAGGAGAAGTCGAAAGTGTCAAAAGTTTACGGACGGACGGACGCCGGACGACGGGCCATGCCATAAGCCCATCTGGACTTTCAGTCCCGATGAGCTAAAAACGAAGCATGCGTAAAATATTCTTTTTCTCCAGCTCATATTTTACACCCGGTCACTTTCACGAATGAGCAATTTTGGAACTGTTTGGGACGTCGAATTTAAAAAATCAGTTCACGAATGCCTTACTTGCACACGAAAAGTCATCAGGACGACCTCTCACACTGGTCAATATTAGATAAACAGTATGACCTATTATCATATATCTATCAATAATATGGAGTGTTTCGCATGTGTGATAGAGGCAAGGTCACAACACCAATATTGCCGCCACATCAGACCGGTTCGCAAATACATATCAACATCAGCCCGGTTGCACTTTTGGTTTGAGTTACTTTTGTTTAGAGTATAGAAAAAAGTTTAATATATGATAAAAAGGTTACAAAATGTCACTTTTCATACCATACCTCGTATCATCCCTCGGGTGGATATGGGGGTCTCGGGCTGATATGAAGTATGATATGAAAAATGACATGTTATAAAATCCAAATATGTTGATCAGAATTTAATTGGATTGCTCTCCTACAAAACCATTCAGGAGTTTTGCGTCCACAAAATATGGTTCCACAACAACCTCTGAGCAACGCATGCATACCGTGTAATGATGTGATTTATGCTTTCATCATTGAAGTATGATTATTTCATTCCAAATGGTTTGTATTTTTATATGAAGACATGCACCATTACATGAATCTGGTCATTTATATCCGAATATCCCATTTCTATATCTTAACCATTTGACATAAAAACGACTATCATAGTTATACAGATATTCTACTGAAATATAGAAAAATACCTTGAATTCTTCTACAAAACAAGTTGATCTGGAATCAGTAAACGTCTCGCCGTATAAGGATACCATGTGACATTCATCACGTGACGTATCACAATGGCCGTCATTTTCGACCTCTACCACAACGGGAGCTGCAGTAAGATCGACGGAACAGTCCATCCCGCCATAATCACCCTCGCATGTACACGTTCCTGTGGTAAAAAAAATCAAGAAGTGTAAACACTATTTGTAGACTTTGGACAATGTCAGAAAAAAAGGTATGGGATTGGAGTAAGACGTGATTTGCTAAGATAATGCTGTTAAAAAACGGAAATTCAAATTGTTCACTCATTAGTCTTGGTATAACATCGTTGAAAAATCAAAGTTCCTACCACTGTTACTATATTTGGAGATGAATATTGTTAGAAATGCAGATGAACAAAAGACATATCCTTTAAACGAGCTAAAATGCAACTAATCAAACTATGACATACGTTCAAATATACATAAGAAGGTATATTTTCAGAGCTTACAAACTAGTATAGTATACACTTATTGTTTAAGAAAATTAACAAATGCACAATATAATCGTTATCGTAATAAATATTTCCAACTCTATCATCTGACATCTGATCATGAATTCCTGATGTTCAGCCACACCTTGGTTACAAATCATTTCAAATTTACACGAGCGGATATTATTTAAGTCAGGGTGTTGTAATTGTTTCAATGCTATTCGAAGACGCCTTGGTGCCATTACAGAAATGAAATTCTTAAACCATACTGTAAATGCTGTTTTAAATTTAAAGAAAGCTTTTCTCTTGCTTTTACTATGAGCACGCATTATTACACAACTGTAATATTCTTAGTCACTACCTGATGAACAAATCAAGTTCATTTATATATGTATAAATCAATATAATCCACCATCACGTCTAACCAAATACCAAGATTCGTAAAAAAATTGTTGAACGGTTTTAAGATATGGCCCGGAAACGGACACTACCCCAAGTTTAATTTGTGTCCAGGGAAACCAGAAAAAAAATCAGAATAACCAAAATATCAAAAGGCACCACTCCACCACTTGATCTAACCACATACCAAGTTGCGCAAAGCACTAAATTGGCTCTTGAGATATGGCCCGGATACGAAATGATTTCGGAACCACGGAATAACGGTCCGGGAATAAAGGAATAACGGAATAACGGATGGATACGAAAAAGCTTTGCTGGAACATAATGAAAACATTAGTGAGCATTTAGATGAATAGGCGGCTAGTGAAAACTGTCGGGAACCAGAGATCTTGTCATATTCCAAGAGAGGTTGGATCAGCATTGCATGACTTGATATACCTCCTCAGTGAGGAGAGAATGGGGTGCATGTTACCAGATATTAATAATTCAATCAATTTCAAACTTTTCTCACCTTCGCTGCACTGACCGTGTCCACTACAGTCGTTAGGACACGCCTCTGCTATGACGACATCGAACACAGATCTGTTGGTGGGAGAGTTTCCAGTGTCCTGTAGAACGGGGTTCACCGCTACCTCACGCAGACATTTACTTCTCACTGTGTCAACGGAAAACTCGCTGAAATCTGCGGTGCTCGTCAACTGCGAAGGGAATATTGTTTAACTAAGCAGGGGAGGATACAGACTTTACATGTAAGAGGGTGTACAGTATAGAATATTTAATTTTAATCATAAACTACACAGGACAATATTGCGGAGGAATATATGAATGACAACTTCTTTGTGCATTGTATGCGACGTTTCGACTTAGATTCTTGAGAACGACACAAGAATCTGTGTCGAAACGTCGCATACAATGAACAAAGATGTTGTCATCCATATATTCCTCAGCATTATTGTCGTTCAAACTTCTAAAATGCCTATCAAAGAAGTTTCAACAAATACTTTTTTAGCCCGTAACATAAGTTGACAGGAGAAAATGGCAAGTGTTGGGAGGAAATGACTTTTATCTTCAAGCTGCCAATGTACCTGTATATCAAGCATACAATTCTCAGTACTTTCCGTGGTTTCCACCCCTTTAACGCCGCTACAAACTTGAACAGACTTGGAGCCCTGAAACACTCCTGCACAATGAGCTCTCGCCAAGTCCTCAGTCCAGCCATTGGACCAGGTATTCGAGACTTCCTTAAATCATAAAATAAATCTTACATTTCAAAACTTTTTCGGATGAAATATTGTCTTATCTCGATAATTATTTATCGACAATTAAAATGATAATATGAGTGTTAATCTTATAAGACATACATGTACTTTATTAATAAGGTGGTGAAGTATACATAGTGGCATATGCATATTTGTCATATGTGCACATTTGTTAGTGTCGCGTTTGCCTAGCAACGATTGTTTAGGCATGAATGCTCGAGTGTCGTCCTCTTGACGTCATAAACACATATTTGTCACGTCACTGTGCTGACAGGCCTTTCAAGGAAAGTTCTTGGTCGTTTTCTGGTTAAGAAGCTTATATATGACACGTTTTCTCTCAATCATCTCCGTAATCTACAAGTCAGAGATAATCTCCCCTCATAACGTTTTTTTTCATCGTGACTATCGCTCGGAGGATACAAATATTTAAACCCTCGTGTCTTAAAGATAGAATGTCATGGTCACTCATAAGACATCTTCTATATACCAACCCTTCGTACTCTTGGGATTCGAACACTCTTGGCTGCTCTCCTCTTCCTCCTGTTCTTGATGCTACATTTAGTGGGAGGAACATCAGTAAACCCGGGCAGCTTCTTGCACGTTGAATGAGCTTCGCCGGCGGTACATACTACTTCCTTGATTGGGCGGTCGATAAAACCGCCCTGTTTCGGACATGAGCAGAAGGTGCTTTGTTTGGGCCATGGGGTCAGTCGGTCATGCTTACTGAGGTCAAAGAGGTTGTCGTCATCGTGGACTCTGCAATATGTAACAGAGAAAGACCGATCATGAGAGCTTTACGTCTAAAGAATGACTGCTGCCCGATACCGGGTGCGCGGGCATTCTGAAGACGAAAAGCCCGAGGGAGAGGTTCTCTTTCTTATATACCGAAAAATATTGAAGGTAATCATCGCTTGCCTAGCCTCCTTCAAAATGGAAAGTCGTAGGTTTAAGAGGACCCAAAACGTCGATTGCTCAAAAAACATGCATCAGACGACTCAAATTTGCTCATGTCAACTTAGCAAATACTAATTCTAACATGATACGAAAACTAGTTTGAAAATACTGCCTTCTGAATGGTTACTCATAAACATTTTGGAGTAATTATTTCGCCGATAATCATCTCTAAATATTTACGACCGCTTCACATTCCTCCGCGCACGCATATACAATCTGCACTCAGCGACTTTCTGTTTACATGTTGGCGACGACACTTTAAAGTTCAATATCAGAAACTTGTCGACATTCTAAACATCAACAAATTATAATCTAATAACGAGTTCCTGTTTGAAGTGTTTCTTACTGCTTCGCGATGTTGATTAATCACAGTCCACAGATCTATAAACAAAATCAACGACTGCAAACCTTCTCTCATACAGCGATTCATCAAATGAACTGAAGAGACTTTATTCTAAATTTCGCAGAATGCTGTCACTGCCCCTACCTCTAATTTACAAGTGACCACTTTTCCTGCCACAGTGTCCCCAACCATGACACAAAATATAACTTTCTTGACAGCTTCCACTAAGTTTGAAACAGTTCACCGACACGTACTAGCTCCAGACAGCGATTATCCGCTCCGTGACGTCACTAATATAGGCCTACCGGAGAGACAATCGGAGGGAAGGCGCCCTACGCTGATGAAGTATAAAAGAGAGTTCTGCATCAGGATTGACCTAATTATTGATGGATTGACCTAGTTATGGCCGGGATAAACTAAAAATAGACCAACCGTTAAACATTCAAATTGAGTCATGTAGCATGTTGTGTAAAATCATTTATTTTATTTATCACTCAGTCTCTCCTTCCAATGAAATTCAATATATGATTTTTGAAAACTAGCTTATACCTACATGCAGTGAGATAGGCACGCTATTGCTAATAGGGAGGGATAGCGCCTCGCCTTGTCAGTGGGACTGACCCAGTTTATCACTTTCGTGCGCTCAGTTACATTGCGCTAAAAATAAACTCAGCCATAATGCATTTCGGACAGTGGTGCAATGCCAGCACTAGGTCATCAGCTGGCAGGAATTACATGTAATAGCTCGCAGTCCTAATGATTATAGATGTTCAGGTATAAAGCAAAACAGTTGCTGAAACTTGACACTGACAGCTGAAACTAATATCTTGGAATGAAACCCCATTTAAAAGAACCATGTGGGTATACTTAATTATGCATTGCCGGCAGTTTTATTTTAAACATGGGAAGCCCTCTGCTATTGACAGAACAGGTTACTGCTCGACACAGACTCCTTCTTAAATATTTTGTATTGTATCTAGAATGAGTTAAATGATATAACAGTGCGTAGAAGTATTTTTCACTGGAACGAAGGCAGTTAAAAATAAGAGAACTCGTTCTTAGACCTATGCAGTGCATGAAGGTCAGGATCGGGCTGTCCCCGGCTTAGTATATTTTCAGACTATTGTGCAATAAACGTGCAAGTGTTACACATGGTGTACATTCCTGTCAATGTGGGAGTGGCTTTACCATTGTCAAGCGCTCAGACGCATCATCTTAAGTGAACTTGGGGTATTTATATACCACGAAGCTTGAGCGTAACAAGAAGAGAAGGTGCGATGGAGAAACTGAAACATTTAATTTCTGTCAAATTTCAGAATAAAACAACCTGCAACTTGCAAATGGTTTTCAATTTAGAGAGTTTTTATTATTGTTATCAGTTTGAGTTAAAATGGGGATTCTCAGCTGCCTGTTAACTGCAATAATTTCTCCACCATGTGTGACTAGGATGTAAACATAACCTCTGACACTTGACCTCTGTGACTGACAATCTCTCTCTCTGCTAACTTGCGACTTGTTTCTGTTTTCAAAATTGACAATTTGGACTAACTGTAAAGTGTTTGACTACAAAATTCAACACAAAGACTCGCACCAGTCTTATGTAAAAATCCAAAATGTATATATACTCAACAATCTATCTGACTAAAAATATCAGCTTTAATTTGCTGTTAGTCGAGAGGTGACCTAATTGAATTTACCACTCCATATTGTGAAGTCTTGACAAATCTTGTTCTACTTAAAGTGCAGCTTCAGAGGTGACTTAAGATTTGAGAAATATATAAATAGTTATCTTATATTCATTAATAAACACTGAACTAGTGTAACCTTGTACTGTACACCAATTCGTCTCAAGTATTTGTTCACTTCCCAGTGAGGGAAACTAGGTCATACATTGCCGTTATAAAGAGGGCTGTGTGACAGACAAGTTCAGGCAGGTCAAGACAGGACAAAACAGGATTGGTCGGGTCCATTTTTAAGGGGTGATTCATGGGAATCTCATTCACAGACGGACTGAAGCGTTGCGAAACTACAACCTTCCACCCCTTTTGTGATTTACCTATAGTTTCCCATGTATAAATGCATGATGGTTTCATATAGTACATATAATGAGCTCATCCTTAAAGATGTATTTAAGGAACTGCATCATATTCGAATTCATTTTGTAACGAGCAGTCAGCGTAAGAGATCACTTTGAAAAATAACTCTCTCTTTTAGCCACAACTTGGTGATAACAAGATTTCTGAGGTAACAGTTTGTTCAACATAGTAATCCAACATAATTTAACTGTTACCAGATAATTATATATATAAACATTAAAAGGTTATAAGATAACTGAATGTTCTATATCAGATAATTTATTTTATAGCATTCTATATAAACTTAACGAATTGCAGAGTGTACGGTATTAATTACTGGTATACTGGTTTGATCGCAATACATATAGTTGTTATATATTGCAATATACATTTGTTCAAGCTTTTGTCAATGATTACCTAAAATTTCTAAAATTACGATAAATTCATTTCACTGAAGCGTTACTTTAACACTTTCCAAAGATATTTTTATTTTCTCATCATTAAACATTTTATTAATTTAAAAAAAATAGCATAGTTATAATTATTTGTATATGATAACATTATTATTAGTATACATAAAGTTATTTAACAACCGATTTTTGAAAGTCCAATCTTTTCACAATAAATTATGCAAAATTTTATATATTGTGGTATGAATTGCAATATATGAAATGATATTGCAAAACAATTTTAGGCAACACATAGCCCCAGTCTTAATGTATAAACTACACTAATTAAAATATGAATTAAGCGAACTTTTATCATATATATTATGATATAGATTTTACATTTTTTTAGGATGGAAAACAAGAAAGAGTTTCTCACTAATGTGAAAACTCTCAGTGAACTGGAAACTTGGTCCTTAGCAAACAAATGCATCAATGATCCTGAGGTGAATTTGAAACGGATTGAACTACTTGCAAATTCCATAAGCAATAAAGAAAATGTGTCCTCCATCAAGACACAGCAAGGGCAGCGATCCTTCAATTGTCTCATGTGTACTAAGTCGTTTACACAAAAGCAGAATCTCCTGCGTCATGTGAGGACAGTGCATGGCAATAAACAATTTGAGTGCACAAGATGTGGCAATGTATATTCACGCATGGATGCTCTCCGTAGTCACAACTGTCACTCAAGCCTGAAGAGACCATCCACAGCATCAATGGAATCACAGCCTAAACGACCTTGTCACCACACAAAAGATGAAAACTCAACTCCCGCCCGTTATGATACATGCAATTGGTGTGGGCACTATAAATGTTTACTACCAGGGAAAATGTTTTGTGAGAGCTGCTCACATTCGGGTCGAGAATGTGGTGGGTGTCATCGTCCTCTCCCAGAGCATTTCTACAGCCAGCGTGTGGAACAGTGTGACAGTTGTACCAGGCGACGTCAGCGATATGAGGGAAGGCAAGCCAAGCAGATTGGAGGGGGTCAAAGGTCAGCGCTTGCGGGTTCATTGAAAACAACAACAATCTCCCCAACTGAAGCTAACAGTGTTGACATTCTCCAATTTTTAGCTGATGAACAGTACAATATTGTTGACACCCTAAATGGTTTTTTGTCAGAGAAGAAAGGTATGAAATGGTTTCTAACATTAAAACTGAAATTTATTAAATATAATGAAAATAACGAAAGCCATTTAGCTGAACCTGTACTGAGGACTACAAACTTTTGGGTAACTAATTCATCAGAAATAGAAGAACAGCTTGCTGAGGCTTTTCAGAAATTATACACTTCTTCTCAAGAGTTTCAGGTAGAGGGGAGCGGGTGGATACTAGAAGGCATTATTAATCTTGAGGTGAATACAGCTGAATATGTTCCACTGTCAGCAAGTTCCTATATTCCACTCCCCAAGTATTTGGTAGATAAAAAAGCCATTTTGAACATAAAAAATGATGACCAAAAATGTTTCATGTGGTCAGTATTGGCTCGCTTACATCCGTTAGATAGAAAGCAAAATGCAGGAAGAGTTAGTCAGTATGTAGGATATGCATCAGAGTTGAATCTTCATGGTATTGATTTCCCCATTCCACTGTCTCAGATTTCCAAATTTGAGAATCAAAACCAGATTTCAGTGAATGTCTATGGGTACGAAGAGCAAGTCTTTCCTCTTCATATCAGTAAAACCAATTTTGACAAAACAGTAGATTTATTGCTACTTTCTCAGGGAGAGAAGAGACATTTTTGCCTAATTCGAAATTTTAGTCGTCTAATGGGTGATAGAACTATGCATAATGGAGCTGTGTTTTACTGCAGACGTTGTTTACATGGGTTTAGTCGACAGGACTTGTTAAATGACCATTCTCTCTATTGCACAGAGCACGGTCCTCAAAAGATCAAACTGCCAAATGAACATAACAAGTGGATACACTTTGAATCTATTCAAAAACAGTTAAAGGTACCGTTTGTGATTTATGCTGATTTTGAGGCTTTGACTAGAAAGGTTAATGACTCATCAAAACATACATCCCTGTATCAAAAGCATGAACCTTGTGGGTATTGTTATAAAGTCATCTGCTCAAATCCTGAATTTACAAAACCCGCAGTCGTCTACCGAGGTCCTGATGATGTCATTTCCCATTTCATTGATTCTTTATTACAAGAAGAGAAAGTCATCAATGAAAAATCAGAAAAGTCATTTTCTATTGACATGACAGAAGAAACAGAACTGGCATTTGAGATGGCAGACACCTGCCATATTTGTCAGGAGCCTTTTGATTCATCAACAATCAAAGTGCGCGACCATGATCATTTGATAGAGAGAAATAATTATCGTGGTGCTGCACATCAAAATTGTAATCTTCAACTGAAATTTAAACAGAATAAGAGTAAGGGAAAGGATGGGGTCCAGGGCAAGCTGATTGAGCGAAAGGAGAGTGTCATACCCATTATATTCCACAACCTAAGAGGTTATGATTCTCATTTATTGATGAGACAATTGGACAACACTGTGAAACATAAGCTCAGCTGTTTAGCCAAAAACATGGAGAAATACATTTCCTTCTCCATCGGAAATTTAAGATTTATTGATTCTTTCCAGTTTCTTTCAAATTCCCTAGATACTTTGGTTAAAAATCTGGTGAAGAAAGACCCATCCCAGTTCATTCATTTATGGCAAGAATTTCCAAAATCTTCTCAGTCAAATTTGTTGTTGAAAAAGGGGGTGTATCCTTATGACTATATGGATGATGAATCCAAATTCGAACTGACAAAACTTCCCAAACAAACAGACTTTTTTAGTAAGTTGACTGGAAATTCTCTCTCTAACGAAGATTATACACATGCACAAAATGTATGGTCCACATTTGAATTGCAAAACATGGGGGAATATCACGACCTATATGTGAAAACAGACGTGTTACTTTTAGCAGATGTGTTTGAAAGTTTTAGAACTATGGCCCTTGAATACTATCATTTAGATCCTGCCCATTACTATACTCTCCCTGGCATGGGTTGGGATGCCATGCTGAAAATGGGAAAGGTTGAGCTTGAGCGTTTGACAGACATTGATCAAATTCTCATGATAGAATCTGGGATGAGGGGTGGTATTAGTATGATCTCTAAGAAACACTGTCTTTCAAACCTACCAGGACAAGAGGGTTATACAGCATTGCAGCCAAACAAACATTTAATATACTGGGATGCTAACAACCTTTATGGGTGGGCCATGTCTCAAGCCTTACCACAGCGAGACTTTGAGTGGGTAGAGAATGTTGAGGATTTGGATATTATGGGTGTTAAAGATGATGCAGACATTGGGTACATCTTAGAGGTTGATTTAGAATACCCTTCACATTTGCATGATGCTCACAGTGACTATCCCCTTGCCCCAGAATCTATGATAGTGACTGAAGAAATGCTTTCACCACATTCTAAGGAACTGAAAAAGAAGCTGAAAATTAAAGGAAAACCAAACAGAAAGCTGGTACCTAATTTGTTCAACAAGCAGAAATATGTCTTGCATTATAGAAACTTGCAGTTTTATCTCAGTCAGGGCATGGTTCTCACCAAAGTCCAAAGAGCCATTCAGTTCACACAGTCTCCATGGCTTGAGCCTTTCATTCGATTCAATACAGAGAAACGTAAACAATCAACCAACAAAACTGATAAAGCTTTTTTCAAACTCATGAATAATTCCTGTTTTGGTCGAAGCATGATGAATGTGAGAAAGCATGTCAATGTGGAACTTGTTAATTCTGCCAAACGCTTAAGAAAACTGTGTGCCAAGCCCACTTTTGAAGGATTCAAAATTTTTAACCCAGATTTAGCAGCTGTTCATTTGAAGAAAGCCACGTTGTTTTTAAATCAGCCGGTTTACGCTGGATTTTCCATACTCGATTTGTCCAAAGTACATATGTTCAATTTTCATTACAATTTTATTAAACTCAACTATGACTCCAAAGCTCAGCTATGTTTCACAGACACAGACTCCCTATGTTATGAAATTGAAACCCCCGATTTGTATGCTGACATGGGAAAACATTCAGATGTGTTTGATACCAGCAATTATGCAGAGGATCACCCTCTCTTCTCAAAAAGCAGTGAAAATGTGTTGGGAAAATTCAAAGATGAATTGGAGGGGAAAGCTATGCTTGAGTTTATTGGGCTCCGCCCAAAAATGTATTCCATGTTTTATAAAGATACAGAAACCAAAACAGTTGATGGAGAAGAAGTTGAAATAGTACATAAAGTTGAGAAAAAGACAGCTAAAGGCATAACCGAAACTGTCAAAAATAAACATCTTCGACATGAGCTGTACAAACAGTGTCTCTTTGACAAAGTACAATTCAGACATGAGGTGGGACAAATTCAAAGCAAAAATCATCAGCTGTACACTGCTTCTATTAATAAGATCAGTCTGTCTCCTTTTGATGACAAACGCTTTGTGTTGATGAACGGCATTCATACGCTCGCCCATGGTCACTACAGCATTAAGTCTCAATAAACCATTTCATTCCTTTTAGTTGTGTCCATGTACAGTGATTGATCCCTCTTTAATTGTGTATTGTATATACTTTGTATTATAATGTTGATATGATGACTTTGTAATGCAAACATTAATAAGTTTTTGAAAATGTAGTATATTGCTATTGTTAATCAGATGCCCAATTTCTTATTCATGTAATAAAACTGTCATGACTTGACTCCTTCAGTTGGTTTTTGTCTTTGTGAAACATATCTTCTCAATGGTGTGTAAGTTGGAGTGTATGCTTTTAGTTGTGTCCATGTACAGTGATTGATTCCTGTTTGTCTATTGTATATACTTTGTATTATAATGTTGATATGATGACTTTGTAATGCAAACATATAATAAGTTTTGGAAATGTAGTATATTGTTATTGTTAATTAGATGCCCAATTTCTTATTCATGTAATAAAACTATCATGACTTGACTCCTTCAGTTGGTTTTGTCTTTGTGAAACATATCTTCTCAATGGTGTGTAAGTATGAGTTTTGCCACTTTCAACAGTATTTCAATCATATCATGATGACCAGTATTGTGACAGGAGGAAAGCCTGCAACACCATTGGGGTGTGTCTTGCAGTGAAACCTGATGAACCAAGGTAGTATTACACGCTAACCTCGCTGCATATAGAAGGGTTCTCGGTGTTGAGTCACCAGCATATCTGAATATCCTGGTCCAAAGCCGAACGTACTAACTAAAAGCTATTTTGTTCCTTTCTCAGTATTGACCAGAAAGATAAATCAATCATGTAATGTTATTTACATCCTTTATTAGATATAAATATGAGTATACATCAGCAGACATATACATTACATAGAGTTCACATTTCATCATTATCTGTATCATCATGCTCAGAAATGTCAACAAGTTCTACATCTTCAGCTTGGCTCAAGTCCACATGAGAGAGAATGTCCTTTACGATAGGTTTCATCCACTGAGTGATTTTAGCATCAACTTCCTTTGGCTCCATGTCTGGGTCCAAGGCTCTGGCTTTCTCCAAAATAACTTTGAAGAGAGTTCCATAGCTAAAGTAGCTGGCATAACGAACACCTATTGCAAGTCTATCAAGAAAAGTAGTTTCCCAACATTTCTTCAATTTCTTTTCAATCCATCTTTCACTTTTTCCTTTATCTTCAAAGTCCTCCTTTTTCTTCCAAATGTCCTGCTTACAAGCGTTTGATTCCAAAGTTTGTTCCCACAGGTATTCAAGGCCTTTCACTTCTCTCTCTATATCAACTTTAGTAACTGTCTCTTCTGGACACAGGACATCATTCTTAATATCATCAGCTGTATCCATCCTAGCTCGCTTATGTAGAGGCTCTCCACCATTTTCAGGGCACCAGGTCCTGACATGACGTTGAAGGTCATGGTTGTTTTCAAATACAATGCCACATTCATCGCAGGATGGCATGGTTTCGTCTTCTGAGTCCTCAGTATTCTCCAGCAGCTTGAAGATGTTGTCTCTATGAGAGTCTGGAGTCAAATGATAAGATGATACACCATGTCCCTCTTTTATAGATGTGCTCCCTGCCTCATTTTGTGTTGATTCCAGTGAAAGATTTGGTATCATGTCTGCTACACCTTGGGCCGAGGGTACGTCAGCCTGTAGTATATTTGGTTGTAATCTCTCAGATTCAGAAGTGATAGGTCGCAGATCAATAGTCAGATTTCCATAGGGTTTTTGCACTGCTGACTCATAGACTGACATAAACCTATCTGCATTGTTTGGATAGAGCCGTCTGGCAAACAATTGAATTTGTAGTCTATCCACAGGTGAGTTAAATAGAGTGACATAGTGAGAATTGAGGGCTATGTCACGTGACTCTTTTCCTCGTGGAAACAAATTTTGTAACAGTAGAAAAATAATAACATTTTTGTGGTGAGAGGTTCTGGTAAATAGCTGAGAAATGCGTTTGTCATCCTTAGCTTCAGACATCATGTCATCCAAAACTATCATGTTGTTATTTCTAGCATCCAAGTAGTTATCGTCAAGTAGGTTGTAAGGAATTCCTTTCACAAACTTCACATGAGACAACTGTTCACTGATCACCTGGTACAGGGGCTGCCATTGTGTATAACACCAGATGATGTGATTAGGTACTGGCTGTATGTGTTTCTTTCTTAGAAGGTTGTATATAAAGATAGATTTACCACTGCCAGTAGGGCCCACAACAAGTGCATTAGAGGGGATGGAAAACTTGAAATGTTGTGGCGGTGGCGCCAGTTGCGCTGGTAATTGTCTCTGCTGCTGTTGCGGCGGTTGTGGTATTTGCGCTGGCGGCGGCGGTATTTGCAGCGGCGGCGTTACTTGCGGCGGCGGCGTTACTTGAGGCGGCGGCGGCGGTGGCGGCGGCGTTACTTGCGGCGGCGGTTGCGGTGTTCGTAACCGTCTCTGCTGCTGTTGCGGCGACGGATATGCTTCACTGACTTTGTTGAAAGGATGTTTGTTCCTTTTGTGGCGTAACATCACATCTTTTCTTGAAAATACTTTCGCACATTCAGAACATGATGTTAACACCATGGCTGCAGAACAGTGAATGGGTGTAAACACTAGATCCTTTCTATTTATATCTTCTGAAGATCTGACTCTGGGATCCAGCTATTGAAATGCTTTGGGTAGCCCATCCATTTCACAAACACTTCCTTCCTACCACCTCTCTTTCTCTTCTTCAAGACTTTTTCCACTCTCCACAGGCTATCTTCAGACTTATATACTTTCTGCAGTTCATTTGCATAAAATGTACCTGTGATAGGGTTGTCAGCCATATCTTTAACTTTGTAGATGGGTATCCCATCTCTGTAGTATCGTCTACTGATAATGAATACTTCCTCTGTCCATTTCTCCTGATAGTCACGTTGAAAAACATACCTTAAATGTGACAGTCGTACTTGATCCCCTGATTTAAATTCAAAGGCTTTCTTTCTGATTTTCTTCATCTTCTCTGCTTTGGGTTTGACTTGATTGATCAGAGGATCAATGTACTGTTCTTTCCAAACTAGTGATTCATTGTTTACATTAATATCAATGGGTGAACGTTCATTCAGTGATCTATGAGGTCTGTGGTTATAATTATTCACCAATTCTTGTAAAATGTCCAGATAATGATAACTTTGTTTATAAGTAAAGTATCTGTACATGTTTGTCTTGAGAGTTCGTATTACTCTCTCTGCATAAGAAGCCTTGGTTTCATTCTGTGTTACATAATAGGTAATACCCTTGCTTTTTAAATATGATCTCACTTTCTTGTTATCAAATTCACGACCTTTGTCAGATCTGATAATGTGTGGCAGAGTAGCACGAGAAAATATCCTCTTCATGGCTTTAATAACGGCATCTGGAGTTTTATTTTGTAGGGGCTCCACCCATAGAAATCGTGTAAATACATTAATTGCAATGAATAAGTATTTCACACTGTCGTTGTCCTTTGCTATGTTAGATACATCGGCCAAGTCCATATCCCAACGGTTATTTAAACCACTTGACACCACTCTGTTACGCTTGAACTTGTACCTGAGAGGTCTTTGAAGAGAGTAACTATCCTGTGCAGCTAACCATTTCTTGATATGATGTAAACTGATATCAAACTTGTCAGCTTTCTGCACAATGTGATACAGCTTGTTAGGCCCGGTAAATGAAGCTGGATTCTTGGGATTGAAATAAATATCAGACAAATATTCTTTCCAACCATCCGACGGCATGCTGAGAGTATGAATGAATCAATTAAATAAATTGTAGCTTTAAATATCAGCCTCATCATACAGACAGTAAACCTCTCAACCCTTTAGCGAACTTGCCTTGTTCACTCGTTATGTCTTATGCTTGTTTTCCCAGTGGTGAATATATCTACATGTTTTCATATTGTATATATATTGCTCCATATGTCCATATATAAAAAAAAACTCATCTTTAGTCTATCTTTTTATAGCAGCAGTCGGTATCAAGTTTGAACAACTGTTTTTCTTTATAATTGAACATCTATAATCATTAGGACTGCGAGCTATTACATGTACATGTATATTCCTGTCAGCTGATGACCTAGTTCTGGTATTGCACCACTGTCCAAAATGTATTACGACTGAGCTATTTTTAGTACAATGTAACTGAGTGCACGAAAGTAATAAACTGGGTCAGTCTCACTGACAAGGCGAGGCTATATATCCCTCCCTATTAGCAATAGCGTGTCTATGTCAATGTAGGTATAAGCTTTAGAGATAAAAAAAGTTGGACTCAGAATTATGCATTATCATATATAATCATATATTGAATTTCATTGAAAGGAGAGTGAAATGATCCTATACAACGAGCTACACGACTCAATTTGAATGTTTAACGGTTGGTCTATTTTTGACCTGGGATTCCCCCATTATTGCAACAAAGCCTAATGATGGGGATCTATTTTTAGTTTATCCCGCCCATAACTAGGCCAATCCATTAAGAAGTAGGTCAATCCTGATGCAGAACTCTCTTTTATACTTCATCACTACGCAAGCTCGGTTTGAAATAATGTTTAGGGGTAAAGAATGCACGACATACAACCCCAAAATAAAATAAAAATAGAGCCATGGGCTCTGTAGCTCATCAGACTTTTGATGGAAATAGGTTTTTAAGGTTTTGACCCTGTGACCCCAATTGGGGTCAAGGGGTAACCAGATGTAAAATTTATAATCTTTATTGGCCAGAGTCTACACACAACTTTTCAGCTCTCAAGACCTTTTGGAACTGGAGAAGAAGATGAAAATAGTTTTTTTAAGTTTTGACCCCTGTGACCCTATTTGGGGTCATGGGGTCACGAACTTTACAATTTAGAATCCCTATTGGCCAAGGAGTCTACTCACAACTTTTCAGCTCTCTAGGCCTTTTGGAACTGGAGAAGAAGATGAAAATAGGTTTTTGAACTTTTGACCCCTGTGACCCCATTTGGGGTCATGGGGTCACGAAATCTACAATTTAGAATCCCCATTGGCTAAGGAGTATTCACACAACTTTTCAGATCTTTAGGCCTTTTGGAACTGGAGAAGAAGATGAAAATAGGATTTTAAAGTTTTGACCCCTGTGACCCTATTTGGGGTCATGGGGTCACGAAATTTACAATTTAGAATCCCTATTGGACTAGGAGTCTACTCACAACTTTTCAGCTCTCTAGACCTTTTGGAACTGGAGAAGAAGATGAAAATAAGTTTTTAAGGTTTTGACCCCTGTGACCCCATTTGGGGTCATGGGGTCACGAAATCTACAATTTGGAATCCCCATTGGCCAAGGAGTCTGCAAATCAAATTTCAGCTCTCTAGAGTCATTGGTTCTGGAGAAGAAGTCGAAAATGTGAAAAGTTTATCGATGGACGGATCGACGGATGGACGGACGCCGGACGCCTTGCCATGCCATAAGCCCATCGGGTCTTTCAGACCTGATGAGCTAAACACAGAATGGATTTATCCCCTTATTCAGGCGCTGTCGATATGTTGAAATTCGTGGTTGAATTATCAAATCTCAAGCGTGAATAATAAAGGGAAATACATGGATATCCACTTCTCTATTCAAAACCCCTCAAAATTCTAGCGAGTAAAAAAAAAAAAACACCGACCTCCAGGATTCCGAGAACCCAGTAAGAAGGTTCTGCCAGACTCTGTATCCCTCGTTGCAGTTACTCCTCGCTGTGGGGTCTGTGGAGTAGCTGCCGTCTCGCATGATGAAGTCGTCGTTACAGGTGCCGTCAGGGGAGAGTCTGCCACACAGCCCCAGACTGGTCCCCACGTCCTGGACCGAGGGGTAGATGTAGAGGTTCAGAAAGATGCTGTAGACGTTCACCTCAACCTTACCCCCTGTTGGCAGGTACACCTGGGGTGGAATAGCAATACATAGTAAATCATCAACATGTCATAAGTTACGTATTTGGCATAGTTCTATAGTTAGTCTTGATAAATGAAGAAATACAATAGGGTAAAACATTGCAGACGTTTACCTTACCTGATGTCGGCAGATAAACTTGGGTTTGGAATAGCAAGGCATGGTTACTTTTGAGAGTTATATAATTCGCACAAGTTCCATGGCTGTTTCCATGGAAATGGAACTTATGATTTCAGCAGATGACTTTGTCCTGTATATAAATCTTAGATAGTTTAAAGATAGATATCGCGGACCCGTTGGATATGTCATCTTCTGATTACTCTCGTTTTGATTTACAATTAGAAAACACATTTACATTTAATTACATAAAGAACAATGGAGCATAAGGATTCATCAGTGAAACATAAAACCAAGCCAATATGCTAACTTATTTTCACTATAACCAGTGACGACGTTCACTTGCCGGAAGTGGTGTCGAAGTACTGATATGAGAGTTACTTTGTTACTTTAAATTTATTTCAATTATTATTCTCAGAATTATATCATAACATAATACTTAATTTATTCCATGAATGTATGTCTTATCTATTGACATTGGTAAAATTGACGAGTTGCTGCGCTGTTAATTTGTAAAAGTGGGATTGGACAAACATCATTACATATCCTCTTTATAGCAGATTCCGTGTCACGTTCTATAAATAGTATTAGTATAGTATTATTAGTAATATTGATATATCACCTCATAGTTCCTCCCATTCCTCTTGACCTGAAGCACGTCCCCTCCGTCCTCACACAGCGTGTACTCCAGTGTCCAGATGTCCGACTGTCCGCCACACCTGTTGAACTCGAACACCGTCCGGCCAGCTCTCACTGCCACACCGCAGTTGCACCAGGCGTTGTATCTCCCGTAGCCACAGTAAGTAGTCTGCAGTTGTACCTGGGTAACACGGGAGCATGCATTTACTGTGTTGCGTCAGACCAAAGTAACACAACATTGAAATAAGATCAAACATATCACTCGTACATCGCTTTGTTTATGATTTGAGTACTTCTCATACCGGTTCATAGAGTGTGAATAATGCTCTTTGTGACTAATCACTTTCAATAACAAATCAGCTAAAGTATAATTATCTTTCTGGCTTCGTCACTGACTGGTTCGAGTTTTAAAGTTCAGCAGACACAACTCCTCAGGTCAGATACCAGGCTAAAGACTTATTTAAAACAGGTGCAAAAAGCATCCATTTAGAGGTACGACGGCTTTCTGTACCGAGTTGCATTTTAAGATGACTTATGCGGATGTTTCACGTTTCAAATGTTTCCTACAAGATCAGGGTTCGGTCCTGATAAGCTTATGTCAACAATAGGCGAGATTGGTTGATGAAAAGGTCATGGTGGCTGGTTAACTTAAATATACCTTTTATGTGATAAAAAAAAACTAGTGATTATTATTCAGTTTGTTGACTGTTTTTCTAAAGTCGTTGCTAATATGTTCATACTTTTCTATTCAATTATAATGGATGCATATATGTTAAGTTTTTAGCTTCCATATATCCTGTTTTATTACCAAAATGGTTAAATATTAGTCATTTGAAAGACGTACTATCTCTTACCTCAATTGGAAGTGTTTTGTGTTTGTACATTGTAAAGATGCCATCATACTGATGTTCATACCGTCTGAAATAAATAAACATTTTTTCAACAATGTCCATACCCTGAGAACTTATAATTCGACAAAGGTTATTTTGATAAAACTTCTTATAAAAGAAATCGAATCATTTCCAAGAAATACCAGATGATATAATCATGTTCCTTTAGCTTTCGTTTAAAATATAAATTTACTGTTTTCATGATATTATGATAATTAATGAGCTATTTGTATACTCACAAATAGGTTGAAAAGATTGTTTTTACAAATTATATTACAATTATTAAAAAGCAAGTAATGGGGGAAACCGGAATAAATAACACTGTTAAAACATGTGATGTTATATTTGAAATGATTTACGAAGTTGATTGCATTATAGCGGATCAACAAAAAAAGTAAATGACCCTTGGATTTCTACATAATTATTGCATACCTTCCATCAAACGTCTTCATGTGAGGATCATTGGTAGCATAGCAGCTCTTTCCCTCAACCACAGTGGAGTCCTTGAGGAGCTGGATCTGCAGTGATTGTCAAAATCTGATAACATTTATACCAAGTAAATTCATTATCTTAGGAATATTTATAAAATCTTCTGACAAAAATATATACTTAATAAGAATTCAAGTCGAAAAAGTGTTTGGGTCAATTCCGCGTTATGACCGTTTTAAACAGGAAGTTGAGAAGGATCACATCTTTATGCAATTATAACTAAACGATGTCGAAACTTGCTATGGTATGTTGACGTCTTGATGCCTTTACGTGCATTTCGTTCATGACGTACTGAGGAGTGCATTTCATGATTTTTATTGATATTTTTCTTGGTTTGTTGGTAAGACAATACAAAAAATATTATATGGTTGCTATTCTATATTTACGACACCCTAATTGTGAAGAAGTATAAATTTGACATTAAAATAAGATCTTGTGCCATTGACTTTTATTCTATTAAGATCAGAACTGTTGACTAGTGTTTCTTCTTTAGCCGGTAATGTATATGTCGATTTAAAACAGCCTCTTCATTTTATTATACCACCGGTATGTAATACCGTGGGATATAGTCATCACCCTGTCCGTCTGTATGTCCGTCCGTCCGTAATCATTTCGTTTCCGGAGCAGAACTCAAAAACCGGTCCACATATCTTTCTGAAACTTCACATGTGTATTGCCCACCTACTGAAGTGGTGCCGTTTGATATTTTCAAATTTCTGAAAATTTTTTGTTTAATATTTCCATGGAAACGGCTCTTATTTGGACTCTGTTCATGAAAGGTTTCCTTTCATATATATTAGCTTTTAATATGAACCTTGCTTGAAAAATTTACAATTATTTTTTAAAGGTTTACATCTTACGATCATGTGGAACCGGTGGGATAATGTCATCTTCTGATGACTCTTGTTTATAAATTCAATGATTCGAAAAATGCATGTTACGAATTTTTAGTTCAACTCTTGCTTACTAAAGAGACCAGGATGCTATATTCGAAAGCAGTTACATAAAATGACCGTCGGTACATGGCATTTATGAAATATCAGTCTAATTTTTGTATAAGTAATACAATGATATAGTCACTTCAGTGTCAAAACTCAAGTACCAAAGTGCTAACGTTATCCGTTACTTCCAAATTAACATTTTTTATCGTTAAAGTTAAATTAAACTCTCGAAATTAATTGTTCCGGACATCCCGGTCAAGTATATAACACTCGACCAGTGTGACCATCCGCTTATACTGCTCTAAGCCGGAAGGCGATGTTCCGTGTTGGCAATAACCTTAAAGAGACACTCCGTCAGTTGATGTAGTCACGAGTGCGAAACGATACTAACCGATTTCAGACGGACAATCAACCTCAATTAAAGAAATAGATTTGGGAAATTTTTATAAAACAGACAGAGAATTTAAGATAAACTACGGAGGAAGACTGATCTCAACTGGTGTAACATTTTGGCATGTCCTTAACCGTGCCAAGAAGAAAATGCTTTAAATATCCTGTCACGCAAGGTCTGCTAACAGATGGCGCATTTTCACAAAATCCTAAATTGCTGCCCATAGATTTATCTGTAAGTCTTGACCTGTGAGATGATGTTAGGAAAAAAATCAATCAGAAATTGACGACTTTACATGAATGGATTTCATTTTATATTTGACCGACTTGTAACACAGCTTACAAAAAGAATTCGATCTATTATGTGAGAATTATTATTCTTCTAACACAAGAAATCTTCTTGACTAACCTGAATGTTACCGATGTCGTTATTGGCCCACATGGTATGTTCATGCTCAACAGTGGTCTTCAGTTTGAGATTGACCACTTTGTTGGACGTTTCGTAGCGGTCAGTAACTCGTCCGAACACGGTCAAGGGAGTCAAGCCTTGCAGCGATAATGCAGACACTTCGATTCCACAGAAGGAACTGACCATGGCAGCGGTCTGACAGTCACCTGGATTCTCTAGGAAATAGAGCAATAATATTATATATCTGTGATGAGGTCAATACCGGTTTTATAGACCTGGGGAAAAACTGTATTGACAGAAGATTTTATAGTGCATTGACAGAAGGTTTTATAGTGCATTGACAGAAGGTTTTATAGTTCATTGACAGAAGGTTTTATAGTGCATTGAATGAAGGTTTTATAGTGCATTGACAGAAGGTTTTATAGTGCATTGACAGAAGGTTTTATAGTTCATTGACAGAAAGTTTTATAGTTCATTGACAGAAGGTTTTATAGTGCATTGACAGAAGGTTTTATAGTGCATTGACAGAAGGTTTTATAGTGCATTGACAGAAGGTTTTATAGTGCATTGACAGAAGGTTTTATAGTGCATGACAGAAGGTTTAACAGACTCGAGGAAAACAATATTCGCAGGGGAAGAATGTATTAAAGAGTCAGTAGCACGTTTTAGGGGGAATATAAGGTGATGTCAGGAAAAAGGAAATAAATGGTTCCAATTGAAAGAAAATGTATTTAAACTGAACGCAGCAGAGATAAATCAAATATATAATGTAAAGTTCAGCCACCCGATTATCTTTTCTTACACAAAATGAATTAAAGGTGTTCACACAAAAATGGCCGTCAATGGACTTAATGTGAGTCTTTATAGTTCGTTCTCTGACTGGTTTGCGTATTGAAATTTTTGAGTTTTTGTTGAACCGAAGTACAATATTTCAACTTAACATAGATATTTATATATTGCCGTATAATAAAGTAAATTATATTCTCTTACATAAAACAAATAAAATATAGGACAATTTTCACCTTAAATGCCCTAAAATTAAATTTTGACTTTGAAAATGCCTTGACACTCAAAGATGATCCTATTCATAAATTCCTCCAAAACATGGAAACAGAGGTATTACCCAAGGTTCTAATGCAATAAGGGACTGAAATATACCATTCAGTTTCATTTCACGGGGGTCATTTTGGATTTTGTGAAAACAGGCCTCCAAAGGGCGATTTCAAATTGTGCAAAGGTTCTTGAAAACCTTTATCATCATGCAAAATTTCACGAACATCATAAAGTGAACGATTCTTTCAAATTTCACGTATTGACCCAAGACGGCGTCGGGGATAAATGAATTTCCATAGGGTCTTAAACTATAATTAAAATACAAAATAGTTACAAAAACCTTCGAACAAGTTTTAATATACCCAGAAGAGGTATGGTTTTTAACTTTCATTTCTCGAATCATGGAGAATGTGTAATTGGACTAAAATCATGAAGAGGATAAATTTCAACTGGTGTCCACCACACCAAGTCTATAACAACGTCTTCAAGAAAACTCTCAAAATCGAAGAACTTTCGTAATTACCAATAGTCTGAACTTCAACCAGAAGCAAGCAGAATTCATCAGTGAAATTGCCGCATCCAAAGGGCGCGGTAAGCTCCAAGGGTATATCTGCAGATTCGCCCTCCTTCAGCACAATCGACGTTTGGGGAACCTTAAACCCTACAAATTCCCAATCTGACAACACCGGAGGCCTTGAAGCCTTTCCAACCCCGTTACTAGCTCTGACAGAACACCCGATCTGGAACAAAGGAATCCCAAGTATTTAGGGTATCAGTTTTATTGAATGACATGTATGATGATGATGGGGGATTTATATGGCGCCGTTGTTTACATGTCCTTAGACATGCTCAAAGCGCTACCTGCTTCATTACCCTGAAGGTACTTTCACAGTTGCTAAATCGTTCAGTACATCCTGTTTTCAGGTACCCATTTAAACAGCTGTGTGGACTGAATGCAAATGGGAATTAAGTGCCTTGACCAGGGACACAACACAGGATGAGACCCAGGTCACAAAAGTAGATTCGAACCACTTGACGACCATGCTCCCTCTATGATATATTCTTAGGCTTTCAGAGATGTATCGTTTAGTACACCTACACATTATGGAAATATGGAGGTTTTGGGGCCTCTTGAACCATAGACGAGGAGGTGATGGTTTTTGGAAACAGGAGGGACACTTAACGAAACATCGAGGAAGTGTGGGTACATATTATGTTTAACCAAGAAACGACCTCTATGCTTTTCTCGTAGTTGTTTCCATGTTCGCTGTTTAATGCTTGCAACTTGGTCAATGATATACCTTGCTCATTCTGGGGTTATGGGTTTTCAAAATGAAACCATGCTCCATATAAGAGAATTGTCTCTACAAACTTTGAAAATAGGTTGAAGAACAGTTACATTGATATCGTCTTGCTTTGTTAGTTAAATTCAAATTAACATCTACATTGCAAAGTTTATATGATAACTGAGCAAGTTTACTATCCTTCTCAAACCATAATCATTGCTTGCATCCCTGCAAAGTGATTTTAGCTTAAAACTAATTCAGGAATTAACTTTTAAAAGCAAAACGAATTATTGAGAGAGCTGAACTGAAGCAAGGCATAATCAACACTGGTTATCTACACAAATTCAGCATGTTTTTAACCTGGATTCCATAATGTGTAATATTTTCTGCTTTCAAGTCTCCCTCTGTCAGTCGATGATGCTCCATGACGGTTCCTCCGTTCCACTGTCTCTCCCTCCTCGTCAACACCGTGTCCCCATCCACTAGCCAGCTCGTGCTATAGAACACGTCATCCACATGCTTCGTGAAGCGGCACAGGAAGCTCAACTCGCTCCGATCGAAGTCCATGTGTTCAAGTTTCGTCTCCACGCTGGGCTTCACGGTGAACTCAGGTGCTAGGTTAGGGTTAAAACACGAGAACGAGGTTATGCTTGGGTTTTCAAAACCTGAGGAAAGAATGCTGAGCGGAGAGTAAGACCGAAAGCGAAGCTTGAGGTCTTACTTCCCGCGAAGCTTTCTTTCCGAAGGTTTTGAAACCCAAGCATAACCGAGTTCGAGGGTTTTAACTAACTTAGATACCGTTATTAAACATTTATTTAAAAAACGCAATCATTTGTCCTTATTGTAGTATTTGTAATCATATTTGTAGACTGATCATAAAAAGTGAGAAAAAACAACAAATATCTAGGATTTATGTTTGGCCGTTTTGTTTTAACATTTATTATTTGATTACATTACTTTATATTGTCGCTTTAATTCTAATAAAAGACGATTAAATCAGTTTCCTTCAAAATAAGCAGTGTGTTTAAACGACTTTTTGACATTGACATAGCACAAAATGCACGTGCAAAGCATTCTTCGAGGTGTAAGGTTTTACAAATGAAAATCGACAAGTCACGTGGTTGATACCGTATTTTGATCCTTTAAATTTATCACAAGTTAAAAGGTGTAACACTGTTAATATCAATTATCAATGCTTGTATGCATTTAAAATTGGAATCAAGTGCAATTGAATATCATAATGCTTTAGGACCGACCTTCTTTTACCGAAATCTGAACTTCAATCAATAGATAGTTTAACATAGCCTTCAATTCTATCTGGCCCGTTAGAGTAGTGGTTTGAGTGCTTGCTTTCGGTTCAGAGGGTTGAGGGTTCGAATCCCGCACTTTGGAAGCATTGAAACTTTGTAGATTTTTTCAAGATACTATGGACTTTGGGGTTAGGTTATAGATTGGAATATAAAACCCTTTGACTTTGAAATTTAAAAATCTTCAAACCCCCGAGTAGGTATTACATATGAATATAAAAACCTTCCAACCCCCGAGTAGGTCTTACATATGAATATAAAAACCTTCCAACCCCCGAGTAGGTCTTACATGTGAATATAATGCCCTGACTTCCGAATGTAAAACCTCCTTGGAGGTTATAACGAGAAAACAAGAGACTTTCAAAACAATAGACGAAATCCCCGATAGGTTTCTAATTACATTGAAAGACGCATTGTGTAGTTTGAATGGCAGGGAAGTATGAAGTACGAAGTTAAGGAACGATCAAGCAGTATTTATCAAAACCATCTTGTAGCTAAAATATTTACATATTTACATATCTTTATAGTCTGTTATCCAGACCCTTAAGCAAAATAATTTGAAGGCGCCTTCTTAAGTCTAGAAAATGTTAACGTTGGCAAGTCTAGATGCCTGAAATTAAGAAATGTTCAGGGCTCCTTTTTCATTTTCATATCAAATATTGAATATCAAAATTTTAGTGAATTTTTTTCAAGGACTATTTGTTCGGCTTATAATTTTAGGAAAATGTCTTTTTCGAACTGTTCACTTAAAAAAAATATTTTAATTTTTTACCTCAGCATTTTAACTGACATCAAAGTCCGATACAGATACATTCAGTAATTGAATACAAAATGCAATTAAGTGAATGCTTGTTCCTTTTAATATTTTAACTTTGTGTTCATAACAGTATTTGATAGACATTTAAGTAATATTCCCCTCATTCCCTTATATAATAGGGGAAATTACATTTCTTCCTCTTTCCAGAGGGGTTAACAACATCACCTATATTACAATTGGCCATGGACTTGAATAACAATAAATCGTTGTTCCCTTACATTATTACATATATGGTTAGGTTTATTTGATCGACGACGGCCAATAGTAATTATTGTTTTAAGTCTTCATAATTCGGTACATCCTGTTTTTTAAAGAAAACATTATTGGACTAATACCATTTTAAAACTATGATATGAATTGTTAATTACTTACGTATGTCATCGGCTGCCCATCCTGAAATAAAAATGAATGTAAATAGTTAACATTATATACCGAGGAACATTAATATGGTTGCCATAAGAACTCAAGAACAAGAACAAGAACAAGAAAAGTTTGAGGCTTACGATCTGGCAACGGGCCTTGTCCAAATCCCCCAGCCATACATCCTTACTTCTAAATTAACTGTGTTCGTATCGTTTCTTTTACATTTACGTGTACCTAAATATATTTCACTAATTGATCATAGTATTTCACGAAAATCATTGAAAAGGTTATACAATGTCCCTTACCAAAACAGTATGCACTCCTGTGAATCCTTGAGCGAGTTAGCTTGAAGATCTCCTTGCCGCCACACAGCCTCGTATCTATTGTAAACTTCCGGTAGCAACTGTTGCGGTGGTGCTGGATACACATCACAGACTTGTCTTTCCTGATTCCTGGAGATAAAATTATATCTTTGACATCCCCAGTCTGATTAGAAATACTATACGTTGAGAGGGGATCATGACTGGTGGAACAATCATGAATATTATTCTTACAGGAGGATAAAACAAGATGCATGGGAATTGATAAGTAGTAAGATTGTTTCCCTGGCGGAAATGCCCGAGGGCCTGCCTCATATGGGAAATCCTGCAGGAAAACACCATTTCTTCTTATGATACCAGCGGGCCTGTTTTTTCCAGACCATTAGCCTACATTTATCGAGGGCTCGAATGACAGGATATCTTGGATGACTGTCAAATGTCAATCTAGTTAAAACTAGCTGTAATATTATCGTATAAGGACTTGGGGACGACAACATTAGAGCTAGTTTTAACTAGACTGGTCAAATGCCTTCCAAAAGGGATCAAAAGGGATATATCTGGTGGCTGTGGCCATATAAATCGTAGCATTATATACGGCAGCATGAAAGTGCACTCCGTAAGGTCTTCAATATTTACGTTTCCTCCATATTGGGTAGAGAGAGCCGCAATGCTGGAAGCCCGGAGCGGAAGCGAGGAGGGTTCTGGAATCCGGGGTCCCATACCAGCCTGTGAGGAGGAAGCGGTCACTCAGGTAGCGTTCCCCCCGGGATATCTGGTACTGACCGTCTCGCTTGTCTATGTGCGGGACTTGCTTGTAGCTGGTACATGGGTCTGGAATGTTCAATGTTTTTCCTTACTTTGGCTTTTTTTTACATTTTTGTGTAATTGTTTAATCGGACAATTTTTGTAATAAGTCCACGAATATATTTCGACTGGTGACACAAATAGGCATACACCATTGTGACTAAGCCTCGCTCTGTTAATATTTATCTTAAAAAGAAATTTATAGTAATTCCAATAGTTAGAGAGTAAATAATGAAAGTATCTCTGATAAATATATGACATATATATTATACATACAGATATGAAGCAAAATTCAATTGCTTATGGCATGAGTGGCTTTCATGTTTTAAACTTCCACTGTTTTTTTTCTACAATATCAAATACATCAGTTGTGAAAAGGGTTTTTTCTTTCATGGAATGTCTTTGTCTTCCTGATAACTATCTTGTCTTAAACGATACTGGTGAGTCCGAATTACTCACTTCACAATGTCAAGTGAAATTGATGCATCACTACAATCTAAAAAGGAAACTGTTGTCTAATTTTCAATTTTAAGCAATAAAGACAAATGTCTTCACTATCATCAATTGGACCTACCTGATCCTAGCAGTGGGGAAATCAACAACTGTAATGGTAGCAGCGCCCAAAATACAACCGCCCAAGTCATTTTCTGAAATTTTGGGAAAACTTTGTTTTAAAGAAAAATAATAATGGAAATTATAACATTAACATATTAAATAAACAGTATTACAACCTGGAGAATGAATACATAGAAGTAACATATAAAAGTAAAAATATAATATAAAATGCTTTTTTTTAATTTGAAATTCAATGCTCATAAATTATCCTCATATATGGAGAATGACGTTTTGGTTCTAAGGTTACTTTTGCTTCATTTGGGCGAAAAATAATCCAAAAAAATCATAAACAGATAAGATGTAATAATCAAAAACAACAATAGTTTGGCGAAGTTTTATAATCGGCAAGATTCCTTATAAAAATGAATATTTTCACAAGAAGAATTGTTTTAACAAAACTTCCATTTATTTCAGTCTATGTACCTTAGCGGAAAAAGTTTTTATATTGTTAAATAAAATTCAAAAGTGAAAATATATGTTGAACTGACCTTTAGGTAAAGTTGATCTGTCTGAATGGGCAAATGTTTTAAGCATAATTAAGAGTAAGAACAGAGTGGCTCGAATGACTCATGACGTCACATCCGGACTTAAGGACCTTTATGGTGCATACGTGCATTGGATTTATTTTTCACTTCCTTAATTCCTAGAATTGAGAGAATAAAAAATCGTTAGAATAGAAAACATGTGATGCTCACCTCTGTTATAGAACTCTTTAGCGTTAAACGACGCTGGCGTACATATTGTTTTTCCTTATTTTAATATCATCCATTTGATTTGAAATCAATGATTCATGTTTATGTTTCTATCTCTTTATTGGGACAAAATACAAGCAAAGTCCATTCGCCAAAATATACAGATATCGATTCCGTTTTTAGGATTCCACATTACAATAAAAGTTATTTCTCTTGCAATGAACAACAGCTATCGACTCATCCATGTCAATGACAAATTGATGATATATACCGGATAAACTTTTAGGGTTATCTGTAAATATTGAAATGATTTACTAAATGTCAATCTTAAAAGAGTAAATACCCCTAACTCCTTTATCAAATATCTGAATACTTAGGTGCCGTGGATTTGGGAAACTTGTTTAAATGTATTCAAAGTAAATCTATTTGAAGACTAGTGCCATTTTTGTTAAGTGTCCATTACTCCATGTGCAGTGTATTAGTTTCACCACTCCGCTGCTAGAGAAAGATGTACTAAATATCTTCAAAGTTCATGAAATAGAAGACTGTCATTGCTTGTTGTACATGGTTCCATTTGGAGTGTAATGAATTCATGAAACTCCCTAGAAGGTGCCCTAGTGTATATTGACGTATTATTCTTTACAAATAATAAAAGAGTTCATGTTATTCTTCAAATAAATAAATAATAACATTGAGGAAGAGGGACCTCAAAAGGCCAAATCGAAAATAAAGATATTCTGTCTGTCTTTTTCTCAAAGAAAAATTGGCTTTGAAAATTTAAACTTAATAAATAACCTCTTTCAATTTATTGTTATCTATCTATTAATGAAATGGTAGTGGGTAGGGATAATGAGTTGTATATGAACGCTCGAGAAAAGACATTTGTCCTTGTTGGAAGGCGGGAGGATAGATTACTTAACGTGGTAGGGATTGAACAAGATATATTCACAACAAATATACATTAGGATGTGCAATAAGACCAATTTAGTTATTTTGTAGCTGTAATTTAGTTATATCCGAACTGTAGTATCCAACGTCCCATAATTCTGTTTATACATCTAAAGACATCCACTTATTCATGTCATACTTGTTGGACAATTTGCAAACTTCAACTGACCGAATTATGCCATTAAGTCAACTACTGCAGGCTTATTCGGCATAAGTCACAAACTATCCATCCGTATATTTAAACGTGTTCGTTTTTCAAACTTTCATTTGCTGAAAATAAGCTTTTCTTCACATGAACAAATGCACATAACATATATTTGTATTTGATGACCATAGATTTGCCAAGGATATTGTCATATATTTCATCTGAAACCAGCAAACAGTACCTTTCAAATAACATCTTCAAGAAAAGTTGAAACATACATGTAAGTCTTAAAGGGGCAGTAGCACGTTTATTGATAGTGTTATATTTTCGATTTTTCACTGATAATTGTATGCTTTTGCTAAATGTACAAATTTGAGCGTGTCAAAAGTCTCATTACATAAACCAATCATCCATAGTCAGAGAACAAATTATAAAGATTCACATAATGTCCATTGGCAGCCATTTTTGTGTGAACACCTTTAATTCATTTTGTGAAAGAAATAGGAATCGCATGGCTGAACATTATATATTTGATTTATTAATGCTTCATTTAGTTTTGATACATTGTCGTTCATTGAACCTTTTATTTTTATGTGACATCACATTTCAATCCCCCTAAAACGTGCTACTGCCCCTTTAAGTTGATTGGTTGATTTAAATGATCGTGCAGTGATATACATTTTGAACTCTCTAGATATGTTCGTTAACCTACGTAAATTTTTACAGGTGTTTATCTGGACTGCGATGAAATCGGAATGTTCTTATCAACAAGAATCGCCTACTTAATCCATGACCTTGATCTTGACCTTCATTTACAGTGTGACAGTTGTCTGAAACATGGAGAAATTATATCTTCTTGGACTTGCGATACTTCTCCACAACAGTTATGTTGCGGCACGTAAGTATACTACAAGAACTCAATTTTGTAGAAGCGAGATTCGCGGAAATAGACCGCATTTAGAACTATTACTTTACTGAAACAGTTCATTGTTTCAATATTTACATGTATCTCTGACTAATGTTATCCGGCATATAAGCGAATCACTAATTTTCGAAATTCAGATATTCTTTACCTAAACTGTTGAGTATACTATGAAAAACGCTCGCATCAATATCAAATGTATTGTTTATTCAAACATTTAGTCAATGAGCAAAATGTTGATGAATTATCGAATTATGAACTTTGTCAAACTCAATGCTGTACCTCTCTGATAGTAACAAAGTATATCGGATCCATTTACAAGAAAAGTATGTCTCTATTCTAACGTTGACAACAGTTCTCTTTCTATAACAGAAGGGTGCAGCAACTTGGTTGCGGATATCGAATTCCTTGTCGATACATCTGGCAGTGTCGGATTGTCCAATTTTCGGAAAGTGCGAGATTTCATGAAAGCGTTTGTGGGATCCTTTGATATCGGTCCCTCTGCCGTACAGGTTGGTGCTGCTGCCTTTTCAACGAATGTCCATAATGTCTTTTGGTTAAACGACTTCAGCAGCAAACCGGAAGTTGTGAACGCCATTGATACAATACCCTATGCATCTGGAGGTACGCACACAGAGAAGGCTCTTGAGTTCGCAAAAACGTCTGCATTCACAACAGCCCACGGAAACAGAGCTAATGCTCGGAATATCATCATTGTCGTGACGGACGGAAGGTCACAAAACCATATTCAAACACTGGCCGTTGCTAAGGAAATACGTGAGACTACACCCTGGATCGTCTTTAGTGTCGGAGTTGGACAAGGCGTGTCGGACACCGAGTTGCATGAAATAGCTTCGGCCAGTAGCAATGTCTTCAAAGTCGAAAGTTTCGACGCACTGTCAAACTTGCATGAATCCCTCATGCATTCGGCTTGCAGCGGTAAGAAGTGTCGAACTCGTAATATTTCTTTTTAACACTTTCTGTAATAGTCTAAAATTTTAATTTTTCTGGGCTAAATGTAGGACCGTAAGGTACAGGGGTGGGTTTTTTCATTCTGAATCTAGTTCAGGACTTGACTTCCGGTATTTCAGTCCCTATCTAAATTGCATGTAGATTCAAGTAGATTTAAATCAACTTATATGAAAGATACATGCTTTTTAACAAATTTAGGTCATACTCTACAAGGCAAATTTGGAAACTTAAATGCGATTCACCCTTTCTCTTGAAAATCTAAGTCTACTTCATTTGTTTTAGAGATGCCTTTTCTAATTTTCAAAGTTGATGCATTATTTATTTGGGTCTCCACCTTTTAAATCTGTAACAAAAATGAATATCATGTCTCCCATATCAGGTGACTAATAATCTGTGTGCTATTTAAAGTTTTGATTGACCTTGCTTATCACAGTGATACCCGTGCACCAACACGGCACATCAACCCAGGGTATCGGAGGCTCCACGTGGTTGACAGGTACGTATTGGTATCATTAGATCTACAATGATACCTTTTTAGCAAACTTATCTGCAAAGGTACTAAAAAGATACGTGCTCCATCAATGCAAACATTAAACAGTGCAAACAAACTCTAGTGAAATACATTATGTAAAACACTTATAACTCGCAACAGAAGACACTGTGTGGAAATGACGCGATAAATAAAACATAATGGTCTGGCAAAATGCGTTTTGAATTAGAGGGGCAGTAGCACGTTTTAGGGGGAATGTAAGGTGATGCCAGAAAAATGAAAATTAATGGTTCAAATTGAAAAGCAATGTATTTAAACTAAATGAAGCAGTAATAATTCAAATATATAATGTAAAGTTTAGCCATGCGATTCCTTTTTCTAACACAAACTGAATTAAAGGTGTTCACATAAAATGGCCGTCAATGGGTTTTATGTGAATCTTTATGTTTATGGATGATGGATTTGTGTTATGAGATTTTTTACACTATCAAGATAAAACAAATAGCATTAACTTACAATTATCAGTGAAAATTTCAAAATATAAAATTATCAAAAAACGTGCTACTGCCCCTTTAAAGGTTAATGAGTGTCTCATATGAGTAACTTTACAGAGGGTCTGACAATTATCAAACGTTCGTCCTTTTTACGTATTTAGAGATCTGGTTTATCAAAACGTTCATGTTTAGGATGGAAACTCTTGCTTTAATGAGTTATTCTAGGAATGTTATTCAAATATATGTTTTTCACGATCAGTCGTCTAGCATATTCTATTAGGGTGACAACACTCGCCTCAAGAAATCATACTCTCAGAAATTTATTAAATATTTTTTTCTTCCAGCGCCCCCCGTCTCACTGGGTGCCTGCCAAGACAAACTGCCGAACTGTGGTTACTTCCAAGACACCTGTAACAAAGTTCAGATGTTGACCTGGGTCACCGAGTACTGCCCTCGCTACTGCGGTCTTTGTAAATGAGAAATTCGTTTGTACTTCAACCTAGCTGAATAAAAACATGACTAAGTTTAAACGATTTTAATATTTTGAAAAAAAAGGCGAAGAAGATAAAGGCTGTTCCTTGGACGGGAGAGGGTTAAACGCCATTATGGCCTTTTTTTAAAATCTTTTAAAAAGGGAAAATCTCAAGGGTAACCCTTGCCTTTCTAAACTCCTTGTTCCGCTATTGGACATTTTAAAAATGATCGTTTTCATTGTGTCGTATTAGGAATCACAAGAGACGATGATCAAGGCGGTTCCTAGGACGGGAGAGGGTTAAACGGCATTTGGACTTTTTTTTAAATCTCGTAAAAAGGGAAAATCTCAAGGGTAGCCCTTTCTTTTCCAAATTCCTTGTTCCGCTATTGGAAATTTTTAAAAGGATCTTTTTAATTGTATCGTATTAGGAATCACAAAAGAGGATGGATGGTGGGGATCAGCGAAAGTACATTTCAATCATGTCATTTACGAGATTCGAAATCATCATCTTCAGATTAAGACAGCCAACAAGTTATCAACACGTTCCTCAGTTGAAGTCTGGTGGTCGAGTAGGTACGCTCATGGTACAGTCGGTGCTTGACTGTCAGTACATGGTTGTAAGGGAGTGAGTTAGAATAAGAATAAATTATGCACTTTTAGAGATAGTGACACCTATAAATAAAACAATATAAAGTTTGTAAGATACCTAAATGCAATTTATTTAACAACAAGACATAAATTATGTGACTCTTCGTTTGCTCAGAAATCAGAAACAAAGCATTTGACTTTATATTGGTTTCGCCTTACCTTGGATTTTTTTCTGGTCAATGTTTCAGTTTTTTTATTTCATAAATATTTGAATTACAATATAGGTAAATCCAAATATCAAATTTTTCAAATATAAATCAAATGCTTCACGTAAAACTTAATGCTCAGTTATCATTATGATTGTTATAATGGCGGAATGCTGAGTCATTTCAGAATGAACCCATTGTGAAAGTAGAAACTACACCTTAGCAAATTTCTAAAAGTCTCTCGATTCATGAATAGTATATCAATGACGATATGCTGCAGTAAATCACTTGTAGAAGTCTATAAAGCAGCTTTCAGCCATCTTAGTGTTGTAGATCTTCTCGAAGTTGTCGTTCTGTGCCAGAGTAAACCAATGTCTCCAATCCCCTGCCCGACCTGAGGGTGAAGAGATTTATTGAATATGGCAAAAAGAATTAGATCTATAGTAAAAGAGGTCTGAAATATTCGACGTCGTTTCTTCAAATTAACCAATTCAAGTGATGCATTCATGCTGCCATATTCATGTCAACATGTATTGGTGGAGAAGGTTACAATATATGTGTCATGAATAAACATCTCGCAACAGATACCATATTTCGAAGTCTCTTAAGTAGAATGATTAACAAATTACGCACATTTTCTAGACAGGTGCCCGTTCTCAGAGAGAGAGGCTGTAGATCACAAATCTCGGTGGATTCGTGCACAAGTCGGGCAGCGAATTCGCCTTATGATTAAAAATATACGCACATTTTCTAGACAGGTGCCCGTCCTCGGAGAGAGAGACTGTGGATCTAGGTCGAGTCTTGGTCTTGTCACTGTCCTCACATAACTTAGCTATCCGGCTCACAGTCTCCTCGTCCAGACTCTTTCCCAGATACTCCCCCAGCTTCTGTATACACGACACCGGGTCCTGGGCAGGTAGTTTATTGTAAGGGATCAAATAGATACCATTTTCTTAAATATATCTAAGATTCTTTTCAGAATAAGACGTCACGGCATACATAGGCCTGTCCTACGTGTAGTCAATATCACCCATATCAGCCTGGTCCTCAAACCCATATAACCATACCAACCCGGTCCTGAAATCCTTACCACCAATAATATCCTGCTTCTTCCTACGCAAAGCCTAAAACGCCAGTTTCCGAAGTGTCAATTGTATGCCTCGCTGCAGATCCTTGAGTTTTCTGTGCTTGCTCTTTAGTCTATTATGAGAGAGACCAATAGTCAAATCAGAAAGTAACGGATGGTTGGTAACAATCACCTGTAGGGGCGCTGATATCAGCACAGGGTTCGGAAACTGACTTTTTAGGCTTTGTGTAGGAAAATGATCATTAAGTGTCCTCAAATCCATGTATGCCATATCAGGCCGGTCGTCAAATTCATATATCATCTTGGCCATGAAACAAAAACATGTAACCCGTAACAGCCGGTCCTGAAATCCACATTATCGGTAACAGCCAGTCCTGATATCCATATAACCACATCAACCCGGTTTCGAAAGTTCATATATCCATATCAACCCAGTTCGGATGTCTATGTAACCATATCAACCCAGTTTGGAAGTTCATATATCCATATCAACCCAGTTCGGAAGTTCATATATCTATATCAACCCAGTTCGGAAGTTCATATATCCATATCAACCCAGTTCGAAAGTTCATATATCCATATCAACCCAGTTCGGAAGTTCATATATCCATATCAACCCAGTTCGAAAGTTCATATATCCATATCAACCCAGTTCGGAAGTTCATATATCCATATCAACCCAGTTCGGAAGTTCATATATCCATATCAACCCAGTTCGGAAGTTCATATATCCATATCAACCCAGTTCGAAAGTTCATATATCCATATCAACCCAGTTCGGAAGTTCATATATCCATATCAACCCAGTTTGGAAGTTCATATATCCATATCAACCCAGTTTGGAAGTTCATATATCCATATCAACCCGGTCCTGACATACCTATCACTGCGGGAAATTTTTCATCCATTTACCATGTACGGAAAGCCGAATGAGTGGATCAAGGCTTGTACTAGCGAGTCCTGGAGACGAGAGCGAGAGCGAGAAAAGTTAAACTATCCTTCTATAACTTGCTTACCTTCTTCATATCTTCATAGTGCAGTAGATGCATGGCTATTCCCGGGTTGTCTGCCCTTGCCTTCTCCCAGCCTTGCACGTGTTCGAACCATGAGCCGTACTCAACTGGAAATACAAATTGATATGAGTAAATAAAGGCTTCTGAACATTGCCGTTATACAAATGATGACCTGTTTGGGTGGCATTCTAGAAGTTGTAAGGTAACAGCTTGAAAACGGTAGAAGGATCTATACCGAAACGTCGCTATTCTGTGAATGTAGAAGTTCATAAAATCTTGTACTTGTTACGAATCATGACATAAGAATTCGGATCTTGAATTTTGTATACAATTGTAGGAAGCATGAAATAGCATGCATCCCTTTTAAAAGACATTCAGTGATATTGTATTAAAATCAAACACCAATTTTGATGATATAAGAATTAAGATTTAAGCTTGGTAGAAAATGATAAGCGATATATGCATGAAATAACATGGTTTGCTACGGGCATCCGCGACAATAGGCTGTCAAATGACGATTTGCATAATAACCATGAAAAACATTATATTCCCAATAAAACCATCAAAGCATAATAGATAATAGAGGGCAGACATTGCATGACATGACAATGCATACTGGGTTTAAAATTATCCACGGGAATTAAAATCTAAGATAAAACAACATAGCTAAGAAGTCTGGCAGTATCCTGCTAGACTTTCAACCAGGGTCCGGTTTCACAAAACACAAGTCACTAAGTTAGCCTAGTGCAATGTTAGAAGACGACACTAAGGCTCACCTCAGTGTTAAGTCGTTTTGTGCAACTGGCCCCAGATCTTTTGTAACCAGAGTATATGTGAACCTTTTCCAAACAGAAGAACATGCATTTAATCCAAACGGAATCCTCACCTTCTCCCTGCAGGAAGACGTCCAGATAATCATCCCACGTGCCCCTGTATGGTCTGACGGGCACCTGTCCCTCGTAGCTCCTGGCAGTCTTCAGACCACACGCCATGGTGTAGCACGAGACGGCAACAGCCCGGGGGTTCCTCTGTATGTACACAATCTTTGGATTCTTACTGGTGACGTCATTCGGAAGAAACCGGAAGCGGAAATGACTTCCCAGGAGTCTAGGAGATGGAGTTCTTTCCAGGAGTTTGATAGAGGTGAAGTCCAACATATCGAGTTCTGTTGGTGTTTCGCTTGCTTCTGTGCCGTTCTGCATTACTGCCCAGATGACCTTCCATAGAGAGTGGGTACCTTGTGAGATCGAATTCACTTTGATCAGTGTTTGATTTGTACAGTGTTAATTTATGCCCAATGACATCATTTCGCTTCGAAATAGTCCCCTGTAGTCATAGGCGTTATATCCGCCGATTCAGCAAAATGGAAAGTACACCAATCAAGAAACGCGTCTCATTTAGATGCAAGGAGCTACTAACTGGATGTAATCCACTGTGCAATAAGTTTCTCCGACTCGAGAATTCTTTACTATGTATATTATCTTATAAATCGATGTTATTTTATTGAAATATCGAAAGTTTGATAAGCATGTTAGATATAGTTTGAAGACCTGAAGTTGACAAGAGTCTTTAATTAAAGTGTTTCCAATGTATTCCAAATGATTAACATGATTAGTGTAAGTACTTTTCATATTCTTCATTAGGCCTCTTCATCGTTTCAAATTAGTCTTAAACGCTACGAATTTAGTGTGTTTAGCAAACCAATATATTGTTAAGTCTTGTATTTTCAAGGACAAACATTAGTGCATTTCAAATCATTTGCATAAAACAAATGCACAATGGTCAAAATTAAATTCAGCACTGAACAATTATGAAATAAATGCAATGATTTATTAAAACGAGATGTCGAAAAATTTATGGTAAAGGAATACATTAACAACGAGCGGAAAAAGGTTGGTTACTGAGTAATGAAAGTAAGTTTGTTCGAAACGGGGCGTCACACGACTATACAACGAAAGCTTTGATTGGATCTGTAGATCAGCCATAGACTTTACTGTGATTGGTAGCTGCCGTGTCGGGGAAAATAACGCGTATGGCTACAGGGTACTATTTGGAATCGAAGCAAAAGAAATAAAGTCGCCTGGTTTACAGGATGGCCCAACGACAGCTAACACGCAATTTGATGTAACCATGTAATCACATTTCAGAAACACCGTGGGCCAAAAGAAACATGATGCATGATCCAGAAAGTATATCTATGAGTGATAATTACGACTAAGACATCATGACATGTCATGTCAAGCTAAACTAAGCTAAGTGATAACATTTCAAAAAATATCTGTTGATGTTCCTGAACAACCATCCTTCTAAGAAATGGTCTTTAGACTAGATAGAGGAGCATTTTGCTTGTTTCTGGCGTATAACTGGCGTAACAAATTAATTTCCATGATGGTAATTTTTGTTGATATTTTCTTATATTAATTAGATTTTAACATATCACATTAACTGTTAATTACAATCATTTTGGCGAATCTCAATTTCAGAATGCTAAGAATATTTTGACAGACATAGAGATATAAATAATACTCTGATGTATGAAATTGGGACCATAATTATTTTATAGGCATGTGTCTATCGCAGCAATCTAAATAAATTTAGATCAACAGGTTTTATATTTGGTCATTTATTTAGATTGCTATCGCAGCTATTCAAAGTCGCCTTTCGCGGACAACAGTTTTTTTAGTTTCATTCTCTTGAAAAGTTTGTATCGTTTCTTTTGCCCCTGGTTGTATGTTTATTAAAAATTAATAGTTTAAATATAAACGATTTGATAATTCAAAATCAATAGTATAAATAAAAACGAATTGTTAAATAAAAAACAATAATTTGAATATAAACGAATTGATAATTCAAAATAATTAGTTAAAAACGAATGGTTAATTGAAAATCAATATCTTAAATAAAAACGAATATTCGATATATCAATACAAGTATTAAAAACGTGTGTTGTAGATATCCTTTATAGGGGCAGTAGCACGTTTTTCGGGGGGAGATAAGGTGATGTCAGGAAAATGAAAAATAAATTATTCAAATTGAAATACAATATTTAAACTAAATGAAGCAGTCATAAATCAAATATATCATGTAATGTTAATCAATGCGATTCTTTTTTCTTACACAAAATAAATTAAAGGTGTTCACACAAAAATGTCGGCCGATGGACTTTAAGTGAATTTTTATAATTTGTTTTCTGACGATGGATGATTGGTTTGTGTAATGACATTTTGGACACTCTCAAAATAATACATTTACCATCAACGTACAATTATCAGTAAAAAATATATATATAATTCTCACAAAAACGTGCTACTGCCCCTTTAAAGAGGTTGATCACTGGGTACCTGATTTAGGGTATCCACAGAGTAGCACGTCATCGCACGTGAGTTTCATGTCCTTTACACGCTGCATGTGTTGAGGGAAGGGGATGGGGAGTCCCCCTCGACAGAAGTAGACGCTGTCGTGCACGTTCACAGTCACACTGGCTCCCCCCGCATCCTCTAGGTCCACGATACTCGACATCCTCGACGGTAACTTCCCAAAAGATAGAACCCTAAAACAGAACGCTTATAACGGCATATTTAATTGTTTATTACCGAAGGACGGGTACTGGATTTTTGTCTGAGAGGTGTGCATCCATATCAATTTATTTAGATTGCATCCATATGAAACCCGATATCGCAATTAAATTGTAGGTACCTACCACAAACCTGATGTCGTTGATAAATTGTAGGTAAAACGTAAAAAAAGACATCCTCCCTCTATATAGTAGAGGGTAGGTTTTCTTAACTACGTTTTACATATATTTTATTAATGATATCGGGTTCCAATGGGTGCACTCTATGGGTGTCCAAATTACGACCATTGAATTATTATTTTGGATGAAATAATATGTGTCCAGAGGGAAATAAGCTTGTATGTATGGTTGAAGTTTTGTAATTTACGGTATTATGTATGAGAAATGGGAATGTCAACATTTATCATATTTCGAACTCTCTTAGGAGGGGTGCGCACTCCGAATACGCCCCTTCTGGATCCACCAATGTTACATGGGTAAAACAAGCTGTATACCCTCTGTTTCCAGTTAGAAAAGACATGTTTAGGTAACAACCGTAGTTTGAAACATCGTGTAATGAATGCAAGCGAAAATTTTGTTGAACTTTAATGTTATATAAGTAGCTTGTTTACCTATTTTTAATGGCACATGAGATATACTGTCATGTAACTAGATGCTTACTTATACTTATATGATATACATGTTAATAGTTTACTTTTGCTTACATATACGATATACATGTTAATAGTTTGCTTTTGCTTACATATACGATATACATGTTAATAGTTTACCTCTTGCTTACATGTACGGTATACATGTAACCTGTTTGCCTTTTTATGAGCTATACAGGTAATCAGTTTGATTTGAGCTATCATGTTGGTAGCTTACAACAAATATGATGTAACAATTTCACGTCGTGTAAACGACTGATATGATATATATTTGTAACAATTCAACCTTGTGCTAACGACTTAATGGATATATTTGTAACAATTTCACCTCGTGTAAACGACTGATATGATATATATTTGTAACAATTCAACCTTGTGCTAACGACTTATATGATATATTTGTAACAATTTCACCTCGTGTAAACGACTGATATGATATATATTTGTAACAATTCAACCTTGTGCTAACGACTTATATGATATATTTGTAACAATTTCACCTCGTGTAAACGACTGATATGATATTTATTTGTAACAATTCAACCTTGTGCTAACGACTTATATGATATATTTGTAACAATTTCACCTCGTGTAAACGACTGATATGATATATATTTGTAACAATTCAACCTTGTGCTAAAGACTTATATGATATATTTGTAACAATTTCACCTCGTGTAAACGACTGATATGATATATTTTTGTAACAATTTCACCTCGTGTAAACGACTGATTTGATATATTTGTATCAATTTCATCTCGTGTAAACGACTGATTTGATATATTTGTAACAATTTCACCTCGTACCAACGACTGATGTAACCTGTTTGCCTTTTTATGAGCTATACAGGTAATCAGTTTGATTTGAGCTATCATGTTGGTAGCTTACAACAAATATGATGTAACAATTTCACGTCGTGTAAACGACTGATATGATATATATTTGTAACAATTCAACCTTGTGCTAACGACTTATAAGATATATTTGTAACAATTTCACCTCGTCTAAACGACTGATATGATATATTTGTAACAATTTCACCTCGTGCTAACGACTGATTTGATATATATGTAACAATTTCACCTCGTACCAACGACTGATATGATATATATGTAACAATTTCACCTCGTGCTTACGACCGATATGACATATTTGTAACAATAACTCCTCGTGCTAACGACTGATATGATATATTTGTAACAATTTCACTTCATGCTAACGACTGATATGATATATTTGTAACAATTTCACCTCGTTCTAACGACTGATATGATATATTTGTAACAAGTTCATATTTTACTTATGACAGATATATATGGTATGGTATGGTATGGTATATAAGCAAATTACCTTGTGCTGACGTTAGATGACCAAGTCTTCTCACTTGAAACTTATGACAAAAAATAAATGTTTGCAGGTCCTCCGACTTGTTGCACTTAGATAATGCTCCGATCATCCCAGCTGTGTTAACCTTTACTATCCGTTTTCATGATTGAGTATAATAAGCATAAAACCCCAGTGACCTTTCCCAGCCAACATGTTCGTTATACACGTTATTTGTCCGTCAGATCAAAATTAACGTATCGTCGCAGTTTTATAACATATGAAACTCTTTTTGTTGTATATAAATATAACGTTTGCATAATTTCAGTATCAGGCTAAATTGAAATTACAGCAGTCTCAATTAGTTAATTATTTCATACCCGTCTTTCAATGCATATGCACCTTGTCATTTACAAGAATCAAACTGTTTGAAGCATTAAAACGCAAGTGTCATGTGTTGGCAGACATATTTACAGCATCAGGCTAACCTTGATGACCTCAATGATTTGTATTCACAGTTTAGTTGCTAACTGTCATACAACATGGCCTTTCTCTCTCCACAGAGGCAGATCAAGGCATGAAATGTTGATACAGCCTCTGTTCTATTACCCCGACTTTGTGGGATAGAATGGGAGATGCCTGATTGGAGGCAATCAAAATTAGTTGTGCAATCAGCGACGCTGTTCTAAAATCATCATTTTGACTACTGACCATGGCAAAAGCATTATGATATGAACCATCCTTTCGATGCGAGAAGCGTTGTCATTTGATAAAGAAATCCAAATGGATTGTGGTGCAATTTTTCCGCCAGGGGAAACTGCCGGAACCCACGGATTTCGGCGTAATAGAACAGAGGCTGTATCAACATTTCATGACTTGATCTGTCTCTGTGGGGAGAGAAGGAACATGGTAGGCACAAACCAAGACCCGAGTCTACGATTGAGCCTGTAGTCGTTGATAAAAAGAGTAAATGGCTCAGCTGCATAGCACACAACCCTGGTCTACGCCACGTTTCATTACAAAGCCAATGATGCCAACAGTGAAACAATAATTTATTGACGAGTACAAAGTGTGGACAACATGTCCCAATCAACCACATAGAGATTCCCGAAATGTCAAAAAAAAGCTTTACGTTATTACAAATACTCATTAAAACTTGTATATCTAGAATAACCCATACTGTTTCTCAAAATCTAATATCGAAACTTAAAATTTGGAACCTTTAAGTATTTCTGAATATAGCAATGACTCAAATGAAATATGTGGCAAGGGTTTGTAAATATTGTAAACAATCGCTCATTAATTGTGCTTCAAGATACATGGTTGACTCCAAAGGAAATGTGAACAAGCGATTGTGTCGTTCTTTAAAATCATGTAGGATTATTTATTAGAATATGTAACTATTGTTTAATATGTAATACTTGACACAATGTTATGACGTGCATTATTATCAAATATGAAATAAAAGCAAAACACATAATACACATGTATATTTTATTTGAGACATTCTATTGTAGCATATGAGTTCAAGTGTCTGGTGTAAATGATTACGTCAACCTTGAACATTGTTGTTGTAATCGTTCAGAGGTTTTAGTTTTGTTTTGGGACGACACCATTACCAACAATGTATTGATTTTGTCTAGACATGACTTCTGTGAATATTCCATTTTTATTTTAATTATGGAGACCGAATAATATTCCTAAACTTTTTTAGAATGGAATATTTCTCAGCAAGCAGCGACGGTGGCCCCAGATCTTCCATTTACAGATATGAATAGAATGGACGATTAACAACATTTAAAAGAATTATTATTTACCTCCGATAAATGAATATTTACACACCTATGCACCCTGACAAAAACGCATGCGAACTCATTGCAAATTTGTTATTGAATACAAGTGCACATTTACAATAATAATACAATAGTAATATTGCACACATGTTTAAAAGTTGTGCATGCTAACAAAAATGTCATTAATAAATGCTGTTCTCGAATAAGGCTTTCTTCGAATGCGCATATTTATATATCGGTATATTTGCATACTAAGGCTATTTACTTACAGGAGTAAATAATTATTTTTGATTTGTGTTCAAATGGTGTTTTATTACCAAGTACTATTTCATATTTGCGTAGTTTGGCCGTGTCTTTGTCCTAAGGTGAAAGGTGTCATATCAAACAAACTGCTAAATGATAATGCTCTTTTGAAAAGTGTATAGACAGTGTAAAACCAGACAGGTCTTTTGATCGTCTGGCCTAAAATAATAATTATGAAAAAAAGAACAAGCCTACACTAGTAATGATGCAATAGTGAACTATTATTAGCCACAAAAATGCCTTTGAACCTGTGAGTAAATAGAGAGACCCGTTTACATGGCACATAAATAAAAGGAATTAAATGCTAACATAATGAAACTACTTTGACATTACCTCATAAGTTCATGCAAATCTACTCCATATTTGTCTTTACATGACCATTGGCTACTTTACTTACCACGAAAACGTTTACACATGTGAGCAGAATAACGTTACACATGTGAGCAGAATAACGTTTACACATGTGAGCAGAATAACGTTACACATGTGAACAGAATAACGTTACACATGTGAGCAGAATAACGTTTACACATGTGAGCAGAATAACGTTACACATGTGAGCAGAATAACGTTACACATGTGAGCAGAATAACTTTACACATGTGAGCAGAATAACTTTACACATGTGAGCAGAATAACGTTACACATGTGAGCAGATTAACTTTACACATGTGAGCAGAATAACTTTACACATGTGAGCAGAATAACGTTACACATGTGAGCAGATTAACTTTACACATGTGAGCAGATTAACTTTACACATGTGAGCAGATTAACTTTACACATGTGAGCAGATTAACTTTACACATGTGAGCAGAATAACGTTACACATGTGAGCAGATTAACTTTACACATGTCAGCAGATTAACTTTACACATGTCAGCAGATTAACTTTACACATGTCAGCAGATTATCATTACACATGTGAGCAGATTCACTTTACACATGTCAGCAGATTAACTTAACACATGTCAGCAGATTAACTTTACACATGTCAGCAGATTATCTTTACACATGTCAGCAGATTAACTTTACACATGTGAGCAGATTAAAGGTAAGAAAGGTATGCATTTAAACGGGGCTTAAGGTTTGGGACCCTTGAGTTTTCTGTGCTGATATCAGGGCCGCTACAGGCGATTTTAGCAACCTCCATGCAGTTACTTTCTGACTGGATTATTGCTTCCTCTCATAAAAAGCTAGCGAGCAAGGACAGAAATCTCAAGGGTCGGCAGCAAGGCATAAAACTGACAGTTCGGAAACTAGCGTTTGAGGCTTGCCGTAGGAAGATGGCTCATATCTTCATTTTCATATCTTCAGAGGTAAAGTAGAAATCGCACCTATTTTGTATTATAAATGTAATCTTCAATGACATCTGATTGAGGCTAGTTGATAACTATCTTGGTTCCCCATAAAGAGAAGGGGTTAATCTCCTAACCTTGGTTATCTTATCTTGTACCACCTGATAAAGGTTTTCATCAGACCCTCTCATCAGGCCCGCCATACGGCTGAACCCGCTTACTGACATTATTAGCGTGTCACATAGTGATAGAACTTTTTGATCTAATATTCCCTTTTCTACTCCTTCACATCTCGATTCAATGTCCATATGGGCTATTTTCCCTTTAATCTCGATGATTCGCGATTCAAATATCTTGTGGATTCTATTTTTTGCACTCGACGAATCAGTAGCTACGAATACTCTGTAGGAACGTTCTTGATGGGTCAATCTCTTCAGAAAGTCCACAACTACATCAAGATTTGGAGAAGAATTTGGACGCGGGTCGTCGCTGGGCATATCCGCATTTTTTCCCATTCGCAAATGCACACAAAACAATTTGTCTTTTCCGACAATGTTCAAAAATTCATCAAGTTTTTTCTGTGTCGAAGATGACAGTTTAAAGAGCTTATCATAAACGTGTTTATAAAGGTCAAGGTATCCGAGGCCCTTCGCCCATTCTAGTTTTTTAAAAAGAGGGTTGTTCATAAGGACTGGCACTCGGTCAATATTTCCTCTATAAATGATGGCGTCGTTTTTCACTTTCGATGTTATATTTGGAAATGTCAACTCAAGTGCGGGACTAGAGCGCCCAATTCGGTCCCAAAGGGTCCGATTCTTCGTCTCAGAAACGCCTGAAGGTACTATCCAGTCTACCTGATTTGGGACAAGGTAATTGGTCAATAAACACGGTTTGTCAACATCGATACCAAAACTAGTGTTTAGTATCTGGGAGATGATGTAGGCTGTAACGATTCCTTTTTGTCGGTCCGCGAGGCCTCCACAAAATTGTCCCTTCCTACATTGAAATATGAAATAAGGTAGTTTAGCTTTGTTTCCATTGAAAAAGGCACCAATCGGACCGAGGTGGGGAGCAGCGATCAGCGTCAACTTGTAAGAAAACCAGGTTCCAACGATGAAAAAAGGTGCTAGGCTTAACACCAATTTAACGAAGACTTTCTATAAAAGAAAAATGAATATATTTAGCTTTTCTGTGAAACGAGCGTAACAATACACACAGCTACATGGTATTAATGAAATAAACTCTCTCTCGCTATATGGTGATGACATTAGCTTTATTATGAAAAACAGTTAATTAGTTGGATCATTGACTGTCTAGGTCATTTGGAATGTGAGATTTTGATTTTTCATTAAAACAGATTCTACTCGAGTTTAGGTATCAAGAAATATCGGAAAAATATAGCTTTTTTTCAAAATGAAATAAAACGGACAAGAACATTCAATACACTCCAAATGACTACAGGGGTCTGATAGGTATACAACATTAAAGTCAATTATCAAGTAAAAGGTGAAGCACGTAGACAACATGAGCATCATGATGGTAGCACGTGCAAGTAGTAGATATACCCATACTTCCCGAGGTGTATCGCTCAATATACCTCCTGTTTGAATCGTGGATCTCCGAGGCGTAGCGTAGCGAAGCCGAGGATCTACGATTCAAACAGGAGGTATATTGAGTGATGCACCGAGGGAAGGGTGGGTATATCTGACTTATCCCCCACTCCGGTCGAGTAATATTTGACGAAAAAGAGCTATCCACCCGTCTCTATGTATATATGTCTTGACCTAACTAGATCATAAAAATGTTAACAACACTCTTATTACGTTTTAAAAAACATAAATTGACTTCATTACATAAAAATTTAAACAAACTAATACCTATACATTGGCTTATATTGGAAAATACAACAACCTAGACATGACACAACGAAAAGTACCACTACCTGTATAAAGCCTCATTAGCTCAGTTGATAGAGGCGTTGCGTCGCAACATTAAGGCCCCTGGTCCGATTTCCGCTTTGGTCGTTAACATTTCTCAAAAATTCTAAATTTTACAACTCTGTTGATATGCCAGAGTTGAAAATCTCTACACCTGACTTAATTTGGGTGTGCAAAAAAGAATAGGTGTATTAGAAAGGTTGTGGTGTATCGGTCAATATACCTACAGTTAAAACAAAGGAAACCATAGCAACGAGACCAGAAGTGGGGTATAATGCAGGATATTGACCGGCAATAGCAAATACATGTATATGTTTAACAGCAAATAGCATTTGGATTGAAGAACCCATTTCAAGATGGTCATTCACCATATGTCATTTCTTTTGCACATAAATTTCACGTCCCATGCCAAAAACAGCCATGTCAACCACTACATACCATGCCAAAAACTGGTTGAGACGATATCAGCTTCCAAAGATCTAGATCTGAAGAAGAAGAGAAAATACCAGTTGTTGAGCACGGCATCTCTTATTTGATAAATATAAATTATTACCCCAGGAAATGAGTCATATGACTTATACAAAACGAGTTAAAAACATTGTTTTACTCGAGCGAAATTATACACCAATTTGCACGAGTTCCGTAAAAATCATATTGAACATTTCCGAAGGTGATACTTTCCTTATTACCGATTCTATTCCAATGTATTATCTTACAATGTTTGTATGACGTCACAGGCAAAATTGTTATTTGCACATATTGAAAATATGACACTACCAAATTTCAATATGGGTAATAATACCCTATATTACCTTTGGTTTATTACAAGCAATTCTTACAAGACACCATTTAGTTATTCCTAAATGTTACGAAATAAGAATGAAAGATTATTTAATATGAAATAAGATCTGAAATATGCTGCACTGCGTAACATATGACCAAAATAATAACCATTGTGTAATGAGTTTGAACAATAATTGTCTCTTAAAGGGGCAGTAGCACGTTTTTAGGGGGAATATAAGGTGATATCATGAAAATGAAAATAAATGGTTCCAATTGAAAGACAATTTATTTAAACTAAAGGAAGCAGTAATATATCAAATACGTAATGTAACGTTCAGCCATGCGATTCCCTTTTCTTACACAAAATGAATTAAAGGTGTTCACACAAAAAAGGCCACCAATGGACTTTCAGTGAATCTTTATATTTTTTTCTCTGACTATGGATGATTGGTTTGTGTAATAATATTTTTGACACTATCAAATTTATACATTTAGCATTAGGGTACAATTATCATTGAAAAACTGAAAATATGAAATTTTCTCAAAACGTGCTGCTGCCCCTTTAATTCCCGTTCACGCAAAAAACGCATTTATGTGATTCTCTATATTTTGATTTTTAGATTTTTAAAACATTTAGCATTGACGTACAGTTATCAGCGAAAAATAGTAAAAATAAAATCGTCCAAAAAAACCCGTGCTACTGCCCCTTTAAAGTAACCCTCAGAAACTTAACCTTAATGCATCCACGATAACTCGGAATTTCCGTTAATTATGAAACTTTGGCTACCTTACTGAATATATTTGTGTCTTGTCCAAATATGAAAATAATGATGTCCCATAAATCTCACAATGACATACTTTCGGGGCGTATTTGATATCACAGCTAGGTTGAACTAGATCGAAATATCTTACCTGCTATAATATTCCGGGATTTCTGACATAAAGGCAGATATTACAAATTAACAGATGTTAGGGATTGTTCGATCCAGGGGGTAATTTACTCTATCGTTATTTAATACATCCGCGAAACTTTCCTTGATTACACTATATGAACATATGTGACATGACAGACAGTTTTATTCGAAATTACGGAGTGATCTGACCTGTAGCTTGGCTCTATGGTTGTAACAACTGACTTTTCTAGATTTCGACTTATAAGAAAGAAGTCTAAACGTGCTTGCTTCAATGGTTTTGGTTTTCTCCAGGTGTATCGTTTTCTATCTTGATTAGATTCTCGCCAAGGGTCGAAGAGATTAAGTTCATCTTTCATATCTAATACAGCTTCCTTTGATTTAGGGTTATTAATATGTAAGTAGTTGAAGGTATCCTTTGTTTGATCCTGAACTAGATTAAAGTCGCCGCATATGATATTCGTTTCCGTTCCCAGACTCTGAATTTTAGTTTTAATTTCATTATAAAATTCTGGTGTGTCTACATTCGGACCATAGACGGTTGTGATGCTTAATATTTCTTTCTCTGTTTTTATCTTAAGTATTAAAAAATAGAGCCATTGGCTCTGTAGCTCATCAGGCATCATATCAAGTTTGCTTTATACAGGCAAGATGAGCTAAAAATTAAACTGATGTTACCTTTTACAAGAAAACCTATAAAAAAATTACAAAACAAATGTATTATTATTCAACACTTTCTAGATCGCCAGTATCAGACAGTGAAAGAAGTTCACACTAAAATATCCAAGGAGAAATAAATTTGTCATAGACTGTCATCTAATGGAGAAAAATAGGTTTTTAAGATTGTGACCCCTGTGACCCTATTTGGGGTCATGGGGTCACAAAACCTACAGTTTAGAATCCCAATTGACCAAGGAGTCTTTCAGCTCAATAGACCTTTAGAACTAAAGGTGATGATGAAAATAAGTTTTTCAAGGTTGTGACCCCTGTGACCCTTTTTGGGGTCATGGGGTCACGAAATCTACAATTTAGAATCCCCATTGGCCAAGGAGTCTGCACATATAATTTCAGCTCTCTAGACCTTTTGGAACTTGAGAAAAAGATGAAAATAGTTTTTTAAGGTTGTGACCCCTGTGACCCTATTTGGGGTCACAGGTTCACCAAAGTTACAAATTAGAATCCCCAGTGTCCAAGGAGTCTGCACATATCACTTTCAACTCTCTAGTCCTTTTATAACTGGAGAAGAAGATGAAAATAGGTTTTTAAGGTTGTGACCCCTGTGACCCTATTTGGGGTCATGGGGTCACGAAATCTACAATTTAGAATCCCCATTGGCCAAGGAGTCTGCACATATCTTTTTTAACTCTCTAGTCCTTTTAGAACTGGAGAAGAAGATGAAAATAGGTTTTTAAGGTTGTGACCCCTGTGACCCTATTTGGGGTCACAGGGTCACCAAAGTTACAAATTAGAATCTCCATTGTCCAAGGAGTCTGCACATATAATTTTTAACTCTCTACTCCTTTTGGAACTGGAGAAGAAGATGAAAATAGGTATTTAAGGTTGTGACCCCTGTGACCCTATTTGGGGTCACAGGGTCACCAAAGTTACAAATTAGAATCCCCATTGGCCAAGGAGTCTGCACATATCCTTTTTAACTCTCTAGTCCTTCTGGAACTGGAGAAGAAGATGAAAATAGGTTTTTTAAGTTGTGACCTCTGTGACCCTATTTGGGGTCACAGGGTCACCAAAGTTACAAATTAGAATCTCCATATGCTAAGGTACTTGTACACAAAATTTCAGCTCTCTAATGTGTATGGTTCATGAGGAGAAGTCGAAAGTGTCAAAAGTTTACGGACGGACGACGGACGACGGACGGACGGACGCCGGACGACGGGCCATGCCATAAGCCCATCTGGACTTTCAGTCCCGATGAGCTAAAAATTACCATTATCGTTATCTTGTATTTCTTGGAGAAATTCAAATTCAAAATTATCTCTAAAAAGAATGGCTACACCTCTAGACTGACTCGTATAAGAACTATATCGGACTTCTGAGGAGTCCCATTCCAATTTTACCTTCTGTTCAATGCTTTTAGTAAAGTGTGTATCCTGAATACAGTATATATTGCCCTTTCTTTTTTTCATGTTTTCGAATACATCAATTCTCTTTTTTTCATTATTAAGACCTTGACAATTTGCAGAGTATATCTTGAGTTTATGCGTCATATCCGGTTAACTAAAGGGTGATATACATCGCGTAAATCTGGTGAAACTGGTAGATATACCAAAAGCTGACCCACATTTTGTGTGTCACAAAACATCTCGTACAATGATGGTGAATATAAAGTGATTATAAACATGAAAATAAACAAGTAAAAAGGAGACACTTTGACTTCCGTCATTTGTTAACAAAAACAAAGTTGGAGAGTGCCCTCCCGCAAACTTATCAAACATGGGTTGACAACTTAAATCAATCCTTATTGCTAATCACAAGTAAAGTATATATCTGAGTACAGCATTTCCAAAAAAAAAACTGTTACAAGTTGACTATCTTTGGCGATTAATGTTGAAATTTACATGTGAATACAATTTAAAGTAAAGTTATACTCACTGGCTGTGTCCAATAGTCAAAATTGAATGTCCTTATGAAATAACACAGTTCATATATGCTTCATTCCAGAGTGAATTCACAGCACTTTGTTGCGCAAGAAGCCACGTGTTAAGCATTTCGTGCTTACTGGAATAGATACTGTTTGTTTGATTACTGTTTGCGTTTTGTTCAGTGTTTTTATGTTACTAAATAAATATTTAAAAAAACAACTAAATAGCCGTTTGTCTTTAGACATAAACAAAATAAGCCCGATATATTCTCGGGTAGTGACAAACATTTCGGAATGAATATAATAGATAAACAACTGTACAAAGATTCTCCAGATTTTGTTGTATTGTTTAAATTACACGGAGCGTTGTAGGTTCTGTTTGTGCTGAATCTTCTAGTGTTATGGACACTAATTCATCAACAAAATTTCTGGAATTTACCTTAAATGGGTTTTTTAAGTAGATGACAAACGTTTCTTTCTTATATTTAGAGGTGTTTATACGGGAAAAATCAAACTAAATTCCTCAGAATTGGCAAGATTATGAGAAATGTTTCACTCGTACTTATTCCACTGTGAGGGTCGGGTATGCGGGTCTCTCGTCTCCATCACGACCTCCGTTCCTACAACTCTCACCCTGGTCCAGAGACCCTGTTTCTCTCGGATATCCGCAGCTTGCCTACTCAGTATAGCGCGTCTCTTCTTCAACATGCCGGGTAGGTCTGTCTGAATGCTGAATTTTCCCGGCAGTTCTCGCAGTAGTTTCCGTGCCTGGTACACATCTTCTCGGTCCGCCATTTTCACAAATGTAGAGATAATGCTGGGTGGGGCCGTCGGGTTGTGATTTCTCTGATATTCACTCTTTGGGAGTCGGTGAGCCGTTTTAATCAGAATCGTGTCTGATCTAACCTGGCTAAAATTCAGTTTTTCAATGAAAAAGTTTCGGAGCGTGTCTTCTACATTTTCGTTTGGAATTTCAGAAAGCCCGTAAAATAGAAGATTGGGTTTTCTATCATGGATTTCTTTTAGAGTAGACTGGCGTTCAAGGTTGTTGTAGGCCTGCTTCATTTGGACTAGTTCTGCGCGGAGTTCCGTGGTTTCGTCGTGATGCACAGCGACATCGTGCTCAATGCTGTTAACTTTACTTTTTAGTTCATTTGCGTCTTTTTTAACACTGTCGATAGAGTCAATTAAATCGCTTTTCACCTCAAGGATGAGTTCGCGCAGTCTGTTTTCTGAAGCTTTGACAATTTCTTCCATGTTTGCCGTGCTTGCCCGCGTTGCCATTTTATAACTTTCTTCTAATATATATCGTGTATATATTCGAAATCGTCTTCTTTTAGAACCTCTGATATGAGTTTATATACTTTGTTAATTCATAAGAAAGTTTTCATGAACTCAATTTTCTGGATTGCTTACGATTAGCCTGCGGGCGGCGGAGCACGTCTTCAACGTGACCTTCTGTTTCCCATGTACGACAGTTAGACTGTATGTTTAGCTCATGCTTAGACTACAAACTCTTTGATTCAACAAGCCTAAAGCTTTTGCAGAAAAGAAAAGTACTTGGAGTAAGATTTTGGGTGATTTATTACAAATCAATAGAGAAAAAAAATATGGCAATGACCCTAGATCAACAGGGAAAAGAGTCAATATCTCACACTGCAATCCACACACATAACACTTCTCAGATAATCATTGATGAAATGTGATACATTCATTTGTAATCTCATATAAAGGCATGTTATGACAATTTGTAAGCTATCCAGGGCAGAATGTCCAAATTCTGGTTATATTACCTCTTGTGACCTTTTCATCAGAGAAGTTTGTACATTATGTAAACCCAGGTATGTTTGTATGTTAACCAAAGAAAGTGCTCTGTCAATTGCACCTATGAACAACATGAACTCTTTAAACTGTTTAAAGAATACATTTTGTTTAAAGTTTAATCATGACAAACAAGTTATTTTTAACTCCTAAAAGTGAGCCTGTCATTAGTCAGTTTCTACATTTCAAGACTCAAAACTATCTTCCCTGGGTTCAAATTTTCCTAACGAAGGAAACATGAGAAAACCATAAGAACATTCAGCCCTGGTAATGAGGATGTTAATGACCTTGCAAGAACTGTATTTGCTCTAATATCCGGTAAGCACCCATGTGCTTATCTTTTTTATGGATAGGTATGCGACCCCCTTGACCCCCCATCATTCATTTGAGGCCTGGCGCTTATTTCTTGGTCAATTTGAGTTTGTCTTAAGCCGTCTTTTCTTATGAAAATAAGTAAAATGTTTACAGAGGGAGCATTAATTTATGATTTAGACAAAGCGCTTGTTAAAGAGCCGGCGCTGATAAGAGGGCCAGGGCTTATTTTCTCAACTATACCTATGCCTCAGCAGTTATCAGTGACTAAGTGCTTATAAGAGGAAATAAGGTATGATAAGTATTACCTATGAATAGGCACTTTCAGAGCAGTGAAAGTCACTTCATTCAATAAAGAATGAACCTTCAGAAAACTGAAATATCTAGTTGGTAACAGATCAGGCATTAAAAGGCATGACTAGATGAACAACTAATCACATCAAATAAATAAATCATCAATCAAATTCAAACAAAAACTATGGATTTTTTAATTTTGCATGAAGTATGCATATTTGTTCATTGATTGATGATCAAATATTTTTAAAATTAAAACACAATCTTCAAAATAATGAAAAACAGAGGCTCCTTAACAATTTGGCTGCAAATTTAGCTAATAAATATTATTAAGAAAGAAAAACAGGTGATAGCGGATAAATCTTTTCATTTGAGCAAAAGAACTGTCATTCTCAAATCTAACACTGTTCAGCACATACAATCAGTTCAATCAAACAAACAAAAACAGGAAAAACAATACTAAAAACACTGCAAAAAAAAACAATACAAAAAGAATATATGATCAAGGAAAACAGCTAATTCTATTTAAATTATCTATGCTTTTCAAATGAAGGAAGCACTAAAGTCAAACAGAATAAAGACGATCAGTTTAAAGCTATTCTAATTTCTATATCAATAAATAAATGGTATATCATATATGTACATTTATGATTTCAATGTATACTATCATAATAAGTGTATAGTACAAAAATATGAAATTTGAATCATGAATTTGTGTCTTCAATGCTAAATTATCTATTCAAACATTTCAATGTGAAAGTGGAATGCAATAGCATGATGGTGACTTTAACTATATTCATTCAAACTTTACACAAACATTCAATAACAAATTTCAGTTTCTTAACATCAATGAATTGTTCTTGATTTAAGTGATAACACACATTTTGTGAACAAGCCAGTTAAATTCATATTGAATTCAAAACAAATCATTCATCATAATCAACCATAAATTCACATATACATTGCCTGAATTGTTTTATTTGTGACATGTTTTATTTAATTCTTTAAAAGGACAGTTTACAAAGATATTCAAAATATTTTAAAGATTTGTACTTTTATTATAAACATTTATAAATATTTGGAGAAAATGAAATTACTTCATTCCTATTCTTAAATCTAAAAAACCAAATTAATATAAATAAATTTTTAAAAAAATAACAGATTTATGAAAATTTAAAAATTTATCAATATATTATTGACTATCTGATGAAATTTTAATCATAAAATAATGATATCTCCAGCTTATAAAGTCAAGTGAATTACAAGATTGTATCAATACTTGCTAAAAATAAAAAAATTAAAAAAATTAAAAAGTAACAATTCTCATATGTTGGTGAATTCTGGGCCAATCAATCAAAACACATCAAACTTGCCATTAATGATCAACAATACCAAATCACTCTTCAATGAGCAATAATTGATCTAAATCAGAAATTTAAAGTTAATGGTGGTGTACGTAACGATTTGTCAAGAATATCAAAAGGCCTTTATAAAGATAGTACAGTTAACCTCATGAATCAGCAGGAAGCTTGGTGACATAAAAAAATGTTGTGCACATCATTTTTGGAAAATGATCAATGACTCAAATCTAGTCCACTTTCTTTGTTGAAGATTTTGCCATTTTCTTCTGGAGTTTTTCGAGGTCACGAATAAGGTTTCTGTTAAGAATGGCTCCTGCACACAGCATACCGCCCAAAACAGCACTCACAAACCCACATGTCGTAGTGTCCTGACCTAGAAGGATGAAATATACAATAAGAAGACATAGTTATCAACATCCCCTGCAAAATTTGTCTTCATTAAAACATTTTCATAAATTAGAACCAAAAGTCATGAAACAAGAGCCATAACATTTTTAAGAGCAATTGCATTCTTCTGAGTTTTGAAATTCATCAAGGTATTGCTACCCTTAAGACACAGAGCAAATTTGGATATTTAATCCTTGTTCCTGAGAAAATTTGTCATTGAAGTTAGCCTCAAACCTAATGTGGAAAAGGGTAATAATTCTGTGAAAAGTTTATTGCATTCTTCTGATTTTCAAAATCCAAATAGGTATTGATTCTTTGCAAAAACACAGCAAATTTGGTTTTCTAAGAAAGCTGAACAGCTTTGATCTTGCTGAAACGATAATTACCTGTCATATAGAGCCCTGGAATGCCAGTGTTTGGTCGAAGCTTGATGGAAGTCTCCGGTGAGAACCTTTCCGCTGAGTGGTTAAGTCCGTACAGCTCCCCCTGGGGGGCTCCCAGGTAGGACGTGTTGGTCACCGGGGTCCCCACCTCCATGTACTCAAGCTGTAGAGAGCAGATCAAGGGAGATAATCATACCGGCACTTTGCAATAGGTTTCTTTCATAACTCCTTGCTTTAAAAATTGATTTTAACTCCTGAACATCACACTAAAGACTGTGTCTACCTCATCAACTCACCTCCATATCAATTGATTGTCGGATTGTAATAGCAATCATTGAATGAATCTTATTGAAAAAGACAATGTACTTGACCTACCTGTCCTTCAAACTGAGGAAACATCGAGACCGCTTGCTTCCACATCTGTCGACCAATGGCGTTCTTCAGTTCGTTGTATCTGTCGCCACGGTGACGGTCCCGTTCTTCCTTCCACTCACTGAACCACTCCCACTTGGCAATAGTGATCAGCAGGACCACGCTCTTACCTGGGCATTATTAGATTTATCATACAGGTACATAGGGAAAAATATCTTTCTTTTACCATCCTACTTTGGGCATTATTAGATTTATCATACATGTACAAATGGAACAGTATCTCTCTTTTACCATCCTACTTTGGGCATTATTAGATTTATCATACATGTACAAATGGAAAAATATCTTTCTTTTACCATCCTACTTTGGGCATTATTAGATTTATCATACATGTACAAATGGAAAAATATCTTTCTTTTACCATCCTACTTAGAGAGTATTCTTCATGGCATTAGAAAAATGTTAAGATTATTATCGTGTACTAATAGAAATTTCAAATGCAACCCGTAGGTGGATCTAGTATGAGAATCTCCCTTTTTAAATTTAAATAAATTGCATGCTTTATCAGTTTGATTAAAATTGGCCTTGTTCCGTGGAATAAAATGTTCAAAATATTAACTGCACGGAGATATTGCATCCTCTACATTAGGTCTGACCGCACACCTTTGGCTGCGATCATGTTCAAAGCATGGTTAACAGGAGCTACTTGCCCCTAGCTTTATACCAAAGGCTTTTGCCGGCGACTTGTGCTTGGTTAGCTTAGTAAACACCAGAACATGCGACTTACTGGGCTGCTGTCTGTCTTAGTGGAGAGGAAACCTATTGAAGTAACATGTTCGATTCCCATAGTTAATATTTCAAAACTTTTATTCCTCGGAACTAGGTAGATTTTAATCAGACTGCATGGTCTATGAACTTAACCAAGTATTTCATGTAGCTTATCTTTTACATGCTAAGGTAGAAGAAAAAGCTCCAATGGTAGACTCTTTTTTTCCTCTGCGGGAGTCTTAAAAAGCTAGCATAATTTTACTCAAGAAACCTCTCACCAATGTATTGAAATCTTAAGACATCCTTCACCTACCAATTGGAAAATAAACAGGAAACACAGCTTGTCAAGATTAATCATGTAACTTATCAAAATATGCTTCATAGATCTGAATATGCTTCACAAACCTTTGAACCTCTCCTCCAAAGACAGATCCGTAGCAGAGAGGCAGGAGAGGGTTTCAAAGAAAATGTCTGCATATTTGTACTCTTAAGGATCTTAATTGTGTTTTTAAGGATCTTATTACATAAAATATGCAGATACGCTGAGCACTGAATATGCATGAAGCTTCCACTGACCTGGGAACCTCTCCTCCCATGACGGATCCTTAGCGGAGGGGAAGGAGACATAGATAAGGGGGACCTCCGAGTTGACCGCGTCGTCAACGTCCATGGACATGAACTTCCCAACAGATCCCTCGATATCAGTGCTGAAAGGTAACAATAAATTATATCTTATAGAGGATGACTCTTGTTTTCAATGGTATATCACTTATATTGAGTGACAGGTAGAGCCAGTATTTTCACAAGTGGCGCAGTAGACTAACATTTAGTCTCAGAATTTTTTTTGTCAATATTGACATGTTTAAAAAAAATTCATTTATTATAACAAAAAAGGACCAAGTTGAGTAATCTAGACTTGTTATACTTTTCTACACTGGGTTCGTGGTCAATCGAATATTATTGCTCTAGGCCTGAAAGTCAGACTACTGGCACGGTTGAGAATATTTCTACAAAAAAATAGAGCCATTGGCTCTGTAGCTCATCAGGGTTTGGAAAATGTGGTTCCCCCTTAGTAGGGACCATAGGGTCACCAAATGTACAATTTAGAATTCTCACTAGTCAAGAAGTCTGCATACAAAGTTTCAGCTTTTTAGGCTTTATGCCTAAGAAGATGAAAATGCACAAAGTTTACAGACGGACGGACGGACACCGGTCACCAGACACCATGCCATGTCATAAGCCCATCAGGCCTTTCAGGCCCGATGAGCTATTAATATATACTTATCTGAATTCATCAATGCAATATCAGTACCTTGTATAGGCCCAGTAGTTAGATCCCTTCATCTTGAGTTCACTGGGACTAGCTGACAGCCCACAGAACGTTGTGATGCAGGAAACACCAGGGCCAAGTTGGTCTGTCATGGAGTCGTAACCTGGCAGTGTGAAGAAAGTTGTGGTGATATGAGGTTTAATGCTTTCAAGAACATTTAACCTCTATCATGGCTGCTAAAATTATTGCAGGAAGAAATCCTGCAACACTAGTTTGGCTATGAATTGTAGTGAAACCTGAATGCATCTGCTTGAACTAGCAAACAATTGTGAAGAAAAATTCTCAATTGATGTTAGTGGCATGACATTATGCAATGAAAAAAATTGCAAATGAAAACTCAAATGGAAATTCATGTGCATAACACTGATCAAACATAAGGTCAACTGCTATAGTGATAAGGAAAGTGAATTTTTTTTCTCAGAATCAAAATGGTCATTTCTGTTACTCTTTTTACGGATAGAATTTGGTTTTTAATGCAGTTCAGTTGAAGGACTTTTAATAAGACACAAAAGTTTGATGCCTTGTTTTCTGAATATGCAGACTTACTTGAGGTTTGTGCTATCTCCCTGGGGATGAGGGACTTGAATGTGTTCGCAGCCCCTGCATCTGATATCACTCTCTTTGCCTTTATATCCACCTCGCCAGCCACTTTGGAGTTCACTCTCACACCTGACATGAAAATAAGGTATGGGTCATAGCACAAGTTTTCCTGATGAAAATGTTTTTGTAAAGAAATTGAAACATTAGGACTGTTCTGACTTATATAGGCAATGTTTCTCCACAAAGAAATGTTTTACCGTAAAATAGGTTACATCTTTAAAGAGCATCTCCATCTTAATGTCAGATGAAATCTTTGAAGGGAAAAACAAAGAACCTTGCTGTTTTTACGTCTTATTGTTTCCACAAGATGGGTGATTGAAGAAAGTGCACCTTTCACAATTGGTTCAGCACATATTTACAATGTAGAAAACAATCTCATTCAGAGAAACTTGTTATATCTCCTTAAAACTTGTCCAGAGCATCTAATAGTCATACTATCGAGCACTACAGTTATTTGAAGAAAAACTCATTTGAATAAATGTCTAACAAAATATATCTTCTCCTTAAACCTGAACTTAACCAAAGTTATAAGGAATATTGAAGGCATTTGTCAAGGCTTTTCTGGGGAAAACAAAGACAAATAATTCAAGCAAGTGTGATTTCCATATGAATGGCAGGAGATACACACAGCAACAGAGCATGAGCAATAGAACCTGTGGCCATTCAGAAACAGCTTCACTGAATATACTATTATAAGGGAGTAACTCAAAATAAGTGTTGCATCAGATCTGTAAGTTTTCTAAAGGTGAACTAACTGAATAGCAGGCTTGTACAAAGCTTGTTAACTCTGCCAGCTAAATACATTTACAACCATTAATCATCTCTTCACTTAAAGGGGGTCTCCGAGCCTCGCTAATAAAACACTGGAGGTTAAAAATTAGAAGTTGGAGACCCCCTTTATTTTTTTAACTTCCAGTGTTTTATTAGCGAGGCCCCGAGAGGGTCGGAGAGGGCCTCGCTAATAAAACACTGGAAGTTAAAAATTAGAAGTTGGAGACCCCCTTTAACTAAACTCTTACCAATGGCTCGTCCCTTGTCGTTGAAGAGGATTTTACTGACGGGGGCGTTCATGAGGACCCTCCCCCCGAACCGGTCAATGACGTGGATCATGTGGAGGGGGATTTCGCTGGTTCCCCCATCAGGGTAGTATGCCCCATTTCGGTAGTGGTCAATCAGCATACCGTGGAGGGCCATCGGGGCCTTGCTCGGCAACATGCCTGGAAGAGAATGGGTGAGTGAATGAGTGGGAGATGCCACTTGGGCAATATTTATGCCATAACAAAATATTTTGGAGAATAAGTATGTAGGTACTGGTAGATCAGCATTGAAAAAACTATCACTCCTTCTAAAGCCCCTTTCTAACTCTTTCTACACTTATCACTATTTATTGCCTATAAAGGAAATTATATTGAATTCATATTTTATTTATGATGCTCTATAGCAAAATATAACTTTATCATTATTTGTTCCAAATTTGCATTTGTTGCCTAAGCATGGATATGTATATCAACCACTTTTAAAAATAGAGCCATTGGCTCTGTAGCTCATCAGGCTTTACATTTGATATTGCTTTAAGGTGTGGCCAATGTGGTTTCCCCCTTAGTAGGAGCCACAGGGTTACAAAATCTACAATTATTAATCCTCACAAGTCAAGGAGTCTGTACACAAAATAACAATTTGTAGGCATATGCCTCTGGAGAAGAAGACGGAAATAGGTTCTTAAGGTGTGGCGTGCCCCTTATCCCACACGGCCTCCAAAGCTACAATGTATAAACCTCACTAGTCAAGGAATCTGTACACATGGTTTCAACTTTCTAGGCCTTATGCTTCTGGAGAAGACGATGAAAATAGGTTTTAAGGGTGTGGCCCTTGTGGCCCTTATTTGGGGTCACAGGGCCACCGACCCTACAATTTATAATCCTCACTAATCAAGGAGTCTGTACACAAACTTTCAGCTTTCCAGGCCTTATGGTTCTGGAGAAGGTGAAAATAGGTTTTAAGGGAGTGGCCCTTGTGGCCCTTATTAGGGGCCACCAAAGCTACAATTTATAATCCTCACTAGCCAAGGAGTCTGTACACCAATCTTCAGCTTTCTAGGCCTTATGGTTCTGGAGAAGAAGTCGAAATTCCACAAAGTTTACGGATGGACGGACGGACGGATGGATGTCGGATGCCATGCCATACCATCAGCCGATCGGGCCTTACAGACCAGATAAGCTAAAAACTGAATGGCTGTTTATTTCATGTATCAATCTCACTTCAATTCATCTTATACATGCCCATTAAAGCCAAAATCATCTGAAGTTGACCTAAAGTCAGAACTAACTTTCTATTAAACAGTGATACATCATTTTAAAATTTTACCCAAAATAGTGAACATTCATGTCATTATCAACCAAATAGTATAGGTCATCGGCCCATGACTACAATAAACAATTAAATATTGTACATTATTTACCACTGTTCACCTACCATAGTCTCCAAGTATGTATGACAAGACAGCCTTCAGTTCCACGTTGTCCGTCAACTCGTCCAAAACACTGCCTAGCGTCCGGTTAGCGTACTTGAAGAAATCTCCGAAAAATAGATTGAGGATTCCAGTCTTCACAGCCAGTCTGCACAACCACACAGGAAACATCTTTAGGATAGCTGGTGCAATTGACCCTTTGTGGATTTTCTGTAATAAATATTCTCCATTTTTATTCAAAATCCTGGAATCTTGCATATCTAGAAACGATAAAAAATATATATTTATCATTTTTTTTATATATTCTGCATCTTGTATCAAGTTAATCAACAAAGCTTACATGAATCATTGTGCATGATATTTGTTAAACTTTTTTTATTATCAGCCTTTTGATGTATCATTCTGTACTTACAATTACAATTATCTTTATTTCAAAATAAATGAAACGGCTATTCTTATAGAAAGCAAAATTGTCAATCAATTTTTATAAGTTGCCAACATTAATGAATATCTTTTACTTAAATTCTTCATGTATCGTTAGTGAGCCATCTTAAAAGGACTATAATTCTGTAAACCTTCGTAAATAAAGGAAATCTATCATAACACATTTGATAATTTAAATTCTCGGAATCTCCAAGTCCAAGAATGTGCTTTTAAGCAAATCTTCAGCTGTAAATGGCGTCAAATTCTCCAAGTTAGAGAACCTACCCTCAGAATTGCTCTATACTTATTAATGGCCGCCTCCTCTTTTGGAAACATGGATATGAGATTGTCGTAGTAGGCATTCCGTCCACTCTTCATAGGGTACAGCTTGGCCTTGTCAGGCGGACCAATAGCTACCTGGGTAAACACATTATTGAATCATGACACAGGGTTTTACGGGACAAAACATTTCTTTGAAGCAGAAAATGTCAAAAGGACCCGCCAAAAATAATCATGTCGGTCCTCTGTGACTCAGTATTATTCTGTTACAATTATCAAATCTTTTAATGAAAACCACATTTTATTAGTGTTTTCATGTGGAGATCGAGATGTGGAGATGGAGATGGTATTAACCAATAACCATACCATACTATAGGCAAATCTTTATCAACCTTTTTATCAAGTATGAAACATCAATCATTGTTTTGTACTCTTGAATAGGAAAAGGACTCCCAAAAATACATGCTCCAAGTCCCAAGAACTCACAGTTTTGATTGACTATGCAAAACCCTGAATTGACATTAACCTTTCATACATCTCTTCCATTATCTCTCCACAGAGGCAACTAGGGCTTCCACAAGTTCTCATGCTCGAGCCGTACTCTAGTCCAATTTCTTGGACTTGGAAGACTCGAAATAAGGAGGTCAATGTAAGATATTCAAATTATTTTAGACTTTTTGTCTGTGATGTGAGAAGTTATAGACTAACATTTATTCCCTGAAAAAAAAGTTTTTTACTAATTTTATTTATTTATTTATTTTTTTTAAAGAAATAAAAAGGTTCCCTTTAAAATACTCAATTTCCTAAAGCTGAGGCATCTAGACTTGCCAATATTTTCTAGACTTAAGAAGGCTCCTTTAAATTTGTTTTGCTTTAGGGTCTGGATAACAGACTAGAAGTTATACATCAACATGACTATTACAGGCCATTGGTGTTAACATAATCTGTATATGAACATGTATCTAAGGTCAACATATGTGTGGCAGGAACAACGATTACATGATCTCTTTGGTAAATATAAGAATTTTGCGTACTCGGGTCCAGGTTGAGTCTGACTTCTCGAGTATTGGAGTCCAATATTTTGGAACCGTGGAAGCCCTAGAGGCAACTAAAGAAATAAATCCTGATAACCTCTGTTTTATGAGGAGCATTCCTCGGGTTTCTGGCACATTAACAAGCAGCATTCTTTTGTCAGAAAGGCCTAAGGGGCCAAATTGTGTGCCCATGTTTGGTTAAGATGACCAAAGTGTATTTTTCAATCCTCATAACAGGTAATAATTTGAACTGACTGAGATGTAATAGATTATTTCTTTGAGAAATTCCAAAAGAAATATGACCCACTTGTAATGGAAAAAAATGAAATTTAACTAATGAACAGAACAGTCAAATAGATAATGAATCAAGATGATCAAAAACCAGTACATATATCTTGCCAATGGTTCATTCTTTCTTATATCTTGAGTAATCTATAGAATTGTCAAACTGTTCTTACAATATCGAAGGCGTCATCCATAGGTACCCATTGTAGTTGACCCTCGGTCAGCTGGTCAACTATGTCGTGAAGCAAATTCCCTGGTGTCATGTTCCCAATGTAGTGGATACCTGGAGAATACAGGTGAACTATGATGAAATCAACTGTACTACCAGAGATTTGTAAACATGTTGACTCAGAGCAACATTTTTCATTATCCTCCCTTATGACAGATTTATTGAACTATGTGCAAAATCACTTATAACAAAGTTTAACATCCATTGATATTGCCTAAAAAAAAAAAAAATTATTTCTTTAGATTTAACATTCATATTTTATAAATTCTATTGGTACCAATCTTATCAATATTTGTAGATTCTTAATTCTATATAATATTCAGCCAAGATCCCTCTGTATTTTATCAGGCTTTTATCTGCAAACAAATAACAGTTGTGGATCCAGAGCGAGGTTTCCAGACATTCGAATCACCTCCCCCTCCCCTTTTTGATTACTATTTTTTCAACATTCACAAATAAAATGGTTGACCAAGAGTGAACCTCAATTTTTTTTTTTTTTTTAAATCTGCCATTAATAGTCTACCTGTATCAAACTCAAATCCCTTCTCCTTAAAGGTGTGGCAGCATCCCCCAGCCTGGTCATGTTGTTCAAGAACAAGCACCTGTTTCCCAGCCTTCGCTAGTAGAACTGCAGCAGACAAACCTCCGGCGCCGCTGCCGATAATCACTGCATCCAACTTCTCTGGGATCTTGTTGACCTTGAATCCTGTTTTTGACCAAAGAAATATCATAGAAGTTGTGTGGTGTGGATATTAGGTTCTTCCTTTCTATGGTCTGATCTTCTACACTTTATCATTATCACTTTATCAAGTCTCTTATTGATGGACGACTAAAATTCAGTAAGAATTATAACCATTGTTTGAAATAAGCAACCCAAAACTGCTTGTCAATAAGGACCTGCAGAGAGAGAAAAAGTATGGGCCCAACTCTGAAACTGTCTGCATTCATTATCAGTACTGATTTGACTTTTTCTTAAATGAAATTATTCTCGGTATCAGTATGTCATAAATACCAAACACTGTTGCCAGTTTAGAGTAATAGTTATGATTCTTATGAAGGTTTGACAGGGAAATATATCATATTAAAAAACTGAGTCTGTGACGACGTGATGATATTGAAAAGTGTCGGCCCTTGTGAATAACTCTCTGTGTTTTGTCTACGGGCCTACACTTATTTCAAACATTGATTATGACCAACAAAAGTAGTTCAGTTTGCCTTTATCTACAGTTCAAAAGTTGAAGAAATAGTTTGTATAATGAATCAATTTTTCATAAAATCGGATAACTTATATATTTATATCTATTTGGAAATCACAAAATCACAGACAGACATGTCCAGTAAATAAATGGACTTGTTGATATGGTTGTATTTAAAATTTTTAAAAAAACCAGAAAATTACTAATAAGGTACCAAAGACTACATCATTTTGAACCTAAATCATCTGACAGTGTGAGACTTTCATTTTTGACCCTGCTTTGACATCAAAGCTCAATTATGAAATTTCATTACTTTCGGTATTTGAATCCAATACGTCAATGATAAAGTGTTGATTTATTGAGAGGAACGTGATATCACGCTGAAAACAAGATGTTTTGTTTATTGTATGCCTATGTGGTCGAAAATGTGGTGAATTACAACCAAAACATTTTGACTTGAGAGCTTTTTTGCTACGTCGTATCATTGTCACATCATAACTTAGCAACAGCGATGATGTTACGTTGATTGTAGAACTGATGTCACACCATTGTATGAAGTCATCCACTCTGTGATATTTTCACTAACTTGAAAAAATGATAACAAAGTCAGTTGCGAGAACAATTATTTAGAAACAAGAAACTCAGTCTCTCGGAGCTTAGCATATATATGATAATTATCACATCCCTATCCCTAAAACTTGATATGGGTTCTAATTAGATTTCTCAGCGTGAGTCACCAATGAGCTTGATATTAACTGATAACATCTGCTTATCTTTGTATAACATGATTCTAATTATTTATCTGATGTAATCAAGCAACATGGCCACTTGACGACACAATCTGGATAACCAATACAGAGTACAAAGTCTGGCCTTTGATAAGCTTTTTTCCTTCAAAACACCGTATTTTCAATGAATTATAAATAAAACCATAATATTACTAGTTTATTTATATAATGGTTCATGAATTTAAAAAAAGAAAAATCATTCACAGAGTATTTCAGTATGCAAACTGTTTACCCTCTAGATCCGCAAATGGTTTTACATAGTCAAATCTGAGAGTACTTGGGGCTCATTTTTGGGAGTCCATTTCCTATTTCAGGAGTTCATAAAAATAATACTTTCACACTTGATATTAGGTTAATGAAGATTTACTTTTATTTTATTGAATGATTAACATTTTATTTAATGGTTATTTGGTTATAAATGTTTTAAGAATATCTTGTCACCAAAAGAGGCTTTCAGTGAGAGATTGGCTATTTGTATCAGAAATATACTGCATCACTGAAGACCCTTGCCATTATATTTTTGGGTTCCTACAAACATTTAATCATCAAACATACTCAGGAAAGTAGAGTCCCTTAAAACCAGCTTTTAATGAGAGTTACACACTGCCATAAAATTCATATTCTGATAGTAGATCATCAGATGAGGCAATCAAATATAAGCATTGTTTAATAAGTTTAAAATATAAAACCCAAATTTCATTTCATAATAAAGTAAACAATAAATATTTATGAAGTCTATAAAAAAAACATTAAATTAAAATTAATTGAATATCATTAGAAATTGATTCTAAATGTCATTAAATATCAAAACTGGCAAAAGATTCTTACCGCCCGGAAAGTTACCGGTACTTCCTTGTTCCTACTTTAGTACTTACGTTGTTTGAGCAAGTAATCTCTTACTCGCTGTTCTGTCATTAAAGGCTCTCGTGGTCGACGACCATCATTTGCAAGTGGGTTCTTTCCTGGTTTCTTTCCACCAAAAACCACTGTTAGGTAAAAAAGTATGCCATATATGAGAAATATCAAGACAATAATCCATGGATTAAGTACAAGATAGTCCACGATCCTGTGGAGAGAAAATATATCCATGGTTGACAAGAATGCTGCTACCAGTGCCAAGGTTCAGCAGCATAGAAAACTAGAGTTTTGTCCCCGGAAGTAACTTTTCATCGTGAAGGAAAGAAAATGAGATGTATTACTTGTACTACCACTAATAATATAATTGCTTATATTTAAATCATTAAATAACACATGCGTGTCAAATAATGTGAATAAATATAAAATACACCTAAAACATCTTGAGATAAAAGCACCTAAATGCAAATTTCTTAAAGTTTTTTATCAAACAATTTTAAATATGTATTATCACTGTTATTAGTTTTTATGAATAATGTATACAAGAATTCTCCAAAGCAGTAGACAAATCAAGACGTATCCAAAACGATTTATTGTAAACAATCACTGATATGTAAGAAACTAATTATTGTCCTTGGTTCCTGCTATTATTTTTATCATGGCAAAAGGTGTTGATTTGGAAAAATTCAGAGAAGAATGGAAGAGAGAACTGTCATATCATCCAGGAGATGACAAAAACAAATCTGTAACTGAGAGTCTCAAACACCAACAAGAGAAAGTTCCTGAAAGTTCAGCTGGAATAGTTTTGCAAAAATCTTCTACACAAAATTATAATGAACATGAGCATGTACCAACACAATCACTTGAACCAGATAATGAAGAAAGTGAAGAAAGATATTATCCTTTTATGATCTTAGGTAAATTACTGAAAGAAGGTTCAAAAGAACAGAAGACAAATTCAAAGACAAGTAAAGAAAGCAGTTACTCAAGGAGTGAATCCTATAAAAGAAAATATTTTGACCATGAACAGTGTGAAATGGGATATGAAAGTGACAAACCTTTGAAAAAGAAACAGACTGCAGAGAAAGTCAAAGAACATTCTGAAATAGACCATATGAAAGTTAAACCGGTTCCTGCAGAAAGATTCCTGGATATTTTCATTGCAGACTTGGTAAGTTGATGAAAGGCCTATCTCTAATGTTTAAAATTTATAAAAATCTTATGATAATCATATTTTTCTGGCATTTTAAAGGTGTAATCTTGTTTTGAAATGATAAAATATCAATTAATTTATTTGATATTTCATGAGATGAAAACATTAAATAATCAAATGTTTTGTATTTACAGGATGAAATAAATGAAATTCCTTTCTTTGACGTTACCCTACCTAAAGAGGTTGCTGTTCATATTTTCAAGCATTTAAGTTTAAAAGATCTCTGCCATTGTGCACAAGTAAGTGTTTGTTGAAGAAAGCTTACTTTCCTTGTTATTCAAGTAAATTGAAAACATCTTTGAATAGTACTATTTCTTGTACTCTTTTTTATGGTGCTGCTACTGGTATTGTCAGTCTTGATGATGTAATTGTGATGATGGTATTGGTTTTAATAATTGTAAGAACTTATAAAGTAAAAAAAAAAAAATATAACAATATTTCATACCATAACTATCTAAATTTCATGTATCTCTTATTTTTATACTGTTATACTGTTCACAACCTCAATAATTACATAAAAGCAAGTCCAGATTCTTAAGAATATCTTACAATTCAGATTTCTCTCGTTTTCAAAATCAGTCAGTGTAGTGCAATGAATGTTACTTGCATCAATTTATCAAATTCACTTATCACATCATGACATTTCCTTGAAATCAAATGTTCTGGACAACAGGTGAGCAAAAGCTGGAAGAGTTTAGCTGATGACCAGTTGTTATGGTGTCAGATCTGTCATCGACTGGGCTATGAAAATGATCTTCAAGCAGTTGACAAAAGCAACTTGAAGCATGTTGTTCGACGCCACATCATCCATCGAAATACCTTAACTGCAAACTGGAAGGTAGGGAACTAAGCATGCATTTGAAAAGTGAACATTTATTTTCTTTAAAAAAAACCCTCAAAGTTTAAAGAAATAATCGCTTGTCATGATTTCAAAAGCTATACCAGTGCAGTATTGTTCCTAACTGATCAGTTCAGGGGGTCATTTTGGCAAAGTTTTAGCAGATAGGCTGCTTTGCCATAAGAGAATTATCCTACATTTGATATTTAAAGGAACATCCAAGCCAAAAGGGTGGGCAAATTTCCTCAGGGTCCTTTCTAGAAGAACACTGTACCAGTACGTAGGGAAACAACCATATTGACTTGTAATCATCTCTATTTCCATCTTTTACATCAATGATAAGAAATCTACCAAAATGGACTTGATTTGTACACAGTTAAATCATTTGGAGTTTTATATAAGGAAAATGTTAAGACAACAACTTCTACAAAAAAAGTGTTTTGTGTGTTGCAGGGACGGATAGGAAAATTATCTCCCTTGCAACATCCGCAAGGAGGCGTTCTCACTGCCTTGAATTCCTGTCAAAACTCAGTCGTGGCAGGGTAGGTTTTTTTCAGCTGAGTTCTGCTGTTGAAAGTTCATTGTTTTTCTATAAAATGTGTGATCTTGTTGCAATAAACTGACTTAAAAAAAGAAGGCCCATGTTTTTTCTCATGCCAAACAAATCAAACGTTGATTTCTAAAATAATAAAGATTTTCTGTTCGGATTGATCCATAATTACATCTAGCAAATAACTGTCTGAGGTCATTTTAGCTGATGTCAAACCAACTGAGGACCTGAAGTCAGTTTTGCGACAATCAATGCACAATGTTTTTTATTAAGTGCATGCCCGCATGCTAATTGCTGGTCACTTTCAAAATTGGCTTGCCAGCAAGTCCCACTAACTTGTGCAATTTTTGGATATTACATGTCTTCACATTGCAGGGCTTGTCAAATGTTTCGGAGGGCTGGCCAAGTTTTTAAACCACAAACACTACTTGCTTTTGGGGACGTATTTTAACACTGTTTGCAATTGAACTGTAATTTGGTAGATGTCTTGATGCATCATTACATCTTGTTTTAATTAGATTGTTGATCAGTCAGTGGTGAATTTGGGAATTTTTAGAAAAAATTACGTTGAAATCATTGATCTTTGAGAGTGAACTTCCTCTTTTCATTAGTTGAACCCACCCCCTGGCAGTAATTCTCAGTCAGAAGTGAAGTTGGATTGAGTTGTTTAATTGGAATTAAGCTGGATAAACAAGCATCTCATTTTTCTCCTTTCAGCTACAACAACGGTGATGTAAAGATCTGGGACCTGAGCAAGGGAGACAACTGTGTCTTTCAGCCAAGCAGCACAGCTCTTCGTATTGACGAGACCACGGAGGAGGGAACAATCCCAAACTATGTCCTTCATGTGGAGACCTCACAGCATCTTACTGTCGCCAGCTACAACCATCGTTAGTTTGAATTATTTACTGTCTGTCTTGTCAGTATGTAACTGATTAACAAAAGCTTTCATCCCTTCTTGTCATATAAGAGATAATATGAGCAATAATAACCATACATTCTAAAAAAAAAGCAAAAACCTGTATAGAAACATTCGCTCTCAGAATAAAGAAGTTGTAATCCATTGAATTTTCTCAATTATATGGTTATCTTCAATTTAAAGAATACACCTTATTTCATGTACAGCTTGTAAGATATTTGTATCAAAGACGTGTTTTTCATCTGGAAAGTCCATGGGGAGTAAAAAAGTTCTTTAAGTACTATATATATTACCGATATGCACGTAAGAATCCAAATCAGTTAGCACTCTGTCCCCTTCAAGTTGAAGACTTATCATTAATTATGACCATGAAATTTATTTGTTTTAAGGGCATGTTGACATCTGGGTGAATGATGATAGTTTGAAACCAATCGGGACGTTCCGTTGTGAGGGAGGCTGGGATATAACAGGTCTAAAGCTTGCTAAGTTATCTCCCCTGTTTGCCCTGTCACAGGGATATTACGTACATATCTACAGGGGAGATAAGGATATGCAGTTCTCGATGATCAACAAGCTGGATCTTAACAAACTGGTGAGACATTATCACACAAAATGATTTATTATTAAGCCAAGTAGGGACATCAACTAAACTTTCTGATGGGGCATTCTCGAAAATAGCCCCCATCTTGTAGAACAGTCTACCATTTGAACTTAAAACAGTAATCTCTCAGACGACCTTCAAGAGCTCTCTAAAAACGTTCCTGTTTAGAGACGTATTTAATGTGTAATATTTCTCTTGTTCAGCGACATTGAGCAGCTTAAAGTTGGAAAATAGGCGCTATACAAATGAATTATTATTATTAGTTTTTTGACTGTTTTTGAGTTATTAAATTTCACCAACAAGACATAACAAACCTGTGTCTTTCATCGCTGGCTTATTTGATCAAGGGAATTTTGCTGAAATTTGTGATTTGTGTGACACCTCAATAGTAAACCATACTCCAGGAGATCTTTTATTTGACATGGCAAGCATTGGTGGCTTTTTTGGTGCATAGTGCAGTACATGAGAGAACTGGCACAAAGAATGGTTTAAGATGCATCAAGGAAATTGGGGGGATTTTAAATTGTTATCCATAGTTATATATCTTGAGTTGGTATACCCGGTACTACAAGAATGTTATAATTACTGCCGTGAAAAAAAAAGCTATCGCTAAAATGTAAAAGTTTAACAAAACATTTCATAGCAATGCATATATATATGAAATACATTTTTTCATAAAATTACCTTAAGGCATAGTACAGCATGTTCAGCATAGAAATCATTGAGTTTTTCTCATCTCATTCTTATTATACCCCTGACCAACGGTTGAGGGTATATAGTAATACCAATGATTCCGTCAGTCTGTCTGAGGACATTTTTTTGCCGACCTATTACAGAAAAACTATTCATCCGATTGTTTTCAAATTTTTCAGTGGGGGGGGGGGGGGGGGATTAGTGAGCTTGTAACATATCTGTAACTACATTGTATTACCGGTATCTAAAGCATATCCTTTTGTTACTTTACAATAAATCAACAGTATCTACCATTATAAATATTATGCCTTTAATACACGCTTGTCTCTATCCCCCAGGTGTCTGGTATCAAACTGCTTGAACCAAGAACACACCAGTTCCACACAGACACAATACTTGCGGTAGCAACGTCCAACATCATCAACATCTATCGACCAGATGATGAGGCGGGGCAGTTGAGAGAAATTCACAACATAATAGACAGCCCTGTGACATGCTTTGACCTCACTAGTGATCCATACCAGATGGGCGTGGCATGTGGCATGTTTGGAGGTCCAACTGAGGCATTCAAGGTAAGAATAGCATAGAAGTTAATGGATGAGGGAGAGTGGGGAGAATACCATCAAAGTTATTGGATGAAGGAAATAGTGTTTTATGTTTTAAGTAATACTGTATCTCTGTCTGACTAGTTTTCAAGGAAAAATATCAATAAAGTTAGTGGATAATAGAGAGGTAGTTTTTAAGTCAATCTTTACCTGACTGGAGCTTTAAGGATAAGAATAACATTTAAGTTAGTGGTTAAGGCAGGGAGATTTTTTATATGATTTGAGTCAATTCTTATCCAAATAAAGCATTCAAGGGAAGAGAACAATTACCGGTAAAGTTAAAACATTTAGTGAAAGAAGGTGCTCTTCATTTTGGGTCCTCCTGAATTACTGTAATCTTAAGTTTTTAAGGATTGAACGATGAAGAAGATTTTCAAATGTTTAACTTTCTGCAACATTGTCTTTGATTACCATTTATGGATCGTAATCATCCTGATAAATATTATGAAAATGCCTGTTTTTTAGCTCACCTTTACAAAGTAAATGTGAGCTTATGTCATGGCGCTTCGTCCGTCGTCCGTCTGTCTGTCCGTCCGTCCGTCCGTCTGTCTGTCTGTCCGTCCGTCCGTAAACTTTCAGGAAAAAGACTACTCCTCCTAAACGAATCCAGATATCATTCTGAAATTGTAGTATGTTATACCCATGGTGATTCCTCACAGAAAGGTAGACGTTTCAGTTTTGAGAATCCAAGATGGCCGCCATGGCAGCCATATTGAATTTTCAATTAGATTTCACGAAAAAGACTACTCCTCCTAAACAAATCCAGATATCATTCTGAAATTGTAGTATGTTATACCCATGGTGATTCCTCACAGAAAGGTAGACGTTTCAGTTTTGAGAATCCAAGATGGCCGCCATGACAGCCATATTGAATTTTCAATTAGATTTCAGGAAAAAGACTACTCCTCCTAAACAAATCCAGATATCATTCTGAAATTGTAGTATGTTATACCCATGGTGATTCCTCACAGAAAGGTAGACGTTTCAGTTTTGAGAATCCAAGATGGCCGCCATGGCAGCCATATTGAATTTTCAATTAGATTTCACGAAAAAGACTACTCCTCCTAAACAAATGCAGATATCATTCTGAAATTGTAGTATGTTATACCCATGGTGATTCCTCACAGAAAGGTAGACGTTTCAGTTTTGAGAATCCAAGATGGCCGCTAAGGCAGCCATATTGAATTTTCAATTAGATTTCAGGAAAAAGACTACTCCTCCTAAACGAATCCAGATATCATTCTGAAATTGTAGTATGTTATACCTATAGTGATTCCTCCCACAAAGGTAGACGTTTCAGTTTTGAGAATCCAAGATGGCCGCCATGGCAGCCATATTGAATTTTCAATTAGATTTCAGGAAAAAGACTACTCCTCCTAAACGAATGCAGATATCATTCTGAAATTGTAGTATGTTATACCTATAGTGATTCCTCCCACAAAGGTAGACGTTTCAGGTTTGAGAATCCAAGATGGCCGCGATAGCATCCATATTGACTTTTCAGCTGCAGATAACACATCATTATTACTAAATTTTAAGCTTTCATCAAGTGATCACTCGCACTATATAAATTCTATAATTTGAACTTACTAATCATAATTTTATCTTGAATATAGAATATTTAAGATTGTCATGCAAGTTGTTCTATATTTTAAGTGTTTCTAAAACATTAAGATGAAAGACAAACATAATTAATTAATTTGTTTAAAATATTTATGGCAACTAGCTGCAAAAACCCAATGACATTAAACATCATGTTAGATTTTGAACAATGGTATCTCCCTTATATTCCTTTAAATACCACACATAAGGGGTCAACCAGAGTTCAGATATTTCTGTTGAGTCAGCTGCTAGTCTGTTGCATAATCAACCTGACCCAATTGATATGGTAGAGCATTATGCTATATGGCCATGTGTATGCAATAAGAGTTATGGAAATTAGACTTGTATTCTCATGACAGTGATATGTTCTTTCTAAGAATAACAACTTACACAAAACTTGTCACTTGTTTTGTGTTTAGCAATCTACATGATAAGTTGATGTGGAAAGAGTTATTTTGCATCAGGTTCCAGTTCCTGTGTTTTACTCATATTTGTACCATTTCTATATCTAACAGCAGTTCTTCTTAACACAAAATCAATTTAGGACATAAGCTAACTATATTTTGTTAAATTATATATATTTTTCACAACAATTCATGTTCTCTCCCGTCAAGTCTATTAATACCACACATAAGGGCTTAGCCAAAGTTCAGGTTTACATGCTCAGCACACTAGGATGCTTCTCCAAATATACGTACACAAAGCCCAATACACAAATTGCTACACTCTCCTTAAGGATCTGGGGCTAGCAGCCCTGCCTGCATGTATATTGCATAGTAATCCTGACCTAATTGATTAATAAAACATAATGGACTTTATGGAAAGTATATAAATTGTCTTTATGAAAAATATACTTGTATTCTATCAATAGTAATACTTTTTACAAATAACAATTTAAACAAGTGAAGAATCAGCTTTTGTGTACAACAATCTGCACGATGAGTTAATATTAACAAGTCAAGAATCTGCTTTTATGTTCAGTTATCTACATGATAAGTTAATAATAGAGGTATTTTGTATCAGGTTCCAGTTCCAATACCATGTGTTTTATAAATACCTGTAAAAATAAATGATAATTGTATCATGCTGAAGGGGTTCTGGGAACAACATGTCGTCATAGAAGTCATTATTTTTCAATTAGATTTCAGGCCAAGTACTACTCCTACTAAATCAATTAAGATATCATTCTGAAAAGTGAGTATTTTTTTATATAGTGATTCCTGACAAAGACGCATTTATTTTATTATCAAGAATCCAAGATGGTCAATATGTCAATTATATTGAATTTTCAATTAGATTTAATGAAATTCATTGAAAAGAATACATTTCCTGATCAATCAAATCAATGTCATTATATTTGTATTAATACGCTTGTTGTAATATTCATCAACACTATAAATACAGTTACAAAAAACTGTATGAATCATCTTTATCTGCGAACAGCCTGAAGCATGACTGTTTTAATAAATCCTTTCCGTTTTACATAATTCCTGACACTTCATATATATGGCAAATAACATAGCCAGTGAGGGATAAATATACATTTTATAATCATCTATATCTGATTACGGTCTGAACAATGATTATCTAGATAATTATAATGATCATTCAATTCAAACAAATCCTTTTCAAAAGCATTTAAAATGATTAAATTTGTTCACTCCCAACACTAACTGTTAGGTTTTTTAGTCCATTGTTCCCATGCAATTAATTTATTCCAAATTGAAAATTTTGGTTAATGAATAACAAATTATCTTTTATTTTGTTTGTCATGCTAATAAAATATATCATTTAATATTCATCTTCAAAACTAATTGAACAGCTGTCTGAACAATTCTTTTTTTACAAAGTCTTTCTCACCAATTCTCTCTGTTTGTTAAGATACTTCAATAAACATATTACTGAGTTGACCTCCAGATTATTTCCATTGCAAACCTCTCTTCTACCCCCACCCCTTCTATCCCCCCCTTTCCCTCCTCCCCTTTTTTCTCCTGTCTTTCCATTGCAAACCTATCCCACATTCCTTCTACCCCCCTCCCCCCAACCCTCCCCCCCCCCCCCCCCCCCTCCCCCCATCTATCCTTCCAGCCCCTCTCCTGCAACTCTCCTCTAAAGAGTATCTGTTTTGCATATTGAAATGAGGGGAGGACACTCACTATATGGAATAACAGTAACTTACATAAGAGGATAAGTTACATAAGCTACATGCAGGTGCAAGAGGTCATCATAGGTCATCATATCTAGTAATTAGCATAACCCCCCATGTACCTAGCCTATTCTGACCAATCAGATTGCACTAACATAGGTCAAGATTTAAGATATTCAGAAATCTTCAGTTAGAATTACATGAGACATTGACCTGGACAGTTTACTTTGGCAATTGGACCTATCACTAGCTGAATTTGTGATTTGTGTCAGAGGGATATATTCCAAATGTTTATGTGCATAATTTTTTTAGTTCTTTGGAAGTTTAGAGTGTGACTAAATGAATACTCCTAAACCAATCAAGATATCATAATGAAATTAATACAGATGCCCACATAAAAGTAGCATTTTGAAGATTAAAAAGTCCAAGATGGTCACCAATTTAGCCATAGATATACAAAAATGTTATACAAAAACCTACTGCTTGTTAACAAATCATGATTATATCATTCTTGTATTAATGTTTGTTCAAACTCTAGTGGTTTCCAACAGAAGAATAGCATTTTAAAAGATAAAAAAATCATGATGGCAGCCATAATCAATTATCATATAAAAGATGATTACACAATTCAACCATATTACCACATCATTCATTTTAAGGTGAGCTTCTGTACCCTCGGTACTTTTATTGTTTTACAGTATATTGTAAGAATTGATGTATTGAATATGAAATTTTCAACAAGAAAAGAAATACAAATGAAGCCAATTGAAACTTTTCAATAAGAATAAATGTATGATATATGTATGATATGACATATTTTTCATTATTGTTTTTATCTGACCGCCAGATCCACCTGTATGACCTGACCTCGGGTCGCATGTTGACCTCACTCCTGGGTCACACCTGGATGGTCACATGTCTCAACATGGCCGACAGCCCCGCCCACTCCCTCGTCACTGGCTGCGGAGACAGGAAGTAAGTCATAAAGTGGATTTATATAAATCATTATTGTTTCAGGTTCGAAAAATCAACCATGTATATACATATATCACTAAACTCTTAGAAATAGCAATGTTAAGTTATGTCTTTTTGAAGAATTCCATATCCTCTATAACAATTTATATTCTTTAATTTGAGAAACAAATTTTAAGTCAGCTTGTGCTGAGGATATCAAATAAGTTACATCTAGCAAGTAAAGTATTTTCATGAAAAATCTGCATTTACATCAATTGCTGACTTTCAATCTTGTGACAATCTCTGATATCTATATTCACAATGTTTTCTCCCTAGGGTGCGATTGTATGATACACGAGTAACCAACTGTGCAGCCATGACGCTAGTGGGGCATTGTGGGAAGATAACAACAGTTCAGATGGACGACTGGAAGGTTGTGTCAGGAGACGAGGGAGGGTTTGTGCGTGTCTGGGACCAGAGGATGAGAGCCAAACTCTGGGAGTGGCACAACAGGTACTTTACAGAGATTATTAGGGGTTGATGTAGTGATGAAGAATGAAGGCTAATCATATCTATTAGAATCCTTACGCCACAGGCATGTTATGATAAATATCTTATGATAAAACAATTTAAATTGGATAGTATCTCGTGATACTCTTTGATAAAAGATTTGTTTGCCAAATAGCTTAATTATATGGCAGAATAAACAACCTTAAAGAGTCAAGTTTTGTATGTTAACAGATTAATATCACAGAATATTTTGTCAAAACCTTTTACAAAATCTTTATTCAGATTATGTTTTACCACTTTAAAACAGAGTAAAGAGGTTGTACATTCATTGCTCCTACCATATATGGGAGTTACGCCAATCTATCTATCATCCAAGCTTATAATTACATGCAGTTATTCTCACTTAAGCTTTTGACTTTACCATTCCATGTGATTCATTTAATCACCATAAAAAGCTAAATGAATCAGTTTGCCGTCGCTTGCCACTATACATGTAGTATGTTTAATATTCTTCTGGCGTGATAATGCTTCATTTGTTGTTCTCCAGGCACCCGGTGCAGTACAGCAGATTCAGTGAAGGACTCCTTGTTGTGGGCAACATACCTGTAGACAAGTTCCCTACTGTGGACAACCAGTTTGACAGGATACCAAATGCCAGGTTTGTGACCTGTGTTTGATATAAACATCTCAAAACTGCTTGTCAATAAGGACCCTCAGATAGGAAAAACTGGGCCCAACTCTAAAATTGTCGACGTTTATTTTCAGCACTGATTTGACTTACTTCATAATAATATTCTTGGTATCAGTATGTTATAAATACAAAATACTGTTATCAGTTTAGAGAGATAGTTATGAGGGTTTGGCAGGGAAATATGTCTTACAGCAAGTATTGTTAGAAAGGAACAGTATCATTAAAACAAACTGTGAGCTTGTAAGGACCTGAAGATCAATGTCCATTCGCACTGTTAGTATTATAATCTTATGGACAACAACTACTTTATTTGATTGCTTTTGATTTTTCTGGGATACTTTCTGCTCCGTCTTCAGTAAACAAGTGCCAGGAAGATGCCAAGAATATCAAATATCAAGATGTTTACCATAAGTAATAAAATGTTGTTGGGTAGTATGACATTTTAATTTTGTGATCTTTGTAAGCAAAGAAATTGAAGTTTGTAATTTTATGTTAAACTATGTCCATCCCAAAATGAATTTCATTGTTTTCATTGATAACCCTTGGATTGAAAATAATAAATGTCTGTTTGCATTGACTGACAATTCTAAATGACATGCCTTCCATACTTCACATGTCATCCATTATGATTAAACCTTGAGAGGCGATTAGTATCCTACAATCTCCTTTTGTATATTTTACCTCTCTCATCTCATATTTCAGATATCGAGGCACAGTTCAAGCCTACGACTTCTCAGCTGACCAATCAACACAAGGCGTGCCTGAAATATGTCTCTCGTCCTACGACCGACCAGAATCTTACAACTACAACATCAGACTTCAAATGCCTTATGATAGTGTTTGAGGACAATGTGACATCGCAAAAATCAATTTCTGATTTTATTCTCAGGAACTCAAATTTGATTTTCAAAGCGCATGGCTGTGAATGAATCTTAGAGAGACTTTTATCACAATGGTGTACACATGCAGTGTAATCTCTATTTTGAACATCTTTTTATGTTTTTTATTGACATTATATACTGTGTATATGACATAAAAAAGTGCTCAAAATATTTGGTCAGTTTTTGTTGTTACTTGACATATCCTTCATTAGCTCATCTGGCCTCCAAGGCATGGCATGGTGTCCGGCGTCCGTAAACTTTGTGGAATTTCGACTTCCTTCTCCAGAACCACAAGGCCTAGAAAGCTGAAACTTGGTGTACAGGCTCCTTGGCTAGTGAGGATTATAAATTGTTTTAAATTTTTTTAAATAAGATTGAGATAACGTTTTCAGTCCTTTTTTTGGGGTGTTGAATAGTTGAAACAAGTGTTTGACATTAATGTGGCAATGTCCCCCGCCGCTTGGATATTGCGATAGGATTGTCACAATAAGCAAATGCTATATTCCCATTGACAATAAGTGCAATGGTTCAAGTGATATGGCTTTAACAAGAGTTTCAAAAGTGGTCAAAGTGCCATTGTGACCTTGAAAATAAGGTCAAGGTCATCCAAAGTGACTGGTGTCTGCGTTATCCCTCAATGTAGTTTCTAACCAAATTTGAAGACATTTGGTGCAGTGGTTTATGAGATATCAAGTTTCAAAATGGCGAAAGTGGTGACCTAGAAATTAAGGTCAAGGTCACCCAAAGTGACTTATCTCTATATAATCCCTCAATGTACGCTGTGACCAAATTTGAGGACATTTCATGAATCGGTTCATAAGATATACGATGTTTCAAAAGTTTTCAAGGAGCTGTGGTGGTCAAGGTCATCCAAAGTATTTGGTATCTGTGTAGTCTCACCGGCTGTGACTAAATTTGAAGACATTTTGTAAAACGGTTCAGGAGATATTGTGTTAACAAGAGTTTCAAAAGTGGCCAAAGTGCCGTAGTGACCTTGAAAATAATGTCAAGGTCACCTGAAGTGACTGGTGTCTTCGTAATCCTCCAATGTAGGCTGTGACGAAATTTGAAGACATTAGGTGCAGCAGTTCATAAGATAACGCGTTAACAAGACTAACAACAGTGGCCAAAGTGCCGTAGTGACCTTGAATATAAGGTCGGGATCACCAAAAGTGGCTGGTGTCTGCATTATCCCCCAAGTGAAGCTGTGACCAAATTTGAAGACTTTGGGTGTAAAGGTTCTTGAGATATTACGTTAACAAGAGTTTCAAGAATGGTTAAAGTGCCCTTGTTACCTTGAAAATAAGGTCAAGGTCACCAAAAGTGACTGGTGTCTGCGTAATCCCCTAAGTGAGGCTGTGACCAAATTTGAAGAGTTTGGATGCAACGGTTCTTGAGATATCGCGTTAACAAGGGTCCGGACGTACGTACGTACGGACGGACGGATGCCGCTGAATACAATGTCCCCCGTTTCGTGTTGCGGCGGGGGACAAAAATAATTCAGGTATGTTGACAGAAAGCTTCATAAGTGCTCAGTGAATAAAGATAACAATAAATGATAACACTGAATCAAAATCAAACAAATATTTTATTCTTCTATACAGGTGCTCACTTTGTGTGACACAGTAACAACAAACTGCAGGTTATAATTTTAATGTTGGATCTTTAAACAACAGCACTACAAGAATCGTCCATGTCTGCAGTCCAGCACTTTCAATGAAAGCTCATTTCATAGCTCATAAGAGCTTCAAGATGGCAAAATGTCTTTTTCTGATTCACCATGGAAGCCAAAATACAGATTCACATTGCATCAGGGGAGGTTACTAAGATACAATAAGCTCGTTATAGACAAATAGCATTTGTAGTGTACTAGTGTCTCGCAATCTCAGTCGTTACCAGCCAAGTTCAAGATAGAAGCTACAAGATGCCTACTGCCATACCCTTGTTGATGACAAACACACATCAAATCTGTGACAAAGACAAACAGGCAGTAACACTTTTAAATTGTGATCAGTTTTCACTTTGCACGGCCATGAAATTATTTGAGCATCATCACCTTATGAATTAAGAGAGGAAACTCTAGATTAACTATTAACTGCCCTGACCAAGATTCTAGCTCCCATGGTGAATCCCCTGCACAGAATGTGACTTTATCTGTACAAGTAGTCGGCCTGGAGGTTGGCTGCAATCTCAACCTCCCATTTATCTCCGTTATTCAATAGTTTCTCCTTGTTGTACAGTAGTTCCTCTCGTGTCTCTGTAGAGTATTCAAAGTTAGGCCCCTGTGAAAATAAGAACAATTTGTTACTTGCTGGATTGAAAATGAAGGAAAAACTATACACAGATGTTGTGAAATTGCCCACTACCATCATATCTCATTAACTCTTTCACCTCTAAGAAACCAGTAACAAATATGTTTTTGATTGCTGGTTTTAAGAAACGAGGGGGTTAAATGGAAAAAAAAAAGTTATCTTACATCCAGACTTTTTGTGTAAATGGTTTACTTGTCTCTGTGAAAAAGATTTAGATGTTTGAAATGTGATCAACCACACGGAGCAATATGGACTTGGTAGAAATAAAAATAGCCGGAATATCACTGTAACATGAGCAAACAAACCTCAACAATGGCATCAACTGGACACGCCTCCTGACAGAAACCACAGTAAATGCATTTTGTCATGTCAATGTCGTATCTGGTTGTCCTCCTACTGCCGTCAGATCGGGGTTCAGCTTCTATTGTGATGGCCTGAAGTAGAGGTTTTACATCAATTGAATTTTTGGCTACATGTCATTAAATAAAATCTTTGAATGAATATGATTTATCAAATAAGATTGTGTTCTATAAGATATGACAAGAAATATCATATACCAAACTTACATTGAGATGCAAGGTGCACAGAACCGATGGAAAATATCTTTATTTGAATGACAATGACAAGTTCTTGATTGAATGAATAAGATTTATCAATCACGATTGTGTTCCTTAAGAGAAATGACAATAAATGTTGTATACCAAACATACACTGATATGCAAGGTGCACAGAACCGATGGAAAATACCTTTACTTAACAATGACAATCAGGGCATTTGTTTGTGCAACAACAAAAGACATGAGGCATAGAATGTATATATGTAGATTTAATACATGTTTTGGAATAATACATATGAAAATATATATTTGGGGGCTGGCTCGGATTTAAAATTAAAGAGAGCAGGCCGTAATGAAATCCTTAAGTTGTTAGAAACTGAAGGTGTGATATAGGCATGTGCCTTGGGGGACGGAAGATATTTGGAAAAAATAGCTGAATGCCCGAGCCAACCCCAATGACATGAATGACATAGTTGGGCAAAAAACATGTGAAAGCATTATGAAAATTATAAGGCAAATATGAGATGAAACATAATCGTAGGGCCAGCACATATGCATGGCAGCCGGAGGATATATAGGAGCAATCATGGCAGCAAAAAATAAGTAGTGAAACAGTGGCAAAGCTGAAGGCAGCTGTATTGACTAAGAAAGCAGCGCGTATGGCAGCTGCTATAACTACTTGGAGCAGCGCGTATGGCAGCTGCTAGGAAAGAAAAAGTGAGGGCAGCGCGTTTGGCAGCTGCTAGGAGAATTTGCGGACAGCGCGTATGGCAGCTGTTGTGTGGAAAACTGGGGCAGCGCGTATGGCAGCTGCTATGAACTACTAAGGGCAGCACGTATGGCAGCTGCTATGTACTACTGAGGGCAGCGCGTATGGCAGCTGTTATGAACTACTAAGGGCAGCGCGTATGGCAGCTGCTATGTACTACTGAGGGCAGCGCGTATGGCAGCTGCTATGAACTACTGAGGGCAGCGCGTATGGCAGCTGCTATAAACTACTGAGGGCAGCGCGTATGGCAGCTGTTATGGACTACTGAGGGCAGCGCGTATGGCAGCTGCTATGTACTACTGAGGGCAGCGCGTATGGCAGCTGCTGTGAAACTACTGAGGGCAGCGCGTATGGCAGCTGCTATGAACTACTGAGGGCAGCGCGTATGGCAACTGCATTACTATTGAGGAGTGTTGAGAAAGCTTTGGAGAAAAGAAAAACTTGTTGGTGGGGTTGTAGTTGGGGATGGAGGGTGGGATGAGCAGATAATTAGAAGCATTAAGAGGCAGAGAACTCTGGGTAATTGCCTTATATAGGTAATGAAAGTGACGTACTTCCGGTTGAGGTGATAATGAAAATAGGTTGCATATAAAAACGAAAAGTAATACATGTGAAAGAAAATAAGTAGTTGTTGCACAAACTAAAATTAACAATTCTCATTTTGTGCAACAACAAAAGACATGAGGCATAGAATGTATATATGTAGATTTAATACATGTTTTGGAATAATACATATGAAAATATATATTTGGGGGCTGGCTCGGATTTAAAATTAAAGAGAGCAGGCCGTAATGAAATCCTTAAGTTGTTAGAAACTGAAGGTGTGATATAGGCATGTGCCTTGGGGGACGGAAGATATTTGGAAAAAATAGCTGAATGCCCAAAACGAGGTAATAATACCGAGAGCCCCCAAGGTAAAAAGAAATTGGTTGAAAGTGTCGATAAGTTAATGAAATAATTTAGTTTTACAGGAAGAAGAGGAAAGCTGAGATCCAGACAGATGTTTAAGAAAAATGAATATGAAGCAGAGCTGAGAAATAAACTGGGGGGCATGCAGGGAATACTTGGAGAATGAAATATGAAGATAAAATACTAATAGTGAAGCAATGAGAAATTTACAATGAGTAATGATGTCAATCCAGAAGCAAATACTGTGGCATGTAGATACAACATAAAATTATGATATAAAAGTAATTGTTAGCCAAATCTCGAGGTAACAATTTACAAGCAGGCAATGACAACATCAAGTAATGAAAATTACATACACAAGGAGATTTGAGCTTGTCTCAAAACAGTTTCAGGGGTACGGATGTATCTTGTAAAACAGTCTGACTGCCATCTGCCAAGAGTTTTGATCAAGTGATCTTCGAGACGAGCTTTGGCAGCTGAAGTAGCTGCCCCAATCCTGAATGAGTGGCCTGAATACAGAGCAGAGTTCAGGCCAATTAATTTCAACACTGTAGTAAGATCTTTAAGGAACATGATTCTGCTGTAAGCAGAGTTGGTAGCATTCACAAATAGTGGATCAGACTGTGCTGCTCCACACATGAGTCGCACACGTATGAGGTTATGCATGCACTTCACCGGACACACCTCCTTGTTGGTGCGAAACAAGGACACATCTACTCCATGGCGAAAAGGGTCTGTTTTAGATGCTTTTAGGGTTAGTGTACATCTACCCCGCAGTAGATCCAAAGACACATCACTTAAACACAGGTTCAATGCAGGATTAAACACGGATCCACAGGTGATTTCTCCACATCTAAGAAAGCCAAAGAAGGCCACCACACACATAGACTCGAGCACAAGATCATTGAACATGTTGAACACACCCGATCTCAAACGTTTTACGATATCACACAGTATTGTGTAGGTAATAGGAAGGCGAACTCTCCTGCTAACACACTTAAGCCGTTTGTAGCCCCTGAGAAGGGTTTGTAGACGGTTCATGGATCCAAGATGGATGTTGTCAAACAGAGTAGGAACTCCCGCTTCGAGATAGGTAAATCTGATTCCAGCTAGATAGGTTTTCACAGTGTCATGCTGTAACTTAAGGTGGGAAAAACAATGAGCAATAAAATACTCTAGTAGGGTTTCACTGATGGGAGGGAGGCCAGCTGAGTACAAAGTAGAGTGTAGGTTGAACATGAGTAAGAACTGGAGGTACTTTTGATAGCCTGTAGCATAGGTAGCTCTTGTACTGGAACTGACGGCCGCTGTCCACAGACGTTGAAGATTGAGATTTAGTTCCACATGATGTAACAGCTGTTGGGGCACGGGGTTGGTCTCAGGTCGGCTGCTGGAGTGAGACGGCGGAACTTTGTCATCTGGAATCGTGAGAGAGAGTCAGCAATGTCATTGGTATGCCCTGGCACATGTCTAGCTCTAACTAAAAAGTTACCAATTGCAGACTTCCATGTTAAAGTACGTACAAGAGACATAATAAGAGGACACTTAGAACGACCCTTGTTAATGATATGAACAGTAGCTTCATTGTCACAAAAAAAAGTTACACGCTTCTTGCACCACTGTTCCCCCCATAACACTGTGGCCACCACTATAGGGTAGAGTTCTAGGAAAGCTATGGACGGTTTGGCTGGCAAGACATGTCGCAAGTCGTCCCACTTTTGAGCAAACCAGTGATTTTGGTAGAAACCACCATGACCAATAGAGGTCGAAGCATCAGTGAACAGTTGGATCTGCGGCGCTAGGGTTAGGTGTTCATCGTGAAAAAAGGAAATGCCATTCCACTGCTGTAGAAACATTTCCCACAGTAGTACCTCGCTGCGACAGGCTTTTGACAATGTAACGTGATGGTGAAGTTCAGAAACACTGGTTGACAACTGAATCATATAAGACACAAATGAACGTCCCGGTAATATGACTCTACTAGCATAGTTCAGATGACCTAAGACGGATAGCAGTTCCTTTTTGGTACATTTTTTCCGTCCCTTGAAGGAAGAAAGGATCTCTCGTAAGCGCTGAAGCTTATCCATAGGTAAACTAGCAGTCATGGTGAGTGAGTTCAGGATGATTCCAAGATACTCTATCTCGGTCACAGGGCCAACAGATTTGTGCTTGGCCAAGGGTACCTTGAGTTCTGCAAAAAGGTGCACTAAAGTCTGCATTGTCTGGTTGGCATCATATCCAGGAGGATCAACTGTCAAAAAGTCATCCAGTAGGTGCAATATAAAGTTTACATTACACTTGTGCTGCAAGATCCAACAGATAGCTTGTGACAAAGTATCAAATATAATAGGGCTTGATCTGCAGCCGAAGGCCAATCTGGTATAAAAGTAGTAGTAATTGTTCCATTTAAAACCAAAGAAAGGCCAAGCCTTTGAAGAGAGCGGAATTTGTTTGAAGGCATCACTTATGTCCACTTTACACATGCTTGCTGCTGTTCCGACCTCCTTAATTCTTGAAACAGCTTGGTCGATTGTGACGTAGGACATGGAACACAAATCTTTGTCTATTAAGTCATTAATACTAGGCACTTCAGATTTATGAGGGGCTGAAAGATCCAAGATGAGACGATGTTTGTTGTTGTATTTCCCAATAGCTAATCCGAGGGGACTTACCCTATAAACGGGAAAAGGGCTATGTAAAAATGGTCCAATAACGTAACCATTTCTAACTTCTTTCTCAACGAGCTCAGTCACTGAATTTGATTGTAGACGTGCACTTAGGTTATTGTTGCATTCATGAGAGCTTGTAGGAAAGGGGTCCACTTTAGGATCGAAACCATGAGTGATGCCATCAAGCAAGTAATTGACGAAAGTAGTGTCGGGATGATCGGACAGATGCTTTTGCAGGGGTGACACATCAATTGGTGAGGGTGAAGGTTGAAAAGGTCGGGACAGTCATTCCGTCTGTCTATGGCGGCATTGACGAAGACCATGGCGGGAATCTTTACAGCGCCTACACACATGAGCATAGTTGCAAAGCTGTCGTCGACATCCCAAGTCATTGAAATTGTTGCAAATCTCACGATTTTCAAATGTTACACGATCCCGTCCCCTAATGTCAGTTCCTGGTGCCCTGTTCCTAGGGAAAGATGGAGGTCCAGAAGACACTTGGGAACACATGGCTGTGGCGTGGGTAACACTGTTGCATTTCTCACACGTCCGGGCCCTTTTTCCAGAAGTTACTAAAGTCCAAATATTGATGTCCCTGATACCCCAGTTCACAGGTACCCCCTTTTCCCCATAAGCAGCCACCCTAGCAGCAAACATCTTGTGATAGTCATAGTGGGTGTTGCCACCATAGTAACGGGAAAGCATGATGCAGGTTTGCTGGTGCATATCCAGTTGACGTAGTCTTACAACATCATCGCCACACAAGATACGTTTGTACGTATCGAAAGCCTCCAAAAACTCTGGAAGGGACAGCACCCGATTGGTCCTACTATCTTCTTTTAGAAACAGCGTGCTACCATTGATGTCGATGGATCGTGTCTCACCGATCTCTTGGTTAGGAAGAAGCAAAGTGGCCAAATTTACATATTTTCCTTCCTTAATTTTCCTCACAAGTGCGGGGGGAATGGTGTCAATATAAGGCAAGGAATCAGAGGCAATACCTTCAAGGGGAAAAGATGGTGGTACTGGAGCCGTCGTCCTGCTGTTTCCACGCTGATCCACAAGCTCTCGTAACTGAGACAGTTCACGCCTGAGTGAGTCGATGGTACCTCGTTATCGGCTCGTGTGATAGAATGGTCCCAGCTTGCAGGGAGATTATCTTGTCGCACTCTTGCAGCTGCTATCTCAGGCAAGATCGTGGTGTCAGTAGAACGTGACGATGGAGCACTAAACGTATCCCCTGGTTGACGATTGTCATGAACGTTCGGCAGGATAGGTTGCACTGTGGAAGTTTCCGAAAAAACATCTGATGACGTCACCGTACTGCTTGGTTGACGGGGTGGGGTGCCAGTTGCGTTCCCTGTCCTGTTCTCTTCATAAAGCTGTAGGAGCGTAGTTCTTGTCCATGATTGGGGCACTCTGACACCTAGGTCGCGAAGTTTCTGTCGCAGATCTGTGCCGGTGAGACGATCTCGACCGTCTGAAGAATGACCTATAGTGGCATCATGGCTGCCCTGCGGGGTCGCACGTCCTCTCGAAGAGTTCTTGGTTTTCGTAGTTGAACGGGTACGTCCCAGAGGTTGTTGGCGTGCTGCCATGATCAGTAGATGTCTACTTCACTTAATCTGTCTCAATAATACGTCGATGCCAGGTTTTCACGAAGGTGACATTGAGATTAAACGGGGATGCAAAGAATAGAGAAGATGAGCAGATAATTAGAAGCATTAAGAGGCAGAGAACTCTGGGTAATTGCCTTATATAGGTAATGAAAGTGACGTACTTCCGGTTGAGGTGATAATGAAAATAGGTTGCATATAAAAACGAAAAGTAATACATGTGAAAGAAAATAAGTAGTTGTTGCACAAACTAAAATTAACAATTCTTATAATCTAACATGATAAATCTAATCGACCGACCTGAGCAGGGCAGATAGCCTCACACAGCTTGCATGCTATACATCTCTCCTCCCCTGAAGGGTAGCGTCTCAGGGCGTGCTCTCCCCGGAACCTGGGGCTCAGGGGACCCTTCTCAAACGGGTAGTTGATGGTGGCCGGTTCCTTGAACAGCATACCCAGGGTGACTCCGAAACCTTGACAGAGCAGTGAGTTGGATAGTGAATATTTAAATATTATAAGAAACCAGTTCATCTCTAAGTGACCTGTAACAAATACATTAAACCTGAATTCTGGCTTGTGGGGGTAAGAGAGTTAACTAGCCCATGACTAGTGCAAAAGATGCTGGGCTAGTAAGGTGCAATGACTGGTAGTCGGAAGGACAAGTTGATTTACAGAAAATATTATTTTATCAATATATTTGGCTAGTCAGATTGTGTTTGGGCCAGTGCTCTCAGGAAGTCACTAGTCCGAATGGCTAGTAACCCAATAGGACTAATTTCGACCCCTGCTTATCACCATATCTGCAACTTTTTCTTCCGTTAGGATAGAACCAAAACATTGTTTCAATTCTTTGCTTACAATATCAGTTTTAGTTTTCATTGAAAGGATTGAAGCATAATTGATTTTCCAGAATATACCAGTAAGTTCGTCAGCAAACAACAGGTGAGATAATATCTTACCACAGACAATTGTTTTTTAAGAATATCAGTTCTTTTGTTTTCATTGAAATTAATAGGTACATTTTATTATTCTACAAAACTGACCGGAAATTGTTTTCTTTAAGTTTGACATAAAAATTAATTGTAAAATTCAAATGAAATTATTTCCTACCTCTCATGAGTTCTGTCCAGAAGGTTGCCGTGGCTGCTCGATCGGTCATTGACTTCCAGTCCATGGCTGGATCAGGGTTACTCACATCCTCTGAAAGAGTTCAACATCTTCTTTCAATTTTCTTGTATGGGTGTCACATATAAGTTGCAGAATTGAGTGATGTTCAGATGTTAGAGTCAAATATTATAAATGTTTAAATGTATTTCGCTGGCAAAAATCTATTGAAAAATGCCACAATGATAGAAATTAGGAATTCAAACAGTCCAATTCAAAATATATGACACTAAATAGGGTAACACTGTTCACCCTCTGTCCCACTAAGAATGAATATGACTGCTGTATATCATTCTTTTTAAAAGAAGAACTAAGATCAAATCATTGTCAACCATCTATCTTGTGCATTTTCATGGACTTCAGAACAAAAACTTCAGTTGAGAGTTTCGTGCAAATTCAAGAAGCAATGGCAGGAAAAATAAAAGGAGGTCTTTTTAAGAGTGAACAAGCAGTTTTCAAATTTCAACGATATAGTTCACTTACTCCAGTGTGATCTGTTCTGGACAGCCCAGGATGACCTCAGAGTTTGACGTAGAAGTGTCTGAGCTGAAACAAAACAGTGTTCTTATTTTCATATAACTTTATGTCAATCATGATCAATGAATGGCATTGGCTTCACTACTTATTTTTATGCCCTGTATATTGAGTGTAATGAAGACTTCTTATTGCCATCTTATTTGAATTGTTTTGATACTTGAAAAGTACTTGAATTTAGAATGCTTACTTAATGTCCTGGAATCACTGGAATTTTGAGGAAATTGAAATTTTCAAAAATGAACTGGAATTTACTGTGACATGTATCACATTCTAAAACACGGATATATATTGTGGTTCTGCTAACTGCGCAAATCAATAGAGAACGAATGAAACAAAACCAGTGTGCGAGCTTCCTATCAATCGAACAAAATCAGTAATTTCTGGTTCTCATGATCAATTTCATTCAGAAAATGTCCATGTTGCAATGCAGCACTGTGGAAAATGGGGCATCGAAACCAAAAGTTTTGTCACTTAACCTGCGAATATATGTACTTGAAAAATGGTAAAATGTCCTTGAAAAGTACTGAAGGTTTATTCTGTTTTGGCTGTATGAACCATGTAACATATAGGCCTAGGCATTGATTGAATATCCACAAATCATGAAATTTACAAATAAACGATGATAAGATTAAACAGCAATGCATTGTCAAGTCTAGCACTGCTTGTAGTGTTGATGAAGGGCAATCACGTGACCTCTGGAAGTCTGCTGGAAAGAGTATCATGGCTGCACAATTTGATTACTTTAAACATTCATAAGAACCTTATTTTTCCTATTAAAAATATGTGAATCCCAAAGTTATTTGGACTATCGTAGGAGCATCTTAACGCTTACTATGACAATCAGTAGAGATTTCATAACAGCAAACTTAGCAGTGCAGGGACATATTTTGGCATGCCTGTAATCTATGCGAATATACATTTTTGTGATGCAATCGTGTTTCAATCTGTGTTGCATCGTATTATCCTTGTGTGATCATCTGTTCAATGTGTGAGTTATTATATTCAAAGCCAATAATAAAATGACATCACAGGGTCCCTAAAGCTATACATTATAATTCTAACTAGTCAAGTAGTATGTAAGTAGTATTGAAAAATTAAAAATTAAAAAAAAAAAAAAAAAAAAAAAAGTAGTATGTACACAAAATTAAAGCTTTCTAGGCCTCAACCTTCTGGAGAAGATGTCGCAAATAGGTTTAAAGGGTGTGGCCCTAATTAGGAGTCACAGGGTAATCAAATCTACAAATTATTATCCTCACTAGTCAAGGAGTCTTTACACGAAGTTTCAGCTTTCTAGGCCTTATGCTACTGGAGAAGAAGTGGAAAATGCACAAAGTTTATGTACCGACGGACGCCTAAGACAATTAAAGTTCAACGTGAGATAGTTCTTTTTGTAATTACTAATAAATTTGCCAGGGTATTTCACGTTTCGTCCATGCTAAACCACTTCATTCAATGTGTCTAATGAGTCGGGTGCTTGTCACTGAGAATCAGTCAGTTTGCCTTTTGGGGGAAGACAAATTAAATCAGATTGATAATTTAGATAAGTCTTCATTCAAAGAATATGAAATTTTAGTCCAACTGACATTTTGTAAGAATTGGGAAGTGAATTTAATGTTGTGAACTGATGCCGCATGATTGCGATAACTGTTACTGCTACAAACGTCAGTCTCGAGCCTATGTTATTCTTAGCAGTTGTAAGGCAATTGAAAACAATTTATGATTGAAACATTTATTTCCTAACAGAACTAGCCCTTATCAAGTATATTGTAGAATATGTATCAAATTTGACAAAGTGTTTTGAAATAATAAACCAAAACGTCTTTAAAAGTGGCAATAACCACTGTTAACCAGTACTTATTCAACAATATTACATAAACTGAAATGTTTTATGTTTCGGTAAAAAAAAAAGACCTAGATAAGACTTTCATTTTAAAGATCTTACGATTAGAACTTTCAAGAAATGTTTAGTAGTCAACTTAATAATACTTGTACAGTCTACAAACATGACAAATGAGAAGGCCTAGAAAACTAAAGATGATAAAGGTCATTGATGTTTTCTCAAGGAGAAAACATTACAGGATTGCTAAAACCAAACTGCTGTTGTGTTTATTGGAAAAATATATTTTTCAATGCAAATTTAAAAATTTCAAAAAATTTAAGGCAATATCTTGTTGAAAATTTCCATTTTACCATTCCTGCTGGCAGAGAACAACTGCACCGACGCCATCTTGGTAATTTACAAGGGACATAACTCTCTTTTATAACGACACCATTATATTCAGCGAATGAAATGGATTTAGATCTTATTTCGTAAGCATTTGGTGCCGTAAAAGTATAAAAAGTGTATCAATTCATCTGTATCATATCAGTGAATCTTAATTTTTAATCCGTATCTATTTACGACATTGGCGAACAACATCCGGCATAAACATAGTCACGTGACCATTTGCTAGGGAAGCGCTAATGGAGAATCTTTACGTGTGCCAACATGAATATTTCATCAACTGAGAGGCGGTTATCGCTATTTTTTAAACATTGATACATTTGTTAAGGTGACATATATTTTCTTAGACGGTAATAACTCTCCTTTACCATTGAATATACCTAAAAGATCTCATTACCACCCGAGACAGATATAAACAGGTGCACCAATAAAATTTTGCTTAGTGACACTTCAAACAGATTTTCATCATCACTGGTTGAACATCATTCATTTATAGCTTCTTTTAAATATTGTATCAGAATATAATATATATAAAGATATAATTTTAAGTATTATTAAATTTGTTGAAAGACATGCAATTTGTTGATTATTTGTTGTTGATTGTTATTGTTGCAGTTTGTTGTTCTTGGTGAAACAAAGTGACAGGTGAAGGATGATGTGCTCAGCTGCCTTCCAACATGTCATTCACGGTCAACAGCACTTTGACCACTGATACAGTATGTCTAGCGTAAGTTAAACTCTTGTCATTTGTTAATCATTTTCTAAGGAAGTAAGGGTGCAACGATACACCGATACACCGGTGCATCGCGATTATATGGCTGACGATAAGATACACGATACGTTTTGCTTCTGAATCGATACACTACGAATGGAGTACGACCTACAGTGGAATTAAATTTCTTAATTTTAATTTTTTACCCTGTCAGTGTCAACAGTGTTTATTATAGACAAATAAAGTAAATGTTTACAGTTTCACTATCCTGTGTAATACGTATTGAGATACGTATCGTATCGTACCCCAAATATCTAGATACGTATCGTATCGCGACCCTCCTATGTGGTTGCACCCCTATAAGGAAGCATATTCCATTCGATAAACACTAAGAATGGTTCCTCATTTCCATATTGCAATATTATGATACAGAAAAGTCTATTGCAATACGTATTGGTACTTTTCAAATTCAGGAATTTGCATGCTATCTTATCTTCATATGAGATTTAAGAACGATCATCGTTGCTCAGCTATGAGCCGTTTTCGTAAGGGATGTTTTTTAATCACTTTGTATGACCTGTATACATGTTTTAGCTATATCCACATCACAACTTCACACTTTGTATAATGTTGTTCCTGTATTATTGCAAAATACAGATAGATCAATACCACCGCGCATCCTTAATAAACACTTGAATCTCATTAACTTATCACACACATTGCAATGGAAATTTTTACAAATCAGCCATGCCGGATTAAGTTTCGACTCACCTAGTTCACCTAGTAATTACATTCAGAGTGTTAGCTTGTAATAGAAGTTTAGAAGACGTTAAGAATTTTTTTAAAGAAAAAAGATTTTGAACAGCGGCACATACAGTGAGTGATGAGTTGGAATCCTAATAAATTGGTTATAAAACATTTTTTCTTTTCACAGACCAAATATAAATGGAAACAAAAACATGGATCCTACAATCAATTTGTCCTTCCTTTAACTTCTGAAAAATAATGTATCAAGTCTTATACTTTAATCCGTGCAATAATGCCTTGGGAGGTTCAAAACTTATTGATTCATGCTTGTTGTTTTGCTACAATTTGTTATTATTCATTTTATTTCTTTCAGACTGACTCGCTAGATCTCCCAATAGCAGCCATTGTATGTCTGGCAGTCGGGAGTTACGTGCTGCTAATCGGGATCATTTTACTTGTCAGATATTGTCTCATTGTAAGTATCCACATGCCTGTCAGATAGTAAAACTAAATAAAATCTTATTCAAGTTGATTACATAAGATACCAATTGAAATTACTCATTAATGTATAGTGAACTTAACTAAAGGAAAAAAAACGCAGATCGACTAATGCAGTTATAAAATTATTTTTCCGTTAGATGAGATCTAATCACCTACCTAAATTATTGATGTTTATGATTCAGAAGCCCAGTCCTATTTGTTAAGAATAGCCAAATGTCCAACTAACCAGATTACCTAGTTTATCATTGCTGTTCACGATTCAGTTGCGAGGTCCTCTTTGTTATGAACTGTCAAATGTCTATGTTTATTTCACAACAGGTCCAAATGACAGTATTTTATGAATGCTTCACCTTCATATAATGACATGTACCTTCTGTTTACTTTCAAATGAACATTCGCCGCTAATGGCTGCAATACTGCCCAAGCGGCGCTAAACACAAACTCACTCACTCACTCAAATGTACACCTACAGAAATGAAATGAAAAAAATAAAGATTTGAAAAAAAGAACTGCCACATGCCCATTGACCAGATCACTGAGTTTATTATTGATGTTCAAGATTCAGTCCCAAGGTCCTCGTTGTCAAGAACTGCCAAATGTCCAAATGACCAGATCTCTGAGTTTATTATTGATGTTCACAATTCAGTCGCAAGGTCCTTCGTAATGAACTGCCAAATGTCCAAATGACCAGATCAGCCTAGCTGGAACTCGGCGCTATATAAATAGATTATTTATTATTATTATTATTATTGATTTTCAAAATTAAGTCATGAGGTTCTCTTTGTCAAGAACTGCCAAATGTCCCATTGACCAGATCACTGAGTTGTATTATTGATGTTCACGATTCAGCGGCGCGGCGTGTGCGAGTGCAGCTGCAGCTGTGGGAAGGAGGACGCGGAGGACCAACAGAGTTGTGCGTGTTGTGCGAGTCTGGCCGAGTGCTGCAACTGTTGTCAACCAACCACCCTCACTTCCTGCCTTGACTCAATCTGCCCCAACAGGAAGGTGCGTTAAACTTGAAATTGTCAGTATCAATATTGCAGTAGTTGTAGTTCTAAATAATGCTTTGTTTTGTATCCAGGTATTGAACTATTTGAGTAGTTTTCTAGAAGTTGGTGGAATAGAGAAGACCAAGGAAATTCTATGAATGAACGACTATTTTAATTGACATGTTCATGCTTGAAAATATATACGGTTTTATACCAAATCATTGTTGCAGTCCAAATAAAAGATGTTCATCTATAGTATTTCCTTTCTCTTCCTTAAATAATGATATTGTCATTATCCTTACTGCAGTAGTTGAAGTTCTAAGTAATGTTTTGTTTTGTTACTGACGAAATATTTACATTTTCTTATTCAAATTGATTTTTAGTGATTTTGAAACTGTCGAATAGTAGTTGTTGTATTTTGATGATAATGAGAAGTTTTGATAAGATTTGATTTGCCTTTGATAGTTGCACTTAAATCTTATGCCGACATACTCACAATACATCACACTTAGTAATATATTCATACAAATAAAATGACATAACATAATTGAAATTAAAATGGAGCAATTTTTTTTATCAATCTGCAGAAACCAAAATATCATGTCCAACTTGTTTTTGTATTAATAGTTAAGTAAAAAAATAAAAGACATACCCAGATCCGTCTTTTGGTCTGCTAAAGACAAGTTTTCAAAATAAAATTGTACAAACTGATAAAATATTTGCTGCACATTTTCTGCTCTTCATGATTTGTTGTTTGCAATTTTGTTTTGAGATTTCTAAAAACCAATTAGCAGTGTTAGGAAATGTTGACAGTCAGTACTTATTAAAAGAACATCCTAACATTTGTTTAATATGTGACCATGCCGAAAGTCTGATTCAAATTTCATGTGCTCCAATAATATTTTTTACAATTTGTTCCTATGAGAAAGGTTGTTAATCAGACTTCTACAAAACTATGAGTAAGTTTTACAATGTCTCATCGCAAGAGTTACCGTCTTCTTTCCAGGATGCTCGAGCTTGCTGCAAGGTACAATAGTATATGAATGCATCTCTTGTTACATCCGTCTTTGTCTACGTCTCACCCACATTGTCTTGCAGCATGTGTTGTCTGTCAGACAGACAGTTTCACCTTTTACACACTCGTGGGTTGTTCAATCCCTCAATATACACTAATAGGGAATATGCATGTGTTGGATATGATATTACTTTTAGTGAGGTTGCACCCTATTACATGTCTCTCAAGGTACAAAAACTAATTCTTATCATCATGCTATATTTGCGTATTTCTATCCTCATAGCTCCAACCATTCCCTGATATCTATCACATCAACTTCCTCAGGTGGCCACTGTTGCAAACAAGAAAAGCCTTTAAAAAGGCAAACTTTGGGGCACCCGGTTATGAATCACTATAGGAACCAGGAGATTAAGGATTGGGAGGATGGGCACGGGGACTTTAACTTGAATAAATTGGTCCAATCGGAGACGCATGTTCTTTGCTCTTTGTTTTGATAGTTATCCGTACACTTTATGTACATAGTAAAACATCTCTTTCGTTCCGCTTAAATTCCAACAATGACAGATATGTCTCCTATCTCAATTATGATATAATGTTTTAAACATTAATACCGTAATTCAAATTTATGTTGCTTTAAAGATAGCTGACAAGAACCAGTGATTAATTATAAAATAAATAGTTGAGCTAGCAAGCTTTCCGGGATCCATTGTTTTTCAATACCCGCAAATTTAGTTTAAACCCGACGAATTTCCCATTGACTTTCAGATTAATTACATGTTGCAAGAATATTTTTCCTTAATTGAGTGTTGATCGAATTACAGCCGAAATTTGCTGATAAATTTTGAAATGATCTCAGCTACAAGTTCATAATTTTCATTATGTTATAGGATGACATTTAAGAATATTTTATCATACTTTAGGCCCTATGTCGATATTTTCTTCGAAAGACACCTTTAATCGTAAATAAATCATCCATAACGTTATTTTTTGAAACATGAAATTTGAAAATGGCCTGTTCAGTACCATTTTCTCGTGAAGCGATGAGATGCATTAAGTGAACGTTAGTCACTGACAATGCGGGACATTCAACGCTCGCGTTATAGAAAACAAATTGAAGGAACCGAATTCCTAGTTGATACAAAAATGGAATGTCGCTTCCGAATGTGGAATGTGGAATACACCGAATAACTACAAAACAGCTCACATGCATATGCAAAATTGATATTTATTAAGGGTGTAAACGCTCACCCATATAATGTTGAAAATATACGATACATTTTACATCATAACATTATTATAATAATCAGTTTCCAAATTAAATCTTGCCAATTATTTCGTACCACCCACATTGTCACGTGGGTATAAATTTGCTACAGCTCTGTCCATTGGTTATTTGAAATACCAGGATATGCTTAAAACAAATATCATTGGCTGAAACGTCTCTTTGAAGTTTCCAAGAGTAATATAGAGAGAAACTTCTGCCATTCGTTTTCAATATCAACTGTTACATAACTTTGGGGTCTCTGGACCCCAAAGCAATAAGGGGAATGTCCTCTTTCTAAGCCAATGAAATGCATTTTTTCGAGCTGCATGAAAGAATATAATGAGCTCCTCTACCCCGCCTCCAGTATAGGTGTCTTTTGTTGTAATATAGAGACTTATCCAAGCAATTTGGCATGATGGATATCAGGGATGTGAAGAAGCTATGTGGATACAAATACACTAATCTAGCAGGATTGTTCTTGATCAAGAAGGTACATAACTGAAGTTATGCAAATATTGTATATGGTTATGTTTTGATTAAAATATTTTTGAAAATTTCATCAGTTCCATAAAAGACTTCCTTGAAATAAAGTTGAGATTTAATCTGGTATTGTTAATATTGGTGACTGAATTTGACAGAAGAATTTATTTTTTAGAATTAAGAAATTGAATGATCATTTTTTTTTTGGAGAAAACAAACACATAACCAATTAGTAATTTTGCAGTTGTCAAAATTTATTGTTATCCAGTACATGTGCACTCACACACAAATTGATTGTATTAATGCATGTATTGAATTGTTTTTCTGTCAACAATACAACACAACAACACAGTTTTACACCAATCTTCTATCTTTCATGTGGAAAACATCTAGCACACACATAACATTCTGAAAAATACCTGATTGTGTTGGTTATTGAATAACAAAAAATAGAGGGGTTAGATAATTGCATTCAAAAGTATCAGATTTAATAGTATCCAAGGTACTAACAGTCATGACAAAACCTTAATATCCAAACTTTCAGGCATGTAATTTAAAAACTTCGATAAAATCATTCTGAATTTCTATGATATTGCTGATATGGGGCTAAACAATAGTTCACTCACTCACTTAAATTCAGCAATTCATGGAATTGTATGCTGAGGGTTTGGTGCTTTGAGGAAAATGTGATTAAAATGTGATTCTTTATTTTATATCTTTGTAAAAAAAAGTGCAAAATATTGTACCTTATAAAAAAAACAAACACTTCATGCAGTGATTGTAAACTTGTGAAAAAGCTTAAAAGTGAATCACGTTTTGATGAGGTCACAAGTGAAAGCTTTCTAAGAAGCCTCCAAATCATAGTCATAGCTAATGGAGGGCTGAAGAAGGTTGTTTCTTAGCTGGCTTTATGCAGTGTTTAAAATATAGCCCGTCCGTCAGTCCTGAAAACGGCTGCTTTTTATCAGGACTGGTTACTTTTTATCAGGACTTGTAACTTTTCCAAAAAAAATTATTTATTTTCCCTTAAGGAATTGACTAATTAATTATCAGGACTGGCTAGGTTTCCAATCTATTTTGTACACTGCTGTATGTTGTTTATCTTACTAATTTGAGGGCTGAGAAACCTTTTTGATGCTTCCTATACATTATGAGAGCTAATGGAGGGCTGAGGAAGCTTTTAAAGATGCTTCATGATGTTGATATGTACCTGGTATATGTTTATTGTTGGACAGGGATGTCACCTTTCTCTGTATGTCTTTATGATGTCAATATATTATGTCATACACTTTTCTCTGTGTTGGTTTTATGTTTTGGTGAAATCTATGATATGATGGAACTGACACCCAAAAATTGTACTGGTGATATGTTACATTATAAGGTAGTACTAGGTAGTGTATTCGCCTTCTTACAGGGTTCCAGCATGACCTTGGTTATAATTTGTCTTTATGTAAAGAAAGAAGTAAAGAAACTTAACTCTTCTCATGTGAGTTAGTAATATTTGAATAAAAATTTATTAGTCACGTTTCAGGTCTTTTAAACGTAACTGATTAAATCTTTATTCACCATTAAACGTGTCTTTGTTTCTCTGTTGTGGATGGCTCCCCCTTTTTTCTACTATGAAAACAGATTTGGTTGATTTGACACTTATGTAGCCCAATCCTGTACATAAAAAATCTTCCAACAAGATAAGTTATAACATAAATGAATGCACCTTATTGTGAGGTACCGGTAGCTATATAGTGACATCCCTATATGATATCCTCTATAACACTCCATGTCTGTTTCTGTCTGTCTCAGCGTATTGGGTGTGTGGAGATCCTACTGTGTCAGTGCTGTGGCTCCGAGGGGGCTGCCGGATTATGTGCGGTGAGTGTTCGGCAATAAGCATGTGCTGTATTATCTGTATATTGCAATACAGAAACAACGTCATATGCATTGGTACAAACATCTTAAAATATCAAATATATCAGGCATTTTGATATTAACAATTTCTTATCAAAATTGCATAAAAACTTAAAATTAAACATGATTTAAAAGTGTGTTCTGAAAATGTGCAAATATGTTTTAACTCATAACCAGTCATTGAAAAATCTTATTTTCCAATACTTCAGAAAGCTGAGCTATAATTGCTGCTTTTATAGCTGTTTCGTTTAACAGTGTATTTCTAAACTGCAAAAAATGTTGAGGACTTTCTGGCAATAACTGCATTAAAACCATTTTATTCTTTGACCTGTTTTAGAACCAGCCTTATGAATCTTATGAAATATGTTGAAGTCTTTGTTATATTAGATGGTATTACATGAATACCATTTCTCTATGGAAAGTTTCAGTTTTGCTTTGCATGTCATTGATATATTATATTTCTTTTGCATGTTTGGGAGTAATCAACTTTTGTTACAACTTTTATGTATTTTGGTAATTCTGATTTATGGTTAATGATATGAAAATATGTATATTTTTTTCATTGTTTTCATATTTTAGATTGCTGTTTGATATAGTATCAGAACATCAATATTATGTGAATTGCAACGTTGTTGCACAGTTCTCTAAGAAGTATCATTGTTTAATATTTTTCTTCATTAAGTATTCATTCTGAGCTTAGAAAGGATATTAAAATAATTGTTTTTAACATGTGGCATGTTGTGAAGGTAGATTGAGCACATGAATATTCTGTTAATTCCTGTTCACATCATATTTTCATTACTTTCTTTTGTTTAAATGCATGAAAAGTTGTAAAATTAAGTTAGTTTACATCTATAATGTATTTCATTTTTTTACCTTCATTGTTATTTCTTTCCTTTAAAACATATGATGTTTGTTAAATGCTTTGTATAAATTCTCATCATAATATGTATACATTAAAGCGTGAAATACTTTGTTCGAAATTTACAACCAATATATGATGTGAATAGCAAAATTTGGCAATAAGGCCAATATGAATCATTGTTAGTATATCAAAATTCTTCTAAATGAGGAAAATATTTCTAAAATTAAAATAAAATAAAAATAAACTCCCACAATATTGATTAACTCAGCTCGTGTAGGTACGGCTTGCATGGTACCATACATATCTGCATGAGATATGCGTGAATTATTACCATATCTTTACCAATAAGGAAGTTCATGCTGGATAGCATGTAGGAAATTCTCAATTTAAATTTTATGAATTTCAATAAGGTTAAACATTAACTTAGCTTGGTATGAGTCTACTATATCTTGGAGAAAAATATTATCTTGTACCCGGGCTATTTAAGTTAATTTTAAAGAGCCACTGAATGTTATACATAATTTTCATGATGGTTAAAAAACTTTGATATAAACCTAAATGCCATACTTGATATTAATTCAAAAAACGCATTTGTTTATCCAACAATAACAAAATTAATAATAAATATTGGTTCCCCATTAATATTAATATTTTAATAATTAGCCTTATGTATACAGAGAAGCCAAATCTCAGGTCCAGTTCACATGGATACCATTAAAATAACCCACTAAACTCTTCAACCACTAACTAACTGGCTGCTAAAAGAGGTTTTGGGGATTCATATAATCATTTGTGCCATTTGCGTTCGTATCAAAGCAAAATTATATATTATGAAAATCGCGGAGTGGCTCCTTAAGATACGTTTCAAAAATTATGTTTCACTGTCCTGTTTTTGATCATATCCATGACTTGATACCGTCCTTTTGTCACTGAACAAAACTGATAAGCTATAAAATATATATAGCAACAGAATGATTCATATTGGTCTTGTGTCTGTATCTATTGTACACTGCTGAATGTGGGTAGCTTGTTTCATTGTGATGTTGTCTTCTTATTGTCAGAATTGCTATGAGTATGGCAACCAAACTCAGCGAGGCCCTTGAGAGACTCATCTATGGTTATATGTTACACATCTACTTCAGTAAGTATTCTTTAAGTAACAATCTCTCATTTCTAGGTTCACTTGCCTCCATCTTCACTTTATACATGTAAGAAATAAAATTTATGATATTTTTCAAGAGAAATTACTTCCACTGTGAAACCTTTCCTTAGAATTCTTTTGTTGAATTCTTTTCTATTTAAATTCTTTTTGTGAACATATTATGTATCTTTATATCAAAACTCTCTCGAAACATGTACAAAGAGAACTAGTAAACTCCTATCAATAACTGTTCAGGTTTTCAAAATATGTAACTTTGATATCAAGCCATGCTGAAAAATATTGTTGAGACACATTGTTTTTGATGTTGTACAGAGGTTATATTGTATTTACTTCTTACATGATCAACAGGATCTGAAATTACAGTCATCTTGGTATCTTATATTGTCAACATTTTCAGGAATAACAAATAAAAGACAAAGGGCCTAATATTTGATTGACCACTTGATCTCGAAAGTATTTCATAACTTTTAAAAATAAAGTTATGTTGATAGTAAATGTCATGATACAAATAGATTAAGGTCCAAAGTAGAAAACAAATTTGAATATCATTTTATGTAAAAAGTTTCCTACATCAAATCAAGAAGATGATTATCCATAAGAAATTGTTCTTCTTCATCAAACCTGCTTCTAAAATGCCTCTCAAAGAAAATTTGAAATGGTTGTATTTTTTGTCCATGACTGGATACATCTGACTATACCAGCATACTTTTTTGCAAACGAGTTATGATCAATGAAAATCAGCCTTTCAAGAATATTCACACCTTTTGGTTGAATGGTAAGTTGAAATAAAAAAGATGACAGACTATCCTTCAGATCCTGTTACATGGGGTTAAATATGTGTTCAATTCAGACTGCCAAGGTGAAGGTCGCACGGCTTTAAGTGACATGGTAGAAGTGATAGACAATGTTTTTTTAGGGGCAACATTACTTGTCATATTTCCAATGAGTGCACGTCATTCCTCATGAATGTAGATTCAACAGTGGTTATATGCATGAAATGCACAGGTGGAAAATTCCTGAATCTTGGAATCTACTAGAGATGCATGTGTGTTTGGGAGGTTTGACATAATGCTCAGATAAGATTTCTTTAAAATTTATGATGCTACCTCACTAGTGGAGAAGTTTAAATTGTGTACTTTATGCAAAACCTTAAGAATGACATTTAGATTATAATTATTAAGAAATGAATACACTCACAAGTTGATCATACCTGGCTCATGCATCAGATTTGTTTCATGACTGACTTTGTCTTGTAATCATCTTTATCACTTTCACACTACACCTGCATGCTCTTGTAGCACTGCCATCTTTTTAATAATATGCATACATTTTCTTGAGAACAGGATGTTCTCTATGACATGACCTGTATGCTACACCATACAGGGGATGAATGCAAAAGTTCTAAGAGAGCCATTTGTTAAAACAATGTAACATCCTTCAGAAAAGCTTTTCATTTAAGAATTGTCTTTAATAAAAGGCAAATGTAATTTTCAATATATTCCCCCTAGCAGTATGGTTACTAGAAAGAATACTACCGGTATATGTGTAAGCAGTGTTGTTATTGGTCCTGGGGACATTTGCCCACCCTTTTGTTTTGGTGTCCCCTAGAATTTTGAGAAGTAGGATACTTCTACCATTGCTAGGGGTCATGATAGTTTAGAATAGGCCAAAACAACCCCCTCAGCTGATCACCTAGGAACAACACTGTGTAAGATGCAAGTCTATCTGTTCCACTGCTGTTTGTTTCAGAGCAAGGGATGTGAGTATTGTCTGTCTGCTTCACCTAAGTGCCCGTGTGCATGTGACTGCAACATCGACTGCAGCACCTTCAGCTGTTGTTGCATCACCGTCCACATCGTTGCTTCAGCTCACGACCCTGTCATGACCTTTGGCCCAGGAGAGGTCATTTCACCTCAGCACATGTTTCCCGAAAGTTCACCAATGTGGCTTGCAAGAACTAAAAACAATAATTTACCAGGTTTTACAGATCTCAATGATAATGTCTCAGAGTTAAAGACTTCGCCTTCCATTGTCTCAAACGTTCTACTTAATCAAGGGTTTAAGAACCCAAGTCAAGGTCAATATCCTCAAAACCAGTTTTTAAGCCAAAGCCAGCAGAACTTTGCTCAATACCTCCGAGATGACAGATTGTTCTCTCCAAGCAAGCCTCAAGTGTCATGTTGTGAAAGTTCTACTCAAACACCTCAACAGTTTTCAATCAGGAGGTCAACTCTTCGACCTCCCGCTAGAAGGAAGTTGAAGACAGCCAGAGAGCGCTACAAACCTCGACCAATACGGTCAGTTCGTATTGCTAGAAATGTGATGTTTGATAGTAGAGTTGTACACAGTGCCATACCGGCATGGAGGTGATTTGTTGGTGCTGAAAGTTACAATACACAATGAACGCTATATATATTTCCTCTCATTTTGAATACTGGTGATAAAGGATATATAGCAAAAGATTGATAGTTGAACATAATGAAATCGTCACCAGGTTAATGCTTATTGTTAAGAATTTTTGTTCTTGAATGGGATCATTCTGTCATGTTTTCAACCAAGTCTGATTCTTTTCACTTCCTTGAAATTTGCCAAGGATGTACTTAGATTCCTTGGTTTATGTTCAGGTGTATTTTCTACCAACCTTTCATCGCACTTTCTTATTTATAATTGTCTTAATGGAACAATAAGAGATTTTTGCCAAATTTTATTTTAAAGATTTATCTTTTTTCGGGTGAACAGAATGAAATATTTGGAAGAAAAAAATGTGAAAAATGGTCAACAAATGAAATTTACAAACTGACATAAAAACTTTACACTTGTGATCATTGTTTCTATTCATGGATGGTAACTCAATCAGCTATGCACCTAGCACTTACATGACTGATGTGGTATGTCCTCATGTCAGTACTTTTGTTGTGACTATGAACCTTGATGCTTGCTGACACATGAGGTGACCTTTAACCCCAGTTTTTGATCCACTTTAATTGATACCATGAAGAGTACATTTTGTGTAAAATTTGTTAAGTTGATTAGACTTTGAACAGCTGTTAAAATTATTCTGACAAGGAAACATTTATGTATCACCCATAAATAGGTGTTTGTAATGTAACAAGTATCTGAGCACCAAACTTCAGCTGATGAAAAATATAATAGCTGGGAATCAGAGTTTTCTTGAAACATATTCAGATTGCATTAAAAATTAAAGCAATCGGCTTTCTAATTATATTTTTGAATTTCATCACATTTTGTTGCTTACACACCAAGGGAGATGTTTTATCTTTTTTAACAACGGTTTTTGTTACCAGCATGTTATCAAATTATCAAAGCTCTTGTTTTGCTCTATGACAGTTTCTTCCTGTTATTGTTAAATTTTTATCCACATGTATTCTTCACATGTGAAAATGAATACAAATTTACCGAGTTCTAAGGAACAAAAATAGTATGCCCGGTACTTCTATACTTGATCTTCTACACTATGTCTGAATACAGCCCTTTAGGTAGCATGTTTTTTACCAGTTTAGCGTTGACAAAACTTTGTCGTTTGCGGACCAACCACATCATCATAATTGCTCGTTGAAAGCATGGTTCTCAGGAGTTACCTGCCTTCTATACAGAAGGCTATTGCCGAACTTCTGATTGGTTAGCTGAGTCAATGTCAGAACATGCGATCTTTGGGGCTGCGGTCTGACCTAGTGTAGAGGAAATCCCAATGGAACAAATTAAATTCTTGATAAAGTTAATAATTTGAAACTTTGGTTCCTCAAAACAAGGCAGATCTATATTGATATATATTTCTTCTTAAAAAAATAATACCATGTGACGGAACTAATGAGAAGAGATTTTTAAACCTAGTGAAGCTCAATGCCTACTTGACCAATGTTTCCTGAACCTTTTTTCAACAACTCTCAGTAAAAGCATCTTTAGCTTACCTTTGCTATGAACATGAAAAAGCTATTGTCTGAAATAGTGTCCATGATATCCTGAACAATATCACAGGTTTCAGCATTATTTTGTGAAAGAATTTGATCTTTTCTTTACCATAGATAATGCCATCCCCGTTCGAATGTTTATTGATATGGATATGAAAGAAATTAGGATATAGGCTAAGCCTTTATGTAGTAAATTGTAATGTTAATTAAGTATGCTACATTTGAGACTTCATACATTTTATTTATTTCATAAATATTTTGATTATTTCATCACCATATGCCTTGAGGTTAGTATCATTACTAGTATTTTTATGAATACCATTGTTGTCCACATATCTATTATGCTGAAATACCCAGCATCTATGATCATTGATAGTGAATATCATTTGTGATGTATCAATATATTTTCCCTGGCATCTATGACATATTTCCACGCCCCCTCCACTAATGGCTGAAATATTGCCCAAGCGGCGTTAAGCATCGACTCACTCACTCATATTTACCCCAGGCAAAATGATATATGCTTAAATTTATCTAAGTTAATGCCAATAATGCTACGCAGATGCCAAATTGTTTTGTTAATACTGGATAAATAGTTAATCATATTGGAGTTTTTATGCTTGATATAATATATTAATTATACATCATCATATATGTAGTATCAAAGTTTTCATATAGCCCAAACTGTTGTAGCCCATTGTAGTTTCCTGAGTATTACCCCTATAAAACCTACCAAAATTTGGAAGAAAATAAAGACATATTTACTGCAGATAAGGAAGAAGAAATATATCGCAATTACCTAAAGCAGATATTCATAATTAATATATGGCAAATATGTTTAACATTTTATGTAAATGTATGATCTGATTTGAACAGATGGGATGGAACAATGTTATATTTGGGATCACACCATCTTGAATGGTACAGATTCTTGTACTTTTTCGGGCCATGCGGGATTCGAACCAACACCCTCAGAGTCAGGCAACGCCGCCAGCAATGACCATACCAACGGCTAACCAACTCGCCCGTTTCGACATCCACAAAAATGGAAGTCCAACAAGCGGTAGTTAAGCTGTTGTTACATTCATTACCCCTCTGATAGATGTTAATTGGCACAGCTCCTAAAGCTGAATGTATTAGAGATAAATGCCATTTAGATAGTGAACAAATGTAACAATGTTTTATTTGGGTTCACACTATCTTTATCCGCATGGGACTCGGCCCGAAAAAGTACCAGAATCTGTACTATTCAAGATAGTGTGATCTCTAAGATGGCATGAAGTAAGATAATGTAGAATGAAGCTTCCAGGATAAGTGTATGGTAAAAATATGAAATGAATGACAGATCAATACAGAATAAAATGAATTGTTCCAGTATGAAATATACATGTTATATAATATTGAAATGATAAAGTTGAATCTCATCTATTGATAATGTATATCTAGCCTTAAAATTTGTATGCATTTCAATTTATTCCGTCCGTTTAGTTTAGCCAGTTTTGTATTCATTTGATGTTATGGCGATGATAAAGATATGATCATTGGTACACCATTAGTATTGTTGAATAAAAAATGATAAATATTTGTTTTTCTGTTCTTCTTGGTTTCATTATCAGAGTAAGCCTACAAATAACACAAAGAATTGAAAAATAAACCCAAATAACAGTTATACAGTACTATGGTAAAAGATGATTTAGTTCAAGTTCAGGTCTTTTAATCAATAACATGTTAAAAGTTTCATGATATATGTTTTGACTATTTCAGTTTAGTTCATTTCCAAAAAAATATGCTAATAGGGTCATTTATATATTTCAGTTTGGTTTTATTTCTTTACAAAAAAAATCATATGGATAGTTTCATCAAATATGCTTTGGACTACCGTATTCGACGTTATAAGCGCCCTGCTCCAATAAGCGCCCCCAAAAGGATTTTGTAATTATAGGTCTAATAACCGCCGATGTACAAGCAGTACAAAAATTATAAATTTAACGTATTCACTTTGTTTCAAGAGAAATTAAAGGATACAATAGCGGCAATATGTGTTACTTTTTACTCCATAATGTGTAAGTATGCTTTGAATCTCTGTATCCGTTATCATAGACAATCTAAACACATTTGTGGAGTCTTTATTTTTTGGTGGTCATTCACACCAATTTAAAAAGCGCTCACCCAAGTCAATTTTTTAAGCGCTCTGGTCGCTTATAACGTCGAATACGGTATTTCAGATCATTTTTACAAAAACATGTTGATATTTTCTTAAGACATGTTTTGACTACTACAGGTTAGGTTAAGGATGTTACCAATCAGAAGGGATCACAAGAACATTGTCCAGACCAAACAAACAGTAACCAACTAGCATAATGCCAAATTCTGACCAGGGGATACTGGAGTGTAAAGTTGCACAATCGACAGATTTCTACTCAAATTAGCATATTATAAGCATTGCAAAATATACTACACTACAATAGACTCAACATCAAATGATGCTATGAGATTGTAGTATTGGTGGGGATGGTAAAATTGATTTATGCTTTCCCAAACCTCAACTTATTACCAAAGTGTCATGCATTTGTCATTAATGGATCTTGATTAACACGTCCATCATGAACGTTAACTGACAAGTGCTCAGGAGAAGTCCATGGACTTTGTTGAAAATGCATTTTTAACGTCATTAGGACCCCATTGTAACGAGGACAGTTTTTCATTATTGGTGGTCGAATAAAATGTTCAAGCTTTCTTTTAATCATTGTTACGGCGTTTATTCCGAGACATGAAGAATAGAGTCACTAGTTCTTAAGATATTATCGATAGAAAATAGGACTTTACACTTTTCACTGAGTCTAAACTTTTTTCTTGTAGTATATGCTACGTTAAGGTTAATACATGAGAGCGAGGTTATGCTTGGGATTTCAAAACCCAAGGAAAGAAAGCTGAGCGGAAATTAAGTCCGATAGCGATGCTTGAGGTCTTTCTGATTCACATGCGCAAGGGTTATTTAACTTCAACAACTCGGTCTCAGTCGGTAACTATTGTATACCCTAGATCCTTTGTTTTGTTCGAGTATTCATACCAACTCATATTGTCTGTGAAATGCGGTGTTGCCATAAACACCTGATACTCAAACGATGATATGTTGATTTCGGAAATTGATTTACATTTTGCTTTGCAAATGAAGACACTCACTAAAATTGCAATATTTCAATACAAGACAAATTTTGCACTCCAAACATGAGCCTGTGATTGTTGATTTCAAGCCAAGTGACTTTTCCATTGGACCACGGAGGCCAGTTGAAAATACAGGATGTTTTTCATGACCACATGATTAGGTTTCACAATTCCTGACAAGAAACATTACCGTGAATTATAATTAACCTATTGATAATTAATTTAAAAAATCATCGGTGCAAAATGTTTATATGCCGATGAAATTAATCTATTGTGGTAGCTTGTAAGGTGTATCAGTGAGGGGATAAGCATACTTTGAAATGACGCGTTTGATATGTTTAAAACCGAGGCTTAACGCCATGCAAAGCTGCCTCTTAGTTATAAATCTAAAGCGTGGTTATGTTATTTTAAATGACTATTTATAGGTACAGCGCACATATTTAATAACTCTTAGATAACAAATCTGATTACACCGCTCTCGACCCAGATAGTCCCAGGTCTAGTAAATTGAATGAAGGGTTGCTGTCGCCTCTCACGAGATGGGGAATAGTAAGTGTAGTTTCTGAACTAATGTTAAGTGAACAATTGCAGTATTTTATTCTTGAAAATCATCTAATTTGATCATGGCTTTTAAATACAATTGTGGCGTTACATCATTAAACGATTTCAGTAGATAGAGGCCTACGTTATTAATGTATGATGTCACTATTTACAGCATCAAGACAATTAGTGGCATTACGAACTGCGAGGGTTGTCAGGTGGATGGGTTTCTTTTTAAATATTGTTATTTTTCTAGTGAAATATTGTTCTTTGCTATCCTTACATGAAACTTGGTACTGTTGTACCTTTTTATGTTCTTCATTTTCAATGATATTCTAACATTTGACACACCTGAGATTTACAACTGGTTTAAATATATGTAACATACAATGATACATTGAGTCATAATGCAAGTCGATAGGCATGATGAAATTAAGTCTAAAAATAACCACAACTAAAAGCTCTTTCACTTTCGGTTTAGTTAAACTGATAATTTTAGGAATCCTTTTATTTGATGCTTCTTTGATGCAAACAATAATTCCATTGTCCGGACCCCGAAAAAATGTGTTGCTAGACCGCAATATAAAGTAATTCACAAAGTTAAAAAGATCTACAAGAGAATGTTGAATGCGGTAATAGAGAATTTAGTCTATAAGAGTCTGTAAGATCATAAATTTGATAGAGAGGGACAAATAAATTATATAATCAAAAGCCTATTTGCATAGCGTATTGGCTCGTTTTTATTTCTGAATGACCATCCTGATATAATATTTGTGATATTCGATCGACAAATAACTAATCCATCCAATTTTTGTCTAAGGTTTAGCAAATTAAAAAGACTAAATAACAACAATCTCTTAGATAATAACAAACTTTGTCACTTAAAAAACGGCAATTAAAGTTATTATCTTAAATGGCAATTTTCATAGTTGAAAAGTAATGTTAGAGTATTAGAAATTCCTGAATAGAGATTAACAGGGATGTAAGTAACCGAGATGTAAATAACCTCTGAAATATAATAACCTCATTCACACAAACAACAAAGAATCTCATTATTTCTTGATTTATCAATGATCACGACTGAATGTAACCAAAACGACCCCTCCAATTACGAAGTACTGAACAAGAGGCTTCACTTGTCGTTTGGCCAATAGCTCTATACCATTTATACCCACTTCCGGTCTCGTTGCTATGGTTTCCTTTGTTCTAACTGTAGGTGTATTGGTCGATACACCTCTACTTTCTATGTCCTAACTGTAGGTTTATTGACGATACAACTTTGGCAAATAAACTGTAAAATTTAGAAGTTAAATTTTTTGAAATTTATAAACAACGATGGCGGGAATTATGTTGCAGAGCAGCGACTCTGTCGACTCAGCTACTGAGGATTGACACAAACAGAAGTACTTTCTGTTGTTTTATCTATATGATGTTAGTTTTTCCTATATAAGTTCATTTTAAGGTACTAGTTTGTGCCATTTTAAATAAAATATAATTAGCTTATAAGGCTATTGTTAGTATTAATTTAGTTAGGTAAAGACGTAAATACATAGAGAAGGATGTTTCGTCAAATGTAAGTCGACCGGAGTGGGCCATGGGGTATAAGTCAAGTATACCCACACTTTCCTCGGTGCATCACTCAATATACACCTCCTGTGTGAATCGTGGTTCCTCGGCTTCGCTACACTACGCCTCGGAGACCAACGAATCAAACAGGAGGTGCATTGAGCGATTCGCCTCAGGAAGTGTGAGTATATCTCTCACTTACCTTGATTATGCATATGTCACAAGTGCTTCATCATGGCTATAGGGTTTAAAATAACTTGCTGAAATAGAGAACAAAAACTAGTGTTCCAAACATTTTTCAGATGTATTGAACTCCAAGATCTTAATGACCAATAAGTTTTTGAGATGTTTGAACTGTTTTCATGTAAAAAGCTGTTGCTAAAGGTAGTAGAAAGTTGTTTGACATTTTCACACAAAAATAAGAGAATAAAAAAATTACTGAAATTCTCAAAGGCCGAATAGATTTACATCGAAAAGCATATAGTTAGATTGTAGATCGTGTAGATTCATTGTTTATTTAAAGCATTTATTAAAAACTCTGAAACCACTTTAAATGAATCCGCAAAGAACGCCACCTAAGGAGCCAATGGTTTTATTAGTTCATTACCTTCAGACCCTTTACCAACATAGGCGGCTTTGGGAGTGATAAATAAAATGTTTAAATATTATTATTACATATAGGATTTTGAAAGTTTATATACAATTTGACAAACATTTTGCATGAGACATGATGTTATATATCCAGGCTTGAAAAAGACGGTTCGTGCGTACAGGAACACGCAGCGCACAACAGGGGAAAACCTAATCGCCCTTGCGGACCGAATGCGCAAAGCAGAATGGAAAGGGTTCTATCTAACATTGGCGAATGGCGCTTTGACAGTGGTTTCTACAACAACAAGCGGTGTAATGACAGGGATGTTTGTTACAGCCGCTTCACGTTGTCTTCCTGAAGAGGATAAGGTATTTTTACAAATTCAAGCAATCTTATTCAAATCAGATCGAAACTTTCACTCCTACGTCGCTACGTTTCTTGTAGCGACGATGGAATGGTGTCTGGTGTCCGTCCGTCCATCCATCCGTAAATCCGGGTCTATTCTCAAGAACCATTGTCTCTGTAAAGATTAAATCTGAAGAACCATAAAGCCAAGAAAGCTGAAACCTTGCATACATACATGTAGCTTTTGGTGACGCTGTGACCCCTAATAAGGGCGACAAGTTCTATGCCCTTGAACATATTCCATCTTCTTCTCCAGAAGCAAAAGGGATAAACAGCTGAAATCTGGTGAACAGATTTCTTGACTTGTGAGGATTATAATGTATAGCATTGATGACCCTGTGACCTATAATACGCGTCACAGGGGCGACGTCCATGAAACCTATGTCTGTACTCTGTCAAGAAAGATAAGGGACAGAAAGCTGAAACCTTTTATATAGACTCTATGTCTATTGTAAATCATAGATCTAATGGCCGTGGTTCCTAATAAAGGTTTAGTGAACCTTTGGATTGCATACCGTAAAGTATTAATTTTAGTCTAGGAAGCGTTGTTACACAATTGAGAGCCATTTTGTTACGTCATGACCTTAAAGCAGAAGAACACGGCCAAGAATGTTGAAATGTTGTGTAGAGACTCCTTAGCTAATGAGGATTCTAAATTGTACATTTGGTGACCTTGGGCATCTACTAAGTTTGAAGGGAGAAAGGCCTTGGGCGCATCGGTCACATTCTCAAGCCAAATTAAATATGAAGCATGATGAGCTACAGACTAAATTGCTCTTTTTACAATTTTTGCCTAATACAAGACGCTATTGTATTAATTGGAAGTAAATAGAAAAAAATATTGTAACATTAATTTTGAATTTCTTCAGATAATGATGTTGGTATGCACATTTTTAGCAATAAAGGTAAAACTGATAAAGAAAACACGTTTTCTTTCAGGAAGCTATTGAAAAGGAATTACGCCAAGCAGAACAAGTTCTGCAGCACCTTTTTGATGAGACACATGAATTGGCACGTATCATTAATGGACGCGTTCGGGAGAACCATCAAATCACATTCACTGAAGATGGAGGCAAAATCCCCAAGGATTGTTACCGGAAATATAACAAGAGCATTCGGAATTCCGTTGATGCCATACATGTGACACTTGATGTTATGCAACTTTCTCGCTCTCTGGGTGTTGCTGGTGAGGGAATGAAGATGGCTTCAACAGAGGGGAAGTATGTCCTACTACAAGCAGCCATTGATATTTTTGGTAAACTGTTCCAGAAAGTTACGGGCGATACTGTCTCTGCGAAACTGGAGGAAATTGGGAACACTCTGAAAGGAACTGACTAAACAAGATATTCGGTGTTTAATGTCCAAATCATTCTCGGTCACACAATACTCTACACTATTTTAACCTGGGAAATTTCATCAGGAATATCATGTACTGTTATTATACACTCGAATCTTGAATATTCCTGACATGAAATGATGGGAAATAACGAATATTTGTTTTTAAACATCAACGTTTGCACCTGCAAATTTAAAAGTTCTAAGGAAACCAAGCGACTTCTGAGGCCTGAAAGCAGCATATGCTCATGACGAATTGTTGAATGTCTTTCGAGTAGCTCGCATGTCCCATTGACTAAGCTGTTTAATTAATTCATGATTATCTCAACCTAATATGTTCACACTAAAATGGCTACGTGTTATTTTCGCTGTTTAGTATACACCTTATTTTACAACTACGGATAATCGAGTGATGAATTATTTTTAATCATAATATGTCGAAAATATTATTGGATAATATTTGATTGGGAAATGTAAAAACAAATTGAAAAAGGCATTGATTGGCAAACATGCAAACTTGATAATATATAACATTCAAATAATCATATAGCGGTGATATGTCATTTCATATATATATATATAGAATAGTATGATACTTAGGTTGTTTTAATGGAAACAACTGAGTCTGACACTGAAAATATTTTTTTATCGTGGATAATATACTATTAAAAGTTTGATAACGACCATTCAGTACTTCATGTTGTCAGGAGAAGTAAAAACTTTTTTTAAAAAGACCAAATTGCGTTTCAGTTATAAAATATCATGACAAGTATTTCCGGTTTACTTCGTGATAGAAATATTTATAATGTTACTTTTTATTAATCAAAGTTTTATCCGATTTTTTTCAATAAACGTTTTCTCAAATTATTGCAAAACACAAGAGCACTAGCTAATGAAAAGAAAACATTGCCGTCAGGCGTGACGTTGCTCGCAAAAAAGGGGAGTGTACCTCTAAACGTTAAAACTGGGAAATAATCAATGGAACCCTTTAATTGATATTAATATAGTAATAATAAATATAATTAATGGAACAATCCGCAGTTTCAAAATTGCAATATTTGCTCCCTACCCAAATACTCTGTTCTAAAAGAAAACAATTATAATAGTGTATATGAGGAGACGATCTCTATTGAGGGAATTTTGTTTTTTAATAGCTTTTTTTACTTTATATTTACAGAATGAAAGTTACATTAAGTTTTTAAATGGCAAAAACTTCATGAATATTATCTTAAACAAAGAAGGCTACAGACAAAGGAATATATTAAATTGAAACCGCGGATAAAACTGTTGAGTTGCATCCATAAATGATATAATCTGTACAATTTAATTTTAGGACAAAACCCGTTATGATTGTTAAGATTCTAAAACATCTAAAAAAATAAAATGCGTCAACATTTATGCGTTCTATGCAGAGTGACGAATGAGTACTATCAACTGTGGATTGACAGTTCAAAACACAACTTCAAATAAAAACCAAGAGTTGAACAGGAAGTAGGACATATGCCTTTTGTAATATAACAAATGATAATGAACACCGCAATTTCATTAAAATCATCACCCACAACCGCTGCGTTTCTGCCCAGGGCAGATTTAGGCCAATAAGTGACGGACTTACATATCTATGATCACTTTTTGTTATCTAAAGATGCAGTAGCATATTTTCATTTTTCACAATTGAGGTAAGTGTATCTCAACAAGATATTGAGAATCCAATATTTTATTCACTGTTCCAAAAACAAATTACAAAATGCATGTACGAGGGACGTTTCTGGTCTGACCCTGAAAACTGGGGACATATTTCTTCTTTTCAACATACCGTATTTTTCAATTTACAAGGCGACCTCGTTCATAAGGCGGCCCCCTTTATCACTAGATTGCCACCTTTATCAGCCCCCAAATTTCTGCCAAAATCATATACCTCAGATATAAGTCGATCCGACCCCCTTCTAGCAGATCGTCAAACTGTCAACATGACGGAGGACTCGTTCATAAAATTTTGAAAGGGTAACTTTGGGCCGATAATTTCTAAGTGAAATGTCATGACTGTCAAACTTCTTTTTCTCCGATCTTCGCTGTTTTGGATGGCAACATCCAAATGTTTGAATAGCTGAAAAAATTGCTGATAGAACGTTAAACAACAATTCGTTCACTTAACGTTTATCTGCCTATATGATTTCTTTCCTATTTCTGACCCTGACTAAAGGCCCATCTGATTGGCTACTAAAACGACAGTAGTGCAACTAAGGGGAGGTAATTTATGAATCGCATTTAGTCCTATTTGGTTCCAGAGGAAAGTGCCGATAATATCTCCACTAAGCTCTGGATTCTCGAGAATGATTCCATTTTAAAGGGGCAGTAGCACGTTTTTATGAGGAATATAAGGTGATGTCAGGAAAATAAAAATTAATGGTTCCAATTGAATGAAAATGTATTTAAACTAAATGAAGCAGCACTAAATCAAATATATAACGTAAAGTTTAGCCATGCGATTACTTTTTCTTACACAAAATGAATTAAAGGTGTTCAAAAAAAATGGCCGCCAATGCATTTTATGTGAATGTCCATACTTTGTCCTCTGACTATGGATGATTGGCTTGTGTAATGTGATTTTTGACACTGTCAAATTAATACATTAAGCATTAACTTACTATTATCAGTGAAATATTTAAAATATAAAATTATCAAAAAACGTGCTACTGCCCCTTTAAACGTAAGATATAAAATGGCATTTGACAATTTATATGCAAAATTATTAACATCCTCATAACTTTTCTCCGAAGATAAAATTTGTTTTTGGTAAAAATCAATGCAATTTTCGTCACATTTCATCAAATGTGCATTAGGCGTTTCTTCACATGAGTAAATTAGTAAATATATAATTGTTATCTCTTTAGTGGTCAGTTTTGATGTCAGCCATTTCCAGAGCACCGAATTACAGTTTACAAAATATTTGGTGCTTAATTTACTTTTCTTTGTATACGCATTGTATATAGAACAGTAGCCAACTGTAAAATAAATTGCCAGATATCCCTATAACTATATACAAAGGCCAGTCTGAATAGAAATCAAACAAAAATTTGTATCAATGAACAACTCATGCAAAGTGACATGACCTAGTAAACTCAAAAACATAAGAAGGACTCTATCCTATTTCTCATACATGATAACACAAATTTAGAAGACTTAAGGGCAGGGATCTTTTATCCTGCGAACAAGCTTATTTTCAATCTTTGACCAAAAGTCATCATTTCAATAACTGTAAACTGACAGTTCACACTTCAGTTGAATTTAGCATATGTACGATTTTCAATCATAAAAAAAATCAAGATTTTGATGTCGTATTCTCAAACTGATCAGAAAAAGAGTAAAATTATCGTGCAAAGAGTACATTTAAGGCTTTTGAATTATTTTTTTAAAATGAGATTTTATGTCAATAAATTATTTCACATTTAATTTTGCTTTAATACAGAACACAAATGTCAATCAACCAGGAGACATATTCTTTGTGAAAATCAATAAACGTGGCTATTTTCACATATTGAAAACACTTTAAACATGGTTGGGATCATGAAGGTGTAAATTCTATTTCTTAACCCTGCCGACATTAAAAAGATCCCACAAAACATTTACCAGACACCAATAATTTTATTCAAACTACTGCAAATATGTGTTCTTGTTAACGTGACAAATCTCAATACATCACAGGTGTTTTAGATATTAAGTAAATTTAAACAACTGGGTGGTAACGTACCCCGGAAATTGCTGACCACGAAGCGAGGAAATATGGCAGAGGCAGGGGACCAGGTAATATTCACGATCGATTTGAAGTTTTTCTAAGGGTTTTTTAAATGCAATAGATTACAGGTAAAATGCTTGATATAGATAATAGTTCACATACGAATTTGAATTACTTACTGACAGGTCTTTCTTATGTTACTATTATCGAAAATCGGCAGTGTGGTCGCTACAGAAAGAGTGAAAGGGAAGTTTTTTTGAGAGAGAAATTAATAATTTGACAAAATAGTTGAACTCGAGTGGTCTGCGCATTGACTCCACAAATATTGAGTCAATACGCAGACCACTCGAGTGCTATTTTGCACGTGTAGTTCATGATTCTCGAACATAAGAACAGATTTTACTTGCGGCCACGCTGAAATGTACAACTTAAAGAGACACAGAGTATGTTGATAGGATCACATATGCCAAATTTTGAAATCGATGTTATTACATCGGGAACCACTTACTGTTTCTGAAAATAACAGGTTAAAGGTCAATCAGTATCTAAAGCGAAAATACGGACATTCAAAGTCGGGATTTTGATCGAAAATCGGACAATGTGGCTCGAGTGGCGCGCGCAAATTCACCAAACGTAATTTTGAAACCTTGTCATAAGCTGTCAGGAAGATATATTCGATTCGATTGTGTTTATTAGGTATTGTAACTAATAGGTAGATTAATTGGATGCATAATTTCGAATATTAAACGTATTTGAGATGTTTTCTTGATTTTTCCTTAAAATCAAGCATTTTAGAGATATTATGCATAAATGGATATTTTTGCAAGTCCAGTGTTGAGATTTGAACTTTAATCAGCATCTTAGATATTTTGTAGCTTATCAAAACCAAATAAAAGTTTTAAAAAGATACTCTGTGTCACTTTAACTTAAACCGACTATGAATCGACGTTAATACAAATTACAACACCATTTCAATATTCATAGACATTTTGAAACCCAAAACTTAATCAATTATGAGTAATAGAATTGATGATACAGAGTCCGGCAATATTTATCAAGATGTTATAAAAATACTTATATAAATTGGCTAATCTAATGATTGTCTCACTTGCATAATAAACCGACCTGCTTAAATCAAGTTCAAGAGAAGTTTTTCTAAAAATTGCCATAATCATTAACTGCATGTATCCTGCCAAGTCGAGATACATGTATAAGAATGCGTAAGTTTTAAAACAATTATTATGTAGGGAACATGTATGCTAGGAAAATTACGTCAGGTCACGGAAAGCAGAACCTTTCAATTTTTGCGCCCAGTCTAGAGCATATTACAACGCTAAAAAGATGCCTAATTCGGCTGTTAGCAACACTCTAATGTTCTTCCATTTTTACGCTAACCAACTCTAGAATTTCGTTCATCCCTTAGTAATTTCAGCTGTCTAAACGTTTCATTGTTGATTGAAGGTCAAATAGAAAGAATAGTAAGTATATTTGCAAAAGTCCTTATTTGCTCAAACATAGCCATTTTAAGCTTGAAGTGCTTGCTCGGAGGCCTCTATTACATGCATTTTTTCAGGTTAAACCATTTCTCCTATAGGTGGATTCCTTCTCGCATTTACTACTATGTTTGTAGAGCCCTTCATGACATGCATGAATAATGTGACTGCAATGCTAAACGGTCTAGTGTATTTGAATGTGTCGTACAAACAGTAAATGCATGATCCTGGTTACTTTATATGATAGTTTGCGTTGATAGATATTCGTAGATCATTAATTTCTGTCAAAGAGGTCACAGGCCCATAGGACATAACATTTGCAAAATACATATGTTTTTTAACATAATCATGAACATTCGTCCCGAAAATAATTACATAATATATTATATGATAGTTTACTGTTAGTTACGTCAAATTTCCTTTAAAATGTGAAAATGCCTTCCAACTCTTGATGAACATCGCGTCAATTTGCAATGCATTACGACTGCTTGGACCAGAGAGCACAAAACAAATTTCAGAAATTACTTTGTAACTTGGACAACAAAGAGTTATATTTATTATATATAGGGTAATTAATAGTTACAACCACAGCTTCTGCGTTATGTCGGCAAATGACACAGACAATTTCTCCGAGAGGTCCGTCCGAGGCATCAGTCGAGAAGAAAGGGTCTGTGACGTTGCCGATACAAGTCAGAAACTATGGTAACTATTGACATCTCACTCCGAATAAAATCAACAACGAAAATAGCTTTAGTTATAGCAGCCTCAGATATGAAAAAGCCGAGATGTACTGCTTCAGAACACGAGCAGTTCAAGAATTGGTTTGATAGTCGGTATGAACATCTGAAACGGCAAAGTAACTAATGAACATATTCCGAAAATATAAATCAGAAGATTCCCTAAAAATACCATAAAGCTAGAAACAAATATGATAAAAAAAATTGTTCTGAAAAAAAAGAGGAAAACATAAATAGCAGAAAAGAAAGAGAAAATAAACAACAATATAAAAAAATATCAAACATTTTGGTTCTACTTAAGGAGGTTGGATACCTTTGTTTCTGCACATCCGCAACAGTCAGATAATCAGATTGAGCTATTTTAAAGTTTATGCTATTTTGTTTATTTTTCACTGCAAGTGTGAGATTAAAAAACTAAAAAATTAAATAATGATTTAGTTTAACAAAAAACAATGACTATGTTATATTTGTGAACATAAGTATTTGTTTTATGATAAAATTCATTTCACTAATTAACCTTAAAAACTAATGAAAAATTCTAAAAAGGGTAATGTTGACAATGAAGAGTTATCTCCCCTGGATGTTGATTTTCATTGATGTGGCTTAATTGAATATGAATATCTCTGTTATCCGCTGGTGACATATCTTTTTTTCTTTTTAATCTTATTCTAGTGTGTATTAACTATAAAATATATAATTTTCAAAAAAATCTTAATACGAGAAATTGATTTTTTTTTCATAAAAGAATAATATTTTACAAAAATAATCATACAAAGAAAAAGGTTATTTGCATGTCTTTACTTCATATTAGTTTCAAGTTCCCTTTTTCCGACTTAGTTTACTTACATACTTCAATGGCTTAATAGAAAAACATTTAAATAACAATTATATTCCAAAGTAATCTTGAAAAGGAGTTTTTAAATTATTGTATTTTCATCATTGGGTGCCCTAACGGATGGGCCCTTTTTCGAACAATAACTGTGGTGACATGGTATTTTTATGACACAATTTGATTCAAGACATATTTTTCAACAAAATAAGACCAAATTTAGCTATTTCTTAATACCTCGATATTTTGTATCCAACCTCCTTAAACACGCTTTATTCTAAAAACACTAAATAACAACATCGAAATTGACTCTTTATGTTCTCCCTCCGGTAATAGCCCAGCGGATAAGTGAAATAATTGTGCACATCGTGATGCAAGCATGAAATTTGGCATGATTGTAGTTTATACCTGTCTTATAACATACAGATCGAGAGGCCTCGCAAATTGTTCATATTTTTCATTTTTTGGGTAAAAAAGTGAAAAAAAGTAATTTTTTCACTTATTTTGCTCTAAAAAAAATTCTGAACACTTAAATACTTACTTATCATAAATAACAGTGTTGGAAATTCAAAACTGATCATTTTTCTCTCTATGCATGTATTTCTATCTTCAACGGTTAGGTCTACAGAAGTCATAACGCTAAAACTAGGACTGCCGCAACAGTAGTTAGGTCTTCAAGACTCTGCTTGAACTACAAACCAATGGTTTGTCATCAATTTCCATCCAGTCTTTTTACGACTAGTATATAATAAAAGAATATCCACATTATATTTGAATTTAATGAGTTTTATAGAGTTTAATATGCAAACCAGGGCTGTTAAAATGTATGTTTTGGGTCAATCCCTTGTTAGATGCCAACAACTAAATAGCGCTAATTGGGTCTGGCATGGACGTTTAACTTGGAAGCTGGGGCAACTTTTCGAGAGGCATCATTAAGTTGCTAAGAATTAAAGTTTGTTTAAGATGTTAATTTTTTAAGATTAAGCAGCAGATATGTCATGAAGAAAATGTATGTATAAGCTTTTTATGAACAATAAGGACAATTCTTATGGATGAACAACTTCTTTATTCTGTGTAAGCGACGTTTCGACATAGATTCTAATGTCGTTGTCAAGCAAGTGATACATGTTACAAGGATGGAGGAAATATATACATGGTTAAGCTTTTTATGTAATATAGGTTTGAAGTTTTTATAACTTCTAAATTATTTTCATATCATATGAAACTTAATTGCTAATTTTTGGAGGATAACATTTGCACCAAATAAGTTGTACTTATGCTGGAGGTGACATAAATGTATACATATTACAGTTGCTTATTTAGTTCAGGAGTTATGAAAGAACACAGCCATTTGTCCTGTAGCATACTTCATGAAATCAATTAGATAGGCATTATACCTATGCAATCTCTTAAGGTGTGAACAGTTAACAAATATACAATTATTGTATATATTCATAGTGGACACATTTTCAGAATGCTATAGCTTTTTATTATTGAGAAATTGACCAAAAAAATGTAACTTCTAGCCGTCATGTGCCTTATAAGGGGACCCAAAGTAAAAAAATTGACACTCATAATCTCCCTTAGCTAAGCAATCTTTAAGCAAGCCTTCCATGGTAGTTGTGTTTGGTACGTTGAGAGAAAAATGGTCAAATAAGCAACTTATCACCCGTTATTTAAGAAATAATATTTATGAGAGATGCCAGATTTCTTATACTTTTGAGATTTGGAGATATTCTTGGGCATAAGTTTCTGGATGTTTTGTTTTTTTGTAAGTAAAAAGTTTTTTAGGGCATGGTCACTGTGTTCCTTATCAAGAGTCATGCCATGACAATTGCCAAAATGTATTGTTCCTGAAAAGGAAATATTCACTGCCTTTTATATTCATAAAGTGCTAGACCATTTGGTACCTTGTAAACTATCCTAACCCCTTTTTAAAATTGGCGTGAAAGGGTGTCCACCTTCTTTTGATTTATCTCAAGAAACAAGAAGCACTAGCAAACTCAAGATAAACAGATATTTTTTATCAGAGGCTTGGATTTGAATTCTTATCATCTTACTCCTAAACCTAAGTGTACAATTGAAACGGGTACAATAGAATATTTGAGGTAGTTGATCATATCTGTCTGTTTATCTGCATTCAAATTTTGTGTCTGTGACACCAACTAGTCTTTGGGTCAGCTTATTTAATGTCTGCCTTAACCAAGTACACCTGCCAGTGATCATTGGCAAACAGATGGTAATTATAAAGTAAATAAAAGGGTTCAACTCATGAAGATTTAGATAGACATGCAGATGACTTGAGTCTCACTTCAACATCACAATTACATGTACAACATACATGATCAAATAAAATCATTTTGTGCCAATATGAACAGATAGTTGAAAGCAGATATTAATGTATAAGTAGAATTGAATCACAAAATTCAACTCATGGCAATAACTTCCTAAAACAAATTTCTTCTTCTTCTAATTGAAATCTTGTGCAGCAGAAAAGTGAAAATCTAATATTTTTTCACGTCCAGCACAATTCAACCAGACTGGTCGACCTCCAGGTTGTACCTGTTGGACTTATGAAAAAAAGCATGTAGGAATGCTTTTGACCTCACCAGCAGAATATTGATGCTTGATTGATGTAGATCCTTTATATCTTAATATATAGTTTTATTTGTAAAGTTTATCTTCTGATGACAAATCCTAGAGAGATGATCAGCTACAGAGTCGGTGTCTGTTTTTTTTCCAAAAAAACATACTACCGGTAATCTTTTTTCATGGCATAATTCCTCTATGGTTTAAATCAAAGAATACAACTATTTCTGACATGCATAAATGTTAATAATTTTTTTTGTTACAGTTTGTTTACATGCAATCTTCTGTGTTAGTTATAAGCGCAACTTCAAGGGGATATTATTCATGAAAATGTATCTGGCTCATTATTTATGAAAGGAGATCATACATTGAACTATCGTCCTTTCATTTTGACATAGCCTGTTCAGATGTTGAATCAAAAAGTGTTAAAAAAAGGGCAAAGTTACTTAAATTAGAAAGCAAAAATAATTTCGAAATGGTCGTCAGACTATTAAAAGTAATACCCAATCATGATCTTACACACACCATTTTTCATTGAAAGTTGATTTCAGCAATGCATCATCACATGTACGTTGCATGTAGCAGTCTCTTCCACAATTGCAAAGACTTTAAAGATTTGCTTTTACATACTTGTTACATCATCTTAAAGCTGCATTTCATCAATTGCTGCCAACTCTTGTTCAAGCTCTCCAGCAGAGTTATCACAAACCCTATTTGGAAGGTTGGTAGTTCAAGAAATCATATTGAGTATTCTATACCCAAATATGAATTCAACTGTTCTGGTTTGTTTTTTCAAACTTAAAACATAATGATATGCTTGTTTTAAAAGAGATGCCTCTTTGAGATTGCCCCAGTTTCCAAGTTAAATGTCCATGCCAGACCCAATTAGCGCTATTTAGTTGTTGGCATCTAACCAGGGATTGACCCAAAACATACATTTAACAGCCCTGGTTTGCATATTAAACTCTATAAAACCCATTAAATTAAAATATATTGTGGATATTCTTTTATTATATACTAGTCGTAAAAAGACTGGATGGAAATTGATGACAAACCATTGGTTTGTAGTTCAAGCAGAGTCTTGAAGACCTAACTACTGTTGCGGCAGTCCTAGTTTTAGCGTTATGACTTCTGTAGATCTAACCGTTAAAGATAGAAATACATGCATAGAGAGAAAAATGATCAGTTTTGAATTTCCAACACTGTTATTTATGATAAGTAAGTATTTAAGTGTTCAGAATTTTTTTTAGAGCAAAATAAGTGAAAAAATTACTTTTTTTCACTTTTTTACCCAAAAAATGACAAATATGAACAATTTGCGAGGCCTCTCGATCTGTATGTTATAAGACAGGTATAAACTACAATCATGCCAAATTTCATGCTTGCATCACGATGTGCACAATTCAGCTAAAAAATGGCACTTATCCGCTGTACTATAACGAGACAAGACAATATAAAGCAGATAATACATGAAAGTAGTTAGACGAATAAAAGGTTGAAAAGTATTTGACAGCCATAATATGGAAGGGGATGTGTCTGTTTCACAAAGCTGATTTTACAACTCTTCATTTTCAATTTGTAAAATGTAACTTGTTGCATTTGCTTAATGTACATAGCAATCTTATTTTTTAAAGAGAACGATGGAAAATTGTTCTTAAGTAAAGCTGCGTTTACACTTGCACGACTCTCGAATCCGCATTGGCACGCATTAAATCGTGGCAATGCGTATCTTTGTCGTATCGTTATCGTGAATAATTCGTGAACTGCTCATGGATGCGTGCAAATGCGCGAAGAATTAACCAAATGTTTGGTTATTTCTTCACGCACTCCAATGCGTGCCAGGTGCGCAAAGTATTCGTGAATTTGTATATACCTCCAATGCGGGCAGTATCGTACACCATGCGGGACTCGATCTAAATAAATTTAGATCAACAGGTTTTATATTTGGTCATACTGTTGATCTAAGATTGGCCCGTAAGGCGGGTCATCCCGCTGACCTCTGAAATCAGCCGCTCGGCCAATCAGAAAAGTTGCCCTAGCTCGCTGGAAGTTCGAAAAACTCAGCAGCACATCTTTTGAAATGGACGGTGTTCGGAGCTATATCATTCGGAGCGGTGCAGAGCGACCATTTCGATGAATAATCCGATTGCTTGGATGTATTAATAGATTATTTTTTTCTTTTAAAATGATTTAGCGTTTTTGTTAGTTGTCAATGACAAATGATGATTGCACATCGCACAGATACTAACGTGGCGAATAATAATCACAAAGTTAGAACATCATAAATGTCAATATTTACGAAAATTATCATGCAAGGGGAGGTAACTCTTTTTTTAATCAACCTCGTTTGCACTAATTCCTTCATTTCCATCCAAATAATTAAAAAATAGTGCTTTTTTGTCAATCTTAAAACTAAAACTATTTCATACAACCAAAATAAAATCAACATACTGATATTTTTCTTATCAGTATCAAAAGCAAGGTTTATTTTTCACAATGCACACTGTTATTGAGAACAGGCCATACGTTCTTATATGTTTCTTCCGTCGATACCTTCAGGGAGCGACCATGAACTGTTTGAGACATCGATTTTGATTGATCAAATCGCGAATTACTTATTTGCATACGAAAGGTCACCGGGACGACCTCGCACACTGGTCGATCTTAGATCAACAGTATGACAAAATAAAAATCTGTTGATCTAAATTTATTTAGATTGTGCGGGACTAAAAAGGACACGATCTTGACAAGCATGCGTGAATTAGTCGAACCTGTGCGTGCAGTTGCGCCTACTGCGTACCAAAACGCAACTTAGTCGCAACAAATGCGTGAACAGAACGCAGCTTTGTCGTGGTTATGCGCCAATTGTTCGTGAAATGCCGGGTAAAATCGCAGCACTTGCGTGCAGTTTTCTGCGGCAACTGCGTGAAGTGTGCTTGAATAATGCGCAAATGGGGGGTGTACGCATTGTTTTAATTGTTTTCAAAACAATGTTGCTTCGTCTATTGGCACGCACTAAAGTCTTGAAGTGCGGATCCAAAATGCGTGCAAGTGTAAACGCAGCTTTAGTTGTGATCATATTGCTGTAAAGAAGAGAATTGCATCTTTGTATCAATGACCTTGAATTTTTGAACACATATCTAGATATATTTAATTTTGTCTGTGATATGAATTACATGTTTGTAAGGGCAGAAATGTATTTAGAAATACCATTTGTAAAGCATCTTTATAAAGGTTTTGCTGCCTTCACTACAAACTATCCTTTCATGAGACTGATGATATAGTCATTATGGTGAAAGTCTATATTTATTGCACCCTTAAGGCACTCATACTCAAGTCTTAAATTCAGAGAAGCACTGCTATGTGTTGGCATACAAAACTATGCTGATTAAACTGAATTTATTTCTTGAAATGGGTAAATTCCATTCAAGCATTTGCACTTTAATTATAGCTTTACAAGTCTGATAAGCAGTAGCACCTTTCATTTTGAATATATTTGATTCACATCAGTATTAAAGACTATTGTATGTTGATTTCGTGTTGTCATTGCATTTCACACCTTTTCATGTTATCATAAATAATGTGTAAATCTTATGAGCAATGAAAAGGATAACTTAGTAGACCCCTACATTCTGATGACTGATATATCTGCAAACAAAGCCTTGCAAATGTATTTATTGAAATGTGTGCGAAGTTTGCAATTTTGTATTATCGTTGTAGATAAAGCTGTTGCAGATAACTTGTGATATTTGTATGAAGACAACACTCTTCTTAACAGGAAACTGAGAGTTTGAGGTTCATTTTGAGTTATGATGTTAAAGTGTCATTGTGTTTGAAACGGGATTCAAACAAAACACGAGAGGCAAAGGACAAAGAACACGTTTGTAGGTTCTATGAATCCTAGCTATGAAGCTGTTCGTTCTTTCTCTGGTGTCGGCCACATTTATATACGGTATGTATCGACGCAACGTTTACCTTTACCTGTAATTGATATCTATGACTTTTATTGAATATAAAATTTGTTGGTAGGTTTTGCCTTGAACGATCAATTAAAGCCGTATTTAACAGGAAAAAAAATCATCTTTAGCGTCATTATAAGTATTGTTCGACAAACTTTGACTCAGTTTTGAAATCACTTACACCAAACTTCCCCTGCGGATTACAACAATTTGTATTCATGCATTCTTTTTTTATTGGTTCCCAAGGGTTACACGGCAAAGGTATATCATACATGACACATTTCAAATAGTACATTAAATAATATGTGTGCATTCTTGTACTTTTATATTGAGTTTCAAAATTGACTGCAAATGTTGGATGTCTAAAGCAAAGTAACAAGTAACGTGGCAGTGATCCGAAGTTGTAGCTGACTGCATCGGAGAAACCTTCTTGACATAGGATGCAAACATGATATTCTTGAGATTCAAGTAGGAAACAAACAATATAGTTGACAACTTCTTTATTGTGGGTCACAACGTTTCTGGGCTGTTCCTTGTCCCTACGTTAACAATCAATAAGGAAGACGTTTCCAATCATAATATTTGCGATTACTTTAATCCACCACTTTTACATGACTCTTAAGACTATCATCTTCACATATTACTGAACATTGGTTGGATCTTCTAAAACCTTTTAGTTATTTTCAAGGACAATAGCTAACATTAAGACATCTGGTCCAAGCTGCGACAAAATATATTAAAAAGCAACAACTTAAGAATTTGCTGGGCATTGCTGAATCATGTTTCATATTTCCCCCAAGCTTTCAAGGAGCAGTAGCACGTTTCAGGGGTAAAATAAGGTGATGTCAGGAAACTGAAAATAAATGGTTCCAATTGAAAGACAATGTATTTATACTAAATGAAGCAGTAATAAATCAAATATATAATGTAAAGTTCAGCCATGCGGTTCCTTTTTTCGTATACAAAATGTTCAGGCAGAAATGAATCTTTACAATTTGTTCTCTTACTATGGATTTTTTGTTTGCGTAATGATATTTTCGACACTATCAAAGTAATACATTTAGCATTAACATACAATAATCTGAGAAATTTTTAAAATATTTTTTTTTCGAAAAACTTGCTACTGCCCCTTTAAACTACCAAAACATGGCTCTTTATCAGCATAAAAGCTTCAAGATATGCATTGCAGAATCAAGAGAGCCTACTTTCACAAATCAACTTTAACTAAGGCTGACCTTAGCTCCCATTCTCTAACATTAAGCTAGGGTTAAGGACTTGCGATCACCTTAGAGCTTTGTGAAAGGAGGCCCATGAAATATACACACCAAAAAAAGGTTAACCCTTATTAAAAAAACGTGTCTCATGAACGGAATCACATGCCCGTGAATCTCGCCACCAATGTGTTACATACACCAAAGGTTCCAACAATCACAAGTATTGGGTATTTAAGAATCGGTTCCGACTTCATTACCACTTGTTTCACTTCTCATTGGCAATGACACGAAGGAGAATTTCAAATGTATTGATTTGGCAGATCATTGGGCTTCATCGGGCAGGTCTCTTACAAGGAAATTGTCAGAAGAACTCATTTCCACTACACCGCCATAAGCCGTCTGGTCAGGAAGCATGCACAACAAATGATGGAGGGACCTTCCACGATCAGGAAGGCCAAAAGCTACCACGCCCAAAGAGGATAGAGCTCTGTTACGACACGTTAGACGCCTGCTGTTTGCTTCAAGTACCCATCTGAAACGGGTATGGTTACCTCATTGCCGCTTGAGCACCCAAACTCTGAGAAATCGCCTCAAAGCTGCCGGATTAAGGGCCAGAAGGGTCATCAGGCGTCCAATGCTCACAAATCACCAAAAAGCTGAGCGTAGGTTATATCGTGTGAACAGGCAGAGGTGGCACCTGAGATCATGGTGGAGAGTACACTGGACCGACGAAAGTCGTTTCCTCGTGTACGCTGTTGATGGCCGAGCTCGCATATGGAGGACCAGACATTCAAGAGGTTTTGGATCCTTTTATTATTGATCATTTCGATAACCACAGACTTGCCACAAGACCTTTGGACATGGACGACAATGCCAGACTACACTTGCTGTAAAGCAACATCTGGAAAATAATGGTGTTACACGATTTCAATGGCCAGAAATGTCACCTGATTTGAACCCAATCAAGCATGTTTGGGACATTTTAGGTCATCGGATAAAAAGAAGGGATCCTCCTGTACAACACCTGGGGGAACTGGAGGCCGCTCTTCTCGATGAGTGCCAGCGGATACCGATGGAACAATAAAAGAACCTGGTTAGGGGTATGTCAAGAGGAGTGGCTGAAGTTATTCGCGCACGTTGTGGTACCACATATTACTGATACTTGGTGTTTCTTGAAACACTGATACACTATATTTAAGCTGCTTTGGTCGGATGGAACACACAATAGCTTGTAGTCACAAAACTCAAAAATCTATGTGTTTCTGATGAAATGCATGTCCATTTCCCTCTTTATTTCCATGCACTTTTAATGCCCAAACGATTACAAAACTTCTCCTGCAAATGACCAAATGATAGTTCTCTCAATAAAAATTGGTTTTGCTTATCTTCTTTTTCTCAGTCTCATAGCATAGTTCAACGAAGTACACCCTTCTGTGAAAAATCCGGGGGTGCTTAACTTGTTTTGGTGTGTATATTATCAAATCAATGTGATTGAACAGTGATAAGTTGCTCACTCGTAATTAAGTTGAATGGCATCATGACGTAAGCTTATCATATGAAATATAATAATTTTTGTAGTGCTTGTGAAGTATTATATAGTCGATCGTGTATACATATGTTTCAGTCATCCCCACTACAACAGCGACTTGCATCAATGGTCAACAATGCTCATATTGTGAAGACTATACAGGCCATTGTACATCAGAGTGCTTCACAGGCTTCTACGGACCTCGGTGTAACATCAGCTGTAGTCTGGGGTGTAAAAACAATCTATGTAAAACACACGAATATGGAATAGAAACGTGTGTGACTGGATGTAAAGCAGGTTTCTATGGTACAAGATGCAGCATACCATGTATTCACGATAAAGAGTGTCAGAAATGTCCTCAAGAGTGCGAGAATGGATTCTGTCAGCTAGAGACGAGATGTGTGTCTGGGTGTGAGGACTCCTACTATTGGACCAACTGCACTGACTGTAGGCCTGACTGTGAGGTCTGTGATAGAAGAACTGGCATTTGTCTACAGGCCACGTCTTTCACTCAGACAGGTATATAGGAAAAAGTAATAGCTGTTATGTAAAGTTCTTTTTCCTTAGCTTATTGATACTGGAACAGAATAATAACGGTCTGTCAATGGGTGGCCGCCTAATGGTTCTAATGGTACAGATACATGTAGCAGGAAATTACTTGACATGCTGAGAGTGCAACATACATATAGTTCGGTATGCTTTCACTTCTTTCACTCATAGGCCTACAGGTATTTAGGAAAAAGCAATTACTGTTATGTAAAGTTATTTTTCCTTAGCATATAGATACTGGCAACAGAGTAACCACGACCTGTCAATGGGTCGCCTTCTAATGGTTCTGATGGTACAGATACATGTAGCACGAAATTAATTGACGTGCTGAGAGTGAAACATACATATAATTGTGTATGCTTTTTGATTGCAGTATTATATGTAGTGGTGTATTCACCGATAGTGTGATGTTATATCAGTGGTATCAGTAATAATTTGTTTAATTCCTTGTAATTGTTGTATTCATTTCCGTTCTGGTGTAGTGAGTCTAGCTGCGTACCTTAAGTTTGTTCACTTGCTTCTATTAGTGCAATTATCATGTAAGTTTGGTTTCGTTTGGGCGTCAATAAAATAACTCCAGGAACACATACAAAGTTTCAACAATTGTCCACGTGTCAAATAATCATTTTCAAACCATATTTCGGGATCGTCTCGTCACTGGGGCTGAATGTCGATATTAGGCACAGTTAAAAAGACAGATGGGGTCATATTTGTGAAATTGAGAGTTTCTTGGATTTCGATTAATCTATTCTATATAGACGTTGCAAGATCAGTATCAGTACATTTCCATTGTCGTAGTCCAAAGGAACATAAATGACTTGGATCTAAAGTCGTTGATCCTTTATGAAGGATTTTATAGAGAAAAATAAAAATATTGTTTTCGAAATTTTGACCCCTGGTCACTTCAGTGTCCTTCCAAAAATGTTACGGTTATCTGTTAGAAGTTACATGTATCTGTTAGAAATTTCATACGATTATCTTAACGCTAACTGAATCTTAATTTACGTTGTGACATTTCAACATTAAACTTTATGACATTCAAAATTATATGATAGTTACACCAGAATACGTTACAAGTGAACAAACAAAGTACACAGCTGTATTTAACTGAAATCTTATTTATCATCAAAATAATTCCTTTTTTGGTAGGTCCAGCATACTACTGGGTCATGCTGACATTTGGATACGGAGTTTGTGTCTTTTTGATGATCTTTATTTTTGTATTGGCGTCCTCAAGAATTGTACAGTAAGACTACAACAGTATTCAGATACTTTTTAATTGCATTACGCGCATAAGGTTTAATTAATGGGTTTGTTCATCTGTCAAGTAACCAAATGATCTTTAAGTCAATTGGACATCCATTGCATGCCTTTTCGTAACACTAGCCATTTGTTCCTCGGAAAATCGTTCTAAATTTTACTATGGTGCGACAGTTATGCATGTTTCTCTTATTGTATTATTTTTTATGTTTATCAATTTTGACAAGTTGAAATACATGTAGACTCTAAGCAAAATTCTGCATTGACGTTATGAAAAATCATCGCACATGTTTCTTAAGTATTAATAATCAAAAATAAGATTAAAACGAGCAAATTTTATGAATGGAATTGTTATTTCAATCGCATGTTCACTCAACGGCAAAAGAAACATCACAATAAATAAACATTATGTGAATAATATCTTTTATTTACTATATATTCATATTTAACGAATTTCTAGCTCAAATCCTGAAAGTTCTGTTGTAAAAACACCTTTATAAAGCGAATCTTTCGACCCTATTGTGTTTGAACAGGTAAGGTCATTGGTCATCATTGGTTTATATTGTATTCATGACATTTATAATCAACGTTATTTGGTACCAATAGTTTGTTTATGGCTTTGAAGAAAATTAGGTGTCGTTATTTTTGCCGATGAGTATAAATACAAAAACTCATAAAACAAGGAAGCAAATAACGATTTTCATTGTTTGCCTTCCAACTTTTATTTGTTCAAATTTGAATATGGTATCAATTTCCGCGAAATAAGTGTTTTGTTGTTGTTGTTAACTTTATGAAACAAGTTGATAATAAATCGGTTTCTGTTTCCTTTAATTAAGGTTGATGAGGAAGAATGAACAGCAAAACAGGACCATGCCTGGACAAATCATCAGGTTAGATCGGACTGATGACAGTGCAGACACAAGGCCAAGCGGAAATGGGAACTACATCCAGGCTGTTCATAACCATTATGATGAATCTAATGAAGAATTTTTTGCTTAAAATTGCCTTTCATACTAAATTAAATGTGTGTTAATTCTTGAATCACATGACAATATGACCGTTTGATTTATCTTATAAATGTTTTTCTTTGGATATATTTGGAGTAATTTCGTCTCCGAATGGTTTACCTCTTTGCAATGCTTGCTTATCAAATTTTGGCTTACAAATTTCGATCTGTTATAAATATAAAACCTCACTGCTGGAAAAAATTATATGATTCTATTCTAATATTTAATATTTGGAAAGTTCGTGTCATGTATACAATTTCAAAATCTTATTTTTAACGTATTCATCGTATGTTAACCATGGTTAGAAATAGAGAAAGTTTACTTAAAGGATTAACAGAACAGAACAGAACAGAACTTTATTACGCTCAGGCCGATATAATAATAATAGTCCATTTATATAGCGCATATAGCCATGCACATTGCATGCTCAAAGCGCTGAGTGACATATTGCCCCTGGTCAACGAGTACAGAACACTCCCTAAGGAGAATACAACCGGTCGCCTGTCAGGCGCTCGAGTCTCGAGTCGAGGTTCAAATTCAGACTACCATCGTATCATACCAGGTACCCAATTGCTGCTGGGTGGACAGAGGCACGCTTCGAACTAAGTCACTTACCCAGGGTGACACAAGTTTCTCAACTCATGTCTCAGTGTGGGGCAGGGAATCAACCCTTCAAACTCTCAGATTATCCAGCAACGGGTTACCCACCCATTCAGCGAGCTGCGCCCGTTGTTGCTGAACTACACTGATAGCGGTCGACTGAGCTTTGCACAGGACCACGTGCCACCATAGGACCTCGGCATATGAGGTACAACGTGACAGTAAATGCATCATACAAGCGGATAACTATTTAGCCTGAAGATTTTACAGTTTGCATTATGATTTTTCAAAATTTGCTAAGTTTTTTTAATATAGATACCTTTTTACACATGAAAAGATTTTGAAGTTTAAGCATAGTTGGTCTCTTTGAGAAATGTAAATGTATGTACAAGGTTCTTTCTAAAGTAAAATATTCACAACTAAAAATATAATGGAACTCATGTCCAACATTATTCATACAACACAATTTACATTTTCTTTCAGACTTAGGTATCTTATTCCATCTTCCTTTTTCAATCGGTAAATGGTGGCAAGAGGTTCGAAACAGTAGTAATGGGATAGCTTTATTTAGGGGAAGGGACATATGTTTCAAGTTCAAGTTGCGGTTTCAAAACAGAATATAAACCTTTTTTCGAGTTTTCCACCTGAGACTTCCACGTTTGTTTAGCATTATCGGTAAAAATAGAGAGAGCAGTTTGTTTGAGCCAGGAAGATACAATTGAATATGTAATACAGTAGAACTCGGATATAACGAACTCCAAGGGACCAAAGGATTTAGTTCGCTATATCCGGTGTTCGCTATACGCATATAATTTTAATTATATTATATAGGGAAAATTTGTTCGCTATATCCGAGTGTTCGCTATAATAAGATAATAAGATATTTTGCTGGCTTTGTCAGTAATTAATTTTGACAAGAAGGTCAACATGCGGGTTTTTACATCAACAGAGAGGAACTCTACCAAGTTCTCCATAAAGCATATACAATGGGGTAGTCTTTTTAACGGATAACAGTTTTCTCATAAAACAAATATGTACATTTTCAATTTGATTAAGACCAACAAAACCCCATATTTCACAACCATACAGTAAGATAGGTTTTACCATTGTATCTAAGAGATACAGCCGACACTGGATTGATAAATTAAAGGTTTGCTTGAGTAGCCTGTTGACAAAGATTTGTAATGGATACTTTAAAACTGCATTTCCTTTCAAAAATAACACCAAGGTACTTATACTCGTTAACGTATTCTAGGGGAATACCATTGAGAAAGATATCTTTAGCCACATCATTTTTGTTACCCCTAATAACAAGAACTTTTGTTTTATCCACAGTTATAGTCAGTTTCAAAATATTGCAATATGATTCAAAATGATTAATGGCTTTTTGTAGATTTGTTTTTAAAGAAGCTAAAAGGATAGTGTCATCGGCGTATAAAAGAACAAACAGTTTGAGAGACAATTCTAACATGGAATCTATTGTTTCAGAGTTAACTTACAAACTTGGACAATCTTTTGACATTAGGAATGTTTCTAAATCATTCAAAAAAAGGAAAATTAAACCGGAGACAAATTTTCTCCTTGTCTTACTCCAACCAGGCAGGGGAAAACAGCAGATTCGCTGTTTAAAATACTTATACATGATTTTATACCACTACACATAGATTTTAGAATTCTAAGGTATTTACCATCTATACCTTGATCAAACAATTTAGTCCACAATGCTGTCCTCCATACACTGTCAAAAGCTTTCTTGAAATCAATAAAACAGCAGAATATTTTCTTTTTTCTTGACTTAAACAATTCAACAAGGCATTGAAGGGTGAATATATGATCTAATGTGGAATACTTTTTACGGAATCCAGCCTGCGCTTCAGATAAAATATTTTGATTTTCGATGAAATTCTGAATTCTATTACTGAGAATAATGTAAACAGCTTTCCAAAACAACTTAAAAGGCTAATAGGTCTATAATTCTCTGGATTGTTTTTGTCACCTTTACCTTTATAAATAGGGCGAATTATTCCACTGAGCCACTGTTCAGGATAAATACCATCATCTAAAATTTTATTGAATAAACTAACATAAACCGGTAACATAACGTCTTGAGTGGTTTTGATATATTCATGGGTCATTCCATTTCAAATCGACCCAAATTTGGGGATCGCCCCAGTTGACATCATGGATTTTGGAATTTTCAATCTTAATAGATGCTACTGTATCTTCAGAGGGGGAAATACACAAATTTTTTTTCATACTCAAAATATTTTGTGTTTGCCATAGTGTTTTAGGAGACAGGGGTCTTCCAAATGTGACGTTATTGAGCAAAACCCTTGATGTGTTTCGATGTCTCTTACATTGACATCTCTAGACGTAAGGGTCTAAAATTTCTACATTTAATAGAATATTAAATGATGTTTTAAAAACTATATTAAACATTTGAAACAAATTGTATTTATATGGTTTAATTGGCTTGACAAAAATGCTAAATTTCATTTGCAAAATTAGTTTTTTTCGTTTTTTGGCCCTTTTTTTTCCACTTGTTTGTGAAGTAGAAGGGATGTGGTCCACCAAACATGCTATGATTCGTCTCCTTGTTGTATCAAGAGTTGGACGTTAAGAATTCGTGACAATATATTTCGTTCTAATGTTACAATAGCTGTTTATATCTACGTACTGTTCGGTAAAATGTCAAAAAAGTCCCCTATTTAAAGCTGTCTGTAGAAAAAGGCGCACCTCATAGAGACTTCATATTTTGCACATGTGTAGCTCATAGCCAGGACTACATCATATCAAAATTTGGCGGGGGTAGAATTTCCCCTTTACCTACTATAAGTGATTTAGTAAAGCATCCCTAAATGATTTTACCGACGCTTCACATTGATTGACATATCCATGCTTGAGATATTCTGGAGGTTGTTGAATGGTGCATTCATAACAATTCACTTACATAAAATTCATGAGGGACCAACTTACCTTTTGGGTAAGCTATATCTAGTTATTTGCTACCGAAATGCTCCAGCACAAACTCTTTAATTTGTTGGAAAATACATCTTTAGCACTCGAGAGAAATCTATCTCAGTCTGATGTCAACATTACCTTCGGAGACAACATGATCACAAGACAGTCACCTTAACCTTTCGTCTTGGCATTTGAACGTTTAGGGCTCGATTGTAATCAGAAAAACAATGATCATGCTTTGATTGACCTCATCTACAGACTTAATATAACATTTTAAATTGTCCATATCTTTGTGTGTTCCGAGTTATTTATTTATTAACGTTATTAATGTTGATTCATTGCTCTCTGACACACGTATTGTAGCTAGTTATGTTGCACCTATTGGAATGAATGAATGGCGACTTCTTGTCCCGGGGACAATGAAAAGCATAGGTTTTGGTTTTCAAATTCAGACTCGATCTCGATTTTTGTAGCAGGAATGGTAACGACTGCCCAATCAAACAGTTGTTTTTGAGTTGTAACTTTGTTTTGGAGAACGCCTTGAGTCTGGCTTTGGCCGCAAATCTTTAGCTGTCCCCCCTATCCCGTAATAAGTTTTTTTGTCATGAATTTGCTTTTAGTCCGAAGTCTTTTTTCATGAAAACAAAGATTTACAAAGTCTTCAATTCGTATCATAGTCCGTGGGAAACAAATAAAATGGGTAAACAGGTGTTTGGGAATCTTTCCAGTTGAAACCGTGGACGTGTCCTGTACTACAAAAGAATAATTTCTCCGCAAAATAAAGAAGACTTATTGCAGTTTCATCGTGCAATTGATAGTTTAGCCTCCCCAAGGGTGACTGAGTTTTCACTGTCAAATCGTCAATCTTGTGCAAGAGAACATCAACAAAATATGAGGATAAGTTTTTTTTCCATCTGTATGTACCCCAGTTTTATTTGAGTTTTCATTCTCTGTATCTAGACCTTCATCCTCGAGATATTATTCCATAACGATTTTAATTCCAGTTATTATAGCGGTACAACATGCATTCTTGTGCATACAGCCCTCTGTAGAAGTTTCCGAATATTCAATTTTAACCCAGGCAATGCAACGAGCATCAGTTTGACATTGTGATGTGTCCGACATACACACACTGAATGTAACCAAGAGAAGGGATACACCATTTAAATCACGATTAAAAAATAATATAATAATATCTTGATGAAGTTGGTCAGCCAAATAGAATCTGGGACTCTAGAAGTGGTTTTCCCCGAAGCAGGGTACGTTTCGGGTATAATTAACTTTGCGTATTAGTAGTCGGGAAAGTGATGAACGAGATATGTAGGTGACAGACACATTCTCCCAAACGAAACTGCTTCGCGGAAATTGTTCACCAATCGTCTCCTTTAAGAACTTAAGAGTTAAATATTCTGTTACAGGACTATTTTGTAATCCTTTCATTACGTAGAAACGCTATATTTTACAGACTATTCGAAATAAAGCATCCTTAAAATCTCTACTTAGGGTTTAATATGCTTTGTCTACAAACCTTTCTTTCTTGAAAACTAGAAATTTTACCCTCGTGATTTCTTCATATGTTAGTGTTCATAAAATGAGGAATAAGCTGTAAAAATTTCATGACTGTGTGAGGTGCGCCTTTTTGTACAGAGACATTAGAAAATGCTAGAATTTCCGTATTTTGCCGAGGGTAGGTGTATCTAAGTTCACTTAAACTCAATACGACTGGGTGAAAGTATGTATTATTTAGGTTCTGGACTGTTCGATTGATACTTTCATTCTTCATACAAATTGTTATCACTCAAGTCACCACATTTCTTTGATACTGCTTTTTGAAAATGGACCCAACCGTGAAATCGCTTAAAATATGACCGAATTTGAAATTAGCATAACTCAGGGAATGTCCTTAATATCTGCAAACTGTAAACGCATGCTGCTTCAGAATTATATCAACAACTTCTATTAAAAAAAGCAATGAGCAGGCAGAATTTATTTTTTGGGGAACAGTTTTCTGCAAGTGGTATATTTAATAGAATTACGATAGGTGCCACAATTAAACAACCCTTACCAAGACGAATATCCGAAAAATAGTTTGTTTTTGTAATGACCTATATATGTACTATGTTTGGTGTGAAAATGAAAAAAATCGGTGTCATCAACTGGGCATTCTCTCCCCACAGAGGCAACTCAGTTATACCTGAATTAGCCTCTGTTCTATTACGCCTAGATCCTGGGGTTCCGGCAGATTGCCCTAGCGGCAAAAAGTTGTAACTTGAGATAGCTCCCTTATCTGCAGCCAATGAAAACACCTTTTGGATATCAACGACTTATGGAATTCTCAACGGTCGTACAGTGACTTTCGAAAGCATCATGCCTTTAGGTTTATTTTTTATTAACAGTGTGAGAGGGAAAATATTTCAAAATCAGATATGGATAGGGTTTTTCATTAGAAACATACTGTTTTATAATTGTGTAAATTGTTCTTTGTTTTATGATAAATTTTATTTTAATAATTTACCAAATAAAAACTAATGAGAAGGTAAAAAAGCGATGTTTTGTAGAAGGAAGAGTTATCTCCCCTGAATGCCGAATCACCGGGAATAGCCGGGAGTAGCCGAGCTTTTGCGAATGACCCCTTTTGAAACGGCGTCGCTGATTGCACAACTAACTTCGATTGCCTCCAATCAGATTTCTACTTTTCTGTCCCGTGTATTAGCCGTAATAGAACAGAGGTTAATTCAGGTATAACTGAGTTGCCTCTGTGGGGAGAGAATGCAACTGGGAGGCTTTTGTCGAATTGAGCTGGAATTACCTTCATTGATGACTTCATCAGGACCACAGTCCTTGCTATTCTTCAAATAAGAAATAGCATCTAAGATTTCTTTCTGTGTTATAGAACTATTTAAAACGCTGTTACAATCTTCAGTGTTTATATCTAAATGATCAGAAATATCACCAGGTTCTTCAATGGCACATCGTTATTTACCTTCTTAAAGTATTTATAAAGTTCCTCAAGTGGTGGAAGATCCAAATCCTTACTATCTTTTCGCAACATTTTCCAAAACGTTTTGGAATCTTCCTTTCGTAATTTTAATAATTTGCCCTGCAAGTTATTTCTATGAAGATTATGAAATTTCTTTAGAGTTTTTTTGTAAACCTTACTTGCATTAACAAGTCTTAATTTATAATCACAAGTTTTATGTTTTTCAAATAAACATTTAGCCTGGTGATATTTTACTCTACTGATCTGACAATCACGGGCACTGAAACCAAGGTTTGTGTTGTTGCCGTTTATGGTTATACAATGTCATGGTTTGTTGTTTTAAACCAAAAGCATTCTTTGCACGTTTAATAAAAACATTATATAAAAACACAGGGGGTGAATAATGAAACAACTGATAACGAGTGGGTGAGTTTTGTGTTACGGCAATATTTCACCCATTATGGGTGTGACTGACATAAAAGCCCTGTGATTGATATGTCATTACATAACCCTTCCCTTTCACCTCATAAACTTGTCAATTGCTTGACAATATCATTACTTCACTTCACTAGTGCATGGAAATCCCAGGTCTTCTACTACTTATAGATTTCGAAAAAGCTTTTGACTCTCCAGATTGGACATTTATCCAAAAGGTTCTTGACTTTTTCAACTTTGGCAAAACAGTTAAAAATTGGATATGTACATTTTATAGAAATATCAATTCAAGTGTACTCGTTAATGGCTTTTCATCAGGTTTCTTCGAAATCACACGTGGATGCAGACAAGGAGATCCACTTTCGCCGTACTTATTTATTCTTTGTGCTGAAATATTAAGCATTATGATTCGTAATAATAAAAAAATTAAAGAAATCAAAATAGGTGACAGTGAATATTTGATTACTCAGTTTGCAGACGATACCTCTTTAACACTAGATGGGACTGAAGCATGCCTTCAAGCAACAATACGAACATTAGCAGAATACGCCTCTTTTTCAGGTCTTAAAATTAATACAAGTAAAACCCAAGTTATCTGGATAGGCTCCTTAAAGCACTCAAAAACGACAATATGGAAAGATTACAAACTTGATTGGTCTAAAACAGATTTTACTATCCTTGGCATAACTTTCACACATAACTTGGCAGAAATGGTAGAGAGAAACTATAAAGATAAACTAAAACAAATTAGGACAACGATGAACCAGTGGCTTGGAAGAGATCTTACCCCACTTGGTAGAACAACAGTTTTGAAAAGTCTTATTCTACCTAAACTTAATCATATCTTTACAACACTTCCAAACCCAAGTGAAAATATATTAAAAGAACTCGAAAAGCTAGCATTTAGTTTCATTTGGAAAGGTAAACCTGATAAAATTAAACGGACAATAATAACTAGAAGCTTCAAAGAGGGTGGGATTAGAGTTCCCGATATAAGAAATACAATCATTTCGCAAAAAATAAGTTGGGTTAAAAGGCTCTTCGATTCTGAAAGTAACTCAAAATTAAAGAAACTTTTCTATATCAACGTATCACCAATGCACAGAGATTTTTATCAATACACTGAATCATCCCTCATTGAGAAAGTTTGTACCCCAAGAAAAAACGATTTTTGGAAAGATGTTGTAAAGGCATGGGGGTGCTTTCACACAAAAATGGGGAATACCGTTAAAACTCAATCTGATATCTTATCCCAACCAATATGGAATAACGACAATGTTAGAATAAACAACAAGTCTATAAATAATAAGAATATGTCAAAATCCGGTATTTACCTGATAAATGATATAATCAAAAGTGACGGTAAATTTCTAAATTTCCTAGAAATAACAGGAATATACAAATGCAAGACAAATTTCCTAGAATATGCCGGCATTATCCAGGCAATTAAAACATATTTTTTTAAATACAAAATTAAAATAGAAAAAAACCTAGAAATTCCACTTATCCCATACTTTATTGAAAATATAGCTACTAAGAAAAAGGGATGTCGGAGCTTTTATGATATATTACAAAAGACAGAAAACATTATGACAGAATGCAAGTACAGATAAAAAGTGGGAATTAGATCTTGAATGTTCAATTAATGAAAGCGAATGGAATAACATAAATGAAATACCCTTCATGTCTAATCTAAATTCCCAAACAAAATGGTTTCAATATTCCATACTTCATAGAATTCTGCCGACAAATGATCTTTTGCAAAAGATGAAATAAAAAAGATGAAAATAAATGCAGTTTTTGTGATAAAGAGAAAGAGACCATAAGTCATCTTTTTTTCGATTGTCCAATTGTTAAAAACTTATGGAACAAAGTTAAGGAATGGATAGAGACGTACACTGAAGCGAACATAGAGTTTTCCAAACGAAACATTTGTCTTGGATACCCCGAAAACAGAAACAGGGTATTGAACATGATAATTACAAATGTGAAATATACCATTTTCAAAGCAAAACAATTAGGTTTGAAACCAAACTTCAAATACATTCAAAATGATCTGCAGAAAATATATAACATCGACAAATACAACTGTTATTCGAATTGAAATTTTGGTCATCCTGCCATTTACTATTCAAACACTAATTTTATTTTATTTTTATATGCCTATATTACCATTGTAATTGGAAAATTGATACAACCTGTGCAAAATTCGCCTATATGTAAATGTTGCTATGTAAAATGTTACTTTCTTTGTAGTTTGAACCTAAATGTACATGTACCTCAAAAAGAAATAAAATAATAATAAAAAATAAAAATAAAATTTAAAAAAATACTTCACTAACAGCTTTTATATCGCATAAATGCTTAACTAACCCTTTCTCCCTTTAAGCAAGATATCACACTCAAAAGATTATTTGTTGTAAAGCAGGTTTTGATGTGATAAACACACAGAAAGGCAAGATTTATCGTTGTAACATATTTCGGTTGACTATGATACGCAATAAAACAGGTTTAATTTGATAATCAGGTATTTGATTTTGAAATTTGTTTGAACATTACTTTTACTATGGCTGATTCAAGTATAATTCCATGGTTATAAATTTCGGTGACATTTCATTTGTCATTAAAATGACTGAACATGTTCGAGGCAATACCAAGCACTTACCTGTCGTAAATCAAACCCAATGGTTTTAAGATCTGAATCATGTCATTCTTTTGAATCGGCTTTTATAGATTAGGGCAGCTTGTTTGTCGTAGTTGTAGTTCTTGTTCACTTTAGATGATAAGAGTTCGGTGAAACATTGGCAAGTTTGTATATATGAAAAGCACGTTTTTAGGGGGAATTTAAGGCGATGTCAGGAAAATAAAAATTAATGGTTCAAATTGAAAGACAATGTATTTAAACTAAATGGAGCAGTAATAATTCAAATATATAACGTAAAGTTTAGCCATGCGATTCTTTTTTCTTACACAAAATTAATTAAAGGTGTTCACACAAAATGGTCGCCAATGGATTTTGTGTGAATGTTCATACTTTGTCCTCTGACTTTGGATGATTGGCTTATGACTTGAGACTTTTGATACTGTTAAGGTAATACATTTAGCATTAACTAACAATTATCAGTGAAAATATTTATGATATAATTATCAAAAAACGTGCTGCTTCCCCTTAACCGCTGACATCTAGGTTTGCTTCGCAAATGGTACAACGCTACACCGGCATGCCAAAACGAAAAAACTTAATTTTTTTAAGGAGAATTAACAATCAACAAATATGTATTTGGCCCGATATTCTACGTCAAACTGAGATAAATTGGAGTTCCTTTGCCATAGTAACGCCACCGACTCCTAGCTTTATTAATTCACCCAGAAAATATTCTACAATTCTGTTTTACTCATTTCAATGTCCGTATTTTTTATGAAACTTGTGACTTCCACCCTCACGATCGTTTGTTAAGAAACATAATTTTGTTTCAAGTTTACAAAAATCTGATTGTGCACAAATCCTCATCTAACTCATGTTAGAACATCTAAGTCATGAATCATCAATTAACTGATAATTTCTATCATTTTTTCTTTATCAATGTTTGCCTTTTGTAAAACAAATTATTAGAATAAGTTTGAATCATCAATAGTTTTATCATTTCTATCAGTTTTCTTTATAAATCTTTGTTTTGGGTATATAGTCATTTTGAATTAGTTTGAATAATCAATTGTTTGATGGCATCTATTAGTTTTTCTGTATAAATATTTGTCTTTTGTATAAAGTCATTTTAGAATAAGTCGGAAATAAACAATTCTTTGATCATTTCCAACAGTTTTTGTTCATAAAATCTTTTTTATTTAATTAAAATCCTTTTAGAATAGGTTAAAACTCATCAATTCTTTGATCATTTCCAACAGTTTTATATATACTTTGTCTCTGGTATAAAAGTATATAATAAGTTCTATGTAAGCGGTATTTTCATTTGTTACGGTTTAAAGGGGCAGTAGCACGTTTTTAGGGGGATATAAGGTGATGTCAGGAAAATGAAAATTAATGGTTCCAATTGAAAGTCAATGTATTGAAACTAAATGAAGCAGTAATAAATCAAATATATAACGTAAAGTTTAGCCATGCGATTCCTTTACCTTACACACAATGAATTAAAGGTGTTCACACAAAAATGGCTGCCAATGGATTTTATTGGAATCCTAATAATTTGTTCTCCGACTATGGATGATTGGTTTGTGTTATGAAATTTTTGACACTATCAAAGTAGTACATTTAGCATTAACGTACAATTATCAGTGAAAAATTGAAAATATAAAATTGTCAAAAAACGTGCTACTGCCCCTTTAAGGCACTCATACTCAAGTCTTAAATTCAGAGAAGCACTGCTATGTGTTGGGATACAAAACTATGCTGATTAAACTGAATTTATTTCTTGAAATGGGTAAATTCCATTCAAGCATTTGCACTTTAATTATAGCTTTACAAGTGTGATAGCACCTTTCATTTTGGATATGTTTGATTCACATCAGTATTAAAGACTATTGTATGTTGATTTCTTGTTGTCATTGCATTTCACACCTTTATGAATAATGTGTACATCTTATGCGCAATGAAAAGGATAACTTAGTAGACCCCTACATTCTGATGACTGATATATCTGCAAACAAAGCCTTGCAAATGTATTTTATGCGAATCTCCATACTTTGTCCTCTGATTGTGGATGATTGATTTGTGTAATTAAATTTTGACACTATCAAAATAATACATTTAGCATTAACTTAAAATTATCAGTGAAAAATTAGAATTATCAAATTATCAAAAAACGTGCTACTGCCCCTTTAAGGCGATTGTAAATATTTCATGATAACACAACAGCAAAGGGAACGTTTTACTTATACAGTTGAACTCGGATATAACGAATTCCAAGAGACCAAAGAATTTAGTTCGCTATATCCGGTGTTCGCTATACACATATAATTTTAAAGATATTTATATAGGGACGGGACTTGAAAATTTGTTCGCTATATCCGATTGTTCGCTATATCCGAGTTCGTTATATCCGTGTTCTACTGTACAACCAAACTATCTATATTGCGTTATATTTTTGTTACAGCATTGAATAAATCGACCTTGAATGAACATCAAATGCTACAAAGTGAACGGTTACATTAATTAATACTGAGATTTTAAGATAAACGTTGATAATAACTGTAAAATCCAAATCAGGCGCATACAAAATGTTATATATATTTATTTATGAAAATCATTTTGTAAACTTAATAAGTAATACAACAAAACACAATTTGTAAAAACGAATATAAATTATTAATGTAGACATGCAAGTACATTTTGCTAAAATTTAACCCAAAAAAATAAAAATATCATACACAGAATGAAAAGAAATCTGGTAAAATAATTGTTGTTTCCTGTATTTTTCATCTAAATTAAATTCAATCTCAATTCATTTCAACCTAAATCTTCTTAAAAACTATTTTTGTAAATACAATTTAGGTCAGAGAAATACATGTCATATTTATTTTTACCCAAAATTTCAAAACGCAGAAAGGGGATAAACTAATTGGGTGATATTTAATTTGTCCTTGGAAGATTTAAGAAAAGTATGAAATGCAAACTCAAAAGAATCCATGCCTAAAAGACTATCTATAGAAAAATGTTACCGAGAACACGCTTTTAGGTGAAATACAAGGTGATGTCAGGAAAATGAAAATAAATCGTTCCAATTGAAAGACAATGTATTTAAGCTAAATGAAGCAGTGATGAATAAAAATATATAATGCAAAGTTCAGCCATGCGATTCTTTTTTCTAACAAAAAATAATTTAAAGGTGTTCACACAAAAATGTCCGCCAATGGACTTTATGTGATGATATTTTTATGAATGAGATTTTTGACGATATCAAAATAATACATTTGGCATTAACACTCAATTATCAGTGAAAAATTGAAATATAAGATTTTCAAAAAACGTGCTACTGTCCCTTTAAATCATGTTGGATTAAAGAAATGCGAATAGTTATATATGCTTTATAGAAAGCTTCATAGTTAAAGTGCATTATATTTTGATTGAAGAAAGCTTTCCAAAATATGTTTTAAAACAATGACACGAAAGAACAGTTTGCTTTTGGTAACATACAGATTGTAACTTATAAATAAGTTCATGCTCAATTCAATTCTTTTTACAATTTATCTAAAAACAATTAAAATCAACAATATATAAACAAAAACAAGGACAGTTACCTCTTTTAAATAAAAAATAAATAAGATCAACTGTAACCAGAATGATAGTTTAGGGAACCAAGAAATATATACATGTATAGCCCTTATGGCAGTAGTTTGGATTTGTTTGATTATCACAGATTAACAAAAAGAAAATACGTTGGTAACCCTTTCACTTTCCAAAGTACGAATACTAACTTACAATTAAAAACGAAATGTAAAAAGCAATTCGGAATGTGAATATCTGCAAACAAAACAACGGTTCGTCATGCAAATGGAATGAACAAAATTACTGTCATACATATTGGCAATTTGGCATCATTTGAATTCTTTCATAGTAAATTTTCTCCCCAAAGTCAAAACTCCTTATTCTACATTTTCCGTTCTAGCTTCTTCTGTAGGGGGAGATTTATCATTGCAGTCATGCATAGAATTTTCGCTGAAGAATTCAGTACTACCTAGTACCTTTACATTTCCTATTTCCAGTGTTTCTATAATTCCCGTTCCATTTTCTCGTCGTGTTACAAATGGAAATATGTCATATAGAGACTCACATGCAAGTCGTTCAGACCTCGGCCCATCCTTCAACTCGTGCTGATTAGGACGAACAAGGTATTTTGTCCATACACATACATCAAGATCATAGCTCTTTTCTAGAATCTCCCTTGGGCACTTTGGAGCCGGAAGTAGGTATCCCATATAGGGTCTCTTGATCAGAGGGAATATGAGACTCTTCTCAAACTTAATACCAGGAACGTCACTATTCCATATATGAGTACTATTCTCTAAATAAAAGTATATATCAAGGTAGGGCCATTTCCAAGGCTCTGCCGTCTCCTGCGATTCATTATGAAAAAATCGCCAAATCAATTTCGAGTGAGGTATGAACTTGTATTCTGAATCTGGTTTCAGAGACATGAATATTGAATGGGCCACTTCCTTCTCACTTGATCTGATAACTATATCTGCGTCTGCATCCCAGGGGATCATTCCATGATGGCGGTAAGATCCAAGAAGGGTTCCATACATCATTAAGTACGTCACATTGGGCATTAACTCCATGAAGCCTCCTATCAGTTTTTGGAACACGACATCTTCGTCGCCAGTTGCAAGTTTCGTAAAAACTTCTGGATGATGTTGTGCATACTTGGAATCTAGAATCGATTTCCAATTCCAGATGGTTATCCTGGCATAAATAAAAATGCACAAAATGCTAGATCCAAACATTCCCCACAGTAACCTTTTCCCGGGAAATCTGATCGATGGCATGACTTCTTTGATACTTTTGTCCGAACCTGAAAATGAAGAACATAAACTTTACATATCAAGTTAAAGAGACATAGAGTATGTTGATAGGATCACATATATGTCAAATTTTGAAATCGATGTTATTACATCGGGAACCACTAACTGTTACTGAAAATAACAAGTTAAAGGTCAATCAGTACAGTAGAGCGAAAATACGGCCATTCAAAATCGGGATTTTGGTTGAAAACCGGACAATGTGGCTCGAGTGGCGCGCGCAAATTCGCCAAACGTAATTTTAAAACCTTGTCATAAGCTGACAGGAAGATATAGAGACTATTTCATTGTTTTTGCCGAATATCATTTCCATCTCATCGAGTGGAGTGAGAAAGTGATATTTTAACGAGTGGCGCAGCCACGAGTGAAAATGACACTTTCTCACTTCACGAGATGAGATGGAAATGATATTCGGCAAAAACAATGAAATAGACTATTTATTATAAAATTTAAAGATCATAAAACAGAGTTGTCGGACATCGAAAGGCAAACTTTTCCTGTTGTGATGAATGAGAGTCTAGCAACTCCATTTATAATTTCTCGGTACAAAGAAGTTCGATAGAAATAATGCGATATTTAACCGGAAATTGTTTTTCGAAAAATATATTATTGTGTGATTGTTAAATGATATCAGATCATTGTTTTTGGTTATAATTAGGTGAAACAAAGGCTTCTTATCTATTTTGGAAAGTCATGCAGTTTTGACGCGAACGGATACAGTGAGGGAAGCGCTATGTCGGTGCGTCAGGGGCGGTATTCTTTTTTTCTGAGTCATATTCTTAAAAGGTTTTAGACTTAAGTTTTTTAAATGTTAGACTTAAATCCTAAGCCTGCTATTGACTAGGCTTAAATAGACTGTATGTGACTTAAGTCTGTGAGAGAAAATGGCTGTCAGACAGATTAATAGGAGAGTTTATAGAGCAAGAAGTAACCGTTTTCAAGGCCTTAGTAATGAAGAACTGATAAAACGTTATCGCTTGGATAGGGAAGGAATTAGGTTTGTTATTAACTTAGTTGACTGTCAGCAGTTCTCGCAAATTTTTCAATGTTTACAAAATATAGAAAATATTTTCTGACGATCTAAATACAGTAGATGAAAGGTGGTTATCGCACTGCATTAACATAAAGCGAATTTTATCGCAGGGATTTTTTTTATGGGATATTTATAATTTTAATGTGTAAATATCGCAAAATCCGTTTAAATCGCGGCCCAAATTGATCACTGAAAGTGAAATAATTAATTACAGATATTTTTGTAAATGCTTCACATAAACCGGTAAGCTACGAAGTTTACTTTACAAGTCGACTAGACAATCTAATTTCATATGTTGCTAATCGTTTTCATTTGATTGGTAAAATATTAAAAGGTTACTAATATTATCATTTCATAGCTCAAAGTTTCAGTTATGGATATATCAATTAATCGTAAATTTATAGCCATCTTCAGTTAAACTGGGGGAATTTGAGAAAATTATTTGTGTCAAGTTTATTTATGTTAGTTTATGTACTACATTTATTTAACTACAAAAGGTAAATATACGATACTGACGACACATTCAAGTCGTTCATCAGTTTCGTTTTCACTCACTTGCCACGTCTCTTGCTTAATCGCAAAAGTCACCCCCGCCGAGAACTTCCCTTCGATTGCCTGCCTATTGGTCTTTACAAGCTCAGCCAACAGCAAGCATTCGTTTTTGGTCCAGTTCGGCTGGCGTTTTCTTGTTGTTGACTCAGCCATGTCACCTCGTATCGTCTGCTGTCAACATCCGGGGAATTCCGGGAATACCCATTGACGCTCCGGAAGTTTTAATAGGGATTACCCCTGACAACGTGCGCGCGCATTCCAACAAATTGACTTAAGTTTTTCCGACTGTCTCAGCTAAGTTTTAGACTTAAGTCTTTTATGAATAGCGTCTTAGGTCTTGGACTTAGTTATGTCTTTTTTTTCAGACTTAAGTTAAAACTTAAGTTAAATCTAAGACTTTTTAAGAATACCGCCCCAGATCTCTCGCTTCGTAAATTTATTTGGCGATAAAATGAACAATTATTAACTACAACAACAGGATATGAACTTCTGGTTGTATTCCGATATCGAAGGATACATTGTCACTGCAAAATGTTAACAATAAAATACCGAAAACATCGTAAAGAGTCGTTTTTCTTCAATCCTAAACAACGCCGTGACGCGAGGCGTGCGTTCGATTTCCTCAAAGGGAGATAATCGTGTTTCAAGGGGAGGTAATAGGTTCTGTCTACTTTTCTCACCGCAGTGAAAATATGGATTATATTTTCACTGCAGTGAAAATATGACTTTCTACTGCTTTTCTTAAAATATGGATTATATTTTCACTGTATAACCCTATATTTCATTGCTAATTATATAATAAATATTCGATTCGATAGTGTTTATTAGGTATTGTAACTAATAGGTAGATTAATTGGATGCATAATTTCGAATATTAAACGTATTTGAGATGTTTTCTTGATTTTTCCATAAAATCAAGCATTTTAGATATATTATGCATAAATGGATTTATCATACAATGGATAGTTTTCTCGGCATAATAAAGCCAACGGATATTTTCGATCATACGAATAGAGATGCTAATTTCAAAGGTCAAGGTCGGAACTTCTTTTGAAAATTCCGATGACGTCACAAGCGTTAATATTTTGATCGCCTTTGGTAACGGAGAGAGACATGAAAATATAAATACTACAATGTATAGACACTAATTTAGGAAAAAACAACAAAACTGTATGGTTCTTTAGCCACATGTATGACTTAGCAGTGGAAAAACACTGCCATCGTGAGTTGAATGAACCGACCGAACAATTTTACTCACAGGTACCAAAGGAAGTTCAAGATTCATGCTTAAACGCTTCATTTTCCGTTCTTCAGTGCTCTTTACTTTAGGCTTGTTTAGTTTTAGTTAGAGAATGCACAGCCTATCTTTTTGTTTAGTTCTCGTTTATGTTGTTTTTTTCAACGGAAGCTGCCATTGCAACTTAGCCGAAGGGAAGCAACTCTTGCCCCTGAGTGAGATAGCCTCGCCCTCTTTTTTACTGGAAGGCGATAGAACGTGTGTTCTAATCCGTCAAAGACACGCTTAAATGTTTTTTATTTGAAAATCATCGGTTTTTATAGTCTTTTGAATTGTTAAAACTTTGGAGTAGTGAAAAAATAACTTAAACTGTATTTAAAGCCATTATATTTTGTCAATTCACTGTCACTGTCATTACACCGTTCATTTGCATATATCAATGCGCGCATCTTTTAAAACAATGTCAACTATCAAAATGGTATTATCAAGCATTTATTTCGAATAAAATTTGAAATGACATTGTATGATAAAGAAGTTATCATGCTCGTGTGTTTTGGGATCGTAAATATCCTGCATTAGGAATAAACACTATGTATTTAGCTCGCCATGGCTCGCAAAATACAATGTTTATTCCTAATGCAGGATATTTACGATCCCAAAACACACGAGCATGATAACCTCTATATATTTGCAAGTCCAGTGATGAGATATGAACTTCAACCAGCATATTAGATATTTTGTAGCTTATCAAAACCAAATAAAATTTTAAGAAAGATACTCTGTGTCACTTTAATGGTGTAAGCAGAAAATTACTTTGGGTTAACTTTGAAGATCGTAGAAATGAACCACAACGACACATAGCTTGGGATCTAATGCTACTGCACTTGTTAGTGTGCAACAATTGTCACAATTTCGCGAATGGTTACATTTCATGAATAATGTGAATCTTGGCATGAATTTGCTTCAACAAAATCAATTTGTGACACAATTTCGCGAATGATTACATTTGATGAATAATGTGAATCTTGGCATGAATTTGCTTCAACAAAATCAATTTGTGACACAATTTCGCGAATGATTACATTTGATGAATAATGTGAATCTTGGTATGAATTTGCTTCAACAAAATCAATTTGTGACACAATTTCGCAATGATTACATTTGATGAATAATGTGAATCTTGGCATGAATTTGCTTCAACAAAATCAATCAATCAATCATCATCATCATCAGCAGCATCAGCATCATCATCATCGTCGTCGTCGTCGTTTGTTGTTATAATTATTATTGAATAGATCAGAATTACCTTTCACATAACCCAGCCGTTCTGAGTAAATGCTTGAATGGCAGAATGAGTGATGATTGTAGCATTGACTGAGCATTATGTCGTTATTCAATGAATATTGATAAGAACACACAATGGTGGTAGTCTGAGGCGACGATAGATAGATAATCTTACCCTCGTGCATTAACTGAGGGAAAGTACGCTGAGGTACATATTCATTCCATTCATTTTGGTCTTCGGACGGTTACTCCACATAAGCAAATGAAGTGGGGTGATGTGACACTTCACACTGACACAAACGGTGTTGAGTATCTCGCCTACAATGAGTGACAGACAAAAACACGCACGGGAGTGAATACTCGAGACGTTCGTACCGTTGTCCCAAAAGCATGGTCCACTAGCACTGACCGATGTCCAGTTTCAGCCTACAAACGGTATGCTGAATTGAGACCATCAGATTATTCCGCTGCCGATTGTCCCCTTTATCTGGCCACCAATTTGAAACTGCACCAGCAATCCCACATCCTTGGTATAAGCGCCAGCCTTTGGGTATCAACAAAATCGATGCACTGATGAGGAGAATGGCACAAAATTGCAAGCTTGATTGTAAGCGTCTCACAAACCACTCAGCCCGAAAGTATTTGGTCCAAACTTTGTCAGAGAGTAACATTCCTCCCAGTCAAATCATGCAAATTAGTGGTCACAAAAATATGCAAAGCATAAATAATTACTCCCAGTTGTCCGAGAAACAGCACAGAGATATCAGCACAATTATCAATCAACGTCCATCGATCTCTTCAAACGTAAACATGACCTCCGAATCTGGGTCAAGTGAGCTTTCGTCAGTAGCTCGGGCAAGGTCATCACTGCCGATGTCGGTCGATTCTAGAAATGTCACCGTCAGTGCTTCCGAATTTCGATCAATCAACTCAATCTTCGGTGGTTCCGTTAGCAACTGTGTCATCAATGTTAACTTCATCGGCAACAACAAGGACAGTGTTCCTCCCACTGACACTAACTCAAACTAAATGAATCGCGCTTCAAAACTCACATTCCAATGACGTCACGATCACGTGACATTCATTGACACAATCCAGTAACGTTCATTCAAGTAATTCAGTGACTGATATTATGTTGTGTTAACTTGTCAATTTGTGTTCGTAGTGACCAACACAAGAATGAGTGCCTTTAATTTGTATTGTTCAAAATTAAAGCTGTTCTAAACGGACTTACTCTTGACCTATTTCTCCATTGAAGTCTAATGACGTTATGCGTCCATTGTAAGAATTGTATTCCTACGCACTACAAGATTTGAGAAAAACATAATTTTCATTTTATATTATTGATTTAAAGAGTGTAATAAATAAAATACTAAACTCCGTCCAGTTTAATAACATGAAACTCGTGGATAGTATTGGTATTTAACTCGCTTTCGCTCGTTAAATACGAATACCATCTACTCGTTTCATAAATATGTTATTAAACTGAACGTCGTTTAGTATTCTCTAAATCCAACTTAGTTGGTTCCCAGCGTATGGATTTCAATTAGAAATATCATTTTATTATTATTATTAACAGTTGAAATGTCATTAATAAACAATGGAATTCATGATCTTTGTAATCCCCAACCCCCAGTTTACAAATGCTGTATCGTTTTTATGAATACATCACTACATGTTTATTTTTTTTTTTATAGAATAAAAATACTGCTCGTGGAATCTTATCATTTAATATACAAATACATATAAATGTTTTAAATTAATAGTGCCTCAGATAAGCAGCGTATTTGCGTAATTTATGCAATCAAATCCTTTAAAACGCTATCAGTTTAAGAACTGGGTAAAGTTTCGCGTACATTTTCTTTAAATCCCTATAATAGAATCTATCAGCTAAGTTTGTCAACACAGGGGTATCCGATCAATATGTCACGAATTCAGTATATTAACTCTACAACAGTATTTAAATGTAAACCGATGTTTCTCTGTAATTGTCTCGCTAAATAATAAGTTCATTAAATGGATGTGTGTGTATATTTTTAAGATTGTGTGTTTGTTGTGAAAAGTGACAAAAAGTGTTCCTTAATTTTAGTAAGTCCAAGGTGATAAACTTAGTTGACATGATCATCTGTAGCAATTACACATTTACAAACAAAAACAATTAATGTCAGTAGATCACAGTGGCCATTACAAAAAAAATTTAACTGGTCGTTATGCAGACATGAGGGAATATAAAATAAATCCAATAGACTTTTTCCAGCTGTGATCCACAACAACAATTTTCCAGCTCAAGTGATAAATATATATATTATCAATTCGTTCAAAATGATTAAAAGAAAAGTTAAATTAAATCCGGCGATTATTCAATTGCAAGGCAGGCGTTTATTTATTTCAACGAGGCCATAGACCCGTCGTTTATTGAAGATTTATGGTAACCAGCCTATCCAAAACTAGTATAACGTGAGTCTGGGCGACTTGTTTGAATAACGTTGCCTTGTTTTTGTGCATGAGTTATGAATTACTTATTATTGTTATATGGATATTTATATAGCGCGCATATCCAACCACTCGTGGTTGCTCAAGGCGCTTTTGAATTAATGACCGATCCTATTGACAAGGTTGACAATATATATGTGTAATTATTTGGATGTAATCCAGTGGATATGGATGTATGTGTATATTTTTAAGATTGTTGATTATTATAGTGAGATTGACAGTATATTTGTGTAATTATTTGGATGTAAGCTAGTGGATATGGATGTGTGTGAAAATTTTTAAGATTGTTGATTATTGTAGTGAGATTGACAGTATATGTGTATAATTATTTGGGTGTAAGCTAGTGGATATGGATGTGTATGTTTATTTGTAAGATTGTTAATTATTGTAGTGAGATTGACAGTATATTTGTATAATTGTTTGGGTGTAAGCTAGTGGATATGGATGTGTGTGTATATTTTTAAGATTGTTGATTATTGTAGTGAGATTGACAGTATATTTGTATAATTATTTGGATGCAAGTTAGTGAAAGTGTATCTATGTATATTTGTATGATTGTGGATTATTATAGTGAGATTGACAGAGTAATTGTGTAATTATTTGGATGTGAGTTAGTGAACATGGATGTAGATGCATGTATGTAAGTTTGTTGACTACTTCTTTGAGACTGACAGCATAAGGGTGTAGTTATTTGGATGTAAGTTAGTGAATGTGGATGTAGATGTATGTATGTAAGATTGTTGGATTTTACAGAGCGATGTAATTAGGTGCATGTAAGTTAATGTATGTGGATGTAGATGTGGATATGTATGATGGTTGGGTAATATAGTGAAGTTGTCAGTATATGTGTGTAATTACCGGTATATGAATGTATATTTGTATTGGTGAGTTGTCTGTAGTAGTTGGTTATGAAACTGTGTGTGCCAGTGTGTGTCTAATGCAGTGTATGATAGTTGTGGGGGTATGAAAGTTGACTGCACTGAAACTTTTAAAACAAGTTTATTTTAAGGGTTTTTATATTGTTTTATTGTGTGTCTCATAGGCCTATGTAGGCCCGACTCTGTATCAGGGTGTGACACTTTTGTAATAAACTAATTTTCTTCTTCTTCTTCTTCTCTTCCTTGAGGATGAAAGACATGTACTTTTACACTGCCCTGTGTATGATGAGTTGCGTGAGAGTTTGTTTGAAAATGTCTGTTTTAGCTATCTCAACTTTATGCAGCTATGTGATAATGATAAACTTACCTTTCTTTTTAAACATCATGTATATGTTACCGCCAAAACCTGCTTTTATATCTTACAAAAAAGAAAGCATATTTTATATGGTTAATTTTATCTATTTGTATGTACAATGTATATATATCGTCTGTATATATAATATTAACTTGCCTTGTATATTCTTTTAAATATTTATTATCATAGTCTCTCATAACCTTTAAAGGGTGGCTCACTTTTATGTTATTTTATATTTTATATGTTTATGTATTTTTGTGAGGTGAGACTCAAATAAACCATCTGTCTGTCCTATTTTCCTAACAACTCAGGGGAATGTAGTTGAGACGATCCCCTGCCACCTCTATGCGTGTAAATCAAGATAAGTCAAAAGTCATCCACTTCAGAACCCAGTCTGTTGAGAGAACGTCTGTGTCTTTTAAATGCGGCGACAAATTGATAACTGTGGTGGACAACTATCAATATCTAGGACTGCTTCTAACAGAACATCTCAGCTACAACAACATGGCTAAAGCTGCTTCCAAATCTGCGAGCAGAGCGCTTGGGCTCCTTATCGCAAAAGCTAAGAGTGTAGGGGGTCTTCCTTTTAATGTATTCACCAAACTTTATGATTCCATGGTCTGGCCTGTTATGGAATACGGAGCGCCAATATGGGGAACAAGGCAACATTCATGCATAAACGCTGTTCACCACCGGGCCATTCGATATTATCTCGGAATTGGAAAATACACCCCGAACTTAGCTGTGAATGGTGAATCTGGATGGACACCACCTGTGGTCAGACAATGGACAAGTGTTGCAAGACTATGGGCAAGATACAAGAACATGAGACCACAGCGGCTGAACAGGAAAATCTTTGATTGGGCCGAAACCACAAAAAGAAAGAACTGGAATCACAGAATGTTGGAATTTTTAAAAAGACACAATTTGGATCACCTAACTACTTTAAGCCATGTGGAATGCCGCCTTTTTGTCAACGCAGTGAAGACTATTACTATGGACGAATACATTACTTCCTGGGAGAATCAGATACAATCAGATACTGGAAGAAACGGCAGGAACAAATTACGGACATATAAAACGTTCAAGACAACATACTCTCCTGAACCATACCTAAAGTGCCCTATCCCAAGATATCACCGAAGCGCACTTGCAAAATTTAGATGCGGCGTCGCACCCCTACGCATTGAAACTGGCCGATATGAAAACCTGCCCTTGGATGATAGGAACTGTTTTAATTGCACAAACCAAATTGAAGATGAACTGCACACTCTTTTAATATGCCCCGTGTTTGCTGCAGAGCGTGAGCGCCTTTTAGATACCTGTCGATATATGTGGGAAGATTTTAACTTTTTACCAGACTGTGATAAGTTTATTCGAATTTTAAGCACACCAAACATTATACCTTTTACTGCCAGCACCTGTCATTCTATCTTATCAAAGCGAAGAGAGCTTTTATATAGCTAATTTTTGTATATACACATTTACCTTGATGTATTTTAATAATCATGAAGTTTTATCCTTTAATCTTGAGATAGATATTTGCTTGTTTAGTATCGTCTCTCATAAATCGCTGGGCGATTGGTTGTGTACGTTTTAAATAACTTTAAATGTTTATATTGTTCTATTTATATATGTATGTACACAAGTGAGACGGAAATAAACTTTTGATTTGATTGATCTATTGTTTTACCAATTAGCATGCATGACCAACTTTGCCACCGAGAACAATAGGAATGTGCTAGGTGGTGGCAAAGTGAGCATCCGCCGTAGTTGATAACACTATCAACAGTATCTGTCAAATCTGAGTCATCGTTAGCGACATTCAAATACACTCTTAGTACATAAAAGTTTTGCAAAACAAATCCTAAATCATCATATTGTAAAATCATAACACAGCAGGAGCTCATTTTTACACACGTACGTAATTACGTTTAATATTTTCATGGATTTGTTATTTAGATACCAATTGAGTAACACATATGATTTTTATGCAACTTTTGTTATGCGATTGTCCCATCTCATACGTTTTAGAAAAAGCATGCAGTTGTAGCTAATATACCTAAATTTGAATCTCAAAATTGAAGCCTATCGAACTGAATTAAGTCATAGCATTTATTTATGCTAGCTACAGATCTTTTACTATTTAAAAACGAGTAAAACATCTTATGTCTCGCGATGTTTACTGTATTCGCATTGATAATCCTCCTGCTAAAGATAACGCCTACACCAATTTGTGATGGCCCATTTTTTAGATAAATGGACTTTTAAGAAACAGACAGCGACAACATTTATGAATTTCTTCACAGAACAAATGTAAAGTAATACGTCCGGGGTTTGGATATTATCATCTTTTCTTCCAAACAGAATCAACCAGTAACCGTCATTCGAACTGCTTTCGATGAGGTTCAAAACATATGTTTTAATGATTGACGCGCGTCTTTGTCCGGTTTTTGATCAAATCGCGACTTCAAACCTTCCTTTTGGCACTACAACACGTTGAACAGATTTTAAATGATAATTTCTTGCAGTTATCATTACCATTAAATGGTTTGAAATTACTCGAACAATCAACATAATGTGGTCGTTACATATTGACACTGCAACCATTCTAAATAAATAAAGATCAACAGTTGTTTATATAACGACAGACAGTAATGACAAGTATCGATCTAAATTTATTTAGATTTAGGCAACCCTAGTTACACAACGTCACATGGTGAGGAAAAATTGACCGTTTTGTCCGATTTTGCAACTTATTCTAATGATAGAATATCTGAAAGTTGAAAACACATGAAATAAATATTAGAACCAATATGAATGAATGAATTTTTCGGGGTTTTTTTTCATATGAAAGTAATGAATCTAGAAAAAAATCGTTTACCTCGACTGTAAGGGTCGGCCATACTGAGCAAGGTACCCGCTTAAACCTGGACACAGATTGACCTCAATTCGTCTTAGTGTGGTATCGTTCTACCTCTCAGTCTTTATCAGGGGCACTGTAGACAAACACTAACACTCGATATGAAGATTTGAAAGGTCAGTCTATACCCCCTATGGGTCACATGTATGTACACAAGAATAATATTTTACTAATTGCCATTTTAATTTAATCGTTGCGTCCTTTGACTTTCAATGAAAAGCCTATACATACGAATACGCCATAGATAAAAAAAATCTAAATGATAAAACGAATTTCGAATACGCCATAGATAAAAAAAATATTAATGATGAAACTGGAAATGTAAGTTTTACTCAATCCCTGACTGTCTTTGAGCTTGTAAATATTGTAAAAAGATTCTGGATTTAATAAATATTCGCTTTTATTAACACAAAAATTTCTACATGATTTTTTTAGATAACTCTTGCAAATAAAAGGCTATTGTGAATAACATTTTCTCTATTGTAAATGTTTGTATTTATTTTTTATCTTTCAAATTCCAGTTTTTTTTTATACACAATGAAATGCAAGGAGTTATTAACCAGAAACGCCCCTTCTGCATAATGCATAATAAATAATTCAAATGATAATCGAAAGATGCCTTAATCGTGTATAGAAGCCTGAACATTCATATCAAGACCTTTTATACGAAACAAAAATATCTCTTCTTTGCTGCTAAGGTAAAAATATTAAATAACGTGTAATTCATGGTACGCATTATTGTCCTGTTTTCGATCACGAATCACGGACTTAATATTTTAAGCCTATATCGTTATCAACCTAAATCATTTAAGTATTGCAACGATAATTTGACCAATAGTCAGTACTTCTTGACAAAATTAGATAATGGAAACAATTATCAAAATGACTTCAAACAACATACTCTATGTACCTTTAAGATATCTCATATCCCACTGGTATATATCTTTTTGAATTCCGTTTGTTGGCAGCTTTACCTTCATCACTGCGAAGTTAAGGTCGTCTTAGAAACTGCATATGGAATGTATCACGTAAACAAACCCGGTGAATATATACGAACTGTAACCAAGAGGTTATTGCCAGTCAAGGTCACTTATAACATTTATAATTATATATTGTTGAATACCCAGAAATTAATGTTTCACGTGACATAACCAATCTTCAAGTTTTCGTGCCTGAGTTAATTCAAAGGAGTAGGCCTATGTGTGTCGTAGTGTGACCTAGATTGAGAAGTATAGAAATGATGATGGCAGAAATTAGAAATGATAATTTCATATACACATACCACAGCATAACACATCACAACACACCCAGAGACAAAATCGGCCGAGATAGGCACGCATGAGGCTTCCAGGACCTAAATCCACACACTTAAACTGGACCCAACACGATAACCATGTCGCCACGAACTGTCTCTTACACGTTGGCCTTCGGACATCCCGCTGAGGTTTATCCCGCTTACCTGTTTATGTAGGCTGTCTCACTACATCTATTTACAGTCCTCTCAGTTCTCCGATAATTACTATCGATTCGAGAGCGAGAGGAGAGAGAGAGAGAGAGAGAGGGAGAGAGGGAGAGAGAGAAATGCAGAGGGGAGGGAGGGAGAGAGAGGGGCAGGAAGAGAGAGATGGAGAGGGGGAGGGGGAGAGAGAGGGGCAGGGAGAGAGAGAGAGGGAGAGAGAGAGAGATGGAGAGGGGAGGGAGGGAGAGAGGGGGAGGGAGAGAGAGAGATGGAGAGAGAGAGAGAGGGGGAGGGAGGGAGAGAGAGAGAGATGGAGAGAGAGATGGAGAGGGAGAGAGAGAGAGAGGGGGGAGGGAGGGAGAGAGAGATAGAGAGATGGAGAGAGAGAGGGGAGGGAGAGAGAGAGAGATGGAGAGGGGAGGGAGGGAGAGAGGGGGAGGGAGAGAGAGAGAGATGGAGAGGGGAGGGAGAGAGAGGGGGAGGGAGGGAGAGAGAGAGATGGAGAGAGAGATAGAGGGGAGGGAGAGAGAGAGGGGGAGGGAGGGAGAGAGAGATAGAGAGATGGAGAGAGAGAGGGGAGGGAGAGAGAGAGAGAGGGGGAGGGAGGGAGAGAGAGAGATGGAGAGAGAGGAGAGAGGGGGGAGAGCGAGAGATGGAGAGAGAGAGGGGGGAGAGAGAGAGGGTAGAGGGAGGGAGAGACAGAGAAAGAGATGGAGAGAGAGGGAGGGAGAGAGAGAGGGGGGGGGGGGGGGGGGAGAGTGGGGGGGATATGATCAAACATCGATGGTCATCAACCATTTAACACTTATATAAACATTATCACATATTCACCAATCAACCGGCAACAATACGATATTCCCGGGGTCTTCGCAGGACGTCGACTTTTGAAAAATTCAATTTTGAAATTGTCGACAGGCGGCTTGCTTTGATGTTTTCTGTTTGGTTAACAATGGATTAACTAGACAGTTAACTACAAAATTTGGATCGAACGACGAAACGAAACATTCCGAAGTACATGTATTTATATAATACGTGCACGCTTCCAAGTATATTAGTATCTCTTGCGACTGATTGCTATATTGATGGTTTAATTAGGTCTTCAAGACAAAGTCTGGAAGACCTATTGTTTTTATCCGTTTTCTTCAAGTTCTTATTATTATTATTTGTAAAATTTTTGTGAACGAGCTACAGCTCAAACGGCTGCTCCAAATTCGCCCAAACTTGCACAGCTGATAGCCCTTACCCTGGAATCGACGTGCTAAGCTTTTGGGCAAAATCGACTCGTACATTAAAGGTCCAGTTCGAATCCAAGATCGAAATTTTAACATTGATTTTTTTTCAAAATGCACTTAGAGACTTTAATTTTTTTAAAAGAGGCGCAATTAAAAATAATGAAAAAAAGGACATCAGGACAAATTCGTAGGTCACGTGGTTTGGACGCCATCTTGCTTTTAGTGCATTTTTGACCATTTCCGACCCCACCCACCTTTGAGAATCTTCTCCTCTGAAGATACTTGCACTAGAGAGCTGAAATTCATAGTGAATGTAGCTGAAGCATTGTAGTTTATAATCTTTTCTTTTTAAGATCCTAAACTCAATACCTTTTGTGTTGTGACCTTTCAAAGTTGACCAAAATCTAAAAATCGCAAACTTCAAGGGCAGATAACTCAAAAACCAGACCCTAGAACTTAATGATTTTTGCATGAGAGTTCGACATTAGCAAGGTCTTCAAGATCAAAGAATAAAATTGCTCGCGAACAGTCACTTCCGGTCACGAGGAAGAGTCAAACTTTGCATTTTTGAAAACAGGTGTTTTGGTTGGTATGTTTGAAAAATCCTTGTTAACCAACGACACATGATAAATACTTGTTCTATATATCAAATGAAAGCCAAAGGAACATACAATCTTGGATAAATCTCATTACAATTAGATTAAACATTAACATTGAATTTGGAGCATTTAAATGTGGTCAATCTTACTTATGTTTTGAATGATTCTGATATAAGAATGATTGAAAAACTGTAGTTCATTGGCTATAAAACACTAGGGAATGTTTTGTCTATCATCAGGCAGCAACAAGACTGTATAACCTGAGATGATTCATGTTTGCAACCTTGATGAAGTTTCGGTAAAGGCTTTAACATTCAAAATCAAGTGAAATGGGGTCATTTTGATAATGTATTAGTTACTGTTTACCTCTTGGACAAAAAGTCATGTGAAGGTCAAACAGTGTGCGAAGGTCAAAGAGGAAGTCTTGAAGACCTAAGTACTGCCGCGGCAGTCCTAGTATTATAGAATTAGAATTATTTTTAGTTCTAGGATTACGTTATTAGTTGTTTTTTTTATAGAGATGAAGTCATTTAAATCATAAATCACTAAGTGAAGGTGAGTAAAAGTGAGTAAAATGTTCACAATCAAGACTTAGTAATCATACAAACAGGTTGTTGGTATTAGAGATCTAATCATAAGTTTTTCACCACAAACCACTCAGTGAAGTTGAGTAAAACTAAGTAAAATGCTCACAATCAAGATTTAATCAAACAAACCAATCAAGCACTTTTGATTAATTCATCAATACTTAGAGATGTACTCACTTATGTTCTAAGTGACATAACATTTATAAGTACTGAAACTGAAATTGACAGGCAGATTACATGGCAGGTATGATGTTAGATTATGTATGTGTTTGCTACCATTTTGTACATGTCCTACTTATTTATATTGTTGTATCTGTTCTAGTGCTAATAAATTGTAATGTGCAAATATTTGATATTTATGTGCAAATCCAAATGCGAGAATAAACCTAAACTTCGATCAATTATATTCATGTTTTATCCATTCCTACTTTTTATATAGCTTAATGCGTATGTAAACACAGGCCATCTTTTGTTTCCACTAATTAGTTACAGGTTCAAATTCGCACGAAGGCGACACTAAATTTTCCTTTTTGTTGTTACACCCCTCCAGGTGTCGACTTTAAGCGAATGAACCGATATTCCCACCCATCACATTTCAAGATTCAGTTTATGAGGATGTAAATGATATCGTTAATATAATGAATAACTACTTTTGCGATCAGGCAACTGTTAAAACTCCCGATAAAACTTTACCGGATGTATTTCTTAAAACTGATAAGACTCTATCTTCAATATCTCTGACTGTCAATGAAGTTAAAGATATCCTTCTCTCCGTTAATACCTCCAAAGCGACTGGACATGATGGTATCGGTAACCGTTTATTAAAGCTTGGTGCTTCAGTAATAGCTGATCCGTTATCAAAACTCTTTAATTGCTCGTTATCAAAGTCAACTTTCCCAAATATTTGGAAGATAGCATCAGTAATTCCAATTCATAAGAAGGGAAGTTTAAATGAATGTAACAATTATAGACCCGTTGCTCTGACAAGTTGTCTGGCTAAAGTTTTCGAAAAGTGTGTTTTTAAATATGTATTCAACTACTTCAGGGACAACAACGAACCTTCAGTCTGTTTTATCCCGTCTAATCAGTTGACATATCTCTATAACTTCATAGCTAAAGAAGTCGACAAAGGTAAAGAGATACGAGCCGTTTTCTGCGACATTAGCAAGGCCTTTGATAAAGTATGGCATAGGGGAATCATCCATAAGCTACGATCTTACGGTATCTCTGGCGAGTTACTCCAATGGTTCGAAAGTTACCTTAAGGATAGATCACAACGAGTTGTTATCAGCGGTTATAGTTCTGATTTGAAATTTGTCTCTGCCGGTGTCCCGCAAGGGTCCGTACTCGGACCATTACTATTTTTAATCTACATAAATGACATCGTTGACGACATTGACAGCAATATACGCTTATTTGCCGATGATACATCGCTTTACGTGATCATTAATGACCCGAATGTTGCCGCACAGAGCCTAAACAACGATCTTTCTGTCATTAATGCCTGGGCTAATGAATGGCAAGTTGATTTCAATCCAAGTAAAACCGTTTCAATTCAATTCAGCCGTAAACATACCCCGTCTGTCAAACCAATTTTATCTATGGACAATACACCAATTAATGACGTTTCATCTCATAAACACCTAGGATTAATCCTACAGCAGGATTGCATGTGGCACAACCATGTTGATAGTATTATCAAAAAGGTAAGTCCAATGATTAATTGCCTTAGAAGTTTTAAATATCGTCTAAATCGTAAATCCCTTCAGACCATGTATAACTCTTTTATTTTATATTACCAGTTCTCGATTATTCATGTCACATCTGGGATAACTGTACAAAAGAGCAATCTTTTCTTCTAGAAAAACTTAACCTGGACGCAATTAGAACTATCTGCGGCGCTGTTCGTGGAACAAGCCACGAAAAACTATATTCAGAAACTAACATAACTTCCTTAGAAAAACGCAGACATCGTCAAAAAGTGTATGTCTTTTATAAGATGGTTAATAAACTAGTACCTGATTATTTATCAAACCTAATACCCGACAGAGTGTCTCACGCAAGTCGATATAATTTAAGAAACTACTCCGACCTACAAACATTAAAATGCAACACAGCTAATTACTCTAAATCGTTTCTACCAGACACAGTCAATATCTGGAATTCGCTCCCCTTGGATGTAATAAATTCCAGCTCTCTTGAAGAATTCAAAAGAAATTTAAAGGAAACCAATAGCAAACCTATTCATTTCAATTTATTTCATGGGTCAAGATTCTGTCAGATAATCCACTCCCGCCTTAGGCTTGGCTGCAGTGACTTACACGGTGATATGTTCGCCAGATATATATCCGATACCCCTACCTGCAACTGTGGACATCACTTTGAGGATGCGCTCCATTTCTTTCTTATTTGTCCCACTTACCACGAATTAAAACTTAACACTTATTTCTTCAAAAAAGGTTGTAATCTACCATCTATCCTCTACGGCAATTCTGGCTCGACTCATCAAGAAAATAACGAACTTTTAAAATCCGTCCATAATTTCATAGTTTCTTCAAAAAGATTTTCTGATTTTTCTTAATTAAATTATCCCAACCTCCTTAGAAACCTTGCGAAACTGTTCTTCTTAAACTGTCAATCTTAATTTAAGTTTTGTCTGTAAGCCTGCAAATGTACATGCATGTCCGAATAGTTTCCATTTTTCTGTGATTGTCATCTTCATTGATTGTTTATGTTTGTATGTTGTCGGGAGCGGCATTCACATAAGCAAAGATTTGCTTGTTTGCCAATCTTGTCAGTTTGTTCTGAATAAATATGTTTAAACCATATGCACCAATCTCTTATCAATCCCTAACCACATATATAATTTATAATGAATCGTGAATCTTTCACGAATTATTTAATAACCATCCACCAATCATGCGCCAATCATTCGTCAGATATTTACCGATCCTTTATCAAACCATAACACACCCATAAATCATTAAACGGTCATTAATCAATAGAAATCAAATATCAAATAATCATCAGTTGAAATTGTAATAACGAGCAACGCCTCGCTCGTATAAAAATTCGGACGCTCACTCTCACAGCAAACCATATAAACCATGGTTTGAAGTTTTCAAAAGGCGTCGCCCGCGCTCTAAGAAATCTGCAATTAATTTGAGGCAGGTAGAATGTCACTCGAGAAGTTCATGCCTTTCAAACAATCAATGTACCTTTACAACATGCACCCAATGTAAATTGATTTGAGCCATGCAAATTAACCTTAAAAAGATAAAACAATATCTTAAATGGTGTGGTTTCATAAAAAAATTATGCATTATAGTCAGGGAAAACTGAGTTTTGTTCCAAAAAGCATTGGCAAATGGCACTATAGCCAGTTTTGCATTGTAACCAGTGAGAGATATAAGGCAATTGATCATATAACCAGGCATTATAACCAGGGTTTACTGTAAATCATGGTTTGATTTGTTTTAAAAGCAAGCCCCAGCTCTCAAAAGAAATAAAGTAAGCAATAAATCATAGTTTGAATGTGTTTAAAGGCAACGCTCAGCTATCTTTGTTTGGTATAGATAAAAACGTTATAAGAATCGACGTCGAATCGTCGCTCCTGTGAAAATATGGAGAAGTTGGTCATCCATAGAATATCCTTAAATATGAAAAGTTTGTTCGGGGAGCAGGTAATTAAACTGAACAATTAGTTGTGGGAAGATTCCATACTCTATACAAACAATTGCATTTAGAGCATATATTTAAGATAATAAAAGAAAAGTCTTCAGATCTCTTGAGATGGTTTTAATTAAAACATATTTACTGACTTTTTTATCATTATTTTACTTCTTTTTGAGGTACATGTACATATAGGTTCAAACTACAAATAAAGGGACATTTTACATAGCAACATTTACATATGGGTGAATTTTGCATAAATGCAAATATAAATATGTTATAAGTTTCCAATTACAATGGTAATATAAAGAAGTGATTAGTGTTTGAATAGTAAATGGCAGGATGACCAAAATTTCACATATGTTGAGTAGTTGCAATTTACATTTACTGACTTGACTGCGAAATGCGTTACTCTAGAATCACCAATCAATTCAGCCTTATTAAGTCGATAGAATAGGACATGGACAAGCTATCTTTCATCCCGACATTGAGATGGTACAAAAATCAGTCTGACTAAAATCGGCCTAGTTCCGAGGAATTAAAGTTTTAAAATATTAACTCTATCGAGAAACGAACTTGTTATTTCGATAGGTCTTCCCACTGAGTTCTAGTGTAGAGAATTTCATATCTCCGTAAAGTCAATATTTTGAATATTTTATCCCTCGGAACAAGGCCGCCTTTTAACAGACTGGTGAAAAAATCAACAACCTCGAGGGGTAAGTGTCAACTCACGATTCAGAGCTAATAGATAGATAGACTGGAGAAGCTCAGCACGGTGATCCTCTATGGTCCACCACAACAGCAGAACGAATAGTACGAACGAGTCGTGTAATGTTCACTTCATATCTCTTCTAACAACATATCAAGAATCGGAAAGGCGTTCCAGAACGCAGTTGTAGAGTAAATTGATTTACGCCTATTTTTGGTAATTGATTTCAATAGAATGTATAGCCTTTCAGTTGATTGTAAATGTTTTGTGGAAGGGGTGCCAGGATTGGAACATTGGCGATATTTAAGATTGCATGACATGTATAGAGGCTCCATTGAGATCGGATAAACCACGCCCATCATGCCATGTTCGATTTTCCTGATAGGAGGATCATAGAAATACGAGGCTTAGGCGTGGCTAGCGACGTCACTACGTACAAGACATTCTAAATACAGCTAGTGATTGGATTCCAACAACAAGAAAGGCCCGGTGGACTGGAGACGAGACCAACCAACCCTAGTGCAAAGTAGAGAACAGAACACACTGCAGTTTTCTCATATTGCTAAGTGTTACGTCGAGGTTGAAATACAGACTCGGAGGTTCCCGCCTGACTCATACGCCTTAAAGAGACACAGAGTATGTTGATAGGATCACTTATGTCAAATTTTGAAATCGATGTTATTACATCGGGAACCACTAACTGTTACTGAAAATAACAAGTTAAAGGCCAATCAGTACATTAGAGCGAAAATACGACCATTCAAAGTCAGGATTTTGATCGAAAACCGGACAATGTGGCTCGAGTGGCGCGCGCAAATTCGCCAAACGTAATTTTGAAACCTTGTCATAAGCTGACAGGAAGATATATTCGATTCGATATTGTTTATTAGGTATTGTAACGAATAGGTAGATTAATTGGATGCATAATTTCGATAATTAAACGTGTTTGAGATGTTTTCTTGATTTTTCCATAAAATCAAGAATTTTAGAGATAGTATGCATAAATGGATATATTTGCAAGTCCAGTGATGATACATGAACTTCAATCAGCATATGAGATAGTTTGTAGCTTATCAAAACCAAATACAATTTTAAGAAAGATACTCTGTGTCACTTTAATCTTCACCTCGCCCAGTGCCTCTATAGCCCTCGTCTCTATTTCACTTCGACCCCGACAGGAATAACCCTGTGCCAGGGACCTACCGGTACCCCAAGGACGACATGTTGGGACTCAGCCCGGCCATTACATCACATTCAGACCAACCAGGTTCTGGGGGATTTGACTCACTTTCTCAGCAACATGTTTTTGAACATCAGAGGTGTTTAATCCAAAATGATGGTTTTTATTTTACTGTGTTTTTTTATTGTTGTACATTCAATTAATGTCATTTAGAAAACGTCATTTCTCGAAAAACAGTTATTCAATTTTTAAAAAGAAGATGTTGATTTTACTCACGACCTCTCAAAAACTATTCGCCTATTAGAGGAGGCTAATATATGCACCGCTCCCCCTTATCATAAAGCCCTGAGGCCTGTAGTCCCCCAAAGGGAAAGCTACCTGTGCTTAATATTATATCGGGTAAATGTCAACAACATGAGATCACATTCTCAATTCAATCTTAAAGTGCTTTAGGGTAGACGAATGATCAAGATCTATTTTTTCAATTGTTAGCTTGTTGGTTGACAAAATAAATATCAGATAAAGACAAGATGTGTTTGTGAAACACGAATGCCCCCGGATGCATCCTGCTCGCTGTGTCAAGGTCAAGGTCACAAGGTCAAATGTCATGGTGTCATCTGAAAGGCTTCATCACAAGGGATCCATATGTCAAGTATCAAAGACCTAGCTCTGACCAATCAAAAGTTATGACCAAGGTTAAAGTTTTTGTGGACAAACGGACAGACAGACGGACAGGTGAAAAACAATACACCCCCGGAATCTCCGATTCGGGGGCATAAAAACTATAACAACCCTGATATCGACAATTCAATTCATTTTATATATATTTTTTGGGTTTTGTAGGCGATAGGCCATGTACAATTGGGATATAATTCACAAAATATGAGTAGCAAATAAGAGTATCGAAACAATAGTTATTACACAATACATAGCACGCTTTCAAAGAGCAAGAGCTTCCTTAATCAATATTGCACATTTAATCAATGAAAGACTACAATTGCTGCTTATTAAATTAAGATAATGTTCTATTGTGTTACCCTGTCTACAGAAAAAGACTAAGTACAATACAATACAATTTGTAAAAAATGCAAAAATTAACGATACGGTTGTAATTTGAATGCTTGAAGACATTTGGAAAATATGAAATGAAACAAATGAAAATAATTTTTATTAGGTCGGACAAATTCAGATTTTAGAAAAAGACTAAGTAAATACAAAACAAATTTGTAAAAATGCAAAAGTTAACGATATGGTTGTAAATTTGAAACAATCGGATGAATAGCTTTTCTTCATTGGGTTGGACAAATTCTGTAAAAATTTTCCTTCATTTACGTTAAATTGTCCTCGGACGAACGGAAGGACGGACGGACGGACAGAATCGTTGGTATTACAATATTCCCTCGACCGTTGGTTGGGGTATAAACACAAGAACAACAGAACGTTTGTACCATCTTAAAGATGGTCACGGCTCGGAATAAAACACTGAAAAGCGAAAATTAATGAGGTCACAGCGAGTCGGGAATCTCAATCAGCGTCATCCCTACTCAGCGCTGTTTGCTTTGCGCAACTCGCCACTACTTGCCCTACAAGCGCGATATGTTCAACCGTGTGTGAGTTTCATACTTTGCATAATGTTTTACTTAAAACTGTGCAACATTCAGTACTATTACTTATGAATATGTTGTCCAAAACAATGCATTTGAGCATATCGGTACCATATTGGAAATCAATTATAAAAATGTGTTCCGGACAATGGAACTTTCATTCGGTTACTGGTTTTCATTAGACAGATATTTGTTCTATATCTTCATTTGGTTTATTAAGCTTGACATTCTGGCGGCGAAGGGAATAACATTTAATTGGCGGCAATTGCCTTGAACACATCTATTGTCCACTCAACCAGACATGATGGCGCCATCAAAAAGCAACCCGACAGTTATATGACTTGTTACGACACATGACTAGAGTCACTATTATGGCTTCCTCGATAATTGACCATCGCCGAGGAGATCGTTATGTAATGGATTTTGCGAGTAACAAGATCACGTGATTCAGACTGGGCGCCGGCCAAGCGACGCGGGCGAGACCTTGACTGGGGATTCCCCTTATTGACACGCGATCACTGATTGGCTGTAACATTCTCGCTCTAGTTGTGATTCAAATGTTGTTGAAAAGTTCTTGTTTAAAAAAGAATAATTTTTGTCTGGTGTGTGTTCGTGGCATTTTAAAAGCAGTGTATTCACATATCCTTTATGTCAATCGTACAATATGAAGATAATCAATTATAAAACATCTTTTTTTATATATTTTTACTGCATTATTGCATTAGTCTCTTATAGCCTTTTGGCGGCTTGTACATTAATATTTTATCAACATGTGTATATGAACAATGTGTATGTACGGGATGAGACGTTAATAAACAAATTCTCTCTCTCTCTCTCTCTCTCTATACATCTATCGTAGCAATAGCACACAAAATAATCCAATAATTAACGATTTTCAGAAAATGTTTTCCACTCAGTTAGATAAATCATTTGGTGTGAAACAGATATCCACATTTATGGTTATTAAACAATTATTTAGGCGGTTTTTCAGTTAAGATAATGATGCGCCGCTCTGTACAGTCTGTATATTACGTCACACCCGCGCGAGTTTTATGGCTCCTAGTCCAGGTGGGTTTTTCACAGCCGATAATTACGCTGTCTTAATGAAAGGCTAATTAAAGGTTTTTTATTGGACAAATTAATAAAAATCAAGTCAAGTTTTTATTTTGTTGAAAAAATTTTGAACGAAAATCGAGAAGTGGTAGAGTCCGGGTTAGTGGATGTTTAATAGGCGTCAATTAGTTATTAACTATAATAAACATATCTCTCTCTCTCTCTCTCTCTCTCTCTCTCTCTCTCTCTCTCTCTCTCTCTCTCTCTCTCTCTCTCTCTCTCTCTCTCTCTCTCTCTCTCTCTCTCTCTCTCTCTCTCTCTCTCTCTCTCTCTCTCTCCTTGTTGTCTGTACCTTCTTTATTTGTTTGGTTGGTTACAAATGCTTCGTATACAAACAAAGAATTGTATTTATTTACACTTTTAACACTCTGAGCGTAATATTCTTTAAACACGCATTTGGTACAAAACATTATATTTTCAAAAGTTCGATGCAAGGGAATGTGGCACTCTCAGTTTTCCTAGAAAACAAAAAGGATTTCCCCTTCAAAATTGAGGTGGAAAGAAGAAGCACACCAAACATGCTACCCTATCGTTCTGTCACTACCACTATAGCACTCTTGGCTAGTAAGACCATTTTTCTTTATTATAGAATTGAGATCATGGTAATCTAAACCATCTTAAAGGGGCAGTCGCACGTTTTTTTAATTAAATTTAATATTTTAATTCTTTAAAAGATAATTGTACGTTAATGATAAATGTTTTATTTTGATAGTGCCAAAAATATCATAACACAATTCAATCATTCATAGACAGAAAAGAAATTTTAAAAAGGTATGTAAAGTCCTTTGGCTGCCATTGTTCAATTTAATTCATTTTTTTATAAGAAAACGGAGTCGTATGGCTGAACTTTACATTGTATATTTTATTTATTACTGCTGCATTTACTTAAAATACATTGTCTTTCAATTGGAACAATTTATTTTCATTTTCCTGACATCACCTAATTTCCCCCCTAAAACGTGCTACTGCACCTTTAACGTCCGTGTTCTGATCATTTCGCAATTTTAATGGAACTAAACTCATGTCCAAAAGAAACGATACCATACAGATCCCAAAATAACTCAATCCACTGCAGATTAATAAGACTAAAACATAGTAATATCATTTCTTCAGTGGTCAACTTACGTCAATGCAAAATTTGGAAACATTATCTTTTCACGTTTGCGAGAAACATGCATATGAAAAAATCATCGATCTGGAATCTCCTTAACTAGGCGAGATAGCAGAGAGAAATTGGACACTTTCGCTTGTTTTAAAACGTTCTAGTGCAGTGACGCGTCAACGAATTTATGTCAAATAAAGTGTATTATATCAACAACATTTTTTTCTGATATAAATTCAATACTTTATCAATTTTAAAGTTAAATGACAAAAGTTCTGTTCATAAAACAATTTGAAATTTCGATTTATGCACTCCATGTACATTTGAAAAGACACAAAATCAAAAGTATCTTTTCCTGAAGAATGAAAATGTGCATACTTTTTTACAAGATTTATGCCTGTTAGACACACTTACATTCGACTCAGGTTATAGAATTTTGTTTCGGACGACTTTGAAAACTTGGTATCGTTTCTTTTGGACATGAGTTTAGTATAAAATCAATCTTATCTAGCCATTATCTGCCAATAGAAACTGGCCCTGTGAAAATAAACCACGCTGTGAAAGAAGATATAAATTATGTAAATCCACACCTGACAGACAGACAGACATCTTTATTCAGTAACAGGCATCCGGCCCAAAATACATTTACATCTATACTTGCATAATATATATGCGCATCTTAATACACTTTTATATAGATATGTGTTTCTTGTCAAACAATATAAAAAAGACACACATCCTTAATGATATTTACATTTTTACTTTGTAAAATTGAGACAAAGTTAATAATAGTCGGGCAATTGCTGAGATATTTTGTTATATTCTTATTTTTTATTTCTGAGTATGCATCACAGACATAACATACATTGCCATTCATCTTCAACTACACAAAAACCATTTGATTTACAAAATAAACAATGCCTTTCATCATAAGGAACATTATTGTATCTACCAGTTTCTACTGCAAGTCTAAATCTACAACATGGAAATCCACATCTGTTGCTCATGAATGTCATTATGTTGTTGAATGTAAAAGACTTTGCAATGAGAGGAAAAACTAAATGTTATCCATTGATTCAGTGTATCCAGGCCTACATGATCTTGTCAAACTTTTCTCGACTCAGGATACTATGCAAATAACCAATTTATCATTTTTTTTATCAAAAATAGAATCTCTGACAAAAAAAAACCCAGTAAACTGCAAAAATCTTGTTTTGAATTTGGTATTTTGCTCGTGTACATGTACCACCTACGTGGTTTTATGAGAATAAATGATTGATTGTTTGATTGTTAATCTGACATGAACTTAAGTAATCCTCTTATCCTTGTTAAAATGTTTTTAGATTTCATCTGTAAACATATATTCTTTGAAATAAAAATAATTTTAAAAATACCAATACTTGACAATTGTCAATGAATAAAAAAATCTGGCATAGTGAACATGAACTTTGGAGTAAACATTGTTATTATTACTGAATTATAATGACTTGTCCCTGTCCCTGGCGTATATTTGGTCGGTCATCATGCTTTATCATAGTTCAATTAGTTTATATATCAAGATATATAATATCTTCTTATAATTAACTACTTATCATAACGATATGTCGTACATTAATTTTGTTAACAGTTGGAATATGATTTTGAGTAAACTAGGAACTTACCAGAATTATGTTACGCAAGCACCATCTTTTCCCTTGAAGTTGTCATCCTTGTCATACTTCATTTATTTATATATGTCAGTGAACAAACAACTGTCTTGATCAGTCATGCATGGTTTCCCGCAGTCTAAACAACATTCCAGGTCAACAGGTTTATAGAGTCATACTGTATTAACAAATATTGCACTGTCATTCTTAATGTATTTAGATTGGCCTATAATGTGCATGAGAACGGTGATAGCATGTGGCCTGAATGTGACAAGTCCTATCATTAAATTTTGAACTTTGAGTCGCAAAAGGGAAATGGAATGTTGGAACGGAGGAAATTCACAAAGGAAACACTTAATTAAATTCACTCCATTGAGAGTGAAATCTAATTCCTCACTTGAAAGTGAACGTTATAGTTAAAGACACTCAGCATTTGTTTTGATTTTTTTTTATCTCATTCATTTGTATGTAAGAAAGCTTTCTTTTGAGAGTAAGGCATCCTAACTCAATATGTAGTCAAAGAAAAGGTGTCACATATCAAGCGATAATTTGGTTTAAACATATTTATTCAGAAACGAAACTGACAGGATTGGCAAACAAGCAAATCTTTGCTTATGTGAATGCCGCTCCCGACAACATACAAACATATACATTCAATGAAGATGACAATCACAGAACAATGGAAACAGATCATACATGCATGTACATTTGCAGGTTTACAAACAAAAGTTAAATTAAGAAGAACAGTTTCGCAAGGCTTCTAAGGAGATTGAGATAATTTAGTTAAGAACAATCAGAAAATCTTTTTGAAGAAACTATGGAATTATGGACGGATTTTAAAAGTTCGTTATTTTCTTGATGAGTCGAGCCAGAATTACCGTAGAGGATAGATGGTAGCTTATAACCTTTTTGGAAAGCGATAAATTCTTGCGACCATTACTATGTCACCCTTTTATTCGTTTGGTCAACGGAAATGGATTTGCTAGACCTTGGTTTTGAAACTCTATAGTACTATGATAATCGTAAGCCAGTGTAAATGTATTGTAATTATGACTATCTTAGCACTAAGACAGCTTTGAAAATCTAGGTTCTTTGGCCTAGGAAATCCTGATATTGATTAAGAAGATTGTTTAATATATATCTTGTTTTGAGTGCTAAAATGTGATAGAGTGTCTTTGATGAGAGTTTGTCATAACATTTTACTTAAATAAGCTTAGTTTGAATTGGAGTGTGTTTTATGTATGGTTTTATATAAGTTTATGACGGTAGATAAGGATGTTCTATGTTTTGTTGCATTTTTGCGCAAACATCATACGATTTGTCTATCATTATTTAACAAGAAATGACAACTGATTAACTGTTCGTCATCCAAAGAGATGTAATTTTATAAGAACGATAATTTTCTTAGTTAATTAACCCACCCAAGGATTACCTTCTTATCATACTTCTTACATTACTATGTAAATTGATTTATGGTTGAGTACACGTCACACTTTTATAAACCCACCTACAAAAGAAACTTTAAACACAACTTCTTCACTTGATAGAAGATAAAATAGCCAACTATTTGATGTCTTTTTGATGTTTTTGTTGTGATTTTTCATTTTTAAATTCCATTTAAAAGCAATTTTTTAAATCGTTTGCGAAAAATGAAAAGCTTGTGAGACTTATACATTGAATGGGTATGCCAATGTCTCTGAATAATTCGTAGGTCAAGTTGGTGCATGTCTATGATTGCTACTGGGATAAATGTGAACGGGTTTCTAGATATGCGAAACTGTTTCAGTGTCGTGACTTGGACGATTAAAACTTATAATACTAGATCGGGTGATGGAGTTCATGAGACGTTAAATGACGTAATCTTGTAGTCGTCTCCACTCTTCATGAATCATCTTGTCAAGCTCATTTATGGTCTGAAGTCGCTTTTATCGTTGCCTTTGATGTTTTGCAACGTGGTCCCCAGGGATGATCATTACATAGGAATTTCTTTGCCACGGCTAGACGTTGGATAGACGTTGACTTGACGTTTTGCTGGGCAAGGATATGACAGTCGGTCTGGCAGTATGGAGTATGATATTATCTAGGTGTAGAAGGGTTTGTGTGCAAATCATTCCTGGGCACTTTCTTTGTAATGATGGATGCAAACCAGAGATCCCTACTGTATGTATAATGTATATATCATGATTCATGTATTTTAACAGTGTCTCATAAGCCAATTATTTGGCTGGATGATATGTTATACCCTATGTTTTACAACTGATGTTTTAACTGTAACATATCATGTGACACTTAAATAAAATATTTATGTCTGTCTGTCTGTCCTAATGCATTTTATACCATTCTAGAACGTTTGAACGTGCATTGCAATTTTTACCAAAGACGTCTGCGAAACGCAAACAGTGTTATTTTTGTGGTGATCAAATCTTCTTTCCCAGGGTTACGTTAAGGTATGAAACTGGTTAATAAATAACAACCGTATAATAGTATTCATTTCATTTATGCATATCAAAGTGTAATGTTTTTTTTGTAAATGGGATTATTTATGTTGATTGTTTATAATTCTAGTCTTTGCACTTCTAACAATCTGTAACAGTGTCATTGAGGAGGTTGAATACCTTTGTTTCTGGGCATCTGTAACAGTCAAATTGTAATATGGAAAAGTTTATACTCTTTCGTTTATTTTTCGCTGACAGTGTGAGGGTAAACATTAAATTAAATTAAAAATTAAACTATGCTTAGTTCAATAAAAAAAGTGACTTTTTTATAACTTATTACATAAGTATTAGTTTTATGATAAAATCATTTTTCTTATGAACCTTAAAAGATAACGAAAAGATATTAAAAAATCAAATCGTTGCCAATGAAGATATTATTTTATACAGAAAACTCTAAGGTCTGCAGCAAGGCATAAAACCGACAGTTCTGAAACTGGCTTTTTAGGCTTTGCATAGGAAGATGACTGAATTCATGAGATGGCTGTGCTGATGTCAACTCTCGCTTCATTCTTAGTCAGTGTTTCTAAAAAGATTGTATATGGTATATAAACATTTTATTTACATTGTCTGCAACAACAACATTTCTTTTCCTTATTTTCAATTTCAATCTTTAGTTCGGTACTCAAAAGGCCTCAGGCCTATAGTACATTCCATATACATTTGTTTACACATTTCATAACATTCATGACACAATGTGGTATCTATATACAGATGCGTAAAATATATACATGGACAGGTTTTCAATTTCTTTATTATTCAAACTGTTTAGCAGGTTGTTAAATTTAAGCATATTTGGATATAAATAATATTTTTCTTTGATATATTTCTTTCGGATGTTATTATAGCTAGGACAGACAAGTAAGAAATGGTATTCGTCTTCAATTACATTTGAATGGCATATCCGACAGATTCTTTGTTCTCTAGGTATATTTTGATATCTCCCTCTCTCGATAAATAGTTCATGAGACGAGCACCTAAAACGTGCTAGATTTATTAATTTATGTTCTCTTTCATTCTTCTTCCTTTATCAAAGTCATTTTGCTCATATTCTAAATTGTATCTGACTAAAAAAAGTTTTTATGAAATTTTCCCCATTTCATATTTTCCCATTAAAGGGGCAGTAGTACGTTTTTGAAGCATTTTATATTTTAAATTTTTCACTGAAAATTGAACGTTTATGCTTAATGTTTTGAAAGTGTCAAAAATCTCATTTCACAAACCAATCATCCATAGTCAGGGAAGAAATGATAAAGATTCACATAAAGTCCGTTGGCTGCCATGTTTGTGTGAACACCTTTAATTCATTTTGTGTAAGAAATGGACTTTCATGGTTGAACTTTACATTATGTATTTCATTTATTATTGTTTCATTTAGTTTAAATACGTTGTCTTTCAATTGAAACCATTAATTTTCATTTTCCTGACATCACCTTATTCCCCCTAAAACGTGCTACTGCCCCTTTAAGGTCAATTCCCACTTCAAGTTATTTTTTCGATTGGAGTCACTTCCGTTCAATGCACTTATCAACCCGGGTTAATGTAAAAATCTACAAAAAGTAAAGAGTTGGGAGAGTCCATTATTCCTGTAAGGGGTTAAGTTTAAGTAAGACCAGATAGCTTTGAGGCTTTAATCTCTCGGTTCATTCTATATTGCTTCTCAAAGTCACCGGTGTATATCATAACATTTACTTGGTATTGGTTCTTCAGGTGTGTGGATGTTAGTTTACGCATTAAGCAATATGAGAAATGATAGGACACAAAGCATTGTTGGTTAATATTGATCTTTCATAGTGATAGGACCACAGTCAAGTCGTGTTCAAGTCGAAAGCATGCTTCCAACTCATTGTGATATCGCTGGCGTGAACATGATAATATAATGATAAACAGTCATTAAGTTAAGCCTTGGAGAACAATGTTGATTCAAATGATCACGTGAATTCTTTAAACCAATCGGATGAGATACCATTGCCAAGACAAATCGTCAAAAAACGCTTAATATTCTGTTCAAATATCTTTCGAGTGTAGTCTTTCGTAATATTTCAGGAATGCATACTGCATGAGTAGGCACGTCATGTTTATATATGTAAGTTCGAGCAGTTGGAGTGCAGTCTTGCCAACATTTTGCCAACAACTTTTTGCCAACAATTTTTGATAGACAGCTTTCTAAACGTATTTCCGATTTCCATTCTCTGCAATAGAGACATTAAGTTGATAACGACACGACTTCTGTCCAGAGTTGTAACTATATATTGTTTTTTGTTCTTCTTTTCGTGATTGACATGTGAATTAACATTTTGGTGGTTCCAAAATGACCATACTCTATTTGTTTAGAAGCTCACTTATGTCAGTCACCCAATTCCTTCTACCGATGTATCATACAGTTTCATCATATCATAGCATTTTTGATGAAATCTGTGAAACCTGAATTAAAGTCTTCGAATTAAACACACTGTTTATCTTAACTATATATTAAAGACCTCTAACAAAAATTGTGAACTGTTGTCCAACTTGTATATAACTTTGAATGTTGTACTAGAATGTTTACGTGACGTTTATGCATGCGTTGTGTGTCGATTTTCCAAATGCTGAGCATTTATTCAAGGTTGCCTAAACTGACCTAATAATATGAATTTCATTCCTTCCTTCTGAGCGCACCTGACACATGGTACATCACATGGTACACCACATGGTACATCACATGGTACACAACATGGTACACAGCATGGTACATCACATGGTACATCACATGGTACACAACATGGTACATCACATGGTACATTGCATGGTACACCACATGGTACATCACATGGTACATTACATGGTACATCACATGGTACATTACATGGTACACCACATGGTACATCACATGGTACATTACATGGTACTCAACATGGTACATTACATGGTACACCACATGGTACATCACATGGTACACAACATTGTAAATCACATGGTAAGGATGGATTTAACTTCTTTTCCCAACCTCCGACTTATGTTTGAATATGTCCTGCACTCGGACTAGTCATATCGAAGTGTAAAATGCTAGGAAATGTTGGCTTTCAGACATTCACTTAATTATACGATTCGCTTGTATGGCCCATTTTGTCCTACGGATTACCCATATTTGGTACAGTAAAACTTACATGTCTTAATGCTGTACATAACCGTGCAATGAAGTTTTACTTGGGTCTCGGAAAATACGCACCAACTGACGCTGTCATTGGAGATATGGGCTGGCTAGCTATGGATGTCAGACAAGATGTATGTTTAATACGCTATTGGAAGAGAATGAGCAATATGGACCATTATCGTCTAAATGCGTATATATTCAACTGGGCTAACAGTGATAGATACAGAACATGGCACAACAAATTGCGTGTTTATCGGACTTTTAAAAACACTTTTACAACAGAATTATATGTTTTATCTCCAATGCCGAAATCCCATAGACGTGCCGTGGCTTTATTTCGAACAGGTTCAGCCCCTCTACGAATGGAGACAGGAAGATATGAAGGACTCAAAGTAGAGGAAAGAACATATTTTAGTTGTATGAACAAAGTTGAATCAGAAAGTCATGTTCTTTTTGATTACCCATTATATTCAAATATCCATTAAAGGGGCAGTAGCACGATTTTTGATAATTTTATATTTTAAATATTTCGCTTAAATTTGTAAGTTAATGCTAAATGTATTATATTGACAGTGTCAACAATCTCATTACACAAGCCAATCACCCATAGTCAGAGGACAAAGTATGAGGTTTCCTATAAAATCCATTGGCGGCCATTTTTTTGTGAACACCATTAATTCAGTTTGTGTGAGAAAAAGGGATCGCATGGCTAAACTTTACGTTATATATTTGAATTATTACTGCTTTATTTAGTTTAAATACATTTTCTTTCAATTGGAACCGTTTATTTTAATTTTCCTGGCATCACCTTATATTCCCCCGAAAAACGTGCTACTGCCCCTTTAAGACCTTTTATCTGCAGCCAACCATTGTTTACCAGGATTCTATCTTTTACCTGACGCTGAGAAACTAATACTCCTTTTTAGCTGTGAAGACCTTTTTAGAATATGTGCCAAACGCTGCTATAATATCCTTTTAATGTGTGAAAAAATCTTGTATAAATAATGTATATGTTAATGCTTTTTACCTTATTATTTCAGCTCATGTATATCTATTTTTATTGTCTTAATTATAATATTTTATTATGTCAATTTTATGCTGTATATCTCGTCTCTCATAACTCCATATAGGAGTGGCATATATACTATTGCCATTAATGTATAGTTAAATATGTACGAGTTTTATATGTATATATGGTGAGACGTAAATAAAAAATCTGTCTGTCTGTCTGTGTGAATCATTACCCCAAAGTTTACATATTTTTAAAATAAACCGCAAATGGAATGTGAATATCATTTTATTTCAACAAGTTCATCGAAGGGCGTCATATTGTTGCAAAGACCATTAGTTAAATGTCGTTTAAAAGGCGTTCTATGGTTGGCTGAAATTTTTACCGAACTATCGCGATAAAACTTGACTGGATCAGAGGTCACAGTGCGCAGGTTTCAATGGGTTTTCACCAAGGATATAAAAGTGGAGCGTCAGCATATACGTTGTACCCTGAAACAGGATGCATACAGTGATTTACATGTATTAACATAAATGAGAAGGTAACACCCTTGTGCAAACACACGGAAGTACTTATGTAGATCACTTTTGATTTCATGCATCTGATGTCAAATTCTAATTACTTTTTTATTACAATTTCTTTTGTGTTTAATTTTCACTATCCAACCATTGTGCTCTGTTCTTTTGCTTGTTGCACTTTTATATGACATAAATCGATCTTCAGAGAATCATTCAGTGAAAAAAAAGTTTTATAACAAATAAGACAAAGATGTGTAAACGTTGTATATTTTTTTTTATTTTGAGAAAACTTTCTAACATCGAAAACCCTTAATTACCACTGAAATAAACACCGTATTGTCTTACTGGGAAACTTGACCCCCACTTACTGGTCAATGTCGTAAGCACGCCAGGTGCTTATCACCATTTCCTGTCTTCTGCCTATGCGCCATTCCAGTTACAGTGATTAGTATTTTCACACATTAACATTCTCTTTAAAATCTTCTTGAGTTATGTACATTACAGTTCAAATATATTTTTTGTTTATTTGGCACATCTGTTAAAACATCACCGCCACATTATCACAATTGGTCTGTCTCTATGTTCTTCAAAATATCTGTGACACTTGTTTGCTTATTAAAAACATTCATATTAACTCCAAGACCATTTTTATATCTAAAAGTTCTTCAAAAACAAAAATATTTTTCTTAAAATGTCCTATTTCCATAAAATACACAAGAGTTTATTTACAAGTTTGCGCTAAGTTTCTCTTCTTCCAGGACTCTCAGTAGTTGCTTTGTTGAAACTCCTTTCTTGGTGAGACAGTTTGCTAGATGACCACTGCTTCTTGACCATTTTACTTCAATTTCTCCACATTCAAGCAATCCACGGATACCTGCAATCTCTGCCCGAAGCCTCTTTTCGAGAACTGCAGTGTTTGAATGCAGAGAGTCCATGAGTGACTTACAGTCTGTAATACATAGTAGGGGCTTCAGCTGAGTCCCAGTCATTTCATCATGCAATGAGACTAGATGCAAAGATGCCTCTGCTGCTAACGAACTCCTCACCACAGGTCGCACCTTCTTTGACAGCCAACATTCGTGTCTTCGTGTCTTCTCCCATCAAGAATACTACAATAATGCAACATTTAGACTAAAGTTATTTATTTTTCAAGGTTTGTTTTGAAATGACATCGATGCTCTTATGTAAACATCGACTCGCCTGACTGACTCGGCTGGCTGATATAAACCATCTTACTAGCCTGTGATTGTTTCAATGTGTTTCCACGATCATGTCAAATATATCTGTATATATTTTCGCAAGGTTAAATATTCGCGCATTATAATTTTGCGCGAATTGCCCGAAAATTAAACCCCCGCGAAATATAATGAGTTTACAGTATGTATGCACCCTGTGTTCCCAAATCCCAAGTTCCCCATTGAGGAATCACTGTAAACCGTAAGGGGCAGACATTCCTTCTCCAATGCTGAATATTTCAGCTCAACTGTAACTGACTTAAGTTGTTTTATGAATTTGTTGGTTTCTTCCAAATTTTCCACAGTTCCATTTTGCACATCCTGACAACCTACAGGCTTCAAACAAAATATCTGATTGTCGAGCCATCCATAATAACTGTGGAATCTTGAATCTCATTGCACTCATTTCTTCTTTTGTCAGGTCTTCCTTTTTCTGTAAAATCTTAGGCTTTCCTATCTGTAGAAATTTGTTTTTTTTTATATAATCCTTTTGATCCAAAAACATATGTTTGTTGAGGGCTTTCACGGTTATTCCTAAGTATGTGAATGCACATTCATTCTCTTTGCCAACCTTCAGTTTGTCTCTAATACTTGGAATCACTGTTTCTGTGAAATCTGTTGTCCCTGCCCAAATTAAATCGTCTACATGACAGGCTAACATCCCACACAAACTACCTTTCATTTTGCAAAAGAACACGGCTGGATCCACTTTTGACCTGATTGCACCAAGTTCCTGCATCACACTCCTTACCCTGTTAAACCACTGTAGGGAAGCATCCACCAAACCGTACACACACTTCTGTAGTTTTCAAACTTTCCCTCGTTGCCGCATGTCAACAGGTGGTCTTATGAACACATCACGTTGTATTTCTTCACCTGGCAAGAAAGCTGTCTTAATGTCCATAGATTGTGGAGACCATTCGTTGTAAGCCAATATAGCATATATCATCCTTAGTGAATTCATCCTTCTTCAAACCTCTTGATACTTCTTCAAAACCTCGGGCAACTAACCTCTTTTCAGTCCTTCCTCTGCTTCTTCCATTGTACAAACCTATCGTGTGGATATGCACTTTTGACCTTCATCATTGACTTCTATATACACCAATTTCTTTCCAGCTCTCCATTTCCTTCCTCTTGGCTTTATCCCATAATGAACTTTCCACAAAAAGAACATTTTCTTCACATGCATCCATGCTTTCAATTCTCCCATCAACTCTTATGTCACTTAATGTCATTGTGTCTATTGATTGTGTGATACCTTCATATTGTTCAATGTTATTCCACCCTTTTTCTTACTTGTATGTTTTGCTGCTCTGCCAAGTACCCTTGCCCTCATCTCTTCATTGGTCTCAACATTTATGTAAGTTATTATGTCTCCCTCACTCAGCTTACTGGCTGCATTCAACTTGAACATTGCAGGTCGTTGCATTTCTTCTTTCCACAATCTGCTCTTGTCCTATTGTCTGATCTTCTTCACCAGAAACATGTCTCATTAATTGTTCATCAGTATCGTCGTCATCATCATACACTACAGAAGTACTATCTTCTTCACTAAGACAGTCACTGTCTTCTCCATCCTCTGAGATTCTACTACTTTTATTTTCATCATTGGTCACTATTTGTCTTTCTTCAACTTGATCCACTTTGATATCTTCATTCTCATTTGAAATAGTCACTCTCTTCATTCTGGTATGATGGACACGAACTGGAGGTTTGTCAACCAAGATCGATGAACTATCTGGTGTTTTACTGTATCTTTTACACGTGTCACAGTCTGACACAACCTTTCCTATAAGTTTTAAACATTTCTGACATTTTCCGGCTGAACTTCTCCTGAATTGTGAATAAGTGGTATGAGGAATTGTGGCCCTAAAAATACATCGTATTTATTTCACACAAGCTTTCGCACAATCTCTTATTGATCTAATTTGTCCCTGGTTAAAATCGATCCTTGAAAAATCGTCGTTACTGCTGCGCCTTTTGATGCTAATTGGAATTTTTAAGATTATTTTGATATCGTTGAAATTTCCGGGTGGCATTTGTCCGGGTGGCTTTTGTCCTGCTCCCAATGATATAATATTAAACTTCATAGACAGCCGTCACATTGCAGGTCATTGAAATCAAAAGGGGGTCAAAATCAAAATCGAAATAGTAAGAAAACCAGAATTATAAAAATGATCCCTACGTACCAAAATTCTTACTTTCGCACATGGGACCAGACGATCCAAAAACTAGTTACATGGTGGTTATTTTGCACATTATTTAAGAGGGCTGATTACTAAAAATATTAATGTGACGTCAAAATCAAAGCGAATTATATGTTATTATCACTCAGAGTCACAAGGAAGTGAACAAACGTAGTACAAACAGCTGTGCATATTTATCTGTAAATAACGTTTATATAAGTAATGTTTTGTTATCCAAAATTCAACTAAATTTCAAAATGAACTGCCGGAAAATCTTGACTTTCTGATATTTGTTTTTATTGCATCAAAACCTCCTTTACATTCATGTGGCGATGTTGACCCTTTCATCCTCAAGAAAGGAGTTTAAAATCTTTTGATTGTGATTTCTTGCTTTAAGGGTCGAAAGGGTTGATTAAGCCTAAATGTTAGTGAAGTAATGATATTGTCAAGCAATTGACAAGTGTATGAAGTGAAAGAGAAAGATTATGTAATGATACCTCTATCACGGGGCTTTGTTGTTAGTCGCTAATGGCTGAAATATTGCCGAAGTGGTGTAAAATAATAACTCACTCCCTCACTAATTATCAGTTGTTTCATTTTTTTATATTCTGGTGTTAATCATTTAAGTAAACTTTCCTTTGTTTTCTCTATATTTTACAAGGGTTAACATACGTACGACGATTACGTTAAAAATTAAGTTTTGGAATTGTACACATGAACTGTCCATTTATTAGATATTTTGAATTAAATATATGAAAATTCTAGCAGTGAGGTTTTATATTGATTTTAGCTTGAAATTTGTAAGCTAAAATTTGATAAGCATGCATTGCAAAGAGGTTTAAATAGAACGATTCAGACACGAAATTACTTCAAGTATATCCAAAGAAAAAATCTGGTAAGATAAATCAAACGGTAAAATTGTCATGTGATTCAAGAATTAACACACATTTAATTTAGTATGACAGGAAATTTTAAGCAAAAAATTCTTCATTGCATTCATCATAATGGTTATGAACAGCCTGGATGTAGTTCCCATTTCCGCTAGCCATTGTGTCTGCACTGTCATCAGTTCGATCTAAACTGATGATTTGTCCAGGCATGGTCCTGTTTTGCTGTTCACTCTTCCTCATCAACCTTAATTAAAGGAAACAGAAACCGATTGATCATCAACTTGTTTCATAAAGTTAACAACAACAAAAACACCAATTTCACGGAAATTATTACCAAATATGCAGTCATGCAAAAAAAGAAAAAAGTGTAATGCGACTGAAAATCGTAACTTGCTTCCTTGAATATTTATTTATGAGTTTTTATATCTACACTCAACGGCAAAAATAACGTCACCTAATTTTCTTCAAAGCCAAAATCAAACTATTGGTACTACATAACGTCCGTTACGAAATGTCATGAATAAACCAATTATTTCTTAATAGAAATACACAAGTTTAGTCATCAGGGTATTGACTATTTACCTTACCTGTTCAAACACACAAGGGTCGAAAGATTCGCTTGATAAAGGTTTTTTACAACAAAACTTTTACGATTTGAGCTAAATAATCGTTAAATATGAATATATAGTAGATAAATGATATTGTTCACATAATGCTTTTTTATTGTGATGTATCTTTTGCCGTTGAGTGAACATGTGATTGAAATTACAAGTCCATCCATAAAATTTGCTCGTTCTAATATCTTACTTTTGATTATTAATACTAAAGAGAAGCATGTGTGATAATTTTTCATAACGTCAATGCAGAATCTTGCTAAGAGTCTATTTCAACTTGTCAAAATTGATAAACTTAAAAATTAATACAATAAGAGAATCATGCACAACTGTCGCACCATGATAAAATTTAGAACGATTTTGATAGGAACAAATGGCAATCGCGACAAAAAGGAAGACAATGGATGTCCAGATGAACAAAACTATGGATGGAGCTATAAGCGAGTAATTCAATTAAGAAGTAGTTTTAGTCATACTGTTTAATTCTTGAGGCCGCCAATACAAAAATAGAGATCATCAAAAAGACACAAACTCCGGATCCAAATGTCAGCATGACCCAGTAGTATGCTGGACCTACGAAAAATGGAATTGTTTTGATGATACATAAGATTTCAGTTAAATACAGCTGTGTACTTTGTTCACTTGTCAACGTATTCTGGTGTAACTATCATATAATTTTGAATGTCATAAAGTTTAATGTTGAAATGTCACAACGTAAATTAAGATTCAGTTAGCGTTAAGGTAATCGTATGAAATTTCTAACAGATACATGTAACTCTTAACAGATAACCGTAACATTTTTGGAAGGACACTGAAGTGACCAGGGGTCAAAATTTCGAAAACAATATTTTTATTTTTCTCTATAAAATCCTTCATAAGGGATCAACAACTTTAGATCCAAGTCATTTATGTTCCTTTGCACTACGGCAATGGAAATGTACTGATACTGATCTTGCAACGTCTATATAGAATAGATTAATCGATATCGAAGAAACTCTCAATTTCACAAATATGACCCCATCAGTCTTTTTAACTGTGCCTAATATAGACATTCAGCCCCAGTGACGAGACGATCCCGAAATATGGTTTGAGAATGATTATTTGACACGTGGACAATTGTTGAAACTTTGTATGTGCTCCTGGAGTTATTCTATTGACGCCCAAACGAAACCAAACTTACATGATAATTGCACTAATAGAAGCAAGTGAACACACTTAAGGTACGCAGCTAGACTCACTACACCAGAGCGGAAATGAATACAACAATTACAAGGAATTAAACAAATTATTACTGATATCACTGATATAACATAACACTATCGGTGAATACACCACTACATAAAATACTGCAATCAAAAAGCATACACAATTATATCTATGTTTCACTCTCAGCACGTCAATTAATTTCGTGCTACATGTATCTGTACCATCAGAACCATTAGAAGGCGACCCATTGACAGGTCGTGGTTACTCTGTTGCCAGTATCTATATGCTAAGGAAAAATAACTTTACATAACAGTAATTGCTTTTTCCTAAATACCTGTAGGCCTATGAGTGAAAGAAGTGAAAGCATACCGAACTATATGTATGTTGCAAAGCATGTCAAGTAATTTCCTGCTAAATGTATCTGTACCATTAGAACCATTAGGAGGCCACCCATTGACAGACCGTTATTATTCTGTTCCAGTATCAATATGCTAAGGAAAAAGAACTTTACATAACAGCTATTACCTGTCTGAGTGAAAGACGTGGCCTGTAGACAAATCCCAGTTCTTCTATCACAGACCTCACAGTCAGGCCTACAGTCAGTGCAGTTGGCCCATAGTAGGAGTCCTCACACCCAGACACACATCTCGTCTCTAGCTGACAGAATCCATTCTCGCATTCTTGAGGACATTTCTGACACTCTTTATCGTGAATACATGGTATGCTGCATCTTGTACCATAGAAACCTGCTTTACACCCAGTCACACACGTTTCTATCCCACCTTTATGTGTTGTACACAGATTGTCTTTACACCCCTCACTACAGCTGATGTTACACCGAGGTCCGTAGAAGCCTGTGAAGCACTCTGATGTACAATGGTCTGTAGAGTTTTCACAAGATGAGCATTGTTGACCACTGGTGCACGTGCCTGTTGAACTGTAGATGTCTGAAACATATGTATACATGTAAAACAAAATCGACTCCTTATGGTATAATACTTCACTAGCACTAACAAAATGCTATATTTGAGACAATAAGCAAACGTCATGATGCCATTCAACTTAAATACGAATGAGCAGCTAATCACTGTTCAATCACATTTCCTGATGATTATTCAATGCATATCTTGAAGCTTCAATGCTGATGAAAAGCCATACTTTTGTAGTTTAAAGGGGCAGTAGCACGTTTTTTTGTTGAAAATTTTATATTTTAAAATTTCACAGATTATTGTATGTTAATGCTAAATGTGTTACATTGATAGTGTCGAAAATCTCATTACGCAAACCGAATATTCATAGTAAGAGAACAAATTGTAAAGATTCAAATAAAGTCCATTGGTCGCCATTTTTGTGTGAACACCTTTAATTCATTTTTTGTAAGAAAAAAGGAATCGCATGGCTGAACTTTACATTGTATATTTGATTTATTACTGCTTCATTTAGTTTAAATACATTGTCTTTCAGTTGGAACCATTTATTTTCAGTTTCCTGACATCACCTTATGTTACCCCTAAAACGTGCTACTGCCCCTTTAAGCTTGGGAGAAATATGAAACATGATTCAGCAATGCTCAGCAAATTTTCAGTTGTTGCTTTCTAATATATTGTGTCGCAGCTGCGACCAGATGTGTTGTTGTAAGATATCGTCCATGCAAAACAACCAAAAGGTTTTAGTAGATCCAATGTTCAGATAGTATGTGAAGATGATAGTCTTGAGAGTCATTTAAAAGTGGTGGATTAAAGTAATCGCAAATATTATGATTGGAAACTTCTTCCTTATTGATTGTTATTTACCTGACGTAGGGACAAGGAACAGCCCAGAAACGTTGTGACCCACAATAAAGAAGTTATCAACTATATTGTTTGTTTTCTACTTGAATCTCAAGAATATCATGTTTACATCCTATGTGAAGGAGGTTTTCTCGATGCAGTCAGTCGTTGTATTCCATATGTCCTCAGCTACAGCTTCGGATCACTGCCAGTCTAAGTAAACCTAGCCTCACTATTATCCGTTACACTGCTATACTGAGTCTAGAAAGGTCTGATTGAGGATCGCGTCAGCCGACCTTTCTGCGACCTATGACCCTCCAACGTTATACGTGCGAAGGCACACTATTGTGGCTTGGTAAGATCAGTTCTGATTGGTCAACTTGGTCACGTGGGCTGACGCGACTCTCAACCAAGCCTTTCTAGACTCAGTATAGCAGTGTAACGGATAATAGTGAGGCTAGGTTTACTTAGACTGGATCACTGCCACGTTACTTGTTACTTTGCTAAAGACAACGAGCATTTGCAGCCAATTTTGAAATTCAATATAAAAGTACAAGAATGCACACACATATTTTTTTATGTACTATTTGAAATGTCTCATGTATGATATACCTTTTATATACCACGTAACCCTTGGGAACCGATAAATATAACCGATAAAAAAAAAGAGATAAAAAAAAGAATGCACGCAAGAATCTAAATATTGTTGTAATACGCAGGGAAAAGATTGGTGTGATATCAAAACTGAGTCAAAGTTTATAGAAAAATATCTATAATGACGTTAAAGATGATTTTACAATTAAATACGGATTTCATTGATCGCCCAAAGCAAAACGTACCGATTCAATATGATAAAATTACCATTGACTTCCACATCAATAAAACAAGTTATCTTTCTATGCAAATAAAAGGCATAGTTATCAATTATAGGTAAAGGTAAACTTTATGTCGTTACTTACTGTATATAAATGTGGCTGAGACCAGAGAAAAAACGAACAGCTTCATAGCTAGGATTCATGCAACATACAAACGTGTTCCTTTGTTGTTTGCTTCTCGTGTTTTGTTTCAATGTCCCGTTCCAAACAAAATGTAACTTTAACGTCATAGCTCAAAATGAACCTTCATACTCTCAGTTTCCTGTTAACATACACATACCAGACAAATTACCAGCAACAGCTCGATCTACAACGACAATCCAAAATTGGAAAATTTCACTTAATTTTTATAAAGACATTGGCTTTGTTTGCAGATAAATCAGTCATTAGAATGCATGGTATCTACATAGTTATCCTTTTCATTGCTCATAGTAAGATTACACACTTTTAATGATAACATGATAAGGTGTTAAATGCAATGATAACACGAAATCAACATACAATAGTCTTTAATACTGAAGTAAATCAAACATATCCAAAGTGAAAGGTGCTACTCCTTATCACACTAGGTCAGGGGCTCGTAACTCGAAGCAGTCGTTAAATGGTCTTTAATTAAGGACAGGCGTTCAGCATACATTGTTTTAACGTTGGGTAACTGGAAGTCGTCCTTAAAGTTAGGAGAAATCCTTAAAAGATGAATTAGCGACTATGTTTAAGGTCTACCTCTGACCAGCCCTTAAAGGGGCAGTAGCACGATTTGAGGGGGAATATAAGGTGATGTCAGGATAATGAAAATAAATGGTTCCAATTTAAAGACAATGTATTCAAACTAAATGAAGCAGTTATAAATCAAATAAATAATGTAAAGTTTAGCCATGTGAATCCTTTTTCTTACGCAAAATGAATTAAAGGTGTTCACACAAAATGGCCGCCAATGGATTTTATGTGAATCTTCATACTTTGTCCACTGACTATAGATGAATTATTACTGCTCCATTTAGTTTAAATGCATTGTCTTTGAATTTGAACCATTTATTTTCATTTTCCTGACATCACCTTTTATTCCCCCTAAAAACGTGCTACTGCCCCTTTAAGCACTCGTTAACAAGCGTGGTCGTATATCATTTGAACGTTTTCAACCTTAAATTAAAAATGTATTAAGATAAACAAAGACAATCAATTATATTTCAAAACGTTGATTCCAAGATAGAAATAATACGCACTAAAAAGACAAAAATTAAATACTGGTATCAAAGGTAAGGTTAATAAGGGTTGTTTGATAAGATGTCTGCGGTTGTCTGAGTTTCAGCCTCAAGATGTGTCAACGATGATTTCAAAATTAAGTTGCAATCTTTGCCTAAACAGAATTGAGGTAAAATGTAACCATCAGATTTCATTTTCAAATGTGGATGGATCTGCAAATAGTTAAATTATACCAATGAAGGCCCCAAATATGATGAATATTTGTTTTCTTCATATCATAGCATTGTCGATGGGAGTCAGCTGAACAAATGTTATGTCAGCATGCTATGTATTGACCATCGAAATATTGTAAATTTCAACAACAATACAGCATACTTAACTACGGGCAAAATAAACTATTCAACTAAGCTGAGTTTATCAAATATTTTGTATGCTGTTCAATTACAAATATATTCAGATTTTGGCATAGCATTCTGAAACTGAAACGTACAGACCGTTATCAACCAGTCTTTTAACTTAATTCTAAATAATGTTTTCTGATTAAATTTGATATTTTTTCCAAATCTAATTTTGATTAAATACACTTTGTATAGTGATAATAAGATAGTCTACGTTTATCAACTTCTTCACATAAAAACATTATCACACTTTCTTATAGTTGGTTGTAACATTTGGGAAATTCCTTATGTCTAGAAATAGCTATAATGCATACACAGGACACGCCTCATTTAATAGCAACACATGTAACACTAGGTCAGGCCACACTAGAGTCGTCACCGAGTTCACGGGACGGTGGATATCGTGTTTTAAGATAACTTATTCATGTATAGCTATGAGATGAATGAAGAAAAAAGTTTGAATACACAAATTTTATTATATAAAACATATTATAACTTACACAACTTAATGTTGACAAGAAAAACAAAAAACACAATCTTCTTTTGACACTTGTCAAATTTATATGTTTATATATGTATATATTTTAAATAAGGAGAGTTGGTTTCTCACGTGAAGAAAGGTTGTATATGGTAAAGAGTAAACATCAGATGGTTCGGACTGGATCAATCTTCTTTAATACGATGAATTCATTTCGACCATAATGTGGGTCTTGTCAAGTATGATTACAAATGGAAGGTAACATATAGTTATACAGGAACAAAACAATAAATTCATATAATCAACACATAGTTGTGTGCTCAGATTGACAGTTTAGAAATCAGTCATGTGTTGTCAATCACGTAATGATTGCCCCAAGCACTAAGTACCGGGTGCAGTTAGTGCTTGGGGCAATCATTACGTGATTGACAACACATGACTGATTTCTAAACTGTCAATCTGAGCACACAACTATGTGTGGATTATGTAGTAAATAATGACCCGGTACCGAGGGGTTATGGAAAATAACCTCGCGAGGGCGTAGCCCGAGCAGAGGTTATTTCCATAACCCGAGGTAAACGGGTCATTATTTGACTTACACTCCCGCGGAAAACTCCTGCAATTGTTTCAACTTAATTTCTTTAAATATAGTTGATTTAAAAACGTTTCACTGATATCATTTGCGGGTTTATCATTTCTTGATAAGAAAATATATTTAAAGTACCCTCAGATTAGGGTTTTAGAAATAAACGCTTGATTTCTTACAATAAAACTATTTTATTACGTTGTTTCAACTAAATTGGTTTACATACAAATAATTGGAAAAACCTTTTAGTGATCCATTTTGCGGGTTTGATATGTCTTGATAAGAATACTATTTTAGACTACTTACAATACCCCCTGCTTAGGGTTTTATAAGTAAAACCTTGATTCCTTACATTAAAAACTATTTTATTGCAATAGTAATATATATTTATAGGGAAAAATAAGAAACCAAACATGACACACAAAAATATACATCAACTGGCACGGATCCTCGGTAGCTCGGTAGGTAAGAGCGCTGCTTAACAACATAGAGGTTCCCGGTTCGAATCCCACTTTCGTTGTTCATAAATCTTAACTTTCTTGTTTGATTAAAAATCCAAATTTTTCAAGTCCAAATGTTTGCGATTGTTTACACTCTAATAACCGACCAAGGTGGTTATGAGATAACCAACCTACGCGGATGGAGCTCACGGCATACAACATTCAACTAAAATAAAGGCAATAACTTCCCAAGGGGGTAACAGGGTAAATACATATAAGAAGGTAGTTACAAGTTAGAACCAATTGAAAAAAGAAGGGATATAACCGCCCAAGGGGTGTAAATGGATATGTAGTAAATAGTAACCTATGCCGAGGTTGATACGGGTAATATCACCCCGAGGGAACCGAGGGGTTATATTTCCCGTATCAACCGAGGCATAGGTTACTATTTGCCATACACACCGAGGAAAACATAGTTAAATTAATGTTTTAATCGTTGTTGGAACGCAGTAATGTCAAAATTAAAGGAATAATTGCCCATTTATCACATTTCGTCCAATACATAATGAATGCAAGACAGAGTACACCCCACGAGCATAGCGTGGCAGGAAGAACGAATTATCCGTGTGCAATACTTTGCACGAGATTCACGAGCTCGTCTGTTGTCGTGAAGATCGCATTGTCCAATCAGCAAGCAATGTCGCGGTGACGTATGCGCGTGCGTGTAAAAGCACGTGCTCTTATCATTTTGATTTGACAAAGCGACGAGACAGCCAGGATGGTCTCAAGATGGCCAACACGTGCTTGTCGGAGAACTCTTACAGCGAAGAAAACTTAATGGATAATATTTATCCAGAGCCCAGCTCAATAAAACGCTACAGTAACTACATACGTCTATGAAATGACGGAACAATTTTCGGATATTTGCTGTTGGAGTGCAAATGTGTGAACAGTGGAATGTGCCGGACTATCCATAATCAACGCATATTTTATTATTCACTGGATTATATTGTCATATTAAGTGTTACGATGCAGTTGGACATTCTTTGAATGTAAAGGGATCAGCGACACATCTTTTCCAGACGGAAAAACATCTGCAGCTTGTGTACACGGATTATCCATGTTGAATGAAGGTAAGGGATATGTTAGTCCATCTGCATGTTTCTTTCAATTTGACCAAAAATTAAATGAGTGCAAGTTTTTAATACTAGCATTACATGAACCATTAGTTCACCTGTCAAAGTCTTAAAACATGGTTGACATGAGGTTTTGTTTGTACTCATTGTTGGAACCAACATTGCTATTTCGAAATTGGTATGCTGAGATTGACGGAGTTGTTATTGTGGTCCAAAATAAGTGTTCATGATTAAAGATATATTGGCATTAATGCAAGAGAAACATTAGACCGTTTTCCATGTATAAACTTTTTAGCATTTTAATATTATGATGTAAATTAAGTGGAATTATTTTTCTTACAGGTAACAAGTGGATTATAAACATCAGGGATTTACGGGACAGCATCTACCAGGATTACGAATACGAATATCACCCCGTACCTGCAAACAAAACGTTACCACGCCTCTGACTGAAAACCCAACTGTTGTAGGTTTCAGGAACTAATATCGGAGTTGACAATGTACCGTTTTCATGAAAGAATAAAAAATTGAAACCTTGTCATGTTCTTCATACGAAACCATTCATAAAATCGTCGCCCAAAGTCGATACTGATCATATTGACCTAGGGAGTTATGAGATATCCAACCTTTATGCCACCTTTCGACCCGATAACATTTATACGGAGGTGTTTTTTAAATATTACTAGAGGCGAAGACGAGAGTAATATTAAAAAAACACTGACGTGTTTTTAACCGAGGGAGGATACTGAAAATCGAGGCGAAGCCGAGATTTTCAGTATCCGGACGAGGATATGATTTAGCTAAATGTATGACGTCACGCAAGGATGGATATCTCATAACTCCCTAGGTCGATATCTAGATATCAACCTCTGATGACGTCACCTCAGGTTGATATGGGATATAACCTGTTAGCTGTTCAACAGGCCATATCATCCCTAGGTGTGTATATATAGATAACCGGTTGAACTTGCGGTTTCCAGTTACACAAAGTTAAAACAAGGTATGTTTAACGCCTGTCCTTAGCTAAAGACTATTTAACGACTGCTTCGAGTTACGAGCCCAAGTCACTACGAGGTCAACGCACTAGACCAATAATCATGCAATTCTTCAGCTCAGACAATACATTTCACTCACTCGGACTGAGGAAGGGAATGAAGAGTAGCAGCTACGGAATCACCAGTGACATGACCCACAGACAACGTAAAACTCTGCAGGATCTACGATCACAAAATAAACGTGGATACTTTAGCAATGGAGAGCTCGTAGAAACGTAGATCACAGGCACCACTGATAATTACATTACGTGACTCTGCTATCGACGACGGCGAGGAAGACGAAGCCCGTTCAACACGCGTGACGTGTGATGTATGGAATATCAAGTACTTTCAACAGTTAAGGGAGAGCTTGATGTTGCCAGCAGTTGTTGACATTAAATGAACGCTCCTCATCCATAACATTGATGAATCTGTAACTGAAGCGATATACAGTGCAGTAGACAGTATTAAACGCTACAGAAAAACTTACAATCACCGAACCCTGGTTCGACAATGAACACTGTGTATAACCGTACACCGGAACTAGCGAGGTGTACGACAGAGAAATGTTGCTAGCGAGTAGCGTGATCGCAAACGGGATCACTTAAAAAGCAATCATCGCCGTTTCATCAACTTTTTCTATGTTAATATCATGTCAATAGCTTTCCGAGACATAACTATTTAATGTCATATCCTGTTCATAGTCAGAGATAGCAAATATGTTACTAACAACAGCATTACTCGCAACTGTCATTGTTACTGTCCCTTGGATACAGAACGACAAGCACATACATTTTACTAAGTATGTGTACTAAAATTACCACATGATGTTAATTATTTGAAATTAATGAAGTAAAATATTACCTAACTTTCGATTTCGGCTCCTCGCTAGCAACATTTCTCCGCCGTACACCTCGCTAGTTCCGGTGTACGGTTATACACAGTGATGAATATACATTCTACAAGTCGGAACCTAAGAGTTTTTGGTTGTGACAAAGATGACTTAAACATAAATGACTATATTCAAGCTAGGAATACTTACACATCTCTACTTAGATTTTTTTTTAAACATATTTTGAACTCATTAGTGATGAAATATCAACATGCCTTAATGATAGTAAATCATTTTGGTCTACTCTAAAAGGATTGTCTCATAACAATTGTAAGCGTGTTCCTACAATAACCATTGATGAATGGGCTGAACATTTCAAAAACCTTTTTTTATCAGATGATGAAACTGTCCTGTACACTGATGACACCGCAAATGACTGTGACAACTAGGCTGTGATGACGCGATGTTTTCTTGACTCTCCTTTCACACAAGATGAGATTGTGTTTGCAATTGAAGGCCTGAAATGTGGCAAATCATCTGGTCGTGATTTTTTAACTTCTGAATTCTTTAATATGCAACAGATATAGAGATTATTAACCTCGTGTGTTTCTGTATCATTAATATCATATAATAGGAATAAAATTCGCCAAAGGCTCGCATAATACATATATTGTTATTCCTATTATATTATATTAATGATACCGAAACACACGAGGTTAATAATTTCTTTATCATATAATGTCATAACGGGTTTAAACGAAAATATGATTCCTTCTAAAAATATGTTTGACCTAGATTTCGCGGAGTAATTGCTTTCACAATAAACCAAGGTGAAGGTCATATTGTCGGCGATGTATAGTTGTGAACAGTCTAGAAATATTCCTTCATAAAATGCTTTTTTTCACAGTGTAAGAAACGTCTTCTACAATCTATCGACATTTTCAGTCCCTGATTCCCAGTGCACGAGTAAACATTGTATCTTATTATAACACAAAATGTGTAAGAACCACTTGTCGCTACAACAGGGGAAGTAACTCTAACTGCATTTGGAAAAGCTGCATTGTCATTATTGTTACGCCAGTTCAGTTATGGTATCTTAGACCAAACGCCGACTATTTTCGAAGGTGAGGTAGTTGCGTTAGTTACTCCTCTACTTAGATAATCGGTACTATCACTAGAATATGATTTGTTTTTGCTGATAAGTTGGTAACCGACACGGTCAAAGCGATATAGGCCTATATATGTTATTCACGAAAACTGCACATATTTTTTCGATAGTCGATATTGTTTGCTGCATAACGTTATATTTTTTAAACGAACGATGAAAAGAACTGGAAATGCTTCGATAACCAAGCTATAATTTCTAAAATAGGAATGCGTGATACCCTGGCGGCTTTTGCACGATATTTTATTCGATAAAAAGACACAAAACCTGAAAATTCCCGAGGACGTTCTCAATGGTTAGTGACCGGTTTAGGACTCGCATGACATGCATGGAGTTTTGAGAAAATAATTCGGGTTTTGACCTAATTTGCATCTTTATCAGATTTTGAGCAAATCGGATACCAAGTTTATCCGATTGCTTTATTGCATCGATAACACCCTCCATTATATGATAAAAACTTGTACCTTAAGTAACAGTGCATTTCAATGTCAAATTTGAACATGCTTATTTTCCAGAATCTTGGTCGGAAGCTGTCATTGTTCCTTTATATAAAAGTGGTGATATCCACACAGAGGTATCTCTCTCCTTAGTGATTTTAGTAAGTTTTATGAGTCAGGTTTAAACAGGAGGTTAACTTACTGGTGTGACGCTTATGGTAAAATAGCAGAATCTGAGGCCGGTTTTCGCCAGAATTATTCAACAATAGATAATATTGGTGTAGATGATAAAGATGTCTCTCCCAAAATGGTTAACTCAATATATGGTCTATCTATACATCCGTTAAGGCTTGTGTGAAATTTGATAATGTTTCAGGCTTTTCTCGTGTGATCAACTCCGCTCTTATTATTTACCTCAAATATATTGTACAAGCTAAATTCAAATTCCTCATGTCTACATGAGATCGTTAACTTATTTATAACTTAGCATTCTTTATTTATCATCCAATGTATCAAAGATGTTAAAACTGAATTTTTGTTATTGTATACACACCAGTTTGTCATGTACAATCTAACATATGTAGTTATGGGCCGATTGCCTACACTTCAGAAATAAAGAATTGAATTGAATTTGAGCCTTTGAGAATTGACAACACTCATTGATATATGAGTGCCTTAAGGGTGCATTTGACATCAATAATTACTTTATCATTAGACTGTCGCCAGTATGGCAGCAAAACCTTTAACAAGATATATGTATTCCGAGGAATGCTTACAGAAAAGTTTTCATTATGACGTAAGATTCAACTGTTGGCTGCTTGATATCATCAGCAACAACATTGCATCACTTCAACAGTTTGATGAGTTCTATCATGAATAAGGCAAATGTTCCTGTGCATAGATCACATTACTTCAAAATCTGATTTTATTGCGCAACAGTAGACCAGTTCACCAATACTTTCAATCTATTATCAGTTTCATAAGAGGAAACATCGTGTCGTGCAGTGCTCTGACATCTGCGGACCTCTGGAAACCTTCCGAACCTGCGACCTGTTGAATTCAAGCCCGGTGAGTCAACCATTAGACCACGGGGACTAGTTGATAATACAGGAAGTTTTTAATGACCTCATGATTAAGCTTCACATTTTTCCTGAAAAGAAACATTACTGTTAATTGATATATTGATATTTCATGAAAAAAATCATTGATACCAAACATCGTGTGAAGGCTTATATGTTGTGGTCTGTTCTGATACCTGCAGACCTCTGTACTTGATAGCAATAAACGGCTATAACTAGGTTTTATATACAAATAAACGTGCTTGTTGTATATGAACAGCTTATGGCCAATAAAATAAACAAATAAACAGTTGATAACAGATATTTGCAGGGAATGTCTTTTTATTCAATTTACTACTATAAAGCACTAGATAACTTATGAACATTTGAAACATTATTTTCGATTCTCTCTAAGAAACGTTGTGATCCACGTATGGGTCGTTAGCGTGAGTTGGAGACTTACAATTACAAAACGTTGAAAAACTGCATTTTTCTTTAAGGAAAGAATATGTCCGAATTCCAATATTTCATGTAAACACAAAACGTAACGTTAAAGTCTATGGCACATATTACGCAAAAATATATCACCAATTCATTGAATACAGGAATTTGTAATTCATTGCTTTAATTATTTTCTATGATCCACAAATCGAATGCTACCCTCAATGGGGCAAAGTGAGCCAGGGGAAGGCTTTGCCCCGAGTGATCAAAAATAAAAAAATTATGGTCAGTGTCAGAGTTACCAATGAGTTGAACTTCTCATAAGCAAATATCGTAAAATAGAATTGTAATATCCATTCTAAATTGTCCTATATATTTTTTAATTGATTTTACAAATGAAGTATAAACTTGTATTATAGGATTTTGTTTCAGTTAGAAACACATATATTTTCTTTGATTTTTCAACGTTAGTTTGATATTCAACATATTTTTTGTTTTATCCCTAAACAATTAAAATTATTGACCGTATTGACAAGCCCGTCATGGATTAGATGTTTTTAAAATGTTAAATTTGTCTTTCAAACAAATCAATTTCTTCATTTCTTTCATATATTTACTGGTTTCTAACAGTAAATTAGTTAAATTGTCAACTTAGGTCAAGACTCCCATAGTTCCTAGAAATTCGTATATAGTAATCATGTAAGTTCTTGAATAAAAACTTCGAAAATATAGGTCAATGAAATATAAAAACGTATTTTGTCCTTCTTTGCATACTGAGCAATAGGTTTGTATTATTTGTTTAGTTTACATAAGGGTGCCTGTGAGCTGCATGGCACTTTTAAAAATCTTTTTTGTATGGTAATGGTTTATTATAGCTGTTTGATATACCACATTTGTGTAATTTTTCGCATGGGGCGCTTTGCCCCAAACTACGAAATTTACACCAACATGACCCCTACCATGTTAAAAAGGGTGTAAATGAGTGGAAAACAAGGTTTGTTTTGTAATTTTTTGGTAAAATATAGCTTATATATCGAGGGACATTTAAGAGATAAACCTACTGTGTTTTTTAATTTTCGCGTTAGCGTGAGGCTTCGAATGTAACATCAACGGTATCGAATCTACGTTAGACCACGAAAATTAAAAAACACAGTAGGTTTATCTCCATTCTACTATGACGAGATATTTAGCGTTTTAAATGTCATTTCTTTTCTACCGCGTAACGTCAGTTGTGCTTCGGTCAACACTGTGACGTCAGAATGTCTTGCGCTTATGACGTCAAAGGTTGACGTCACTGTTGACATCGCTCAAACCAAAACCGGTTGCGGTAGCTTATTGATTAAATTCAGCCTTTCGCTTTAAATTACACTATTTCCTGGATATAAACATGCACGATATTGATGCGAACCAAACTCTACTTATATAAAAGTACGGGTAGTACAATGATAAAAGACTTTTAGTTAGTATTCAGACGAAACAATTGCCGAAGAGTACGGTGACTGGATGCATGTCGACTCGTTCGTTTCAATGGCAATGTGTATCAAACCGCGGTGAATCGCCCGTCATAAAAATCGTGTTCGAACGTAGGTTCGATCATAGAAATAAACCAATGGAATTCGAGGATTTTGAAATGTCATGGTAGAATTGTTGTTTATTAAAATCAATTTTCCAAACACAAAAAAATAAAAATTTCAATTTCCCCCCCCAAAAAATCAAACACGTCTAGAAGTATTCTTTGATTGATAACTAAAGGCCTGCACTGTTCTGTTTTAGCGTACGACGTCTAAAACTTAAAATATTTGTAATTGAAGATTATGTATATATATGATGAAAGCAACTAAAGTGTTAGGTTTCTTTTGCCTGTCAGTTTAGATTCTAAGATAGTGGTGTTCTGTACTGAACCGATCATGTAAAAAAAATTTATTGACTTTCTGGAGAACCAAAAACAAACAATAAGAAAAAAAACATATTTCAATATGATATTTAATGATATTCAATGATTTGAGATATTCTCCACTGCCCCTAAATATTCCATTTAATAAACATAAATAAATATGTTTAGAATCCGGTAGATACTACTATTGTCACGTGCCTGCTACTTCAAAGCAAGATGTTGTACAATGACGTACTGTTATGTTAAGGAGGTGTTTACTGAATCTATCATATATTTGCTTGCATGTCACCTGGTAAGAAAGCACTGTCAATAGCTTACCAACAACGGCTTTAAAAAGACCACAAATATCACAGCTTACTACATGCAATCTGTTTCAGTCCCAGTGGGAAATCTCATTAGAAACAAGTGAAGCTTATCATAAAATCGATATATTTAAATATGAAGTTGTTCAAACTCGCTTTAGAATTTAGCGTTTTTCTTCATTTTTTTCATTTCCTTGAAACTGAAAGTTGCATGTCGCATTTGGCCTGTAAGACTCAATGTGAATATAACGATTTATCTTGTCTATAATCTTCATCTTCATCTCACGGTTATTAACGAATGTAAATATTAATCCTAAATGTCCTTGACATGCAAAGACTGGTATATCTAGGAACAGGCTAAAGAATGAATGATGAAGGCAAGTTTATTGATTGTCAACTTCTTTCTTTAAGGCGACGTTTCCACATTTTCGTGATCAAACAAGTGGCATACGTATCTAAACGTAAGCTTCCAAGAATGAAGAAGTTGTATATCCATAAATTTACCTTCAATGACAATGAGACAAAACAGTGTCCCTTGTTTGTACAGACAAAATTTCTGCGATGACGCTTTTATCAAATTTTCAAAATATATGAAAAAACTAAACAAATGCTACATCACCTTATCACTTTATCAGATTCACATATCTTTCGACCTCTGACTTTATGCGATCCATTTTTCTTTTCCTCCTTATATCTTATCTTATATCTGCTTATATATCTGGACCTATATTGCGACTGCATTTTCGTTTGAGATATTCGTCTCCTGCTGAGATCGAAATCCATCGATTAAGTCCTTCAACATCTGCTTATAACGTCTGCCTAGTGTAAAATTACACCCAGTTGGTAAATTGTAAAGTGAAATACGCCATGCTTTTTAGCTGCATGCAAATTTATGCATACATAAAAAATGTGCATTTGATAAGTAAAGAGATTTCTAGGAGTTAAATTTCAACTCTACGACTCAATCGAGAAACGTTCTGTCTCTCTCAGGAAAAACTAAAAAATCTCATTTATGACTTTCCGTTTGATTTTGTGAAATTGCATGTTTGAATTAATTACAGACTTTGAGTTCAATTGTTCTTCTGTTTTAAGATCTTTATTGAAACAATTATGCGTATCGAAGATATCATTCAAATGGTTTCTAATTGTCTGTATTTTTGTATATACATCAACCGTATTTGTTTTTTAAACAACTCATACAAAATTAGTGTATATATTCTATCAACACATTCTAACTTATTATTCACTTGCTTGAAAACGACACTATAATCTTTGTCGGAGGGTCGCCTTCCAAGAATAAAGAAGTTGTATATCCATAAACATGCATTAATTAGTCTATGATGTCAATCGTGAAGCATAAGCGTACTTAATGCATATATTTGGAAAATAAACGATGATTCTAAAACAATTAATGATAGATTAAATAACCTGAATATTTTTCTATGGCCAAAGAATTATTTGGCATTCATTGTTTTAAGACACAGTACCAAAAAGGAACTCGTTGTTTTCCTTTGTTTCATAAGTCATCCTTCTTTGTCACTTCAGGAACTAACTTGAACAAATACATGTAAAGATACTTGAAGACAATGCTGGCGTGGGTCTTTCGTAGTTCCTTATTACATCGGTAAAGAATAGCCACTACCAATTATATTTCTCAATAACAACAACCTGAAATACATATGTTACTACCTACATGAAAAATCAATCATTTCAACTTCAGTAGTTACTACACATAGATATTGACAAATGGGTATTTGATAAGATTTTCAACATCGGGCATATTGATTCTCACTTACCCCGACACAGCTGTTTATTGGGTTGTTGTCGTGAGGATGTAAGAGAACAATCATACTACTTTATACTTTACAAGTCACATTCACCATGCTCGGACAGTATTCAGTTGAATTGAGTTGAAAGGGAAACTAACCATGATCAGAAGATACTTAGTTAAATTTGGCTTAAAAAGAAGATCTTGCAAATGTATCAGTCCGTTTATAGCTATTGTAATTCTATTATTTCTACTAATTTTCACAAATTCTAATGTAGAAAAGTTCGAGGATGGCCAGGATGTGTTTCGTGTCTTCATTCCAAACATGCCCAATATAAGTTTGGTGAGGAGAATGTTCAACCTCTCACAACCTGGGGAATTCGGAGCAGCAGTTGATGTAGACAGAAACCTGCTTCCAGAAGATGAACTCTTGAAGTATGATAGAAGTCAGGAGGAAAATGGATACAACGACTACATCAGCAACCTCATCCCTCTCCATAGACGTCCTCCGAAACTTCTTATACAAGAATGTGACCAACTAGTATACAATATTTCCCGACTTCCACAGACCAGCGTTGTCATCATCTTCACGAACGAGACTTGGACTACGCTCCTCAGGACTGTCCATAGCGTCTTGGACAAAACACCTCCGAGTCTGTTGAAGGAGGTCATTCTTGTGGACGATTTCTCCTCAAAGGACCATCTTGGGAAACCTTTACAAGGTTATCTTTCAAGGTATCCTAAAGTCAAACTGATACGAAACAAAGAACAGCTTGGTCTCATCAAATCAAGAATCATAGGATTTGATGCGTCCTCAGCACCGACTGTCACCTTTCTTGATAGTCACTGTGAGTGCTTTGAACGTTGGTTGGAACCTTTGCTAGAAAGGATTGTGTTTGATCCAAAAATCGTCGTTAGTCCTGTAATTGAAAATATCAACCGGACCAACTTTAGAATTGAAAGTACTCATACCAAGCATGTTGCAGTCATTTCGTGGCCAGAACTTTTCTTTGAGTGGATGCTGATACCAGATCGGGAGTTGAGACGTCGGAAATCTCCAACGGATCCAATCAGATCCCCAGCGATGGCGGGAGGATTGTTCACTGTGGATAGAGAATGGTTTGAGAAATTGGGCAAATATGATCCAGAGCTTTTGGTGTGGGGTGGTGAGAACACAGAACTTTCCATTAAAGTTTGGACCTGTGGTGGACGACTTGAAATAATTCCCTGTTCCCATGTTGGTCATGTATATCGTACCCATTCTCACTATAACAAGGGGAGGTATAACTTTACCTACTTCTATCAACGAAACATAGAAAGAGTTGCCAGCGTGTGGCTGGATGAGTATAAGAAGTACGTCAGCAACTGGGATGGTAGGAAGGTTCCACTTGGTGATATTTCACAAAGGAAGAAGCTCCGGGAGGACTTGGAGTGCAAACCCTTCAGTTGGTACATTCAGAACGTTCACCCTGACGTGTTTTTCAATGGAGATGGGATTTATTCCGGAGAGATTAGAAGTTTCCTCTTTCCATATAAGTGTATTGACTCGGGGCCTGAAAAGAAATCAGTTGCCATCTTAGATTGCCATGGAAACGGAGGAAACCAGCTGTGGGATTTCACGGAAATAGGTGAAGTAAGAAATGGCCGGTTCTGTTTTGACAGTTACCATTCCTCTGAGGTCCGGTTATATAAGTGTCATGGAAGCAAGGGCGCTCAGGCCTGGTCGTTCGATGGTCAGTTTCTCCGGAATGATTACACTGGACACTGTGTTTCTGTAAATGCTGACTCGGCGCTTCTTGTGCATGAGATATGTGATGGTACAGACAAACAGAAGTGGCAATGGAGTAAAAATAGGGAGGCGAGGATTGTGTGACATCTGAAACTGTCGGCCAAAGAGCGCCGCGGCTCAAGAGGAGGTTAATGTAGAAGTCATGTATTCCTTCTTTATTTTCTTCTCAGTTTCTGTTAGTCGGTTATTAAGAGTCTATTGTCATGCAAATTTAATGAAATATATTAAAGTGGGCCCATTCCTGTTTAATCATATTAAACCTCTACAAATGGTGAATTCTAGACTTCAAGCCCCACAATAAAGTTACGTTTGTCTTACCTTGACAGTTTGCAGGTATCTGAAAATCTTATGAGATTTTTTTGTAAGTGTAAAAGTAAACGTTCTTGATGCTATAGGCCTACATGAACCTCTAGATAACAGTGACACTGTTAATCCAAATACTATAAATAATGATAGAAATATCACTGTGTTTTTAATAAATATTCACATAAAGATGTTGCTTAAAAAAAGAATTTGTATTATTAGTAGTATTTTTTTCATTTATTAAGAAAACAAATACCCGAGACTTTGTGTAATTGTTAGACTTGTATTCAGTCTCTTTTCTATTCTACAACTATTTTACTAAATATAAGAAAGGAGCTCGGAGAATTGGAATTTCACTGCAGATCTAGATTTGCTTTTAAAGAGGTTTTGTTAGGTCAAAATAACATAAACTACAGTCTGAGTGTAAGTACTGGTCTGTTGTTACCATTATACAAAGAGTGGTGATTCATCCAATCCAAACAAGTATAGAGGAATTTCTCTTCTTAGTGTAATAGGCAAAGTTTTCACATCTATTATAGAAACTAGACTGCGCCACTTTGTGGAGTGTAATCAATTGTTGTATGAAGGGCTAGCAGGGTTTCGTAACAATTATTCTACTATTGATATTATATTTACATTAACTGCTCTTGTTCAAAAATATTTGAGAAAACCTAAACACCGCTTTTATGCGGCTTTCATAGATTTTAAGAAAGCTTTCGATTTTGTAAACAGAAAGAAAATGTTGCATCTTCTTTGGGAAAATGGTGTTCATGGTAAGATATATAAGGTACTGGAAAGCATGTATTCTAATGTACTGTCCTGTATTCGATCAGGTCTTTTAGCACTTCTTCTGGAGTAAGGCAGGGCTGTATGCTCAGTCCACTACTGTTTATTTTTTTATTAATCAGCTTGCAAAAGAATTGAATGAAAGTAAAAGTAATGGTATATTTATAAATGAATGTATTGAAGTTATAAGAATACTACTATTTGCAGATGACGTTGTTCTTGTTGCCGATTCGCCCATTGATTTACAAAGAAAACTTGATATATTAAACCGATTCTGTATGATGTGGGGGTTTGAAGTTAATTTAGGGAAGTCAAATATTGTTGTTTTCAGAAATGGTGGTTACTTAAAAAGAACAGAAAGATGGTTTTTGGTGAAAAAGAAATACGTGCTACGATTTATTATAAATATTTAGGTGTCATATTTTCACCTCGATTAATTTGGTCAAGGAATTGTGAAAAATTAGCCTTACGAATACAACGTGCATCTTTTCCTATTTATCGTTTGTTACGTAAATTCCCAAACATTGGCTTTAAAACTGTGATGAATATTTTTGATACAAAGATAGCCCCTATAGCCTTGTATGGCAGTGAAATTTGGGGGTATTGCTTCAGAGATTCCGTTGAAAAGGTTCAAAATAATTTTTTAAGAAATATTTATCAATCAGTAAGAAATCTTCTAATATAGCAGTTTGAGGAGAAACTGGCAGATACAATTTATGTGTTAGATACTATTGCAACTGTATTAGGTACTGGTGCCGGGGAGTACGATTACACCCTTCAAGGCATCCTGCAGCATGTTATCAAATGTTAAAGCAACAAGATGAAAATGGTAGCCGAAACTGGGTATCCCATGTTCGCACACTATTACACACAACAGGATTTTCATATGCGTGGGTAAATCAAGACTTTGGAGATGTTTCTCTATTCATGTCTGCATTTAAGCATCGTTGTATTGAAATTAATATTCAAGAATGGTATACTAGATTAGACAAGTCACATTATCTTTCTTTTTATAAGTCAATTAAGTCTGTCTTTGAGGCTGAAGCATATATATGCACTGATGTTGTACCTAAAGATATTAAGAGGTTAATTGTTAAAATAAGATGTCAGTCTCATAATCTTCAAGTACAGAAGTTTAGACAATGTGATAATATTAACATACATGATTTAACTTGCACTCGTTGTTGTTTAAAAGAGATTCAAGATGAATATCGTGTTATTCTCATATGTCCATGAACATCTTAGAAAATTGTATGTACCTTCATATTATATCAACCATCCTACAAGAATGAATCTTTATAATTTAATATCTAGCAAGGATGTATCACTTTTGAAAAATGTTGCGCTCTTTTTTATGAAAACTCAGATATTTAAATGATTTTTTTTACACCACACCGTATCTGTTTTACGGCTCTTTTGATGTAATATGGGCCATGAGGCCTTTAATTCTGAATAAAGTATGTCTGTCTGTCTGTCTGTCTGTAAGACTATGTAATTGTTTATGTTGAGCCAAAAACGACTGCCGTTATTGTATACTGTAAATTTTTAATTGGCTATTGAAACCCTAGGTTGAGATCTCACCTGGTACAAGTTTAATGATAATAATTTATCATAATGACAAATAATGTTGGTATTGATATTATGCCTTCTTGTGTGCGTGTGTGTGTGTGCTATGATTATACATCTTTTTCTTTGAAACTGGTCAATAAACTTTAAACTTAAATATTTTTAACATAATGATGATTTACAACCACTGGTAGTTGAGTATTCTTCAAAGATATTTGAAAGTCCTTCAGGACTGCCTCAAGTAGAAGAAACTAATATACAGCTGCGTACCTTAAGTTTGTTCACTTACCTACGTATTCTAGTGCAAATACAATGCCATTTTGGACGTCTTTGAGATAAACTGACATTGCAAAATTTCAATAAATAAGTTTGATGGATTTTACGTTTACCTATTCATATTTTATAGATAAAGGTTAACCGCAACCATTTTGGCAGATTCATTTTTTTATCGACATTTAAGAAAGTTTACAAAAATTACAAAACTGGGAACCTCATATGTCAATTAATAATGCAAAATTTCTAGATTCTGTACCAGTGACGACACGATACTAAAATATTGTTTGAGAATGGTTATTTCACATATAAGCAATTGGTGACATTTGTTAGTGCAGCTGTTTAATTGAAACCCACATTATTCGATATTTTCACTACTTTACACTAGCAACTGAACAAACATTAGGTACTCAACTGTAGTATATGAATAATACGCGCATTTTTATATATTGATTCGTTAATTACGATTCATTATTTTACACGATATACAGGATTGTGCACTATTTATGTGTCACGTGTCACTTTTGAATTAATAGTCATGAATCACAGAATAAGTGTATACTTTTTATGATATGTTTACGAGATGACACGTTCCTTCTTCAATGTAATGATTTGTTCATTCAACCAACCCATGACATATATATATAGATGATATTATATTAGTTCCCATGTCATAGTATGGTAACGACACGAGTGCCTTAATATTAGTATTTCCCGAGCGATATCGAGAAGGCAAACGAGATTACATCATATGTCGTGTGTAACAAAGGTGAATTGTGGGAGTTACCTATACTTACAAGCCTAAAAAATCGGAATTGGACGCAGTTGATAAGATATGGCACATATATCTAGATATTTTTCATATTTGGAATAAACAGTATGATGAAAGTAAACCTAAATTCTTTTTAGACCTTAGGGAAAGCTAAGCATTGTTCATGCAATACAGCGCAAGTGTCTTACAACCATGGATATTTTCATAAATTGCTTTGAAACCCTGTTCTGTCAAATGGACATCCAGTGTGAGAATTATACAAGTGATATTACACTGTTTGGAAGTTAGGTATAGACGATTATCTTTGTACTAATCATAGGCAGTATACTAAAATTGCAAAGGGAATTTTCTCAGAGAATCGTAAACATAAAAGAACAGTTGCCCTTTCTTTGCAAATGCAAATATGTGACAGAATTATTCGAAATGGAATGAAATGATGATTTACATATAAAATAAAATTCTTAATAACCATTCTTATCACTTAAAACTAAAGCCTTAAACCTTTTCTGCCAATGAGGTAAAGTAATACAATTGAGGTCTTAACCAAAACAAAATCAAAACCAAATTATATTGCCACATTATATACATACTTGAACAGATAGATGAACAAACCTTTGGGATACATCCGAGTACATCTGTGATGCTAAGTGAATCTAAAATGTAGACTGATCTTACGGTCTCCACTTCAAAAATAAAGAATGATTTCTATTCTAAGAGGCTTTTTGAATACCACGCTTGTAAAAAGGAAATTAAGAAATGAAGTGATTTATGGGATCTCTGATTATACAGATAAATTTTTCTTTAAAAAATCTTCAAAAATAACATTTAATGGTATATTTTTCTTTAAAAAATCTACAAACATAACATGAAATTGTATATTAATATATACCATTAAATGTTATTTTTGTAGATTTTTTCAAGAAAGATTTATCTGTATATAAACAATAGATCCCATAAATTACTTCTTAATTTCCTTTTCCTTTCGACCAAATTACTGCATTAGCTGTAAAAAATATACAGTGTAAGCAAACGCCGCCTGCTAAATCGAAATCTATTGATTACTTACGGGGTCAGCCAGTTAGTTGATTCTTCTACCACAGCTTTATGATTTTAAAGAAAGCAATCTCAAAACATGTTTTGGGAATACGTGAAAATAACCATGATCAGAAGATACTTATTAAAATTTGGCTTATAAAGAAGATACCTCAAACGTTGTTTCAGCATTGTATATAATTATCATTTCATGATGAGTTGCATGAAAGATGACTTGAAAAGCATAGCATATATCACAGTCAATCGGTGAGTAAAATAGGCGTTATTTACTGTTTGTTTTGAAATTTCTTCGATACGTATAATCAACTACACAAATGAAGACATTTAACAGAAAAAACATTGGTATTTCATTAAAATTCAATTAGGGCGAACCGACCCTGGGCCGAACTGGTCCCGTACCCCTCAAACACTCAAACGAATCAGACCGTTTGTAGCCATTGTGTCTCTATTCATACTTCTTATTTCCGCAAATCTTAGGTTGATAAATCTGAAGGATAGCCAGTACTAGTCCAGTGTATTTCATGTCGTTATTACAACATACCCAATATAATTTTGGTAAGAAACATGTTCAACCTTTCCCAAACTGGTGAATTCGGAGTGGCAGTTGACAGAAACCTGCTTCCAGAAATTGAACTCTTGAAGTAAGAAAGAAGCCAACACGAAAATTGACTACATGAGCAACCTCATCCCGTTCCATAGATTGTTATACTTGACTGTGACCAACTAGTATACAATTTACCAGACTCTTCAAACCAGCGTTGTAATCATCTTCACGAACGAGAAATAATATTTCGGAAACACCCTTCGAATTCGATCAAAAGTATCACCAGGTTATCCAAAACCAAAATTTCATTCACCTAGACATGACAGTAACTTAGAAAATTGGTCCCCTTTGGAGTATCGCCCAAAAACCAATTACAGAATCAAGGGAAATAACTCTGTCAAAAGTAGTATTTCGAAAATGGCATTCGAACTCGATCAAGACTATTATACCGTGAACTTAACCAAAATTTAATTCATTTAAGTGAATTAGTGACTGAGAGAAAATGTTATACTCTTATAATCTATCACACCTAGGTGAATGATTTTCTCGATCAACCCGATGATGCTCTTGTTCCAGTTTGCAAGCTTTTTCTGAAATTTGGAATAGTTATACCCTTTGAATCTACAATTGAACTAAAAGCGAATAACTGGTCGGATGGTCAATGCGGACAGGTTTTCTATGACACAAAACCTAGAATATGAAGTTTTCGTTTCAAAAGTTATTTCTTTCATTGACGTTTGACCTATGGCACATTGCGGGGGTATGTGAGCCGTGCTCATCTTTATTTTTGTTAAATGAAGTAAGGGTTAGCACAATACAATGTCCAGCCTAATCAATTCGACCATTGAATTTGTTATGCTCATGGCTGTACATCGTGACGATCATATAGACGAATAACAAAACTGTTCAAGAGCACAAAAGCATTTTCTTCTTATGGTATGTAGATATCAACCTACTACAAACGCAAAGCGTGGTCCACTGCAGGTTCAATAGAAAATCTGAGCATTATTGATACGACACGAACATGTGACATGCAAGTAAATCGTTAAACTGCTTTATGTTGCTTATTGACAACGGTGGACGAACATAACAATTGGTTTGTCCAGAAATCTTTTATGTATGAACCACGTGGTATATATAACTGCTAAACAGAGATTGCTTCATAATTTCGGATAAAATAAGGTCATCGCTTGGATTTGAATGATCATTTTACCAAAAATAATGATTTCTTAAGTAGACGAAGAAATTATTTCACTATCGCTTACTTTAAAGGGGCAGTAGCACGTTTTTTGATAATTTTATATTTCAAATATTTCACTGATAATTGTAGGTTAATGCTAAATGTGTTACATTGACAGTGTCAACAATCTCATTACACAAGCCAATCACCCATATATCAGAGGACAAAGTATGAAAATTCACATAAAATCCATTGGCGGCCATTTTTTTTTACTTACTTGACTTAAGCCTCTGAATTCCCTGCGAAACATAGGCCACCGACAACCCCTCGCCACTTTCTTGTCTTGTGCTACTTTTTTGTGAACACCTTTAATTAATTTTGTGTAAGAAAAGGAATCGCATGGCTTAACTTTATGTTATATATGAATTATTACTGGTCAATTTAGTTTGAAAACATTGTCTTTCACCTGGAACCATTTATTTTCATTTTACTGACATCACCTTATATTCCCCCTAAAAACGTGGTACTGCCCCTTTAAGATGAATCTCATAGCATTACTTGGACACATTCGCCAGTCAATTGCACTCAAATGCAAAATAAACGTCACCACCTAAAAGCAAGATATGACAATCTATGGGGTAGATACAAACGACAGGTTGTTTCATAATATATTCAGTAGCAAATTTTAGTATTTTGAAACCTCATTCCCACACGTTCCCGAAAGATCTGCTTTTTTGAAAATTGTTGTTTTAAAATCTTCTGAAGTGGACGAGATAGGAGAGTGAATTAAATTTTAACAAAAGGGTTTATGTCGATAACATAATTTTTTTACTTAAAATTCACATTTTATTAAATTAACCTTAATCCGAAAGTCAGCACAGAGTTCTTAAATGCAAAATCTAAATTTCTAATGATCTTTTAAATCATAATTCGTCGTAGATTTCTCAAAACTTAAGATGAAGCAAAATTTTCATAAAAATGTCCTGTTTTCCCCAAATTTGTCATAAAATGTGTTAAGTTATTTTAAAAGATCAAAAATTAAAATTAGAATTATGAAACGTTGACCAACGGTTCTCTTTGGGGAATGCAAGAACTGTTCTTGAAGCATAATCACCACAAATCCGCCCCCCCCCCCTCCCCCAATGTAAATGTTACTCATTTACAAGGTGATATTAAAAGTTTGACTATGAAGTGTTTTGTTTAAAATGGTGACCAATTCGAAAGTTCAAAAAAAACTTTATGTAACATATTAACTTTTACACAGTAAAACACTTTTGTTCGGCAATTGAATATAAGCGGGAGTTTATTACAATATATGTTTCCCCTTCACATATGGTAACTTGGTATGATACAACCTGTATTTTCTAACTGAGCTATTTTATTGGGCGTTATCGTATAATTTTGGTGATTCAGGTGTGGAAATGTTGGTAGTTAATATTCATCTGTAATGTTGAATGAATGAGTCTACATATATTTATTCGCAGTTATGGGGTTATCTAAACGAACTATAATGTATATTTCGAACCATCCAAACACATCGAGTGTCGACAGAAAAAAACTACTTCAAGGCTCTCTCTTCATTTATTTGTAATAGATTAACATTGACAGTGGGTATGATAGATTTGTTTACGTAGTTGTATAAACACTACCATACCATTGCATCCCAGTAACATCTACTCTTTGCCATCTACACTTCACGATAAGCTTTAATGTGGAGAATGTATTGAATACATGCGCCTTGAGTGACGTGTTGATAAAACCGCACACGTATATGTCTTTTACAATTCTTAATGGATCTCCGCAGAATAAACATTGAGAGATCATTTCTATCAATCCTGGCGCAGTTCTATCCACAATAGCTCCAAAGTAATACATTATAATCTGATTGAAGGTACACACTATTACCAACGATTTCTCCTTCTACAAATATCATTTTATGCCCCTATATTAAAATTAAGAACGTGTAACCATAATTTCCCAGTTGAAACCGGCAGAATGCGTGGTCTATCCCGTGAGATGCAAAACGTTATTTATTCACATGTAAAGCCTTTGAAACAGAATGTCATCTATATATCAATCGTTCGGAACATGGCAAAGTATGTACAAATACAACAAAAACAATATGCACACATCCATTAATTTAAAATCGATTGAGATATCTAGGTACAAGTTAAAATGACTGTTATTGTTGATGTCACAATTCTTGTCTGTTACTAATATTACTAATATATGTATATAAATGTAAATTTGAATTCTCTGAGTGTTTTAAGAAATACTTTGAACTTTGACATTATGCTCATTGCCAACGGTTGAATGAACAAATTATGACTTGAAGAAGAAATATGTAATCTCGTATATGTCATTGGTTGGTTGGATGAAAAATTTCATGACATTGAAGAACGAACATTTAAGTATTTTTATATGATCCTCCTGATTAATCTGGTTCCTGACACCTTACTCGAGGTTAAATATGAGGATTCATTCATTTTTATAAATATTTATGTTTTTACCACGTCAAGAAATAACAATTTCAGTGATCCAAAAGTTGTACAATAATCGTTTTTTACAGCCAGTCCGTCATTTCCATCATGTATTCTTTTGGTTTTTATAAATATGAATGTAAATAGCACTATTTCATTATATAATTTTAAAAACTCACGGAGTACTCTTTAAAGTTGTGTAGGTCTGTTATTTGATTCGGAGGAAGATCATAATTAAGCAATATTTTCTATTTCAGTAGTTCGCCTTTTCCTTTGGGTTTGTAAACAAATAGAACACTCTTATACTTGTCAAGGACTTTATTTATGCGTTACTTATATTCATTACAGTCCATGATGTTGTTTTCTGAAAAAAGAAAAGTAAACTTTACTATTTAAAAGTTATTTTCAGGTTTTAAAAATAGTCAAGAACATTTGCAATTGTGGGTTCCTCTTCCGTAAAATGGCGCCTTCTCGTTTGTAATTTATAACCAATTTTTGAAATACTTTTCATTATCTATATCCTTCTCAACACATATGGAAATATACATAAAACATTTTCAAACGACAGGACGAAGATTAAGTTAGTGATGAACGTTTTGCCTTAGGTGAATATATGTTGGCCTTGCAAAACGTACTATTTCGCTATAGAGGCTAGATTTCACCTGTTTGATTTACCTGTTTAGTTTCTAATGGTGAGGTGGCCCATGGTGGCAGGTGCAGAATCCATGTTGTTGGCCGGGGGGATGCTCGCAATGGGGTTGGGGACAATGGTCGTCATGGTGACAGTGGTCACAATCGCCGTTGTCCTGACAGTCTCCATGGCAATCAGGCGGTTGACCATCGGTCACCGTGACTGCAACAGAATGGTGAAGTATGATACAGTGTTTTTGCAATGCTGTCTGACCGACTGACCGGCCTGTGAAGATAGGGAGACATTTGTTTACCCTAGCTACCGATTTTAAATGCTGCAAAGAATAACATATTTTTATACTGATTGTGGAATATTGCAGGTAGATCAGTGGGCAAATACTGAACGTCTATCTAAGGATATGGCTGTGTTAAAGAGATGATTATATCAATAACTTCTAAACGGTTGTAGTTTATGGTCATACATAAGCCTGTTCACAAAGACACATTTACATATTTGAGACTAGACACAATATTCAAAAATATTGTTGCCACTATAGTTATCTTGCTGATTATGAAAATTCAGTAATTATTGTCACGTTATTATGTTTGCTGAAACCTTGCGAAGACAACATGTGAACACGATGTAAACTTAATTACACATGTAAACTTGCATAATTTACTCATGTAATCAATTGTTATGGAGGTAAAGTTTGTCGACGCGAATGATGCTAATTTAACTTAGTCAATGACTGCTTTTGATATTCTTACTTGACGAACAGTTCCGAAGATTTCTATAATCATGTCATCTTCCTACGCAGAGCCTAAAAGGCCAGTTTCCAAACTGTCATTTTATGCCTTGCTGCATAGCCTTGAGTTTTCTGTGCTTGCTCTCTAGTCTGTAGGGGCACTATAGCAGCACAGAAAAGTAAAGTCTCTGCAGCAAGGCATAAAATGACAGTTTGGAAACTGGCCTTTTAGGCTCTGCGTAGGAAGATGTAATCATGTATACCCTAGGGCATAGTTCAACGCACTTTCCCTTTTCGATTAAGAATTTGATTTTCTGCCATTTAATATAAGAACTACCCATCAGGGTAGTAATCTTTTAACCACATATTCAAGCAGATCCAGCCGATTGACTAACTACTTATGCATCAATATGTACTTATAGTAAGTTTCTTGAATTAAAAGAAACTCAAATATTGTGTTGCCAGATGTAAAATAAATCCTTTAACTTGTACCGTCTTGCCTAATTTTGAATATCATAGAAAACATCTATATAGTTTCCATCAATCTTTTTCTAGAGATAAGTTGTAACTTGTAAACTGGTACATTTATTATCTAATAACATCAATATATATTCAAAAGAGAACTCACTGATTGCGCCAAGGAGCAAAACGGCTGCGAAAACAAAGAACAGTGCAGTCTTCATGTTGAATGATTGTTAAAGTCGTATACTGTCATATTTATTCTCTTAGTGTTCCAAGTAAAAATAAATACACCTGTTTCTTCTCACGCTATTATATGAATTCGTGATGTAATTATTTTTTTTACATATAATGTGATCTAGAATTATCTTATCAAGCATGATTTGGGTCAAGATAAAATTACTTTAGGAAAAAATGTATTTAGAAAATGAAGTGTTTTCAAGATTTTACAACTGCTTCTTAAAATAGAGATGCGTCCTTGGAACTGTTAACATCGTTATCAAATGATACAGGACATGAAAATTGATGAGGGATGATTAAGTTATATATAAGAATGGGATGTTTTGATAACATATATATTACCTTATCAAAATATCATATTCTGATGTATCAACTGTATATAAATTCATAATGGAAAAAGAACACAAGAAATTGAAATGATTTGAATCTCCGACTAATTTCATTCTATTCAGTGAGTCTTTATGACGTTGCAATGCTATGAAGTCACATATATTATAACTTATATTTTTTGTTATTTAGAATGTTGTTATATCTATGAAAATGGGAGATAGACAGAGCGGATTAGTGATTACTAAATATAACTATAACATTTATCTTTTATTCATAACCAGTGGTCAATTACACACGAATATTGCTTACAACTAAATTACCTTCCTGGCAATTAAAGAAAATATTTTGATTATTTTGATTTACTTTATTAAAGAAGCAATGTCATTGATAATTATATCTTCCTTTTTGTGTTCTAATGAAGGATTTATCTTCGATTTAAATGTCTGCCTTTTAGTAACTCCTTTGACAGCATTGGTGATGAAGAATGGCAATGAAGAAGATAAAGATGTGTACAATGATGAAGTTGAGATTAGTGTGCCTTAAAGGGGCAGTAGCACGTTTTAGTGGGAATATAAGGTGATGTATGAAAAATGAAAATTAATGGTTCCAATTGAAAGACAAATTGAATGTATTTAAACTTAATTGAGCAGTAATATTTCAAATATATAACGTAAAGTTTGGCCATGCGATTACACAAAATGAATAAAAGGTGTTCACACAAAATCGCCGCCGATGGACTATTAAATTAACAAAATACGTGCTACTGCCCCTTTAACTATTTTTAGTCTTTAAGGAAAATGTATATAAGAATGTACAGACAATTGAAAATGCGATAGTCTAAATGCACTTTAAATCAGTCAGTAGGCTCTCAGTGATTTCAAAACATGAACACATCTATTTAGATAAACTGAAGAAAAATTTAAAAATGACGAGATAGCTTATCATGTATAATCGTGATATTCAATCACGAGTTTATCTTACAGGAAACTGACGTCTGACTTCAGGTCTGCCTAAAATTTAAATTTTATTTGTGTCTTCTTTTTTAAATAATTTATCAATCAACACATTTTTGGACAAATTTTGGTAAAATAAGACGTTTTGATGAACATTTAACTTTGCCTTACGTTTTGAGAAATCTATGACGAATTATTATTTAAAAGATCATCAGAAAATTTAAATTTTGCATTTAGGAACTCGGTGTTAACTTTTCGGATTAAGTTAAAATTCACAAAATGTGAATATCAATTAAAAAAAGATGTTATCGACATATACCCTTTTGTTTAATTTTAAATGGTTGGCGTACTTTAGAGGTAAGACGTTCAAAACATAGCAAAAAGCTGTAATTCACTCTCCTATCTCGTCCAGTTCAGAAGATTTTTAAACAACTATTTTCAAAAAGCAGAACTTTCGGGAACGTGGCCAAATGAGGCTTCAAAATTCATAAATTGGCTACTATATGTGTATCGGTTGTATATATCCTATAGATCATAACATCTTGTTTTTTAGTTTGTGGCGTTTATTTTGCTTTTGGATGCGATCACTAGCGAATGTGTCACAGAAATGCTATGAGACATCTAAAAGGGGCAGTAGCACGTTTTTACAAGAAATTGGGGTAATGTCAGAAAAATGAAAGTAAATGGTTCCAATTGAAAGGCAAAATATTAAATCTAAATGAAGCAGTAATAAGTTAAATATATAATGTTAAGTTTAGCCATGCAATTCCATTTCTTACACATTCTTTTACTTACACTTACAAACACTTTACAAATGAATTAAAGGTGTTCACACAAAAATGACAGTCAATAGACTTAAACAACCTATGACTTTGAAACCTGATAATTTGGTCTCTGACTATGGATGATTGGTTTGTGTAATGAGATTTTTGACAACATCTAAATAATACATCTAGCATTAACGTACAATTATTAGTGAACAATTGAAAATATAAGATTTTACAAAAATGTGCTACCTCCCCTTCAAAGCAAGCGATAGGTAAAATAATTTTTTCGTCTACTAAAAATTATATTTGGTAGAATAATCATTCAAATCCAAGCGAAGACCTTTTTACGTATTTTCATTTTATCAGAAAGTTATGCAACAATTTTAAGCAGTTATATATATACCACATGGTCCTATATAAAAGATTTCTGCACAAACCAACTGTTATGTTCGTCCACCGTTGTCAATAAGCAACACAAGGCAGTATAACGATTAACTTGCATGTCACATGTGCGTGCTACATGTATATCAATAATGCTTAGATTCTCTATTATATAATAAATTATCAGATTTTCTATTAAGCATGCAATGGACCACGCTTTGCGTTTGTAGTAGGTTAATATCAATATAAGACAATGAAAATAATTTAGTGCTGACTTGAAAAAGTTTGTTGTTTGTCTACGTGTTCCATGATGTACAGTCATGGGAATAACAATTGCAGTGTTCGATTTGATTAGGCTTGCCATTGTATTGTGTTTTAGCCCGTATTTCATTTTAAAAACATAAGTGAGCATGGCTCATATACCCCCACAATCTGCTATATAGGCTTTAGGTCAAAGTTCAATTAAAGAAATAACTGCTGAAACCAAACTTTAATATGCTAAGAGTGATTAGTGTCAAAGAAAACATGTCCGAATTTACCATCCGACATCATGTTATTCAAGTTAAATTGTAGAATCAAGGGGCATAACTATGCCAAATTTCAGAAAAAGCTTGCCAACTTGAACAAGAGTATCATCGGGTTTATCCAAAAAAAACATTCACCTAGGTGTGATAGAGTATAAGAAAACATTTTTCTCGGTCACTATTACACCTAGAAGAAAATTCAGGTTATGGATGTAATGCACCTTATGGTACTTTTGATTGAATTCGAATGTCATTTCCGAAATACAACTTTTGACAGAGTTATATCCCTTGATTCTGCAATTGATTTTTGGGCGATACTCCAAAGGGGACAAATTTCTCAGTCACTAAAATGTCTAGATGAATGAATATTTTGGTTTTGGATAACCTGGTGATACTCTTGATTGAGTTCGAAAGCCATTTCCAAAATGTTTTTTCTTGTTCTTGAAGATGATGACATGCTGGTTTGAGGAAATATTGTATACTAGTTAGTCACATTCTAGTATAACAGGCTTTGGAGGACGTCAATGAAGAGAGATGAGGTTGCTGATGTTGTCAACTTTCTTGTTGGCTTCTTTCATAGTTCAAGAGTTCCATTTCTGGAAGCTGGTGTCTGTCAACATCAACTGCTGCTCCGAGTTCAGGGTCTGTGAAGTTAGCTCCCAGTTCACGGTTCCTGGTTCATTATTCAAGTTGTGAAGTTGGCTCCCAGGATCTGAGAGGTTGAACAAACTTTCATTAATTAACTATCAATGATATGGCACTAATACAATCTGAACGGCCTACACTATACGATTCGGCAACTGGGCCAATACAGGTAAGCTGGGCCAATACGGGCCAAACTGGGCCAATACGAGCAGACTGGGCCAATACGACTCTGAGCATGCGCATAAACATAAATGGCGCAAGTCCGAAGCTATCGCTTCAAAACTTTCAACATATATTAGAGTTCACCAATCTCTTTTATTATTTTGATTTCGATGAAAATGAACTCTCTAATGTTGTACAAGTAAATCACAAAGAAGTTAATTAATAAAAATATCATTAATCAAGTTTTTCCATATTGGCCAAGTTACAGGTCCTCGGTCCGCTGTATTGGCCCTTGGCTTCGCCTCGGGCCAATACAGCACACCTCGGACCTGTAACTAGACCAATACGGAAAAACATGATTAATAACATTATAATATATGAGAATGTTTATAATAATGATTTGATTATCGTTCCTTAGATTTGTGGAAATAATATCAATGATATGACACTAATACAATCTATACGGCCTACACTATACGCATCGGCAACTGGGTCCAATATACCGGTAAGCTGGGCCAATACGGGAAAAACAGGGCCCATACGAGCAGACTGGGCCAATAAGACATACAAATGGCGCAAGTCCGAAGCTATCCCTTCAAAACTTTCAACATATATGACAGTTCAACAATCTCATTTATTATTTTGATTTCGATGAAAATGTACTCTCCAATGTTGTGCAAGTAAATCACAAAGAAGTTAATGAATAAAAATGTCATTAGTTACAGGTTCTCGGGCCTAGGGCAAATACGGCAGACCTCGGACCTGTAATTGGACCAATACGGAAAAACTTGATTAATAACATTATAGGAACAGAAACACAATGGCTACAAACGGTCTGATACATATGAGAAATCTTCTTTTCAGCCAGATTTTACTAGTTATCTTCTGATCATAGTTAGTTTCACATGTTTCCAAAACATGTTTTGAGAGTGCTTTCTTTATTTCTTGTGACAAACGTACAGCTGTGCTAGAAGATTCAATTAACTGGGCGACCCCGGAATCAACAGATTTCGATTTAGCAAGTGGAGCCTACTTGCATTGTATTGCCAATGTATGACAGCATATGCAGTATTTTTGTTGAAATGTTTATATATACCATAAAATATTATTTTGTAGTTTTTTTATAAACCATATAAACAATAGATTCCGTAAATCTCCTTTTTTCAAGCGTCGTATTCAAAGAGCCTCTGATAATAGAAATCATTCCTCATTTTTGTAGTGGTGGCTGTATCCTCAGTCTACCTTTAGATTCACTTACTACTGTACATACATTCACGGATGTATTCCAAACGTTTGTTCAACTATCTGTATAAGTATGTAAATAAGTGTCAGCATAATGTGCATCCTGCTACATCAGCGTATATGCTACGACAGAATACGATAGGAGGATATCAGGGGATAGGTTGTAGCATTAGCGGAGACATATACGCTGATGTAGCAGGATGCATAATGTGGTTTGATTTTCTTTTTGTGTAAACCTCAATCGCATTACTTGAGTTGACAAACGAAGGGGTCAAGTGTCATAATTCAAGTTTCTTTCTCAAAACCTCGTCCGACCTCAATTAATTTAAAATGCCTTATTGCAGGATAATATACTAACTATGTTTGGCAATGTTGATATGTTATTTGACATAGAACGTTTGTTAAAGGCTTTTGAAATTTTGACCACTGTCATCTTCAATGAAATTTCAAAACCATACAGTGATGGTGGTGCATATACTTACACTATCTTACTGTGAATTAAGTCTTATTATGTGAATACACGATACATGACTTCTTTTCGTCATTAAATCAACAGTTTAATAACTTATTACATTATGTTTCTAATCAAGTGATAAAAATGAACATATTTAATCTTTAATCTTTCAGTGAGGGTCATCTACAAAGCTTTGTCAATATCCTAAAATGCCGCGTGTCGCTGTATAGGTAACTGCCATGGCCAATGAACGACGTCCGCTTGAGAAAGATTGGCAATACCCGAATGATAATTCATAAATTCAAGATATCTTGCTCAAAACTTGTTGCATCTTATTTGCATTAAAAAGTTTTAGACTTTTCGCCAAAATAGTTATCAGTGATAAGAATGTTTATTAAGAAAAACATATTTTATTTGTAAATCATCATTTCATTGGATTTAGAATAATTCTGTCACATATTTGCATTTGCATAGAAAAGGTAACAGTTATTTTAATTCACTTGTCTTTGACCTAATTCCCTAATTTGTTTTTACTTGCATGGTATTATGCGTTTTCTAAACTTCTAGGTCTATGTCTAACCTATCAACCTGTTGTATCTATCAGACTTGTATTGTTGTAATGAGTCGTATAGACAATGCTACCGGAAGTGCGAATGTGTGTGTGTTTAGTATCACTCCATCGTCTGTAATAAATGGGACGGATCAACTCAAGTGTCGTCATGTCTTTTATTTAAGAAGCGAACCCCAGATATATAACAACCTATATAGGAGACACTTCCCCGATCGATCAATTTACTTCTTGTACCAATGGGTTGCGTTGTATGAAGCTTGTTCCTGACATCCCACTCTAGACTAAATCTGAGGATTCATTCATTCAAATTAACATTTTTGTCGTTGCCACCTCAGGAACATTCTCTCCCCACAGAGGCAGCTCAGTCAGTAAGCTTTCGTTGCAAATTAACATCGCTTTCGATCTTACTTTCCGCTCAGGAATGAAAACCCAAGCATAACCTCGTTCTCGTGTTTTAACCCAAACTTAGTGAATTACAAATTTTTGCCGCTAGGGCAATCTGCCGGAACCCTTGGATCTTGCCGTAATAAAAACATAGGCTAACTCAGGTATGACTGCGCTGCCTCTGTGGGGAGAGAAAACCTCAGGAATTACCTATTACAGTGATCCAAAAGTGTGTAAATAATTATTGTTAAGCAACCACGTGATTTCCATCATGTATATGGTTTTGCTTCGATACGATTGTAAATAGCATGATTTCATTGAATAAATTAAAAAACTCAAGGAGTACTTCTTTAAATTTGTGTAGGTCTGTTATTTAGATCCGGAGGAAGATAATAATAAATCAATAGTTCTTGTTCGTGTTATTCTTTTGGTTGACAAAAAAGGAGAACACACTTGTACTTGTCAAATACTTTATTCATGCGTTATGTATATTTATTACATGCGTTACTTATATTAATTACAGTCCATGCTGTTGTTTTCTGAAAAAAAAAAATTAACTTCACAATTTGATGTTCAGGGTGTTAACGAAGTCAAGAACATTTAAATGCAATTGTTAGTTACTCTTTCGTAAAATGGCGTCTTCTCGTTTGTAAATTATAAACCAAAAATACTTTATTATCTATTTCATTCTCAACACATAAATATAATATATACAAAATAAAATATATAACATATAAAAGATGACGTCCCATAGAAGGATATAGTCTGGTCAAATTCCTACCCTCCAAGGGTTTATAATTGATCCGACAAGTGCATTGACAGTACAAGAATACAGTCTTGTCCATACAGTCAAGTATCAATTGAATATGTTACTTCGACTCATGGCGCTTGGAATACAACATGGCGTTTGTACCATAATATAGTTACCTTGTTGTACGACAACGGACAGGGGTAGTACCATTACTAAATAACGCGATAAAAATCTTTTAACTTTTGCAAGAGACAGCGGATGGAGATGTTGCTTTAGGTAAATACAGTAGAACACGGAAATAGCTAACTCGGATATAGCGAACAATCGGATATAGTGAACAAATTTTGAAGTCCCCTCAAAAGCCCTATGTATGAAAGCTAAACGCGAGTAGCGAACACCGGATACAGCGAACTCGTTGGTCCCTTGGAGTTCGTTATATCCGTGTTCTACTGTAGATGTTTGCCTTGCAAAACGTACTATTTCACTATAGAAGCTAGATTTGTCCTGTTTGATTTACCTATCTAGTTTCTAAGGGTGAGGGGGCCCATGGTGGCAGGTGCAGAATCCATGTTGTTGGCCCGGGTGATGTTCGCAATGGGGATGAGGACAATGGTCGTCATGGTGACAGTGGTCACAATCGCCGTTGTCCTGACAGTCTCCATGGCAATCAGGTGGCTGACCATCGGTCACCGTGACTGCAACAACAAAATATGTAAGAACACTGTTTTTGCAAATTATTCTAGGGTTTAGATCTAATGTTATGGGGATGTTGTGAGTCTGACCCCAAGCTGACGGTCCAGTCTGACCGACTGACCGGCCTGTAGAAGGGAGACATTTGCTTACTCTAAACAAAGAGTTCAGATGCCGCAAGCGTAACGTATTTTTATACTGAACGTGGTCAATTACAGGTAAATAAGTTGACAAAAGCTTAATGTCCATGTTAGAAAGTGGCTGCGTTAAAAAGAAAATGATGATAAATTACTTCGAAATAGTTATGTTGTGAGACCTTATGATGAAATCCTTTACACAAAGATAAGATAAGATAAGATAATTCTTTATTGCCCGTTAAGGAATTTGTGTTACATTTAAGTGAGCATAAAATTCAAAGTTTTATAATCAATATTCTAAATACACAAACATATATACAAATATATACAAATGAAATATAAAGTTTTAACATATTTACAAAAGAACAGTGTGATAGTGAGCAATTAACGATGATTAAGAATTGAAATGGACAAGGGCACAAATGACATTTTATAGCGTTTGCTTTTGCACGTCGGCACATTAACTTTTGTAGTGAATATACACTATTCTTAGTTGGGCATGTGAACACATTCTCTCGTAAATGAAAACCTTCGACCAAAAGATATGGTAAAAGTATGTATACTAGACTCAAAGAGGTCAAGTAAACGTGTTATCACTTATAAGAATTAAATTTGCTGGAGTTTTTGTGGTAATGTGAACTGATGTTCTCTTAAGTGATTAATCATTGTTTTCAGCCCATATGTAGTTATCATGATACATTTCACGTAAGTGTTGCCAAATTACACAAGCGATGACAATACATGTATTTAGTGCTTAATTAATCTTCAAATATAACATTTTACTAAGCAGAACGGTGCATTCGTAATTGTAACTCCCTACGTTCCTACCTGATGAAGAATAAGTTATAAAGCATAAAATTAAAAAAATTGCAAAAAAAATATCAGTTGTGACCATTTTGAATATCTTGCTTTTCTTATATGGTCCTTATGGATGAAAATTCAGTCATTATTATCACGTTATTTTGTTTACTTTTACCTTGAAGAACACAACATGTGAACACGATGTCAACTTATTTTCATGTGTAAACTTACATATTTACTCATGTAATCATGTTCCGTATGGAAGTAAACTTTGTTCACGTGAGTTAGTCTAAACTAACTTAGCCTATGGAGACTTTCGATATTCTTACTTGACGAACGGTTCTATCTATATGTTTATCCTTAGGCATAGTTTAACGAGCTTTCCTCTTTGAATTTAGAAATTGCTTTTCTGGCATTCAAACAACGACCAACATTTAGGGTATTCATAAAAACTAACAAAGAGATCATACCGATTAACCAAAAACTTATACTCGATAGGTACTAAAAGTAAGTATTCTTTTTCTAAATTTGTCGGCCAAATGTAAAGTGAAATTTTTAAATTTTACCGTCTTGCATAATTTCAATATCAAACAAAACATTTACTTATACTCAATCATGTGCCAGAGATTAACCAATTAATTGTAAACTGGTATATATTCTATTCAATAAGAATTATGTATACTTGAAAGCAATCTGATTAAAATCAAATCATTGATTCGCTCCCTTGTTTATATTATGTTGTTACTGGTCACTCATCTACGATTGATGACAAGTAACAACATAATATGAAACAAGAGAGAGAATCAAAGATTTGATTTCAATGAGATTGACTTGAAAGAGAACTCACTGATTGCGCCAAGGATCAAAACAGCTGCGAAAACAAGGAACAGTGCAGTCTTCATGTTGAATGATTTGTTCGAGTGTTGCTGCCATATTTATACTATAAGTATTACAGGTAAACAAAAATACACCTGTGTTTTCTCACACTATTACATGAATTCGTGATGTTGTGATTTTTAACGGATAATGTGCCTACAATCTTATCTAGAATATCCTATCAAGCATTTTGGTTAAGATAAAAGTACTTTTGAAAAAACACAAATTATGAAGTGAAGGATTTTACAACTGCTTCGTGAGTATTCATACATTAGTGATGATAAATCACACACGAATATTGCTGACTGGCACTTATCGAAGCTATATTAATTACATGTTTTTTGTTTTTTTACAATCACAGTTATTGCTAATAATAACTTCTGAGTTTTTCGTTTAAATGAAGCATTTATCTTCAATTGTAATATATGCCTTTTAATAACTCACAGATCCATTGACGACATTGGTGCAGAGGAATATTATAATGCTATGTACAATGACAAAGGTGGCAATAGTTAAAACTTCTACGTAAAATAGTATCTGTTGTGATAAAATAATTAAATCTTTAGTAACATGACTAACAAGTCATTTCGAACACATTGCTTGTAATTCAACCTATATGTTGTACATAGATCGATTTGTTAAGTCTTTAAGGAAAATGTATATAAAAATATAAAGACAATTGTTCGAAATTCATTTTAGACTCTCGGTGTTTTCAGAACATAACATATCCATTTAGATAAACTGCAGAAGAATTTTAAAATCTGCGAGATAGCTTATCTTGTATAATCGTGATATTAAACCACGATTTTTATTGACAGGAGACTAACATCTGGTTTCAGGTCGAGCTATGATTACAGTAGAAGATTTAGTTTAAAGGGGCAGTAGCACGTTTTTGGGGGGAATATAAGGTGATGTCAGAAAAATGAAAATAAATGGTCCCAATTGAAAAACATTGTATTTAAACTAACTGTAGCAGTAATAATTCAAATATATAATGGAAAGTTTGGCTTGTTTAGTTTAGTTTGTGATTCCTGTTTCTTACACAAAATGTATTTAACGTGTTCATACAAAATGGCCGCCAACGGATTTTATGTGAATCTTTATACTTTGTTCTCTGACTTTGGATGATTTGTTTGTGTAATGAGATTTTTGACACTATCAAAGAAATAAATTTATCAGGGGGAAATTGAAAATATGAAATTGGAAAAAAATGTGCTACTGCCCCTTTAATAGACTTAGTTTAAAGACGATGACATACACATGATCTTTTCATTCAATGCTTTCTGTCGTCGTCAGAAGATATTAATTTAGACATTCTCGTGCATTCTTATATATTGTTTTTGAAATATTGGCTTTAGTGAATGTATTTGTGTCATTCTTGTATTCTAGATATTTAATCCCAAAAGGGTAATACTTTGAATGTTTGAGCAATTTATATTTCTGAAATGATTACTGGTTTCAATATCACATCGCCTGCATGATTAATTTTCGAATTGGTGACCTCGTGACTAATAAGGGTCACGGCCTAAAGCCTTTTTATCTTGTTCTTGAATTAAAGGTAGGGTGTAGAGATTCCTTAGAAAATGGGGATTCAAAATTGTACATTTGGTTACCATGTGGTCCCTACGAAGGGGGGTCCACATTGGTCACACCAATATAATATGAAGTCTGATGAACTACAGAACCAATGGTGCTATTTTAGTCCCTGATTTTTTTCATGTAAACGCAAACTGTTTTGTAACAAGCGATAGTGAAGATAAAACCTTCTATTCCTGTTTAATGGTTGTGATATATTGTAAGTCACCTTATATCTCAAGGAAACGATTTATTCGATACAGGTGCAAATAATCAATAAATGATCAGTAATCACATAAAACTACAACATCAAAAAAGTTCTGTGATCAAGGTCAAACATCACTTCATTTACATGTATCTCAGCGACAATTATAAACTGTGATCATAATGATGTTTGCTCAATAATTTTCTTCTTTGACAAAATATTTGTTTTGACTGAGATAGATAAAGAGGAAGATTATCAAAGAACATTATTTATTAATCCTTGCCTTGAATCATGTGGCAAAATAAATACAATTCGATAAGCTTTTTCTTTAGGTTGCTGGATGTTTATCAATGTAGATCTTTTAACCTACATTTAAGGTATGACTTATTCATTCCACGTCAATATTTGTTAATAATACATTGTATTACCATTAATGTATTGAAACTAAAAACAAATAATGTAAAAAAAATGTGAATGGTGTTGGGAAAATTTTCATTTGGGACTTTACACAAAGACAATGTTGACAAAAGCTATACGCAAACAGTGTCATATTTTATTAGTAAGCCGTATAAATGAAACACTATTTCCTTTTGGAGCTTTATCGGATATTTGCCTCACGGCAAAAATTTTAAAGAGGAAGTAGCCTGTTTTCAGTTGGAATATAAGGTGATGTCAGGAAAATTAAAATAAATGGTTCCAAATGAAAGACAATGTATTTAAAGGGGCAGTAGCACGTTTTTTGATAATTTTATATTTTAAAATTTTCACTGATACTTGTAAGTTAATGCTGAATGTATTATTTTGACACTGTCAAAAATCTTATTACACAAGCCAATCATCCATAGTCAGAGGACAAAGTATGAAGATTCTCAAAAACTCCATTGGCGGCCATTTTATGTGAACACCTTTAATTCATTTTGTGTAAGAAAAAGGAATCACATGGCAAAACTTTACGTAATATATTTGAATTATTAATGCTCCATTTAGTTTAAATACATTGTCTTTCAATTGGAACCATTATTTTCATTTTCCTGACATCACCTTATATTCCCCCTAAAAACGTGCTACTGCCCCTTTAAACTAAATGAAACAGTAATAAATCAAATGTATAATGTAAAGTTCAACCATGACACACTATTTCCTTTGGAGCTTTACAAGAGATTGCCTGACGGAAATAGTTTTAAAGGGGAAGTATAGCCCGTTTTTAGTTGGAATATAAGGTGATGTCAGGAAAATGAAAATAAATGGTTCCAATTGAAAGACAATGTATTTTAACTAAAGCAGTAATAATTCAAATATATAATGTAAAGATCAACCACGCATGCGATCCCTTTTCTTACACAAAATAAATTGAATGTGCTCACACAAATATTGCCGCAAACTTAATGGGAATCTTTATAACTTGATATCTGACTATGGATGATTGGTTGGCGTTATGAGATTTTTGACACTTTCAAAACAATACAATTAGTATTAACGTACAATTATAAGTGAAAAATTTAAAAATATAAAAAAATTAAAAAACGTGCTACTACCCCTTTGATGTTCATAACAAAATAGCTGTATTCCTCTACAAAATCACGGGGTGGAGCTCAGTTGGTACAGCATCGGCTCAGTTGTTCGGGGTTCGATTCCTGTCCCGTCCGCGTCTTAGCAAGAGGCGTTAACAGCTGGGAGATGTTGCTATGCTCTCAGTTCACCAGAACTGGCGTTGCACTGGGGCTGCGTTATAACATTTTGAAATTTCTTGCAGTGGTGTCTTGTTATGGTGAGATCTAAAGAGCATGGTAATTCATCTTGTAACAATATCATCAGAATTTTTTTAATATTTTGTTTTAATAACATGAATGCAAAATATCATATAGTAAAAATGAATATTACAACACACAATGTGAAATATTCTCAAATAACAGTCGTATCAAAATATGACTGTCATTGAATAAAGGGTCGGTTCATGGGTGTGAAATAACAAAAAACATATTGTGTGAAATAACAAAAACATATTGACTTAGTGTTAGGGAACAAATTGAGTGAAGTGTGAAATTCGTGCATCCCCAGGTCCAGCAGGTTCCCTTGCAATCACACCTGCAATAATGGTACACAAATCCTAGACGGTGGAACGGGCAAACAATGTCAAGACTACACAGAGGTCAACGCAACAGCGCCATTGTCAAGCTGTAAGCCGTAGCAAAGCATCAAGATATGGCAATGCAGTTGGATATTTCCTTATAAATCATATTTTCATAACGGAGTCGGTTTCACAACAGTAACAGATTTGATGAAAGGTCAAGGTCATGTAGACCAAGAGTTACATCAAGCTTCTTCACCTTTGGGAGCACACAGTAACGTCAACAACACAACAAACACCTGACGAACGTCTAATATCGGATGAAATAGAACAAGAGGCTGAGAGATTTAATTTACTAAGATCCAGTTCGATATCATGTTTGACGCAATGACTTCATTTGCGTTCACAGAGGCTGATGGGGCACGTGCACCTCGAGCACATGTTGCACGCACTTGTCAATACTTCCAACAGTCAGGATTTTACAGCCCAATTCAGCAGAGTTGGCCCAAAGGTGGCAACTGTTGGAGCAATTTGATTGAGGTTTGGGGTGAAATACACCCTTTGAACCACTAGTACTTCTGTTGGCACAGCCTGTGTATGGACAACTTGCTTGCAACCATGGTCATAGCGACTATAGTGTTCTTATGATTTATATTTCCCCTTCTTCCTGAATGCAACCGAAAACACTCCATGTCCCATCAGCCCGACATGTCGCACTTCCGGTCGCGATGAAGCTACCATCACATTCAAATGTAAGTTGGGCTCCAACGTCGTGAGAAATCGGTGATGTGAAATTTCCATCTATCAGGGTTGGATTCGGACATTCGGTCTTACAATAATTCACACCATTTATCTCTTCCACGCAAACAGTATTCAATGGACATTTTCTCGAGCTGCATGCACCGGCTACTTGAGTAGGCCAATTGGCAATATAACTGAACAGTGCTCCTCTTTTCTTCACATACATTGGTTCTTTTGCCGTGTGGATTCTCCTGTTGAGCTGACACTCCTGTATACTGGGTTCATAGTTGAAGGATAGACAAGCTGATCTGAGGAGACACTGTTTGGAACAACCGACAAGTCCAAGGTTCGCGAGTGTCAGAAACGTTGGGCCAATGGTGGGTACACTCTCGTATACATGCTTAAAGTTCTCTCTTGAAGAACACATCTGCCCATTGGTCCTATTGTCTTGCAACATACAAACGGCAATGACGAGACATAGCATAACACGTCTGTAGCACTCCATGGTTCGACTATATCAAGCTTGTCTCTTTGTGGACCACTTTCAACTATGATGAAGCTGTCTTCATCATGACTCGTGGGCAAACAACTTATTGGTTCAGCAATATCAAGCTTGTCTCTTTGTGGACTACAACTTTCTGTCTTTCATTATTAATATCTCATTGATTTTCATCGTTTTAAGAATTATGCTGTCTTTCAAAGACAAATATGAAACCTCATGTTTCTGATGTTGAGACTGCATAAATATGTGTTGTGTTTCATGTCCCTAAGAATCATGACTTCTTAGGAAATTTTGATGAATGCACACCCCTTTATCTTTGATTTGAAAGGAAATAATTCTTTTGCCCTTCCGTTTGTTAGATGTTATGCAACTTTAATGTTTTGCTGTTCTTGTAGCTTTTAAAAGCGACAAAGGTGCTTACATAGAGTAGAGCTTTAGTTAATGCATGAATACCTGTGGGATATTTGTTTTGTCAATACTCGAACGTTTTTGCTATTTCATACATCGTTTGCTTTGGATTGCAGTTAAATGAATTATATATTACTTTGCTTTTATGTTTCAGAATCTCCATCGTTACAAAATATTAAATCCGTTCTTTTCATACAGATATGTGTACGCACTTGATATATCGTTTGATTGTCTTATAATAATGACACTCTGCTTTTTACAATAAGCTAAATGTTTACATTGGTCCTCTGAACTAACTCTTCAAAAGAATTGGGTTTTTTTTCAGAATTCTCTTGCGAGAAGATGAGATATGGAATGCACCATTTCAATCGTGTTCTTGAATCTTAAAAATTGGAAATTTAAGACATGAGTGAATTTGTATTATTTATTATCATAATGTAATTCAGTTACATGTTACAAAAATGAGTTGAAAATGTGTAAATTGTTGGCACTTTTACCTTCAAAAAGGCAATATGAAGTTAAAAAATTCCAAAAAACATGTTACTCCTTTTTCTGTGAGAACTTTAACACCGTTTTCAAACAAACAATGATTAATTGCATGATAACGGTGTTGGTATCAAAACTTCACTCTACTGCCAATACAATTAATAAGTTGAAAATCTAAAAACCGTTTCGTCAATCATTTTGAATGTTTACAAAAATATTACCTCTGTCATAAGGATCTTTTAAAGATTCATAGTATAACGATAAATCACGAGACATGATAATAACGGATTTTTTTTAAAATTTAAACGTAAATGGGTGGTTTGATATGTCCAAGAATATTAGTATTTTGACAGTTTAAGGCAACGGTGCCCTGGATATCATTCATCACTTCAAAATCAATAAACGAAAGTGTTGTGTAACTGTTTATTATGCGTAATATGCTCCCTTGCACCCTTGACGTCATCAACCATGTTATCTGAAAGAGTGAAAACAGAAATTTCAGCTCAACTATTTAACTTCTCAATGAATGTTTAAAGAGCCGCTCTGTGATTTCCATCACATACTGTTTTGTCTGAGTACGAAAATAAATAGCAAAATTCATTAAATCAATTCAAATTATCTCACATATTCATTCCCAAATGCCAATTATATGATGAAAACCTGTTTTCAATGAAAGTCTTTAAATATTCATAATGTTTTTCCAAAGGCCAAATTCACAGGTCCTACTTACATGTTAAATAGCCTATCAAACATGATTAACTCGTAACTTTTACCTGACTGCTTGAGATAAGTTTCCAAAATTACTTTGCTTCAGTGACGTGCGTCATTGACCGGTTCTCGATCACGATCGTGAATTTAAACCTTCCCGTTGTCACTATACTACGTCGATTAGCTTTTATTATTTCCTTAACTAAAGAAGTGGCTCTTTAATCTACGAATGACACCTTGAATTAACTCAAAGGGGATTTGAAATTATGCACTGCAATCTTATCAAGATATAATCAACATCGCTACATAAGGCGACAAGTCAGTAATAAATATTAATTTTATTTATATAGGGATGGTAAAAACCATAATTATTATATTTCAATCAGCATAGCAGAAAGTAAGTTTAATCTAAGTCAGTAACTTTAAACTTTGTATGCATATTTCCTTTTTTTTATGGATTCAAAGTGTGTTTGTCCGTAGAATATATTGTTTGAGTCTGTTTAAATCTTGTGTCATCGTATTTATTCATCGTGTTGTTATTGTTTCATAACAAAAGATATTGCATGTTGGCGAACAAATTCATAATACCACATATTTAAGTTACATTTTAAAGATGACAATTTAAACTGAACATTGTTGTCAAATGTCATTTATACTCGTTTCAAGAGCAGACGAACGGTATTGTAAATTGGGGGTAGAAGGTATAGTAAACATATATAACACTTTGTGCAACATTGAAGGCACATGTTATGACAGATAGTCAGTGTCACTTGAAGTTGAGAGTTATCTACCTTTAGAAACCTTCCGGATGACACGTGCAGTACCCCGTGGCCCCGATGACGTCACTACAAACAGCGGTGATGCCTTCTTCACATTTACAGTTGTAACAGTCCCACTCGCTGTAGCAGAAGTTGAAACATCCCGCGTGGTCGTGTGACGTCACTGTAGGAAGAATGAAATCACTCTTTAACACTACGGCGAAAATTAAGTTTTCAAGTTCACACTTGTCACAGTGATAATTTCTGGATTAAAGGAAAAAGTTGCTAACGATGAGCTGTCAAACAAAGCTCCAACTATCCCATGTCAAATGTAAAACACTTTATGAAATTACTTCGTGTACTGGTTTTTTTTTAAAGTTTTCTTTCATTCGTTTGATGATAACTGCTTTTGATAAAATAAAAATGGAAGTGGTTTTTTTTACATTCTTAAAATTTTGATATCAAATCGGTTTTGCGGACAAGAATCACTTACAATAAAAAAAACCTTCTGAACCAAACATTGAAATAATACCAGAGTTGATGGAGGGGAGAAAGAATAGAGGGAAAGTGTCATGCCCAAAATTTTGACAAATCTACTGGATAATTGACTACAATCTTGGTGTGACAACAATGGAATTATTCATGAATGTCAGGCTGCTTTAAGGCCTGGCTTTTCAACCATTGATCACATCTTCAGTTTGCAGGCAATAGCACAGAACCATTTGACTAAATCGTAAGGTAGATTTTACTGCATCTTCATTGACTTTTCCAAGACGTTTGTTTGATTAAATCATGATATTTTATCAAACAGTTTCAGGAAGTTGGTCTTACACATTTAATTACACCTCTGGCATCAATGTATTCCAACCTTTCGGCGTGTGTGAGATGATAAACCGGGATATCAAAATATTTTAGATTTAACATTGGAAACCGCCAGGGATGTGTTTTGAGCCGAAAATTATTTATCATTTACTGAAATGAACTCATATGAAAAGTGGATAAGAAAGGTTTGTAATGATTTATTTTCCAAAAGCATATGTCATATAAATATAAATGCAAATGATGTGTCATAGGTTGGAACATAACGCGTAACTTGTACACTGATGTAACATGATGAACTTTTCTTGGTTATTTAAAATTGTGTTTTCATTATTGTTTTTCCCGATGAAATTACTGATTATGTAAATACTGTACATGTCAATTTATTATGTATTTTGAATTCTTATTTTACTGCAGGAAATATAAAATATCTCTAATCGAAACAAAATGTTGGTTCTTTCTTTGAATTCCTATTTCAATCAATTTGTAACTACACTATTCTTTCCCTGTAATCGATGTTTGAAAAGCTTAGAAGGTTTGGACAGTACAGATATTGCTAAAGTGAGGAAATAAATTTTTTTAAATAAACAGCTTCTGAGCTAAGCTACAGTTATGATTTCAGAAAGCAATAATGTTACAATCAGAAAAGTAATCATAAGTAAACTTGGTTATTTTGTTTGAAAATTCCTATGTAGAATGTGCATATAAGTTTAAGTGAAATTCTAAACATTAATAAGGTTATGAGAATATGAAATCATGTGTAAACTCGTGTAATTCTATTGAAAAAATATTATGAAAAATGTACATATAAGTCTAAGTTAATTTCTAATCGATTAGGTTATAGAAATGTGAAATGTATATCCTTAAACTCACCAAAAGCAAACATGCTTAGAAGAACAACAATCATCAAGAAACAAGTAGTCCTCATATTGCTTTGTGTTTTGGATAAATCTATGCTATATGTCCATCTATATAAACGAAGTATCAGTGACGTCACATTAAGCTTTGTGCGAGATACGTGTCATTTTGACAAGGTAAGTCTCAAGTGCGGTGGCGTGTAAGCTTTATGACGTCATTTCCTGGACAACGAGCTTTATCCTTGGGGCGACCACATGTTTGATGTATTCCAGAAAAAATGTAGTAGCAACAAGGTCGACGGTGATTTTAAAGGAATTAGGATATTCATTAACCTTATTCGATGAACATGATCAAGTCGACGTTCGCTCCTTTCTATTTCATGTAAGGAGAACCTTGATTGGGAATATCGTTTTACTAATTTCAAATTCATTAAAGGAGATTAAACAAGAAATCAATATCTGTTGGTGTCAATATTGATTGCAAAGAATAATAATGATAAATATAGTCCACTTATAATGTGCAATTATCGATCTGCTACGCAGTTGCTCATAGCGCTACATATTATTACCCTGACGGTGATGCCGAAGGCGCAGTAAATCTACGTACACCCGTTATTTCAGGTACCCATTTATATAACTGCGTTGATTGAGTGCAATGTGGGTAAATGCCTTGCCCGGGGAAACATCACAGGATGAGATCCAGGTCACAATGTTTTGTTGTTGTTGTTTTTGTTTTTGTTTTTTTGTGGGATTCGAACCCTGGTCTTTGGCGTGAGAGGCCAGCAGGCTAAGAACTACACCACTGTGCTAAACCACGTTATTATGATTAAATGCCACGTTACAACTTTCCTTGAATGTCCGGTCATTTGCATCGTGTCTCATGAGCAATAATTTCGCTCCTTGTGTTTTTATTTTTTTCCTCGTGTCATATGTATGTAGTGTAGTAGAGTATTCATAAGATATTATAAATGACAATTCCTATATCTTCACGATAACAAAATTTGGTCATGACTACATGTGTATTTGTTTAAAACAAACACAAACTTGAATGGCATTTCTCTATTTCAATTAATTTTGATATCATAGTATTTAAATTACAATTAGCTTTTAAGTGGGAAAGTTATCATTCGAGAAACCGTTTAATAGATTTTAATCAATAGAGGATTTGATTTGAGAAACAGTGTTAGCACAGTATCATGTCTATGATAAAAATGGCTTTGGCAATTTCACACAGCTCTAGATACGGCATTAACATTATATATTTCATTTAGGAGAAGCATTTACATAGGCGACTTTAGCCTATTTGCTGATCATTTTACTTTAAGGTTGTATTTGTGGCAATTCATTTTGTAATAACTGTTTTGTGTTGGAAATATAATACTGTTTAAGTCATATATTTCATTTGGTTGTACATTTATTGCCATCATTGCACAAATATATTTCATATGACTTATTTGTATCATTATATCAAGATTATGAAATTTCTCAAGCCACAGAGTCCAAAACTCTCATTATCTCAACACAATGAAACAATTGCAACAAAACCGGAAGTACGATATTAGTCATACTGGGGAAGTATTAACCGTTGCTATGGAAACATATCTTGTTCTCCTCTGTTATCTCGTTATTGTTGTTTACAGGTTATCATGGATTGTATTAAATAATTCCGTTTTCAATACATTTCAATGTTGCATAAAATAATTTTGCAGTCTTGGTATCATAATACATATTGCGTATTTAAAGAAACGTCTTTCGTTTTTTTGATTGGCATTCTAGAAGTCGGAGACTATTCCATAATCAACTTCTTTATTTTGTTTCGACATAGACTCTTGATGTAGTTATCAAGCAAGTAATACATGATATGATATATATAAATAAAATCTTGAAAGCGAGCGCATAAATGCGTTCGGAATAAAAAATCTGATTTTTCTCAGTTCTGCAGACGATATCCGGTAAATTGTCCAGAAATCAAAATGCAGACGGAAGCAGTTCGTGGTTATAGTGGCAGTCCGCTCCATGATGCTTCTTTCTGCAGACCCTGTTCTTCATTAAAGTGCCACATTTTTTTCATACATTCCTTTGCTTTCATCTGAACGTAAATGGAATTATACAGTATATAGATTTTAAAAACTTATTTATAAATTCACCCCCAAATGACAATTATACGATAAGTACAAGTTTGTTTTTTATGAAAAGCTTAAACAAGCTTAAATGGTTACTGATATATATATATGTTCGCGGAAGCCAATTTGTCAATTCAATTCAATATTTTGCCCCAACAAACCACCATTGGTGGTACAGGAACGATACAAACAATACTTTATCATCAGTTAAAAAGATATAGTGATCACTTGGTAACAGCAAACATTGTATTTTGTTATGTATGTATCTGCTTATGGTGGTATTGATATTTCTAATGAAACGTGACAAATTCTTCCCAACTGAATTGGTATATACAGTAAACAGCTGTTTAAATTTTAAGAGAGTCGACCATTTTATGTGATATGTCGGAATAGTGACCTTGTATCATCAAAATATGGACATTTTAATAAGTAATGGTACTCATCGGCTATTGTCGGTGAGTTACAAAGATTACAATTTCTACTCAATATCGGTATATTTTTCCAGCGGCCAGTCTCTACAGGTAAATGATGATTCGATGTCCGAAAAGATATTATTGTTTTAGAGAAATAGTCTGGTAGCAAGAAGGATGGCAAATCTTTATACAGTGTATAATAGTATCCTTTTGAACTGTTGTATAAAATTATCTTTAGTGTTGATTCTACCATAGAGACTAGCAACTGTTCTGTCTCCCTTATTTAGAATAGATTGGATTTTATAATTCTTTCATATAACCTAACAAATGTGTTTACTTTAACTTTAAGGCGTCCTTTTGAAAAAAATGAACGTTTTTATTGTGACATCAACTCTTTACTATAGGATACATTAAACCTTTAAGGTATTTTATTCACTACTTATGAACAATTAACATCTTTGGTGCCGCACAAGACAATGTGTTTCTACTACTGTAACAACTAGTTTAACATATTCTTGATAAATTTTCTGCATTGAAACCTAACCTTTTCAAAGTGATTTTTTTATGACACCAACGCCTGAAACAATTAAAAGCTTATTCAAACGTTTCAACTAATGTTTTTACTTTCTATTGTAACACATAATCAGATAAACGTTTACCATTCCATCTCCATCTAATTCAATAGCCTTCACATCACTGTTTGCAGTAGAAAACGCGTGTGTTGCATTTTCAGCATTAAATTCGCCATCGTTACATTCAGAGAAAGATCGTTTTAATCTTCAATCATGCTACAGTTGTACTAGTTCCGTGTGTATAATGTATATATACCTCTTTCACACCTGAAACGGAATTGCCGGAACATTGCATTTTTCTTCGCGTTCATTTCAGCGAAACGGCATGAATTCTTACTGCATACAACATTCTTTAATGCGTTTGTTTGACAATATAGTAACAATCCTAATCTTTTAGTTAAGGGAGGTATTTTTTATTTTTCATTTTTTTTATTTTATTTTTTATATAAGTATTTGTTTTATGGCCTTTTGGGAAGTGGTTTAGTGAAATATTTATCAGTGTTAGCCTATCTAACCTAGAAATGGCCTATTCATTATTGTGAAAAAATATTTAAGGCTTAAACCAGCACTTGAATAGTAAGTGCAAAAGACAAAACCATGTATAAATGAATTATTTAGTTCAATCCTGATATATATATATATGAGTTGACAAAATTATACTAATGATATCTATGTATTCTGTCAGATAAGAAACGCCTGGTTGTACTTTCCTCAAAACTAATCAATGTCTATATCTATTAATCAAAATTCGCAATAATAACACACATGGTAACTGCTTTGTCTAAAGAAAGTTTTTAAATTACGAACATGTGCTGTAACGTATTATCGCTGCTTTGAAAACAATGGCACTTGTGTTTGTTGCTTTAACTGCTTATGTGATTTGTCGTGACGAAACTATACTTCCGGTCAATTAATGGTGGCAAGACAGAATCGATAAACAAGAGATAACAAGAACAGTGTTGGCATGATTATAGCGGCGTGACGGACAATTATTCAATGAAAACAATGAGTGGACGACTTAATGACCTCAGTCCAAAACAGAAAGAAGCTCTTGAACAGGTTAGATTATGTTTATAAAGCTGTTCTCATGTGACACAATTTTAGCCAAAAATTCGTCTGTTTAGTGTTGTGTTCCAGCCTTCAACCAGGTCATAGGTCAAGTGATAATATCACTGTCAGTCTTTAATTACATTTAAAGTATTCGTGTATTATGTACCGACTACCTTTAGTAATGTATGGTATACATTTGGTATCCATCCACATATAACTTTTCAGTTTTATATTTGGTAAAGAGAAACATATTTATTTCTGTTATCAATTTGTTAACTTTTTAAATGTTTGATTGACAGTAAAATCAACGAAATATCAGTCAATTATTCTGATCCTACATTTAAAAATCATTGTCCTTGTCATCATGATTGGTAATTGATGGTGTCACATAAATCATGATCTGTTCCTTCTGCAGATTCGAGTCGTTGTGAAGGACATTTTGAAACCTGAACATGATGATTTTTACCTGTTAAGGTGGCTGAGAGGTACATAGTTTAAAATTGATTTAACATTTTTACATATAAATACATTAAAGAGTCTAAAAAATTTTTAGAATAATGATAGTTCACCTTTTAAATGGTAGACAAAGCCTATTTTTAGAAACTCATGAGTCTTGTTTATTGATCCTTTGACTTAGAATATAATGGTACAGTAGTAATATGTAAGGTGTTCTATCAACATGTAGGAAAAGCAAATTCCTGTGCAAGTATGTTAAAATTTATACAAGGGTCAAAATTAGTCCTATTTGGGTACTGAAATTTGTGGAATAATATATGTAACAACCAATTGAGTATATCAACATAGTCTAAATATGTCTTTTGTCTTAATGATAATACAATTGCTTCGCAACATATCTGTATAATTTCCTGCAACTTTTTTTTCAGCAAGAAATTTTGATCTCAAGAAAACTGAAACTATGATGAGAAATGTAAGCATTTATAATTTTTTGATCAATTAAGCCATCACATGTTTATATCATTTTATAACATGTATTGAAAAACTTTTTCTTATTTTCTTAATTTAGATCAAGTATGGTAAAAATTCAGTAAAGGTTATGAAACATTCATTTTAGATTGAGATCCCTTAGAAATATAAATGTCATTCAGGTACCTCACAATGCCAAATGTTGCAAAATACTTTGGTCACAATACAATACGTATCACACTACAGTTAGCACAAAGTTATTGTGGAATGATACTAATTCACAGATCTTCTTTTAACATTTCTAACAAGAAAGATTTGTCATGTCATGAACTGAACACGCATTATCGGTGGTTGGGCCTTTTCTAAGGGAAGTAACTCTGTTTTCCCACTTTCATGCGGAGCTACAGCCGTTGTTGACGTAGTCACGCGCGCAATGGATACTAATGGCTTGTCTGTATCCTATCTCCGTTACATTTTCCTTGATTTCTGGGTAAAATGGCACTTACAGTCGGCAATAAATGTGAATTAGGGTGAGTAGTTTTCCTAAGATTATGAGTATGTTTTGGGATAGTTCGTGTGACAATTCCTAACTGCAGAATGATTGTTTCAAATGTGGGCCCACTGATTTTCATTCCCCTTATGCAGTGGGACCACAATTACAGAATTCAAATTTTTCAAAAGGTTCAACGATTCTGTAATACTTGTGATGTATTGACATTCTATATATTTCCTATCAAGTAATTTTGATGGTAAAGGTTCACCGATATGCAATATACTGATGAAATATTAACGTGACTAATTCAAATAGTATTGGTGGAAAAGATTCAACATTCTAATATATTTATGATTAAATACTGACGAGGCAATTTCAAATAGTTTTGATGGAAAAGGTTCATATCATTCTATGATATTTTCCATCATGTAATTTTGATTGAAAAGGTTCAACATTCTAAAATATTTATGATTAAATACTGACGAGGCAAATTCAAATAGTTTTGATGGAAAATTAAGGTTCATGTTATTCTATGATATTTTCCATCAAGAAAGTTTGATGGAAAAGTTTCAACAACATCACTAGAACATTTCAGAGAAATTTGTCATAAAATAAAGTATTTTGGTAAATGTGGGCCCACTCGTTTCGACCTCTATAAGGAGCTCCCGAAGTGGTTAAATTTTGACTAAGCAAATTTAATTAGTTTTGATGGAAAAGGTTCAACATTCTAGATGATATTTCCCATCAAGATCAATAATCTAAAATGTGGGCCCACTTCGGCCGCTCCCTATAAGAGACCAAACGAGTGGGCCCACATTTACCGAAAGACATTATTTGGTGATCAATATCTCTAACATGGTCGATATGTAGAATCAATGTCAAGACCCTTGACCTAGGTCCTGACCTTTGATGTGACCAATGACAGGACATCACTCATTAATATGCATGAGCTGTGTCTTCTTTTCGCGGAGAATTTTAATGTCGTTTCTGATGGGGAAAAAACAAGAATAATATTCATTGGTAATGTTTATTTCGTATGAAAACATAAAAGTACTGTTTCTAGAATGTTTCCCCTCCAAATAAGTTATTTTTTCTACTGTTACACGCTTGTCAAATATGCGAAATCGTCGGTAGACCGTGATGATAACAAATGTGGGCCCACGTATCTCGGCTCTATATAGGAACCAGTTCAAGTGGGCCCACATTTACGATTACCCAGAAGATGAGGGAACTTTGCTGATAAAGTCACTATTACTAAATAAGAAAACATGATAAACGTACTTAGTACTAGCATATCTTAATTTACTTCTAATCAATTATTTAATGGTGAATACGGAACTAAGTGGCATAGCTTCCATAGGTTCAATCAGAGTTACTTCCCTTAGAAAGTCCCCAACCACCGCTAATCAGTTTACCATGACATTGCTGCACTAGAACAGTAGCATAAGCCTGAAAGTTTAAACATGAATTTCATAAGCCATAACTTTGATCAATTGTAAAGTAAATTCATCAATCATTTTCTAATGTAACTTTTGTCTAAAAGTAATTTTTATATGCTCTACAACAATTTAAGAATCATGCATGGAGGAAGAAGCTGTCTGTCGACACCATCCTTGAAGAATACAAGAAACCAGAGGTTCTGGACAAATACTATGTAGGAGGTTTATGTGGGAAGGACAACGAAGGCTGTTTGGTGTGGTACGAACCTGGCGGCTTCCTCGACATGCAAGGTATTGTAGTAGAAATATTTTTAGTTTTGATAATAAACAAATGAAGCATTGTAGAAAGAATTTCACTCAAGCAAATATGCAAGTTTGCGTTTTTCTTTAGGTTTGTCATCATGTACTGAATAAAGTACATTTTGTGTGTTTTGTTCAATGAAGATCTTCCACGTCAAATGTATGTTTAGATTTTGTAAAATTTCCCTATTATAATGTTCTTGAATTCTTTTCTTTTCTGCAAATGAATTTTAGATTTTGAAAGATATCTGATTGCCAATGATGCCCTGTTTATCATCAAATGATAAGAGAAATGTAGTTCATGTTTTCAAGAAATATGTTATGTTTGTTTTGTATGAGTGTTGATAAGGAAAGCAAGTATATAATTACTGAAAATATTTGTATGATGGTTCATGATATGAAACTTGTTTGCATTTTCTTAGATATAATACAATAATTATAATTGCTGTATATGATGTCTGTGAATATCAATATTGCTGTCAATATTTCTATTTAGGTAGCCATGAGCAACAGATGTGAAAGTAATTAAATATTTATGAAATTCAAAAGTTCATCAAATGAAATTTTATTGTCAATTAAAATGAAAATAGAACAGTCATTATTTATAAACATTTATAATTAGGTTTCAGACAAAATAGATTGACACAAGTGGGCCATGTAATTATTTGCATTAGATAATAGATTTTTTCATCAGTTATGTGATATATCTGTACAAATTATAATATTGATTATATTAATATGATCATGTACTGTACTACACAAATGATGCTTATAAATCAATCACTTTTTTAAAAAAATATATATATAAATGTTTCTGGTATTTTGATACAGAAAAATTGATGAAATAATAATTGGGTGGGTTTTTTTTATGTTAACAATTCATTTGTTTAAGGAACATGGAAAATTATGACAGAAATAAAATAAACAAAAACACCTTATGTCATATTATCACTGTGAAAAACCTCTTAAAAAGCTTACGAAAACAGAAACGGGTTGCATATTATTAAAAATGTCAATGTTTATATAGGCTTAATGAATTAATTACCATTTTTAGCTCATCAGGACTGAAAGTCCAGATGGGCTTATGGCATGGCCCGTCGTCCGGCGTCCGTCCGTCGTCCGTCCGTCGTCCGTCCGTAAACTTTTGACACTTTCGACTTCTTCTCATGAACCATACACATTAGAGAGCTGAAATTTTGTGTACAAGTACCTTAGCATATGGAGATTCTAATTTGTAACTTTGGTGACCCTGTGACCCCAAATAGGGTCACAGGGGTCACAACTTTAAAAACCTATTTTCATCTTCTTCTCCAGTTCCAGAAGGACTAGAGAGTTAAAAATGATATGTGCAGACTCCTTGGCCAATGGGGATTCTAATTTGTAACTTTGGTGACCCTGTGATCCCAAATAGGGTCACAGGGGTCACAACCTTAAAAACCTATTTTCATCTTCTCAGTTCTAAAAGGACTAGAGAGTTGAAAGTGATATGTGCAGACTCCTTGGACATTGGGGATTCTAATTTGTAACTTTGGTGAACCTGTGACCCCAAATAGGGTCACAGGGGTCACAACCTTAAAAACCTATTTTCATCTTCTTCTCCAGTTCTAAAAGGACTAGAGAGTTGAAAGTGATATGTGCAGACTCCTTGGACAATGGGGATTCTAATTTGTAACTTTGGTGAACCTGTGACCCCCAAATAGGGTCACAGGGGTCACAACCTTAAAAACCTATTTTCATCTTCTTCTCCAGTACTAAAAGGATTATAGAGTTGAAAATGATATGTGCAGACTCCTTGGCCAATGGGGATTCTTAATTGTAGATTTCGTGACCCCATGACCCCAAATAGGGTCACAGGGGTCACAACCTTAAAAACCTATTTTCATCTTCTCAGTTCTAAAAGGACTAGAGAGTTGAAAGTGATATGTGCAGACTCCTTGGACATTGGGGATTCTAATTTGTAACTTTGGTGAACCTGTGACCCCAAATAGGGTCACAGGGGTCACAACCTTAAAAACCTATTTTCATCTTCTTCTCCAGTTCTAAAAGGACTAGAGAGTTGAAAGTGATATGTGCAGACTCCTTGGACAATGGGGATTCTAATTTGTAACTTTGGTGAACCTGTGACCCCCAAATAGGGTCACAGGGGTCACAACCTTAAAAACCTATTTTCATCTTCTTCTCCAGTACTAAAAGGATTATAGAGTTGAAAATGATATGTGCAGACTCCTTGGCCAATGGGGATTCTTAATTGTAGATTTCGTGACCCCATGACCCCAAATAGGGTCACAGGGGTCACAACCTTAAAAACCAATTCTCATCTTCTTCTCCAGTTCCAAAAGGTCTAGAGAGTTAATATTGATATGTGCAGACTCCTTGGACAATGGGGACTCTAATTTGTAACTTTGTTGACCCTGTGACCCCAAATAGGGTCACAGGGGTCACAACCTTAAAAAACTATTTTCATCTTCTTCTCAAGTTCCAAAAGGTCTAGAGAGCTGAAATTATATGTGCAGACTCCTTGGCCAATGGGGATTCTTAATTGTAGATTTCGTGACCCCATGACCCCAAATAGGGTCACAGGGGTCACAACCTTAAAAACTTATTTTCATCATCATCTTTAGCTCCTAAAGGTCTATTGAGCTGAAAGACTTGCATGTAGACTCCTTGGCCAATTGGGATTCTAAACTGTAGGTTTTGTGACCCCATGACCCCAAATAGGGTCACAGGGGTCACAATCTTGAAAACCTATTTTTCTCCATTAGATGACAGTCTATGGCAAATTTATTTCTCCTTGGATATTTTAGTGTGGACTTCTTTCTTTTTTTGCAATAGGTAACATCAGTTTCACTTTTAGCTCATCTTGCCTGTATAAAGCAAACTTGATATGATGCCTGATGAGCTACAGAGCCAATGGCTCTATTTTTCCCTTTGTCAGCATCTGAAAAAAAAAATGATCTGGACAGGAACCAGAAACACTTTACTTATAAACAGTTAAAACTACAAGACAAAAGTTTGGACTCAGTTCAGGATGTAATGTTTTATTATTTAGCACAAATATCGTAAAAGCTGGAGACACTGTTCTTCATGTTTGAGAATACACGCAGTAACAATGATATAAGGAAAGCTTGACAATTTCATTCGACCCCAATAATGAAACACGATCCCCAATACGAAGGGGGTCCTAATGACGGAAACAATTGCATTTTCAACAATGTCCATGGACTTCTCCTCTGTACTTGTCAGTTAAGTTAAATAATGCACAAGGAGATCAGGGTCCATTTAACAACAAATGCATGACCCTTTGGTACAAAATTGAGACTTGAGTTTTATGATGCCCGTGAATACTGTGATTTTATGGCATGTAATATTATTCATAATTGGTGAGTCTAAACTTCTGTCGTGTAGTATATTTCTTGACCATAAGGTAGACCATTTCTTGTTACTCATGTAAACAATATCTTTATCTCTGTCAGGTGTTCTGCGTTCTGTGAAGAAAGCTGATGTTTTACGAATGAAAATAAATCTTATGGAAGGAATATCCAAACAGTTCAAGGAACAAGAAAATGTAAGATATTCATTTCAGGCATTAGCAAAAAGAATTAATAGACACCTACATGTTATCATATTTTGAAAGGATTATCAAATCAAGTGTTATTTTATTGAATGTTTAAAGATAATTAAACATTTGTTATTAGATATTGAGCTTTATTGTTATTAGTTAAATGCGTTATAAATGTATAATTATTTCTGATCTTCCCATGACTCTGTGAAATTATTAAAAATTTCAAGATAACAATAAAGAAGCTATGGTAAGGTTGTTAGATCAATTTATTTATGCAGAGGGAAAATGAAGTATTTCTATGACTTTGTGTAATGATTATTAATCTCAAGGTACAAAAAATAAGCTAATGTAAGATTGTATATTCAGAATGGCAACTTCGACTCCTCCCAGCTGATCGTCGTGTTCGACCTCCACAAGTTTGGAATGAAGCATCTCTGGAAACCAGGTCAGTGTCAGATCATCCTGATAACCATCTGATATGGTGAAGTCATAGCTCTGTAACCTCTAAGGTCATCCAGATAACCATCTGATATGGTGAAGTCATAGTTCTGTAACCTTTCAGGTCATCAAGATAACTACTTGTTATGGTGAAGTCATAGTTCTGTAACCTCTAAGGTCATCCAGATAACCATCTGATATGGTGAGGTCATAGTTCTGTAACCTTTCAGGTCATCCAGATAACTATCTGATATGGTGAAGTCATAGCTCTGTAACCTCTCAGGTCATCCAGATAACTATCTGATATGGTGAAGTCATAGTTCTGTATCCTTTCAGGTCAGCGAGATAACCATCTGATATGGTGAGGTCATAGTTCTGTTACCTCTCAGGTCATCCAGATAACTATCTGATATGGTGAAGTCATAGCTCTGTAACCTCTCAGGTCATCCTGATAACTATCTGATATTGTAAGATCATAGTTCTGTAAACTTTATCATGTGATCTTTGAGTTCACTCATATAATGCTATGTCTTTTCATCATACAGATAAGTCCTAATGCCATGAGCTGTCAAATTTCATGTACTGTTTTATCTTTGTTCAAAGAATTCCAATTTAACAAGACAATGCACAAAATGCAGGGATATACTAGGATATATATAGACTTGACTTAATAGAACCTCCTAGAGCATTCAGGGAGCCGAATTTCATCCAAGCAGCTTCATAATTACATTACCGGTAACTCAGGGTAGATTCTTACCAGTTACTAAAATGGACCCCAGGGGGTAAGATTCTAGGAAAAGAGGGGTAGACTATGGGAGCTTCCAGAAGCTACCCCGTTATACCTTGAAGAGGGGTGTATATTTTCAGGAAACTTGATTACTCGAGAAACTTTTATTCCTAGTCTATTCCTTCATTCATTAAGACAATTTTAGTCTAATAAAATTATTCACACCTGTATCATTGAAGTAAGACAATGGTCTCACCCATTGTGATCCCAAAGATGCGATTATGTTCATTGCTATTATTTTGTTTTATTTTAGTCTTATCATGTCTATGTTTGCAGGTGTTGATGTATTTTGTGAGATGATTTCAATGTTTGAGGACCAGTACCCAGAAACTCTTAGAACTTCATTTGTCATAAATGGTGAGTAGCCATTATTATTTTATATATCGTAAATTTTGTTATTCAATTTTCCTACCCGAATTTCCCCTTATTGGTATTTGTTTCTGACAATTGTATTATATTTATACAGTAAAACGTCACATTTCTCAAATAATTAATTATCAAGTATCAAGCAAAAACTGATTGTGATCATTTTTGTGTTGACACCTTTTAATCATTTGAGTTAGGCAAATGGATTCAGGTTACTTAACCAAAATGATATGTTCGCTATCAAACTACCACATTTGATTTTAAAACAATGTCAAGGTAAACCTTTATTTTTGTTTTTGTGAGACCACTCTTTTTACCTAAAAGATTTCTACATGAAATGAACATTTCCATAAGGAGTTAACTGTTGTATATGTGATGAATAAAATCCCAGTTCTGTTTTCTATCTTCCAGCACCAAGGATATTCCCCATTGCTTACAGTCTGATTCGACCATTCCTTAGTGAGGAGACGATAAAGAAAGTACACATACTCGGCAGTGAGTATTGATTGCCATAATATCTTTATTTATTTGACCCTTAAAATTCAAAAGAAAAAGTATTTTTAAATGTTTGTGGTTCATTCAGTACTATGGTAAAAATATTATACAAATATCAAGAACATATGTGATATTTATGCATTGTTTTGTGTAGATGAGCACATAATCATGGCAATGTTATCATTATTGAGATATTTTAAATTGCTCATAGATAATTACACACTTCTATCATTATTTATATTTTTTGCAAATCAAACAATGATTTTAAGCAATGGTTGAATCAAAGGAGCATTTACATTTGGCACATGGTTTGAATTTTATAAGTGATTTGAATTTTTAACATCAGGAAAATATTATGTGGTCTCTTTATTGGAGATCTCTAAGTAATGGAGAAATTTCTGAGAAATGATCTGTCGTACTCTTTCAATGCAACACTAAAGAAAACAGCTCAATTCAAACAATTTATCTGTGTTGACAGCAAACTACAAAGAAGTACTGAGTCGACACATTCCGGCTGACCAGCTCCCAGCATATTATGGTGGAACTTTAGTAGATCCAGATGGAAATAAAATGTGTGCTTCCAAGGTAAGTGTTACCGGGGAATTTAACGTGTCATGCTGTAAGCTGTTAATGACATCATTGGGCCACGTTCTATTGTAATGATCAGCTGCCTCATCAAGCAAGGGCATTTTTCTAATAATGTTCCTTGACGCTTGAAATTATCTTATTTAGCGTATTATCTTCAACAGAAATGTTTTTCTTCAAATAACGCAAATGTGTTCAAAAATTACTTTCTTAAAAAATAACATTGGTTTCAAATTCCTTTTTCTAATGTTTGGGCAGAATTCTGTTTTGACATGGTTGCTTCTTTTCCTCATTTTGCAGCAGTAATTAAGTATTTATGAATAGTAGTATTTACGAAGTAGATAAGACTTGTTAATGAGCAGTTATTAAGAAGTAAAGACATGCTTTAGGGACTGTATTCCTGCAGGCAACCAGCCTTATTTCTTAATATTGCCTGCAGGATATCTTTTATGCATATCATTATCATGGGTCCCTTTTAAAATCTGTTTATCATTTGATTTAATGCCTGAAATTTACAAGATAAAGATCAACCAGATTACTATATCTGATGTATAAATGCTCTGAAAATTACCAGTAGGTTACATCATGTTGAATTTATCTTATTCATAGATAGTAAAAGATGGGAAGGGAGTGTTAAAGAAACTCTGTTCTCTAGTTTGAGTGAATATTACACTGGACCTTTCGCTTATATGCGCTTGTTATTGTCCCCCGACGCAACGCGAAACGGGGGACATAGTATTCAGCGGTGTCCATCCGTATGTCTGGATTCTTGTTAACGCAATATCTTACTAACAGTTGCACTCAATGTCTTCAAATTTGGTCAGAGTCTACATTGGGGGATTACGCAGACACCAGTCACTTTTGGTGACCTTGACCTTAGTTTCAAGAGAATATTAAACTTGTAGGTTTGAATCCAACAAGGGACTTCACCCGAAAGATTAGATTTTACTCTGCATGGACCAAAAAGTAAGGTGCTATTGAAATGAGTTATTATCATGAAATATTGTTTTGAGAATTATTTGCAGATAGTTTGATCTTTAAAACAGTAATGTGACATTCATTAACGGACCATCTACATGGCATGTGTTTCTAATGTCACAGATCGGTTGGGGCGGCGAGGTTCCAGAGCGTTATTACTCCAACCAGCTGGTGAACCTCGATGACTTCACAGAGTCCACTATCGGAAGGGGCTCGTCTCTCCAGCTTGACTACGAGATTAAAGTCTCCAACAGTGCAATCAGGTATGCTAAAAAACAGCTTATCTACTTCATGTTTGGCGTTGACAAGTTTAGTTCCATAAATTGATACAAGCTGAAAACATTCAAAATCTTCTGTGGAGAATCCTGTCTTTGTACAGTCCATACTTTTCTTTCCCTCTCCTGATTTTAGTCTATAATGAAAATTGTATTAGTTATAACCTCATATTTCATTTTCCTTTCATAAGTTTGAAGGATATTATTCTTTTGGGAAAATTAAAGTTATTGGATTCAGAAGCATGTTACCATGCATTGTTACAATGACAAAATAATATTTTAAAATATCATTGGTTCCATTTGAAAACCGGACGCTATAACTTGGTCTGTTTTAATATCTGTCTGATTTAATATCTGTTTTTAACTATCGCGTATATTTTCCTAGCCTAATCAATAGTATAGGAAGCAGAGAAGCATTCCATTAACATTTGAGCATAAATGAAAACACTTTGTTAAACTCCTGTTGGTAATTCTTTATGAGTAATAATAATTGCTTGTCTATGATAAACTCCCCAACTGACAATAAGCATTACAAACTCAGCTTGACAGTTGAGAAAAACTTCACGACTGTTTCACGTTTCCAGGTGGCAGTTCAAGACAGATGGGTTTGACATTGGGTTCGGTGTGTACCGACGCACGAAGTCTGGACGACAGAAGGCAGGAGAGATGGAGGCAGTGATGGTGACGGAGAGAGTCAACAGTCACCTGGTGCCAGAGGATGGGAGTATCACATGTAAAGAGACAGGAACATGTGAGTTATCTCCCTTCTTCACATTGCCTGGCTGTATTGCAAATACAATTTTATTTGTTATGCCTGATTTCTGATTTGTAGAAATGAAAGGGTTAAATTCTCAATCTGTTCTCCTTGGTATATGAGGCAGTAAAGTAAGTGTCACATTTATTTTAGAAATGTAATTTATGATTGCAAAATGTTTAAACAACAGGGGAAAAGATAATGCTGAACATCATGTGTTTTTAGATAAATGACAATTTTGCAAATTTCACACAACTTCAATTCAACTTACCGTAATTCTATTTCAAGGCAATTTTGACATCACATCATACATACGTGTTCCCATAGATGCCTGTCTGCCTGTCTTTTGTGCTACTTGTTGTGTGTTTTGGATACTCTATCAGCTAGATTGATGTTGGTGTGATTGTAACAAATTCCACTAAAATATAATGAAAACCCCTTTTTAAACAATGGTATCAACCAAAGTAAAGGTAAAACAGTGATATTCTGTATCTAATTATTTCTTAATAATTTCAGATGTGATACGGTTCGACAACACGTACAGCTGGGCGCGAGGCAAGAAGATCTTCTACCAGATCGAGGTTCTGGAGCCCAACTTTGAGGACTTCAATATGCCACGCAGCCCGTCTTCAGACAGCAACAGTCTCAACTACGACACGGCCAGTCATGGGAGCAGTTAACGTTAACTTCACTCTAGGATGGAGATTTGTATTGTATAGCTAAGATAGTTAACCTTAAGTGAGCAATTACTATGACATCTTTGGAAGACATTCTTGAAGGATATTTTAATGGATATTTATTTATGTTTAGCTCAAAGATTAGGCTAATATTCATTTATGGTGTATAGCCCAACGAAAAGGATAAAATTTTGTGAGAAGTTACTGTGAGATCTTTGAAGTTGTATTCTGGAAGATGGAACGATGAAGAATGTTTTTGTGGACATGTTTATGTGTTGTATAATTAAAAGATAAAGTTAACATTTATGTTGTATGGCTAAATGATAAATTTAACATTTATGTTGTAAAGATAAAGTTAACATTTATGTTAGGAAGAGGGGAGAACCGTTCGAAACACACGGAGCTATCCGGTTCTCCCCTCCTCCAGTTTTCCCAACTTCGGTTGGCCCCGTTCCGGCATCCTTAAGTGGATCCACATGCTGTTAACCCGACCATATACCACCTTTAGACAGGACGTCTAGCGCCGCCCTTTCTTGTAGTAACATTTATGTTGAATAACTAAAAGATAATCTTTAATTTATTTGAGACGTTACTATGACAACTTTCAATGACATTCTAGAAGTTGGATTGATGAAGAATGATAAATATTTTTATCGACATGCAACTCTTTATTCAATATTGATAGCACTCATGGCCAATATTTAGATATCTAACATGTTTAGATTTTAATAATATTTTGTATCCTAGCACCTGTTCAGTGTCAATCTGCGAGATTATTTACATGGATTCAAGTGTTATTGTCAAGGAAGGGCTTAACTAATGAGCTATCATACTTATTCTTGTATATCTTCCTCATTCTTTATAAGTTGCTGTGGTTTGAAAAGTGTAATTCTAAGAACATTGCCTGAAAGATTGAATGTTATTAGATTGAGGATCTTATGATAGGGTTTTGAATTGGACTCATGGATTCTCAAACAAATTCTTTAAGTAACCTTTTAATGTTATAGACTATAGAAGTTTTTTTGTGATTTTGAAATGGTCAAATTGTCAAAATACTGAAACTCCCACCTGTTGTTGTTTTTCGAGTTACTAGAAAGAATACTTGTGTATGCAAGTTTCAGTAAAGGTTCTGTTAAATCGCTGAACTACTTGATTCATAACTCAAAATTTATGTTTACTAACTCATTTAGTTTGGCTGTTGATTTTATTTCAGTTTCCAGTGCATCTAATAATAGCTGAAATGCAAAGTACCGGTTTTCACTTGTGTTTATTTTTTTTTTTTTGACATTTACAGTGCAATTGTAGCTCAAACATTGTTATGAAAACATGATCTATTGTTTTCAAAGTTTATTACCTCATTTCTTATTTGTGTTTCCCTTCAAATCGCAGTCAGTAATTTTTATCTATGATCAATGAAGAAAACATTGATTTTTGTAAAAAGATCAAGCATATTAGATGGTAATTCCTTGCCATGCCAACTCATAACATAACATTCTTCAATGGTAAATAAGTTTTATTTACCTTGAAGAAGATATCTTTTGAAGGTCACATCAAGACTTTGATATTTTACCCTTGTAAGCAGAATAGTTCAAGAACCAGTAGGCTGTATTCCCTTCATAACTTACCCATAGCCATAGTTGATTTGGGTGACCTTCACATTTTTGTCAAGGTCACAGCAAAACTTTTGAGATTTCCGCATTGAAAGATACATTTTAGGCATGTCAATGGGATATCTCAAGAAGAATTGACAGAACTCTCTTCATTACTTATCTCATAACTTCTTATTTGGAAGATACTAAGACAAGATAATTTGGGTGTCAGAGCGAGACTTTGAAAATTTCAGCATTGAAAACTACATTTTTTGCATGTCAGTAAAAACTTGGAATATTTTATTGACCACACATTTTAATCATTGTAGGATTCTTGTTTAGACTGCACATTCCTTGAATATGTTATTAAGGATTGTCATGCAATCGGAAACTTCTGATTTCGCTTTTATGAGATTTCTTTATTTCATTAAGAAAATGTGGCACAGTTGAAATGTGCCAGTTTTGAATCATGCAGTGGGAAATTGTTCCTATAAAAATGTCATAAAAGAGTGAAGACTTATAATCAAATACTTCATTTGAATTATGTTGTTAAGAATGAAGTTCTGTGATCGTTAAGATTTGAATGTTGAGTTTGTTGCTTAGTTGACTGACCAATTGTGATATTATTTTTACTTTATATTTGTAGATGCATGTTTTATTCCAGTTGAACGGTAGTATGTTTTTTGTGTAAAAGAAAGTAAAGCTGAGGATGAAAAAGTCAATGTGGGAAGAGCACACAAGATATATTTATTGATGTGAAGATTAAAGTTTTTCCCTAATCATTGCTGCCGCCTGAATCCTACCGCATTTCCCCTAATAAGAACGAGGTCTCAAATAAATCATTGAGTATATGATGCTTATCATCCAAGGATGTCTCCAACAGATGATACGTAGATGGCATCAAGATTTAATACATAGAAAATAGTGACACTGATCTCACAGCTGATAGGCTGTTGATGAACAATGCAATGATGTCACAATGCTGATTTCACTGCTATTACTTCACTAAGACCACTGATAAAGAATTGAGGGTTCCGTCTTATGTAGTATGTTTTTTGTGTAAAAGAAATTGAAGCTGAGGACGAAAAGTTCATGGGGAAGGAAAAGCAAGGTACGTCTACTGATGTCAAGTTAAAAGTTTTTCCTCTCCCACAAATGATATGTAGAAAGTAACAAGATTTATCTACATAGAAAATAGTGACACTGATCTCACAACTGAAAGGCTGTTGATGAACAGTGCAGTGATGTCACAATGCTGATGTCACAGTGCTTGACATTAAGACCATTGCTAAAGAATTCAGGGTTCAGTCTTCAGATATCAGCATTTGCTGTTGAAAAGTAATAATTGATGATTAATATGATCTAATGGCCTACCATATAAGAATAAGAATTAAGGCAGCAATAGTTCTGAGGGTGTTAGATAATAATAGATATTTTATTCTATAATCAACTTATATGCTGATATCAGAAGATGTTAGTGTAAGGTTCTATTAATCTTCAACATATCTTTTATCACTTTAAGTTTTTTTACCAAGGTGAAATTTGCGTAAGGTCATGTATTGTAAATAGCAAGGACCACGAAAGAAGCAGACACAACTAGTAGCATTGACCAAGAAAACATTATACAGCATATAGTCAAGGATACACTCACGGACCATGTGTGGTGTATCATTCTTGAAGAACCTAAAAACTGTTGATGTACACAATACATTTGTGAAAGAGTCATCTTGACAAAACTTTCCAATTGTCTGTGATTCTACTTATTCTTCCATTCATTAGCTTGAACTGCTGCTGAAGCTTTGAGTGTTTTTGACACATGCTGTAATTGGTGTATGTAATGGCAATGGTATATTTCAAATGTTTGTTTATTACTTGCCTGTTTACAGGGAAAGTAAACTTAGCCTCAATAATACTCGCTTCACTCCCGATATTGAGTCTAGAAAGATGCAGTAGCGGGTCCCATCAGTCGATCTATCAAATTGACTAATCAGGGATTGTCTTACCAAGCCGCAATAGTCTGCATTCGCACAGGTAATGTTGGAGGGTCATAGGTTGGCGAAAGGTCGGCTGACGCAACCTGCTACTACATCTTGTTAGACTCAATATCGGGAGTGAAGCGAGTATTTTTGGGCTAGGTTTACTTAGACAGGCCTTTGTAAGATTCTGTATTGTAATATTTCAGTGGCAATTTTGAATCAGTTTATCACTGCATATATGAAATCACATAAGTTTGGAGTTGCTAGATACTAACACATTTTCTTGTATTATACAATTAACTTATTGAAAATATAGTATTTATTGGAAGGTCATAAGAGTCCTCTATGTAGCTGACAACTTTTTTAGAAAGGAGAAACTGCAAACTTCATAATGTTTACTTATGAATATATATTCTATTTGAAACAGTGATTGTTTGAATGTTCTGGTTAGTGGGTTGTGGAGTTTGATAAAGAGTGAATGGAGATATATGTGAGACATCTATAAATGTGGAGAATGCAGTTCTTTTATTTTGATTGTTTAAGCGACTTTTATCGTTCTTGTAAACTGCTTCTTATATTGTTGTATGTGATAGTTCTCCACAATATGAAGTGTCATAAAAGTTCTATATAATACCCCATCATCAAATTTATATATTGTTTATTTATTATTACATAATGGTTATTTAAAATCATTTACTGATTATAAATTTAGAAAACGTTTTTGAAGAAAGAATCAGATTTACAACAGAGGTTTCTTAATGGATTGGTACTTTACAAAAAATCTTAATTAGTTTGGAATGAATAGATATATAATATTTGCATTTTAAGAATTTTATTGACATGGCTGTGACATTCTATTCTCTTGTTATACTAACATTTATGTATATGCTTATTAACCATAAGAAACACATAATAAATAGTTTTTTACCCCTATTTCTAGCTTGTAGGTTTCAGGGGCAATGTTGTTAAGTTTTGTTTGTGATGAGTTAAAGATTTCCAATTCAGTTGCAAAATAACCTTGAGAGGTTGTTCCTTTTGTCTGCAAACATAATGCTACACTCAGCATATTTATATCCCGCAAGCTCACACAATACCCTGATATCTTTCAAGGCAAACGTCTCCTTGTGCATCATTTTAAGTTATAAGGCATAACATAAGTATAAATTGCAGAAGATAATGGTGTGTGTGTGGAGCTGTGTGTATAATGATGATTATGAAAATACATGGTGGACTAAAACAAAGTTTATAATGTCCAAAATGAATGATTTATTCATATCTGCAAAGGTATCTTTAAAGTCGTGTGATGTTGACATTAAGAGTTTGTATATGGTCAATTGTATGTTTTCAAACACTTTTGTTAATCGTATGGTTAAAATAATGACTTTGAACTCATATCACTTTTCAGTTTGGTTTGCAGTTTTACTACATAATGAATGGGCAACTTATTTTCATCATTTTCTCTATAAGTAATTATTTTAAAGACAATATTCTCCTGTTTGACAAAGTACCCTAAATCTTTTTATCACAGAACTGTTATTTATAGTGTTATTTTGATATTTTCTTGACCATTAAAGGGACAGTCCTGTCGGGGGAAAAATCAAGAGTACTTCCGTGTTTTACTTAAATATGATTATCACATGATTATTACCCTTATTACCCTTATTTTTAGAATACCTTAGAAGTGGTATCATTTTAGTTGTTCTAGATTTAACAATTGAAACAGAATTAAAGGCCTCACTGCGTCCTCTTAAATTTTGTTTCCACAAAAAATACCTGGATCAAACTGTCCCTTTAAGAGATTTTAGTAACACTCCCATCTTGTTGTGTTAGTTTTTAGTTATGATAAAATTTTGATTGTAATTTTGTCCAATATATTTGAAAGCAAAACTCTAGTTGTAAATGGTTGCTGAAAAGAAGAGAGAGATAGAGTGAATGTTTGAAATATTTACATATGGGTGTGGCCAAACTCCTTTACAGGCATGATATTACTACAATGTTGAATACATTTCATGAGAAAATATTATAATCTGTTTAAAGTACAAACAAGATATGAATTGTCATTTTCCTTGTTGATTGTCATTGAATATTGAAAATAAATATTTTTAATCCATAATCCTTTTTTGCTTATTGTCTTATATTTTGTGACATTAAGGATATTGCTTTTAGCAATATATGTCTGTCAATATGTGCAATGAATATGACATTAAAGAGGTGGTTCCTACATACATTTCAAGCAGATTTCTCCTGTTTACATACCTAATATCGCTGAAGAAAGCCTTTTGAAAGACCAACCATGAAAGATGACAAGTTACAAAACCAAAGGCTCTAAATTATGTTTATGCTTATTTGTCCTTGATAGTTTTGTATCCAGGACAAATCTTTTCATTTTGTACATGTAGATTCTTGAATCTTTGCATATCCAAAACTACGATACTGCAATAGTGCCTTTTGATTCCTGAAAATAAGTTTTGTTTTGGTAGAAATAAGTCTAGTGAGATTAGGTCTCGGGGATTAGATCGATGTTGGTTGAGATTGTGAACCTCCGCCATTGACTAAACCTGACTGATGCTGTTGGAGATGAATCGTTCATTGAAATATTGTTTTATTGATCAAATTTTTCACTTGTTCAAAGAGAACTGTTTGCAGGTTTTGCAATCGAAAAGTCAAGGGGATGTTTAACTCAACATGCTTATTTTAAATAAGATTTATGTTTCGGTTATTTGAGGCAGATTTCTAACATTTTAACTTTTAAATTTGAAGTCCCCATACTTAAGGGATGTTTGTATGATATTTTCTTTGTAACTATCCACATATTTGTCTTCATTGTTGTATAATAATTGTTCCAGGTGAATTTCAACCATTGTATCTCTTTTGAGAGGATTGCAGTTATCTATTGTTACCCTTTAACCTGTAAGTGAGCTATCGAACCTTGCTATATAAAAAGAACTTGGACTGAGATACCTTTCTGTCATTGTTCCTCAAAAAGTAAAACCAAACTAATCAATTTCTTTAAGAGTAATTTTAGAAGCAGGTTTGATGAAGAAGAACAATTGCAATAAAGAAGTTGATTATCCATAAGAGAGTGTTCTTCTTTAAACAAAATCAAGTAAGATTCTAAATCGAAAAAAATATAACAATAAGTGTTTTTAAGATCATTGAACAAGGTATGATAACAAACACATAAGATGAATTCACAAAGTCATTAATTCTATTTTTAAGAAGTCTCGATTGATCATTACTTTGAAAAACTATTTTTATTGAATTATGTGACTTTGTTCCTAAAGCACTGATCAAACACACGACGACTGTCTAAATCATTGAGAGAGAAAGTTAAAAAACGACCCAAAACCAGAAATGATGTGTCCACTGTTGTTCAGTAGTAACAATGTCAATCACCCTGGACAGGGAACAAGCCCAACATAATCGTCGGTTACCCCTCCCGAATGTCCAGGGGCCATATTACCCTGTATTGAAACCCAGTAAAGCATATCAATGTGTCGGCCCTTCTTGCATTCGCGTCGTGTACAGGGGAGTCGAGACAGGTTTCATGGTAAGTTGAGACATTTTTCAAATACCAATATGCATTACGATACATGTCAACGACTAAATAGAAAACTATATTAGACTATAATATTACCCGACGACTATACGAGTTAATTTTTTGGCGTCAATGTTTTGAAATGAATGGAAAAAATGCAAACTGATAATAAGATTTCGCATCATTTTGGCACTGTTTTGAATGTACCACAACAGAATTGTTAATGCATATGGAGTGTTCTGTCGTGAAAATATGGAATAAACTAGTCTTTTTATAATGCATTGCGAAAAGTCGTCAGCATTTAAATGAATATTGTATTAATTTCTTGTATCAAACACCAGGTTCTACATCTGTAAACCATGAACATTGTAAACGCCTTCCTATTTAATGGGTTATTTATTAGACAACTCCATACGAACAGCAGATATTGCAATGCAAAGCTATATGCTTAACAACTTCCAATGTAACATAACTGTTATCGCTACATCAAACTATCTATCATAGCAGAAAACGTTGTTCTCTTCGAAACTAATACATGATATATTCATTAATACGACAAACGCTAGTATACACAACTGCATCCAAAAGGTTCGTTCACCCACTTACGTAACACAATTTTCCTTCGTTTATTCTGATATTATATCGCAAGAGTAACGGAGTGTGACGATTACGTTTCAGCCCAAGAGCTATAAAGATATACAGGTAGTTAACTGCTCAAGTTACACAATAGGTAAGTTTTCACGGGGACTTTGCTATCTAGATAGACCACTGTATTTCGTAAGATCATCCATTCGTTTATTCAAAGGTTGCGGATAAGTTGGTGATGGAAAGAAAGATATATTATTTTGTAAATTGGGTCCTATCTCTACCATTTTATGACACGGCTCGGTGACATGTTGATTGCAATTGTCACTTCAGCAACATTGTGACATGCAAATGAATATTATTTAGCGTTTTCGTTGTCGTTTCATTGCAGTGCTGAGTTTATGTGGAACGAATGAATAGGTAGGAAATAAGGGATTTGAGCAAATGAAAAACGAGTAAATGATTCATACGTTTCTGTGCTATCGTATACGTCAAATATATTTCAAGATTGCAAAAATATAGACAAAAATATATCTCCTATAGGTATAAATCAATGTCAATTGCAATTCAGTCAATACTAGTTAGACTGTGGTGAGCTCCGAGACGTAGATTGTCATGCTGACCAATAGACGGCGTTTACATATATACAATATATACAATGCAATTATGCCTTTCCAGCAGTCTAACCCTATCAAAGACCTGTATTACAGTAGATAGGCCGACCTTTTACAAAGCATTTATCAATGGGACAGTAACTCACTCATTTAGCAATGTTAATATAAAATTGAAGGCTAATATTCGTTAGGTTGCTTGTTCAAAGATGCCTCTGTTCTTTATAAAATTATCTAAACGGCTACTTATGATAAATTTGTATAACTCTTATTCAAAACGTATTTACGCCGCTAATGGCTGAAATATTCTCGAAGGGCCTTTAAACAATAACTCACGCACTCACAAAACGTATATACCAAAGAAGCCTTCCTTCAAGTCTACCTTAATTTCTACCTGTCGTACAGGTGTAAATGAGACAACCTGGATGACCAAAAGTCAGCGGAGTGTGAAGACTGACCACTTAACGCTGTCACGGTCACTTGGTCCAGGTTCGAACCCACATTCCTTTATGGACTATAACAGGTGCCCGAATTAGGCTCAAATGTAAACCGATTAAACCTGGGGTCATTCGAAGTTCAAGGAGACGAAAACCTGATTCAATGTTTGATATAGTTTGTCATCTAGACTGGCATTAAGTCTATCAAAGTGTTTAGATTCTAAAATATGCAGTACACGTTTGAGCCAAGAGAGTTAGAGTATACACAAAGAACTTAATTAAGCACCCCCTCCTCCTCCTACGCGGATTTACACAGTTTGCACTGCGGTTTTTAAGTTTATACCTCCATAAACTGTATAAATTTCGAAGTCAATTCTTAAATAACTGGTTTTACAAAAATTGGTATTTTTTTGTCAAAATCCAAGTTACCTTCAAATTGAAAATGAAAGTCAATATTTTGGCTGCAATGTGATTATTATTATTCTCTTGAGTGAATTGATGACTTTTTAGTAAAAAGATCTCATAGCAAAAGTCAATCTTTAAAGCAGTATGAACCTTCAAAATCACAAAATTATCAAATATCGAATTTAAAGAAAACTGCACAAAGACATTATTACGTCACTGTCAAAGATAATGGCTTATCTAAAGGAAGAAGAAGTGTTTGATCAACAATTTTAACTCAAGGAATCTCAAATTTACTCACAGATGTTAAGATTGAAGGCATTTTATCAATTTTGGATGGAAAAAGTACTGAAAATTCAATGTCTTGCTAGCCTCTTATCATACATGATAAAAAGTGTTTTAGTGTATGATTTTTTTGTCAACTTGGGATCACAAATATTATTTTTAATTCATAACATCCAAAGTTTAATGTGTAGTTTTCCCCCTATGACAGTAGTTATATTTGGCCAAATTTCAGTCGTCTCACAGTTTTGTCCCAAATTTTCATTATTATCGCACATAAGAGCATCCAAATTCATTTTACAAAATATGGGGGTGCTTAATTAAGTTCTTTGTATATATTTGACTTGATGCTAATTGAGATGGGTAAAAAAATACATTATGAAGACCAATATCAATTAGTATCATTCAAGAGTTACTTTTGAAGGAAACCTGATTTTATTGGTAATTTGGGGGTTTTTTCAACGAGGGTTTAAAGGGGCAGTAGCACGTTTTTAGGGGGAATATAAGGTGATGTCAGGAAAATGAAAATAAATGGTTCCAAATGAAAGACAATGTATTTAAAATAAATGGAGCAGTAATAATTCAAATATATAACGTAAGGTTCAGCCATGCGATTCCTTTTTCTTACAAAAATGAATTAAAGGTGTTCACACAAAAATGGCCGCCAATGGATTTTATGTGAATCTTCATACTTTGTCCTCTGACTATGGATGATTGGCTTGTGTAATGAGATTTTTGACACTGTCAATATAGTACATTAAACATTAACTTACAATTATTAGTGAAAAGTTTGAAATATAAAATTATCAAAAAACGTGCTACTGCCCCTTTAAGTTATATCCTTACGCCGTAAAAACAAGTGATATTTGTGTTTCTTAGACTTAAATTCATTATTAGAAAGGAACCTCAGATATTGACTCTTTCAGAAGTTCACTTCTTATTAGACTTGCTTTCAATGGATTAACGTCAAAATATCATCACTATAGTTTTAGTGTTATAGTAAGTGTTAGAATGTATCTATAAGGAACCGTGGCAGTAATCTTAATAAAGAAAAAAATCTATCAATAAAAAATGTTTTATTGCTACCTTAACAAGTTTTAAAATGTAACGTTAAATCTGCAAGTTTTAAAATGTAACCTAAAAAGATTTACCTTTTTGACATACGTATTTATAAGTTAGGAAAAGTTGTTAATTTTTGTAGAAACCTTTGTGAAAGGGCATGGAGTGATGTACCAATACCATGTGGCCCTCGTATATAATTCAGTTAAAGAGACACAGAGTATGTTGATAGGATGACATATGTCAAATTCTGATATCGATGTTATTACATCGGGAACCACTAACTGTTACTGAAAAAAACAAGTTAAAGGTCAGTCAGTACATTAGAGCGAAAATACGGCCATTCAAAGTCGGGATTTTGATCGAAAACCGGACAATGTGGCTCGAGTGGCGCGCGCAAATTCGCCAAACGTAATTTTGAAACCTTGTCATAAGCTGACATGAAGATATATTCGATTCGATAGTGTTTCTTAGGTATTATAACTAATAGGTAGATTAATTGGATGCATAATTTCGAATATTAAAAGCATTTGAGATGTTTTCTTGATTTTTCGATAAAGTCAAGCATTTTAGAGATATTATGCATAAATGGATATATTTGCATTTCCAGTGATAAGATATGAACTTCAATCAGCATATTATATATTTTGTAGCTTATAAAAAAAAAAAAAAAACTAAAAAAGATACTCTGTGTCACTTTAAAGAAAATGATTCTGATTATTTTATAGTGGCAGTGCCTTAATAAAGCACAAACTGTTTTATAAGTTTCCTATATCATCAACAATATCGTACTGGATCCTTTGTTTTACTCGCGTATTCATATTTCATATTAACTCAACATTAAGGAAACATCGCTTCAGTTAAGAAAAAGTGTATGATATTCAAACTTTTAACCTTTAAATACTTTCACATAAAATCATTATCCTTGGTCTCAACTTTTAAAAGGTTGATAGAAAGTAAAGTAGACATATGGACGCACATCATGTGTTTACAGTTGCTCTTTATAAACAAGTAAAAAACATGCGGACATGTTGAATGACAGTGACATTTTACTGAGTGAACGATTGCAGATTCGTGTCTCCTCTTGTTGCATGTGATATAACTCCTAGCGGTCTATGTTGATTGAACCCGTCCTGATGTAGGCCTGAAAAATGTACAACACTCACACCACGACATATCATATACACAAACTCTCGAGAATACTGGTATAATTTGATAATTTGTTTGCTTACTTCACAAACAAGAAAAAATCGTTTAATTTATTTTATTATCACGATAGTGACAGGTGCGGGTTTGAGTTTTCAAAATAAAATTTGTAAGGATTTTTAATCAACTTATAAAACAATGTTGAATCCTCTATATCAGACGGGGAAATGCTTGAAATACTTGACAAATTTTCCATTGAAAATCAAATATCAACCATTTATGGAATATCGTATTCAAATTTGCAATAATCAATTAAAAATATTCATATATTCTTTGCTTTAAAATGTTTAACATCTAACAATTTATGGCGTTAGATTCTAAAGATCAAACAGTGATTTTGAAATCAAAATTACATAACAATACACGTTTAGTTTTGATCACAAATAAGACAATAAAGTACGTTCAAATTATTACCAAAACTGTTTTAATACCAGACCAACTTGAGTTTCTATGTGAAATATTTAATCACCTTTCACTTTCACGTAACAATATAAAATCTAATTTTCTTCTATTAAATTGTAATACCAAACATTTTTGTTCAAGTCAATAGTTCTCTCCACTTTTATTTTTCATGTCAAATATAAGAGGAAAATCAATTTTAAGATTCGAAAAAAATCTTTTTAAAAGTTCTATCGAGATATTTCTTTCAAGTCAATAATCAAAACAATAATTTATTTCAAGAGTTGAAAGTTTAATCTTTAATTTTCATATCATATATTACAACAATAGTTAATTGTGATATGATTTTAATGAGATTGATTATATATTTTTCAGAATCACGACTAACATGATGAGATGAGGGTTGTTCTCTCAACTTTAAAGTGACACAGAGTTATCTTTCTTAAAATTTTATTTGGTTTTGATAAGCTACAAAATATCTGATATGCTGATAGAATTTCATATCTCATCACTGGACTTGCAAATATATCCATTTATGCAAAGTATCTCTAAAATGCTTGATTTTATGGAAAAATCAATAAAACATCTCAAATATGTTAAATTTTCGAAGTTATTCATCCAATTAATCGATCTATTAGTAACAATACCTAATAAACACTTTCGAATCGAACATATCTTCCTGTCAGCTTATGAGAAGGTTTCAAAATTTCTTTGGCGAATTTGCGCGCGCCACTCGAGCCACATTGTCCGGTTTTCGATCAAAATCCCAAATTTGAATGGCCGTATTTTCGCTCTACTGTACTGATTGACCTTTAACTTGTTATTTTCAGTAACAGTTAGTGGTTCCCGATGTAATAATATCGATTTCAAAATTTGACATATGTGATCCTATCAACATACTCTGTGACTCTTTAATTTTCAAAGTAAAATATGAAAACAACGATCAATTGTTGAGATTGATTATATATTTTTCAGAATCAGGACTAAGATGATGAGATGAGGAGTATTCTGGTCTAGTCATCATGCATAAGAAAAAGGTATTTAGTCTTAGTCTGCTTGGGATGTATATACTCCTTGAAGGAGACTTGATTTGCTTCTCATTGATGAAATAACTTTTTTAATTGATAGATAGATTAAATTAATAAATAGTGGGGCAATCGAGTATTTATCTTGTGGCACCATAAAGCATCATTTCCCTAATATGTATTATTTATGCATCATTTAGTATTATATTTATTTATGCATCATTTAGCATCATTTAGCAGCATTGCATAAACTCTAGAATATCTCGATATGGAAAGTCGAGTGGTCCTTAACTTATTTAGTTGTGTATATTATTCCAACAAATACGAAATGACTAGAACAGAGCATGTCAGCAAGCTTTTTGACCACGATGCCGATTTTACAACAAAAGTCTTTTCCTTCACATTTATTAGGTATTTTTCTAAACTTAGCAGCGAATAGTTTAAAAATCACTATTATGACATCTTGTGTCATTTCTTTTGGTCTCCTATCACCTATGTACATATCAACTATGTAACATACATAACAAATCTTAAAAGTTTCTATAACGTTAACAGAACATATAAAACAATGTAACTTTAGCATTAACCAAAGTCATCTGTGTAACTATGTACCATCGATTGTCACTGTCTACAAATCAGATTACCTATAAGTCTTAATATTGCTCATCAATAGCATTTAGAACATCCGATCAAAAGCTTGTCCAATGCGAATGTGACATCCCATCCAACATATGATATATGTCATATAAGGGCCGGTTGATATGTGTCATATATAAGTCATATAGGGGCTATGTCGATGATAGTTCTCTTATGAAGCTTACGTAAAAAGCAGACTGTTTCGGCAGAGGCGGGTTCGTTGTTATATAGTTCACTGGTTTCATTCAGCGAGAGTTATTGAGTCGGGTTTATCTGCCTGATCAACTGATGCCTTGTTTAATTAACTAATTATTCCTCCTCGATGACTGAACAGTACAATCTGGCACAGAATGGATCCACCAAACCTGCAGGCGAAACAAAGGAGGACAAAATCCTGCAGGAGGTAAATATGTTTTATTATACACTACCAGGCAGAATAAAGTACACGGCACAGTTTGTTACGAGTTATTTAAAGGGGCAGTAGCACGTTTTTTGATAATTTAATATTTTAAAATTTTCACTGACATTTGTATGTTAATGCTAAATGTATTATTTTGATAGTGTCATAAAACTCATTACACAAGCCAATCATCCATAGTCAGAGGACAAAGTATGAAGATTCACATAAAATCCATTGGCGGCCATTTTTTGTGAACACCTTTAATTAATTTTCTGTGAGAATAAGGAATCGCATGGCTAAACTTTACATTATATATTTGAATTATTACTGCTCCATTTAGTTTTCATACATTGTCTTTCAATTGGAACCATTTATTTTCATTTTATGCTGAGAAGTGAAACGGATAATATTGAGCCTAGGTTTACTTAGACTGCCAGGAAAAATTTACACTCCTATTAACCCCAACACTGTTTAAACTGTGTAAATGTGTGAACAAATAGAAACATTTGTTAATTTTGACACCAAAAATGTCGTTAATGTCTATGAACTGTCATAAATTTAAAAGAACATGGTGGTGTCTCCTAGGATATGAATTCGACACAAAACAGAAGTCTGTATTAAATGCTACATTCCACTGGGACATGCCGGTGACAAAAAATATCGCACTCATTTATGTATTTATGTTAATCTGCAATGTTCTGTACGAGGGTGGATGGCGAAACGGGAGAGTTGGTTAGCTGTTGGTATGGTCATTGCTGGCGGTGTTGCCTGACTCTGAGGGTTTATTGAGTTCGAATTTCACACGGAACTCGGCCCGAAAAAGTACAAGAATCTGTACTATTCAAATATAACAGTGTTACGTTTTGTACGAGACAACAACTCAACTATTTCGTTGAACTTTGTTTCAGTTCAAAGTTCGGATACAGGATTTGGTGAAGAACACACACGATGACCATTACCTGAGAAAATGGTTGAAAGGTAAATTATCTATATATTAATATGTTATTCTCTTTTCTTTATATTCATTTTACCTATCATCTATAACTGTTTATCTTGGGTTTTTTGGATTTCAAAAGAAATTCTAGATTATTCTTGTATACGTTATGTTTATCCACCATTATAGAGTATTATATCTTCTTTTTGAGAACAGACGTGCAATAACAATTTTCATCTAAATATCCACCATTCTGCAAAAGTATTACACATTTTTATATTGTACTGACTGATTTTGGTGTTGAAGTTTTGTTGAAATTCAATAATGCATTTTGACGAATTTTCTTTCAATTTTGTAGCACGGCAGTTCGACGTGGACAAAGCAGAGCAGATGTTCAGAAAGGTAAGGATTCTATTCCAAAAGCTTAAACTTGACTCATAAATCGTAAACAAGACAAAAGCCACTAATCGTTCTACTTATCATGCTATGATATAGTTATTAGAAGAAATTGTATCAAATACCGACAAAATATACCGAGTTTAATATAATGAGTTTGCAGTGGTGAGCAACAAATATTGTCAGTCATATAGATAATATTAAATCAATATTTTACATGCCATTTGTTTGCTCCACTGAACAATACATGCAATTAAATTTCGTTACTTTCAGAGCATGTCATTCAGAGAAAAACTGAACATCGACAACTTGTTAGCCGATTACACGCCGCCTGAGGTGAGTTCCTTAATTACTTAATTACTTAATTACTACTGTTACTTATTGTAACATTCAACCTGGTAGTACTTATTCCCTACTGCAGAGGATAAAACACCATTTTCACGTGCCCTCTGTTAGAAGTAGATCATATATCGTGGCTCTCGTTTTCTTCGAAAACTATACCGTCCCTTTTTAAAGGGAGGCTGATCGGATCTCAGAAAAACCTTAAGATTGAGTAAACGCCGGGACGGGCTCTTTGACTTTGTTATTGTTTTGCAGTTGCATGCTGGGAAAATTTTCGACTGGTTATACAACTACAATGCACTGGAATTAAACGCTCTTCTGCTCAACGTATCATGGAATACTATAGGGAATAAACCCATATTTATAACTATGGGTTTGAAACCAGCGGTAATTAATACCTGTTTCAAGAAAGAAGCTGTATTAATTCACAGTGTAACAAATGATCTGGGTCAGACGAAATCTTATGGGATAATTTCATAACTCATTTTCATAAAGATAAGATAAATTTCTTAACGAAAAGTTTTCGGGGTAGGAGTTATTACTCAGAGAGAGAGACCATAGCAAAATTGGGAAGAAAGAGTTAAAATGCTTTCAATGAAACAATGGTAAAATAAACATAGTACCAGGTTAATTTACATCGGTACCTGGTACAATATAAAACATGTTCAGTGAAAAAAACAACGAACCTGCTTAGTTTGAGAGTTAGCGAGCGCCTCCAGCAGGACTAATAACGAACCTGCTCAGATGATCCATGTAGATAATCTATGTTCATAATGTATAATCTTACAGTTTGGGAGTGTGTCCGGAGGAAAAGCTTTCATTCATTAAATTTTTCATTGGTCAGATTTAATGTTCTACAACTTCATTGGTTCATTAAACTGGACATTGTGCCCGAGAAAGAAATAACATTTTATGACATGAACAATAATAAGCGGTGATTGTGTATATTTCTTGTCCACTAAGCCAGACACGACGGCGCCATAAAGCAATGGCCCGGCAGTTATATGACCTGTTACGACACATGACTAGACTCACTGGACGTCAATAAACTGACACCTCACACCTGTTATCTGTAACATCCGGCCTTTTGATACACAACTTCAAATGGCAGATTCCTCGTCGTCTTCAAGGCACTTTTTAATGTGTATTAGATGTAACTGCAGACTATTAAATTTAAAACTTCTTTGAGAGGCATTTTAGAAATTGGAATGACAAAGACGTTGTCATCCATATATTCCTCTGCATTATTGTTAAATTTATTATACAAATTTAAAACAATGTTATTTAAGAACGAAAAATGATAGATTAAAATTATTAGATGAGAACATTGCTTTTTTTTGTAAACCCCATTACCTATCACTCAGTTACATGATTTCACTGAATAATGAGACAAACATATGTTTATCTACATTGCATATTTAGGCAATAAGCAAACATTAATATTATACTTCACTCTTTGATTGGATACTTTATCTTCTTAAACTGTGTTAAATTATGTTCTTTTTAGAAGATTTAGGGAAAAAACTAGCTATATATAGTCATATGATTTAATCATATATTTTTCGTGAAATAAAAAGCTAATGAACGGGTTTATCAATAATTCAAAACTTATTTCAAAATCGTTCCAGTATAATTATTTTGGAATAAATGTAACAGGAAGGGTGATAGGGGCATATTTTTGTTCATATTTTGTTATATGATTGTTAAATCACAAACCTATTCATACTTAGAACGAAGTTATCATATTTATAAAATGAAGAATAATATCGCGTCTAAATATCTGATTATCCTGCCTCAACGGTGATCGGGGAAAACGTCACAGTCCTTCATTCACTTCAACTACCTAAAACAATTGACTTAAAAGCTCTGTCATGAAAGCATTTTTGTATTTCTATATAAACTTCCTTTTCTTGTGAGATCACCATCCATCAACTGTAACATAACTGTTGTATCCCGGAGCGCTATCAACATTTAAACCACTAAAAGCTCAGAGAAAATTCATCCTTTCGGACAATGAAATGAAGAAGGGGGACAATGCTTGGTGGTAATGGTGCTACAAAAGTATGGAATTCATTAAATCCTGATATCCAAAATAACGATACACATAACACAGTTTCAAAAATACAAATTACTGTGATATTCAATATTTATTAAATTATAAAATGATAAATATTGTTAACAAAGACAACATAAGATAAGTCATAGCATGTGGCCTATCATCAGTCAACTTAATTTCAACACACAGAACTTATTTGAAACACCAAACATTTCAATAAGCATTACTATCATAAAATATTGTGATTTTTTCCCTAGGCACATTCGTGACTTTTTCCGATTACCGTGTCAGATGTGGTCGGATTTCAAAACGATGTACACTATTTTCAACAAATCATACAAGATAGAAATCATTCCTATATTTGAAAGGGTTTGTTAAAAGCACTGTACTTAGAACGAGGATTAAAACGTTGTTCTCATATCATTAAGGCTTAAATTGTATGGAAATGATATATTTCGAAAAAACAGATTGACAAAATGATAAAAAGTTTAGCCACGCGTTCATGCTTTAGTGAAGTCAACCTACTAACATTACAAAGAAAGTACTATTTCAAAACAAAGACTTTGTATTTACCATATATGGTGAAAAGTAGTACATAGACGGAACGTAAATGCAATTACATTTAAAAAGAACATACATAAAAAGTTTCATTCTCTACGTTTATCCTCTTTGTAATAAATCATTTTATTAAAATGTAGCCCAACTGGCCATTGAGAATAAAGCTGAGTGTGTTACGACGAAGCTTTGACTATGCTAAAGGCTTTATCAAATAATAGTGCTTTCGTTAGAATTCTTATGATATTGGGGTAAAAATCATATTTTTTATGGGGCGATCACACTTAGGTTACGAAACCCGAGGTAACACCAAGGTTACGAAATCATCTACAGCTGCCGGGCGGTGCCCAGTTCGTGTCACGTGACCGCGTTACGCAACTAAAAAAAGTTCCGCGAACTCTCATTACCTCGGGTGATTAGCGTTGTCAGACCTGCGATTAGTCTCCCTTTAAATCATCAAATAGCATTAACACCTCCAATAAATATGTGCATACCGCTCAGCTAAATGAACACCAGAGTTTTTTTCCGGAACAGGTCAAATGTTCAGTTTGAATCAACGTTCAAATACTAATTCCGATTGCCCTAATTATAAAATTATGTATTTATTCCCGGAAACTGTTCTCCTTGTCATATATTTTACATGGAAAGAAATTACTTGATTAGCATCCTTTGGGGGAAAATTGTACATCGGTTTATCGGGCGTTGCATTGAAGGAAAGAGATGGCGTGAAACTACAGATAACAATGGGGTACTCAACTCTGATTTATAATGTGTCATGTCGTGATGGACTGGCTTTCGCATATACTTAGTCTTATTATTATGATTCTGTCGTAGACGTTAATTAGACAACAGCTGATGACCACGATGAACGTTCTGGTCTTAAACGAAACAAACATATAAGTTAAAAAAATGTCAGGTACCCACCATTTTCTGCTGGTCCGAATGGTACGAGCCTCGTTCAAGCGGCATCATTATTTCGTTTTCTTTGAAAATCAATTTCTAATACTTTCTTGATTAAAGTTTATTGTTTTATTTAGAGCACGTTCATGATAAAACAACCATACCTTGTATTGACTTCTGTTTTGTCACAGTATATTCAAGCCTGATTTAATCTTGCAGAATTCACAACCATTTGCAAACTTGATGCAAATGTTCCTTCAAACTGAATGGCTACAAGTTGAGTTTGATGTAAACTTAAGAGAATATACTGGATATTGGTAGAAAAGAATATGAAGTGTTTACCCAAAGCAACCTTTCCTAGACCATCATTACGCTATAAAGCTTCTACAACAACCATTCGATATGATTTCCTGAAGAAGTTGAATATTTCCAAAGACTTGCACATGGATCTTTAACATATAATTTTTTGTGACAATAAAAAACCCAAACAATTTTTAAATGCTGACATTTTGATCAAATACTTCAAGCTTTATTGTAAAGATAGAAAGAATGGTTAATATAGTAAATAAGAGGAGCTGACTTCCTCAATGATATAGTAAAACACAACTTTATAACGTAAAACTAAGCCAACATGGATGTCGTGACAATCTAGGCCCAATCAGCACAGCTCGTGACCTCAGTAGTGTAGCCGACATACTTACTGCTCTAGTCGGCTTAGCGAGGGACTGGTCGCGTGTCGGTGAGATTATTGGGCTATCGGCATTAGTTACCGCAGTATAATGTGCTTACACACGAACCCTCTTCACGTGCTCAACTTGTGTTGTCGTGCTTTTTATGTCAGTTGGTGTTTCCTTTAATTCATAAATGTTCAAGCTTAAGATTACAATGTTTTTATACATTGAGACAACATATAAAATCATTGTTAACTTATCAGTAGGAAATATCATGCATTTGGATATGCAACCAGTCAAAGAAAACATTTACTATTAATAAAGGAATATAAGAATTAATTATGATTAGATTTGTATCGCGCCTTTCTATTTTATTAAATAGCACATAGTCAATTGAGTTGATTATGACTTTTTATCGTCAAGTTATGAATCCAACTAGAGGAGCCTACTCTTCAAGGACCTTCAAGAGGGTCCGACCGAACGCACCTCACAAACCACGTTTGCTCTTTTTTCTATGCCCCGAAAAACCACAGCCCTAACTTGTTCGTTTCATATACATCTCGGCATGTGGGTTTATATGCTCACTTCAGAATATATTCCTAAACACAGTCCACATTTGTCAAAAATGAAGTCGAATAAATTACTCATCTAGATGAAAAACGGATTTTGTTCCATAGTTTGTAGAGAATATGTTGGACTGTCACTATTTTAAAGTCAGTGTGGGAGTAAGGTCATGTTGTCTGTTAGGAATTACCAATTTAAGTTAAAGTTGCACCGAACAAAAATTACAAAGAATAGACGAAAATGCCCCGGGGCCGTGCCTGCCCCGGTCTCCCCTAGCTGCTTTAGTGTCAATGAAGAACCTTACTTACTTGCTTTAGTGATTTTACAAGCGCTTGCATTCCGGCCGGAGGGTTTCTAGGAAGTCTAAAAAGATGTCAAAGGAGTTTTTTTAAGCCGTAGCCAAATAGTTTATTTTTACAAATTTGAAATGAATTAAATCAAATTACAGACGGAAAGAGGAGATGAGGGCATGTGATTCAAAAGTATCTTAAGAACAACAAGCCAGTGGCCAGAATCATTCATGTCTTTGCATCGCCTTGAAGATGGTTGGTAGCTTTAGTTTTCTGGATAATATAATGTCTATAGTCGTGTTGGTGGGGCTGTAATAAAGTTGTGTCTAGTTGCTTTCTGTGAGAGGTGTTGTATGTGCATTATGAAACAAACCCTCTGACTGTAGGTGATACACAAGTAGGACTCTAGATAGTAAAAACCTAGATCATAATGTTCTATATATCCTCCCCAGGTGATACAGAAGTACCTGACAGGAGGGTTCTGTGGCCATGATAAGGAGGGGTCTCCAGTGAGGGTAGAGCGGTACGGTCACCTGGATATGAAGGGACTCATGTACTCCTGCAAGAAGCTAGACCTGGAGAAGACCAAGATCCTGCACTGTGAGCAGACTGTTAGAGACTGGGAGGAACTCTCCAAGAAGGTAAATATAACCCTAGGACGATTAGGAAAATGAGGTAGTGTTTTTGAAGCTGTCAAAGTATACCGACACCATTGGATCGAACCGACTTGGAAGGATATATAAATTGCACGGCTATATAATTGGTGAAATATTGCCCGAGCTAAAAAATAACTTACTTACCCATTAATTAACTAGAGAAGGTCTTTAGTAATAGTACAAGTTATAATGGTAACGTTATGATGAATGAAGTTGAAGTAGATTTTAATCCACATTCATAATTTCAAAATTATATACCTTTGCATCTTTAATTACAATATTGTCATGAACCTGTGAGTTACATGTCGTATCCATATGACATAGGTGGAAGCTTTTGTTACAAATATATCAAACTACAGTTCACTTTATGTATTACAGCTGGGACGGCGGGTTGATGGTCTGACGGTTATATTTGACATGGAAGGTGTCAGCAGTCGCATGCTCTGGAGACCAGGTACGTATACTGTGTAAAGAAACAAACGCAACAGTTTAACGAATCGTTGTTTAAAAAAACTTGTAACTTGTTGACAAACATAGATATGGCGAAACTCAATATCTATGTGATCAGGAATTATTCCCCAGAGGCCACTCGAGTCATTGCTTCCGACGTAAAAACCTCTGTCACAAGTCTAACAAATTGCATATTACGGCTCTTTCAAATGCTCAGTTTGATTAAAAATATCATAAATTTCTTCAATTTGCGCCCCAAGGTAATTTGCGAGGGGGCGTCCTTGGTGTCTATCTTTTCCACAAAAAAATCTAAAGAATCCTCCCTTGGGTCCGCAACTTATTTCTATTGAAAACAATCTCTTATCGCCAGCCTGGTAACTGATAAACTCGTAACATTGAATTTATGATTGTGTGGAGAAATGACTCTGTCGTGAGTGAATGAAAATAAGATTGTAATATTGATAAGAAACATTTTTAGGACCAGTAGTAGGTTAAGGTACCTCTGACTATTGCAGGTCTGCAGATGTACCTCCATCTGGTGAGTCTTCTGGAGGACAACTACCCGGAGATGATGAAGCGCATGTTCGTCATCAATGGTACGTACTCCCCTTCTGTTATATCTTAGTCGATTATTACACAGAATAACTTTTCCTAACCAAATCTCTCAACATCATCCGTGATCACTTGAAATCATTACTGCTTTGGGTACGGCCCAGGTACATACCCAATTGATAATTGTGTGTTTCTTGTCCCCAGCTCCTCGAATCTTTCCGCTACTGTGGCGGATCTGTCGACCTCTCATTAGCGAAGATATGAAGAACAAGATACACGTCGTGGGAGGTACGGTATACTTTACAATCTTTATAGTTTTATAGTTTTATAGGGACAGTATAACTTTGGTATTTTGAGTAGCACAATTCGAAGAAAGTTCCTTTATAAATCTACAAAATTATGTCAAGTTACACGGGCAACGAGAACAACTACTATCAACATGTCTAAATAAGAACAATCAAATGTAGACCAATTGTCAAAACGGGAACCAAACCTGAAAGAATACTGGGCTGTTCGTGAATATCCAAAACGACCAAGATTGCACAGAAAAGTACAGTCATAGGTCAGTTGTTATGACATCTAAATATTCTTCCTATTATTCCAGGCCACTTCAAGGAGTCGCTGCTCCAGCACATCGAGGCCGATAACCTGCCTGTAGCTCTGGGCGGATCTCTCTCTGGACCTGACAGTGACCCTTACTGTGGAGATATTGTGAGTGATGGATTAAGTCAAACAAATATGAGTTTCGATTGGCTGATAGGAGTACTATTGAGTGATGTATCAATAATTCCGCAATGGACAAGTTGAGGTTCCAGGTCTGCAATGGTACTAAGATTGACACAGGACCTTTTGGTAATAATCAAAGAAGGGGACCAAAGGAGGCATGACTTTTCAACATTAACTTACGGAAGTGTCATACTTACATAATTTTAACAGCTCATTTTGCAGAATTTGTCAAATGACCATGGTCCCCTAGCTTTTAGAAGAAATAAATAACAGTCTCTGTGGTATTTATCTCGTAGTTAGTAAGACAATGCAGTTCTACATTCAAAATATGACAAATTCAGAGAAAATGATATAGTTTACTGTTGATCATTAAGTCTCATTAACACCTCGATTCGACATTAACATTGACAAACAGTATTTGTCGCATTTGGAGAAATAAGACGTTATCATATTAATTTCCTCCCTCCCAGATCTGTGCAGGGGGAGACGTTCCCGAGTCGTACTACCTGCAGGGTCAGACTGACACGGGCAACATGACCACAGCCACCGTGCCCCGGGGGGACAAGCTTCACCTGCAGTACAAGGTGGACAGGGTCGGCAGTGTCCTCAGGTGGGTACCAACAGTTTCAGTGTCTTGAAATCTGGAAAATAGCCACTTCTGCAGTAACTTCTCCACCCACTCATCCAGTTCATTGGCTAAGTTGGCTGAATTCAATTCAAGTAATGGTTAGACTAAGAGTAAAGTGTGTTCGTTTTTGTCCTGACTAAATTTATAACAAATATATTGAGGAAAATCAGTTCATCTTCAATGAACGATGGAGAGAGTACACAGTGTACCCAGATGAGTTCTGTGCTCTATCAATATTATCAATATTTGGAAGAGAAAGTCAGTTCGAGAAATGGTCAACAGTTAAGGACCTTGAAACGAACAACTCCATTCATTCACTTTACATCAACTGCAGAGTGTACAATACTAGTTGTGGTCTACGATGAGCACTGTTGAGATACCAGGACCTAGGCTATTGAAACCTTCTAGGATCCTGCCGGAAGTTTTAAGTGTCATTGTTTTAGCTTAAAGCGACTGAGTGTAATAAAGTATTATAGGACAGAAATATCTTTGGTGTGCACTGGCAATCTGTGATATAGTCGTCATGTGAGTCATATCTTGCAGCATGATGCAGCAGAAAAGATTATTTCTTGTGAGTTGAATTGCCAAGGTATACTAAAGACAAGTTGTGAGTCAACAGCAATGTTAAACAAAGGGTCGGCCTAGAGAGGACAAAGTCAAGATTCACAATTTGTAAGCTCTTTTTGTACCAAATAACAAAATGATTCATTTTACAGATGGGAGTTCAAGACAGAGGACTTCGACATCAACTTCGGTGTGTTTCTCCTCAAGAACGATGAACGGGTGCCAGTTGTGCCCCTTGAACGAGTCAACAGTCACATGGTGCCGGAAGATGGCAGTTTTACCTGTCAGGAAACCGGAACTTGTAAGTAATGGATGTGAAACCCTGAAAAATAGCTTCAAACACAGAAAATACAACTCATTAGCCAATAAACATAACAGTGATAACCTGCGTATAAACAATAACTTGATAATTACCGCTACTGCCATAATGTCATCAATTCACAATCAGCCAAGTCTACAATAAGGATTTATGAAGTGCCAATATTTAACTTTATTTCTTCAAAAGAAATCTTCTTCTGGAACTATTTAGCAAAAAACTGACAACAAATAATCTAAGAATTGTGTACAAACAACTGCACACAGATATTATGTTTAACCATATATCGGCATGTTAGCCTACTGTGACGTCACGGTGACCCCTCTCGCTTCTGCCTACTAATCCACCTCGCATATATATATATATACCTTTCACTTCAGACGTGGTTCGCTTTGATAACAAATACAGTTTCTTCCGCCGCAAGGTCGTGCATTATAACATTGAGGTGCTTTCTGATGACATCATTGACGGTGCTTGTAACTATGGCAACAGCTAGCAGTAGGTTACCGTGCCAACAGGCGCCCAGTGTAAATATTGTGCATGTGCATGTATTGTCAGTGTCTGCATGTTCCTTGCACCCTCCATGACCAGCTCTTGAAAAGAAGTATAATTACGTAAATCTTTTTCGGGTACATAGACAGTAGTCTGATTGTATTTTGAAAGGGTTTAGGAATGACGATACCGGGATCAGAACTTGCTTCATCAGTGGTTTCTTAACGCGGTCTGAAATCAGCCCAGTTTAAGTAGCATGTTGTGACGTAAGCTCAATAAGCCAATCGCAATGTCCTTTCAAAAATCATGTTAACAGTAGACTATTAATTTTGTTAATCCCGAAATCAATCAACTCGACGATGTGATTGGTCTAGTTATGACTAAGATTTCTCTGCGCTAACTCGTAACGGAACATGTCATATACTGGGCTGCTTCCAGATCATGTGGAGAGGAACTCGCTGTTGACCCAGCTCGTATCCCGGTACCGTCAATATCTTGAAAAATACAGGCAGTTACATGCACTACACTTTGGACTAAACATATTTAAAGATATAATTGCATCAAGTTTGTTAAAGAAACGTTTCGGAGTTGTGACATAAACAGAATATGTAAACTCTCCGGATGATCAACGTCTTTGTAAGTAAGGGAACAACGTTTCGGTTGTGGTTCTTATACAATTATCACCATTCCATTAATTTTTTCGATTTGCCAAATTAGTCCTTACCAATATTATATGCTTTTATAGCCATACATTACAATATTAAAGTCATCCCCTTAAAACCCTTAAGCAAAACAAACGTCACCACATTTTCAACAGAAAAATACTGTTGGCAGAGAAAGACTTCAAATCCCTGCTATAGACACGTCTGTTTAAGAAGACTTAGTGCATCTGAGTATATCGTTTATTCAATTGTCAGTCAAAAAACTAAAATGATCTTGCGACAGATTGTTTTGGATGAGAAAGTTTGAAAATGATGAAATGTAGCATTTGACTAATATGTTATTTATAGTATAAAACCATCTTGGCGATGTCCATGCCGTGAGACGTCAGTTTTGTTGTGATTATTTGTTGTCTGCATGTTAACGTGGTCGTTCCGATGACATCGCGGTTTTAAGCAAATAATATAACGTCACAAATACAAGAAAATGGTTGATAGCTTTCACATATTTAACCAAAATAGAAATAGTGATTATATTCATTTAAAAGGTCAAAAGACACGTTCTTGTATGGTGACCGGTCTTGTACTAGTTGAATTTAATGAAAATTGGTTATAGAATAGATGATCAATGAGTATTTGTGAACCGATAGGTAATGTTCACACCTTGTATATTGTTTAATAAGTCATTAAAATGCAGATCATTTTAGATAGGTTTATAACATTTATTATGAGATATGCAGTTATATTTTCTCGAGATCTTGACTCATCTATGTAACGTTAAGCTTGTCCGCTGACGTGGACCTCTTCGAACACTGGATTCATGACTATAGTATGTCTTTAAAGAAATTGTTCTATCTGATGTGATATTCTATTTCAGATGAGCTGTGTTTTGACAACTCGTTCAGCTGGACTCGAGGGAAGAAGATGTGGTACAGCGTGGAGGTAGTGGCAGAGGACGACAACTTGCAGACAGAGATAGATGATCTGATAGATGGTACCGGGGGCTGGGGGAACCTCGTCATCACTGATACTACAGAGACAACCAGGATGTAGAAGACAACAGAGTGGGGGATTTAGGGTCTTCAATCACTGATACTACAAAATCAACGAAGCTATATCAGACGACATGGCGTACACGGGAAACGATGACATGAAAGATTGAACCGGGGGCTGGGGGAACCTCGTCATAACTGATACTACAGAAACAACAAGGATGTAGAAGACAGGATAACTAATCCACCGGGGACCATTCAATCACTGATACTGTAGAAATAACTAAAGTTTAGCAGATGACACAACTCGGGGTTGGGGGACCTTTCAATCACTGATACTAGAAAAATCGACGAGGTTGTAGCAGACGACATTGGGTAAACGGAAATGAACTATTTAAATATGATGGGGTTGGGAAAACATTGTCACCACTGATACTACAGAAACAACATAAATATAAATGAGAACAAGTTATATGGATTTACAACTTCTTTATTGCAAGAGTGCGACGTTTCGGTGTAGGTACTAACACCGTTTTCAAGCAAGTGATACAGAGAATATAGCAGACGACATCACTCGGGGTTACCTTTCAATTACTGATGCTACAAACTCAATGAGTTTGTAGCAGACGACATTAGGTACACGAAAATGGATGATCTGAAAGATTGAACCGGTGGTTGGGGAAACCTTGTCATCAATGATACCATAGAAACAACAGTAGTATCAGACGACATCACTCGGGGTTGGGGGGACCTTTCAATCACTGATACTCAAAGTAAAAACGAGGTTGTAGCAGACGACATTAGGTACACGAAAATTGATGATCAGAAAGAGGAATTGGGGTTTGGGGCATATTGTCATCACTGATACTATATAGAAACAACCAGGATATGTATCAGACGACATAACTCGGGGGTTTTGGGTCATACAATCACTGATAATACAGAATCAACGACGTTGTAGCAGACGACATTAGGTACACGGGGAAACGATGATCTGAAAGATTTAACCGGGGGCTTGGGAAGCCTTGTAACACGGAAACTACAGTATCAACAGGGGTTTAACAGACGACATGTAGACGGAATAGATGATCTGAAGATAATGTTACACAACATCAATAATAATCAGGCGGCAACCAATAGATCTGAGAGGTGGGAAGATCCTGCTCGGGAAGATCCTGCTCAGCGAGATAGATGATTTGATGTTGATCGACATTTGAAACTCTGCCGTGTCCGTTTGAAATCTCGTTGCAACAATCTTCTCCCGACTATCAAATTCATTACGCTATGCATATTGTATATTGTTTATTGTCTCGCGTTTACATAAACTATGCAATATCTATTATTCAAATTTGTTTGTGTTTGTAGACCATTCTAATGGGCATTTTAAAATATTGATATTGTGTTTTGCACTTTCGTTGTGTCACGTTTCTCCGACATGTTCGTATGGATATATATTTGAACTCGTATCCAAAGCTTCATACTCGACATGTTTTGCATTTGGCAAGTTGGCAAGTTATATTTAACAGTGCTTTCAGTAATGTTAGTCGCTTTCACGATACAAACAACGTATATTTAAAAACACAAGTCTTTTCAGTTAATATTTCTAAAGTAAAAGCAACTGCTTGTCGGTATTATCTTATGTCTTGTCCTGGAAACTACGTCGCCAATCGTCGAATTTAAATATTTGTAAAGTGCAAGGTTTCGAAATTTCTCATTTTACATGCACATTTTAATTTGTTTAATGACATTTCTAAATGAGAAATTATGGATGAAAATTCATTTACTTTAGAGTATTTACTCTTTTGTTGTTTTATTTTCAAAATATTTTGAGTTGATATATATGTTTGTATCAATGCATTTAACAGTCTATGTATACATTTATATTTACTACCACCGGTCTATTCAAGAAATCGTATGATAATGAATGATGTTGTGATATATATTATATGTACTCAGATAAAAATAATAAATGTTGTAAGACTAGTATAAGTTCAACATACTTTGTGAATAAACTTGCATTTGTATGTAATTTGTTTTTGTTGTTGGTATGTGAGAGTCGACGAAAAGTGTCAAATGTGATTATCAACAGCTGCAACTTCTGTCATTACCAGCTATTATACTCACCCCCCTTTGCGCATGCGTGAGAATCCCACTCGCCAGAGCTATGCGTTTGTAGAAGATTACTGTAGTAGCAGTTCTTAATACTCATGTAACTTAATAACCAATATGGTTAAAATAAATTCAAGGTTATATTCGTAATGATCAATTTATGCTCTTTAAGATGGTTATTTTAGTTTTCAGAAAACAATTTTTCTGATTGTTCCCGAGCGTTTTTTCAAATGTCTGTTTCATTTTCATATCGGCCCTTATAAACATGTATATTTGGATGAAATCTTGTCGAAGTGAGTATCTGTCACGGGCATAATGATATATTTCTGCTTTTAGGATTTAAAATTCAAGGTCTGGGTTCCAAAGATGAAATATTCTTCTTCAATTAGGTGAAATCAAAATCATTTTAACGTAAATACCCATTGTTCCCAGATCATTAGAAAATTGAGAAAAACTGAATAATTCTGTGTCACGCCTCGCTAATCACGAGTCCCGGCCTGAGTGGTCTTAGCTCGTCACAGTGGGTATTCTTTAATTATGTTTGTATTGTAATATTACCCTGTGCTGCTTATCTCACTTTGAGCACATTGTGTAAGCTCACATTTAGAAATCTGCAGAAACTGTGGTAATGTATGAATACTTATAATATATCATTAAACAACTCTGATGTTTCTATCAATTTGTTGAAACAAAATATATGAATTAAACAGAGTTTCAATTAAATAATAATTAATAAGAATTTCGATTTTGGAATTTAAAACCTGATTGTCCCCATATGTGGCGGGATGAATTAAGCCTTCCTACAGACATATGTGCCCGAGATATACATCGACATTTACTCATTAGATGTTACTGCTAATGCAATTGCATGTTACCTAATTCGTGTTCCATGTGTCTTTAACGCAAGTGTCTAACTCAGTAAAATTCACTTGTTAGATATACTGCTTCAATTTTAAATCAAATTCATTTGTATCATGTATTGTTAAAAACGCCACCAATAGAAATTATATCAAAGAACAATACATAGTTCCAAAGATGGACATGAGAAAATATCATGTAATGAGTAACAATAGTCTGACGATGAGATAAAGTATTGAATACCACTGCGTATCTCGACAGACAATACAAAGACCAATCGGTTTTATCAAGGAATTACATCATAAAAATCCTTGTAATTCCTTGGTTTTATGTTAAATGTCCAGTTACCTTAAGCAAATATCACTATGTGAAAAAGGGAAATTTGTATATCAATTTGCATTTAACATTCGTGGTAAGAGTGAAATATTAAAATACCTTCATTCATAATATTTTTCTTTAGGCTTTTCATTTCAAATGAAGACTTGCAGAATTAGGACCTAGACTGTATTAAAGGCTCGTATCTAATGCATCGTGGTTGTGGACAAATGATGGTTTAGCCATACTTGTTGCCATGTTAGACATAAACATAACGGACATTGTCATTTGAGGATATTGGAATTTTAATGAAATATCAGCTTATAATGGAATAAATAGATCATTATTCATAATGACAAATATTGCAAATGAACCTAACTTACTTTATTTTTGGCTAGAATATATTTATTCTTGTATGGAAAAAAGATATTGCTCATTTGAATGAGCATGTAAAGCTTAGTTTTTTATCCAACAATTGTTTCATAAACGAAGATAATTTATATGGACTTCAACTATACAATTTTATTTTGCAAAGTGAGTTATATTCCTTCAACATACCAACTTCTAAAAGGCCACTCAAAGAAGTCAATTGGTGCATATATCATAACTACTTAGTCAATAATCGGTCAAATTTGACAGAAGTATCTAAATGCAATGCATTACCACACATATATGGTAAACAAGTGGCTATCAAGAGAACAAAGAAGTAGAGACCGATTAGGCTTGTTGGGCGACGTTGTTATGAAAGCGTTCTGAGATTTATTTTTCTATGAAATAATTTTTATGCTTTCCTTTATCTTATTTTTTTGTAATGAGCGATGCCGACATCAGGAAGTTATTGAAGTCACTAAGCGTCAATACAAAAGTTCGTAAACGGGAGAAGCTTATTCACATGTTGAATGAAACGAGACTTTGGATAAATACAAGAAGTCACTTCCGAATAACTTACATTCAATTCATGATGACCAAAAACTTCCTTGTTTTTTTTTGCTAATTATTACATGAATTACAGACAAGTGTCACAGAGTTTTCCTCAAGGCATACTGAACATTCAGAGGAGCTACCTCATGTACTCACTAACTGAATCAAGATTCAAATTATATTAAATGTGTATTCTGTTCGCCTACTATCGCAAAAGATATACTTTTAATACACCATATAGCACCAAAATAAACAATAATCAGCAATCTTAAATGTTCAAACGCGATTTTAATTGAAATAGAAATAAAATGCTGTACAGTTAAGTGGCATTCCCTAATACAATGGTTGTATTCGAAAAAAAACCATGAATGTTAATAAATTTGATGCTATGGATTAAAATAAAATATGTAAGACCTTATTTTCTTTTCCTTTAAAAGAACATTTTTAAACACCAATATTACATTTGAATTATTTGTTTACCAGATTGACAAGACAATGACAAAATGTTTTACACAACACAGAAGAGTTAAACTTAAAGATCACATCGAAAAATGTACCTGTGAATTCATTCTGTGAATTTAATTTTTTCTTTGGCTATCTTTATCGAGATTTGCTATTGCATGGGAAAGGAATCAGGGCATCAACCAAGATATATAAATGTTCAATCATATCCCTAATTCTTTGAATCTTATTCTTGAATAATTGTAAATTATCAAATAGACGAACTATAAAGAGCTTAGAGTAAAATTGAGTCTCAGAAGAATTTTTTCAATATTGGCAATATTTTTAATACATGTATTATAACAAAATGGAGCCCAGAAGATGCTTTAACTTCAGACCTAAAGCTGAGCGATCTAGACTTGCTATACTTTTCTAGACTGGGTTGGTCATGGATTAAATAGTTCCGCTTAAGGGTCTGGATGGCAGACTATTAAGAGCACGATTGTACATACGCTAAATTTGACCAAGGAGAGGAGCTCAGTCTGCCCGATAAGCGATGCTTGTTTACTTAACCTATATGATGCAACGAGATTAACCCCCTGTGGGGCTGCACAGCAGCACTGGCCGCCGTTCAACCGTAACGCCGGGCGCTTCAATTTGACTTTATGAGCCAAGGGCAGATAATTTCAGAAACTGACTCTAATAGCTGGTAATGTGAATATGAAACATAAAGAATATAATATTAGTAGTACTATACACCTAGTATTCGAAGCCTCGTGGCCCAGAGTACAACAATGTTGAAATACAATGTGGAATACATGTATAAAAGTAGTACAGGGATATATAATTAAACAGTTCAATGAATGCTATTTTAATTTCTAGAACAACTGAAAGTATAACAATACAAGAAATAACAATGAATTAACTCAAGACAACATATGATATTTATTCAACATACAGATTTTTTCAAGTTCAATTCTTGTTCTCACAAGCTTTTAAATTTGTGTTGCTGGTAATGGTTGCTGTGGCTTTTCTCGTGTAGAACAAAATAGTATAAGAAATACAACAAGTTCTAGTCTCTATGTTGATATTTCAGGGTTCCGTTTATTTCAATTTAATTTTTTTTAAATAATTTTGTAGCTGATAAAAGTTCTATGACAAAATAATTCACTATAAAATGCAACAACGCATTCTTGTTTTTCATGTTGTTCATTGCGACGTCACATTGTTAAAGGGGCAGTAGCACGTTTTAGGGGGTTTAAGGTGATGTCAGGAAATTGAAAGTAAATGGTTTCGATTGAAAGACAATGTATTTAAAACTAAATGAGGCATTAATAGTTCAAATATATAATGTAAAGTTTATCCATGTCATTCCTTTTTCTTACACAAAATGAATTAAAGGTGTTCACAAAAAATGGCCGCCAATGGATTTTATATGTGAATCTTCATACTTTGTCCTCTGACTATGGATGATTGGTTTGTGTAATGAGATTTTTGACACTATCAAAATAATACATTTAGCATTAACGTACAATTATTAGTTAACTTAGTTATTAGTAAACGTACTACTGTCCCTTTAAAGATTCACTTAGTTCAATGTTATTTTGCTTTCATACGAATCTAAATGTCACATTGGGTGATATAAATTCAAAACATGTCCACCTCTCATCTCCCTATGAGAAAAATATTTGATAAAGTCTTATTTTCAATGAAAGTCTTCCAAATGCAATGCATAAGGGGCCATACGTTGAATTCATTGCTACTAATATAACCCCGAAAAAAATCCGAATTTCCCTTCTGGCTGATAAGTTTCCACTTTGCGTCATAATTGTTACTTTTATTCACACTCTTGTTTTACGATCCGCTTTAAAATGATTTTAGTCGGTACTTTTCATTTTACAAAACTCTTTTTGTTAAATTTAACACTTAACAGCACACGGAGTAACTCATTTTAATGTACCAGTTGGGTTCGATTTCGTTATTATCCAAAGACGACACAATATGATAATTTATATATTTATCAAAATTCACCATATATAGAATGCTTAAGTCGATTGTTCGTTAATAAAGATGTGTGTAGTAATAACCATTTCCATAAAGAAATCATATCACTATGGAACTGAAATATGACGATAAACAAGTAAGTAAGACTAAGAAAACAAGTAACATGGACAAATCGTATTACATCATCGAAAGACTGACGTATTACAGAGCCAGAATTAGTTTTCTTCATTGTAATCCCTATTTTCAACAATTCATTTGCTAAAAGTGAATAAGTATTTTGTCACTTATCTATTGTTTTAGTCATTACTAATTTTCAATAAGATTTTTTTCTTCTAATTTGTTTACAATAGAAACCAGCATCACACAAACAAATATTTAAAACTTTCAAAGTTTTAGCAAAAATATGTTCGATTGATAATTTATTGTGGGAATGTGGTTATCTATTTTTTCTAAACAATCCCCTTGCATCATTTCGGACATACCAGAGTGTTCTTTTTTTTTCGATCGTTACCTCCGCAGAAAGTCAATTTATTTACACTTTGAGGAATCACCATGACTAAATTGTGAGCTTAAATTCAAGAAATATTGAATAAGGTGTTGCATAACTTACAAGAAAAGGGGTCATGTGTAACTGGATTCAATTTAAAGGATTTTACGAGCGCTTTTTAATTTTTGTGTGTGATCATATTTTATAAAAATTGTGAGTTTTTTTTAAGTAAGGATTGAATTATCAAATATCATTTCAGGAAAATGTAAAATAGTCTTTCTATCGGGCGACATTCTAAACATCGCTCAAATCAGAGTTTGACATAACAAAAATGGTATTTTTTTTAGCGGTCTCTAACCATGTTCGAATTCAGAGTTACCTACCTTTCAAAACCGGTTGGCATTCCAAACAAACACTTGTCACAAAAACACTGACAGGCATTTCATCTCATAAAAGCAATGCAGAAAGCAAAGATTCTCGTTCTTGGTCCATGTGGGGTGAGTATGAATGCGTACTAATATCCATCCTATAAAATTGTTAAATTAAAAGATTGAAAAACACTGATTCCTCTGATCTCTATACAGGTCGGCGGTGGCTAGGTCGCCTATGCTAAGAAGTTGCTTTTGAGTATTATCTTTAATTCTGGGATTACGTGCCCATATATCAGTAAATCTCTAGCTCTCGCTCGGGAAATACTAATATTTAGCCACTCGTGTCGTAAACATAGTATGTCATGGACACTCATATGATATCCTCTATATAATATTCCTCTGGATTATTGTCATTACAACTTTTAAAATGCCTCTCAAAGAAGTTAATTACTATAATAATATTTATTCCTCATTTCTTAATTAGATAAAGATTAAGATGAATAAATAATGATAAACCATCCTTAAAGGTAACAAGTCAGAGAAAAGGAATCTTGCAGTTGTGCAATATCTGAACACACATATTTTCCCTTGAATCCAGAGTGGCAAGACGGTCCTGTCCAACTTCCTGGCTGATGCAACAGAGACCTCTGGTGGTGATTATCATTCAACACGGGGACTCAGGTTTGTACAGATTTTCGGAAAGCAAAGACTTATCCCAATAGTTATATCTTTGCTGTAAAGATTTGTTTTATATCATAAATGCTTAGTAACTTCATCAAACAAGTAGAGTTAAATTGTGTATTGTAAAAAATTGATATAAAATCAAAAAGAATATTTAAAACTATGTTATCCATTGTGATTTGATGTGTTGTACACATCATTTAACTGAAATGTTTGAGATAATCACAATAATTATCATTGGACAAACAATAAGCAATTCTTTGCAATATTGATTATTTTTATGGTATTCCTGATATATTTGATATTTATTTCAGGATTCTTGAATTTGAAGGAAGTGGTCTTGGTTCTGGAAACAGACCGACGTCCATTGAAGTGGAATTATGGGATTGCAGTGGAGACAGGAAGTGAGTAAATTTCTGAGCCCATTTTTTACAATGTTGCTGCGTCATGTAGTGAAATCTGCATCCATGTTTTCTGCATTAAAATTTTCAGTCCTCTGTTTCTTAACAGAATCCAAATGGACTGCTTGGTAATCACAGTTCTTGAATTATCCGTATACTGTTATTTGTTTGCATTAGTATTTCTTTCATCTAATGATAAATCGTGTAGTAAGGTGATATCTTATTGATTCCAGGTTTGAGTCGTGCTGGCCTGCGATGGCCCGTGACGCTATAGGTATCGTGTTTGTCTTCAACCCTGATGAACCTAACCATGACAAGGATCTTGATGTATGGTAAGTGATGATATGGCCTTATGAATTAATTAGATCTAGATAAATTTTGTTTTAGATCAACTTATCTCAGTTATCGCCTTCTCAGGAAATGTGCATGCCTTTTCATTTGTTCTTTGACAGTTTGTGCGATTCAAACTTCAATCACCTTTGAAATACATTATCTCTCTGTTAAAAGAGTCAAATTGGGTGATCTCTTCCATTTTGTGCAAGATGCATTGACAGAAACTTTGAAACTAAAAATAATTGTATTTTGCATACACATTTGCTTTATTACATTTTCTCCCCAAATCTATTTAAAATTCCATCAACAATGTGCATTGGATGCTTTGCATATGATATTCTGATTTTTATCATAAATATGCTTTATTGCATTTCTAACCAAACCTATCTAAAATCCCTGTTTATGATGGGCCCTGTATGCGAAGGATATTCTGGTATTCTGTGTAATCATTTGCTTTATAACATGTGCCCTTTATGCAAAGGATATTCTTATATTTGTGTAAACCTTTTCTTTATTACATTCCTCCCTAAACCTATTATGCATAGTGTTACTCATTATTATCAATCAGGTATACATGTCAAGTAACAAGCTTGTAACTTAATGCTCCCTGGAGGGAAGTAAATAACTGCTCTCTTAGTAACCCCAAGGCATCTCAAAGTATCTTGTTATGGCCATAATGCTTGATTAACAGTTAATAATAATGGTGACTTTTATAGCGCTAAATCCATAAGGTATATGCTCTAAGCGCTAGCAATAGTAGGACTGAAAGAGGTGTGTCTTTAGTGTTGATTTGAATGAGTCGAATGTTGGGGATTGCTTAATTTGAAGCGGGAGAGAGTTCCACAAGACAGCAGCAGAATATTCGAAAGTTCTATGTCCAAAAGATTTAAGCTTGGTTTTAGGCACAGTAAGAAGTTGTTGATCTTGTGAACGTAGTTTTCTGGTTGGTCTGTACTCTTTGATGAGGTCTTCCAGATACGATGGGGCTAGCTTGTTTAGGCACTTGTAGGTTGTTGATAATATCTTAAAGTTAATTCTAGAGGAGATAGGTAACCAATGTAGAGATTTGAGTAATGGAGTAATAGACTGATGTTTAGTTGTGAGAGAGATGATTCTTGCAGCTGTATTTTGAATTCTTTGTAATCGTTTAAGTTGATCTTGAGTTATTCCGAACAGAAGGCTATTGCAATAATCGAGGCGTGAGAGGATTAAACATCTGACCAGTGTGCTTGCGCATTCAGCAGTTACATATTTACGGGCTTGACCAATGCAACGGAGATGAAAAAAACATATTTTATGTTCAATAATTATCTTTCAGTCTGTTGAACCCCAAGAGACAACACATAGGTTATTCTGATCTTCTGTGTAAACATTTTATTAATTACATTTCTCCCAAACCTAATTAAAGGGACAGTTTTATCAGGGTATTGTTTGTGAAAACCAAAGTCAAGGGGACATCCCAGTATTGCATATATGTTATTAGTACATGCTTTTAACACAATCCAGTTGAAACCTGTTACTTTTGGTAGTAACCTTATTGATTTACTTTCTTGATAAGGAAGAGAACACACTCACCCAAAAACATAAACAATGGGAAGTGTAGCTATACGTAGTCATTACAAGTGTGAAAAGCCTTGCTATGCCATTATTCAGCATTGTTGTTAAGTTTTATCTATAATCATTTGTAAATGTGAAGTTTATCTGTCGATACATTAAGTTCATTTGCACTATAATGTAAAATTTGTTACAGTACAGCCTTTTTCATGTCATTTTCACAAAAATTAAAATGGCGGCCGGAACACTGATAGATCAGCCCCTTTAAGATCGCTGTTAACAATGTGCCCTGTATGTGTAGGATGAACTACTTTATCTCTGTGGCCAAGATTAGAGAGAGATGCTGTGTTTGTTTTGCGCATCACAAACCATCTGCCCCCCAACGCACACGTTGCAAAGGGCGTAAGTATTGACAACGTATACGTCAACGTTGACTTGCAACTCTGTTTGATATAACCCTGCATGTTGCGTTCTGCACTGAATAACCAACAGCAATGCTAATATATATTGTCTATAATGATATGTATTTGTTTACATGTTACGTTTTTCTTTTTTTCATGTCAGCCAACATCATTTTGTCATAAATTGATAAAGTCAACTTTGAATACAGTTATTATTATATATGATCAGTTTCCTTTTCAGGTAACACCTTGTTTTGTGAGGGTATATTTTGCAAATGGCTCCCATAATCCTATGATATTGAATCACAGGATTTGCCTTATAACGAAAACTTATTGTTTATCTGGTTTTAGCAATAAGAGCCTGTCCTTACTATTTTGATCCTGTCACTTCAAACATTGCTAGATTTTATAATGGCAAGTTAGTTATGATTTATTTGTTTTTGGGGAAGAAGAACCAAGGACAAAATAAGCTGTAAAGCAGGATGCAAAACCTATGTCACAGTTACAGCCAAAGAAAGTTTTCTTTAAGATTAGGTGTGCAAAACCTATGATAGGTTTATGTAAAAATGTTCATATTTTATCACAAATAGGGTGAAAGGTAGGACTATAGTCATTGATCTGGCTGATCTTAAATTGTCACTTGGATTATTTTGGCTCTCATAGCAGTCACAGTCCAAAAATCTTGTAGGTTTTAGAATGATATGTGAATGTGTTCCTGTTTGTTCTTGCTCCGAGTGGCTGTTGATTCCGATCAAGCTGTTTGGGGAGGAGAGAGTGAAGGAAATACTAACTGTCTTCACATTGCAGGGCTTGTTGAATGTTAAAGAAGGGCTGGTTGATTTTCAAACCAAAGCCCTTCCTGCTGGTAGGGACTTAACCATAATTCGAACACCCCTCCCAACGTGAATATGGCACTCCTTGCACAGCAAACATTTATTGCGTTTTCCCTAGCATTGCCAGCAACATCCATGACTGCACATCCTTCATAGACATGTGAAAATATATTGTGGAGAAAGAAATGTGATTAAGAAAATAAGAAAGTAAAAATCAAAGGGCAGAGGCTGGATGTGGGTGTATTCGGACCATGGCAGAGAGGATATCCCTGCTGGTTTGAACCCTGATAGAGACAATATTTTTATTTTTCATTCATCAGATGCACAGTCAATTTTAATCAGACTGGCAAATGAATAGTCACCAGGCCAGCAATGCTTTCTTGATTGCTCATTGACAATATTTAGGTTGGTGTCAGGAGCAGTTGATAGATTTTCACTTGAATTAAGACAAAGATCAGTGTTTGAAATAGCTGCATACTCGCCTGCAAAGTGCTGGAAACTTTATGATGGGACTTGTTGGAGGGAGATCAACAAGCCAATCTGCCTTGGGTAATCTTAGGGATTACAACTGTCATCATTTTGCGGGCTTGTCACATTTTTTTGAGGGCTGGTTGATTATTCAAATGACAAGCCCTGTTTGCTTGTAGTTGTAGGGTCTAAACATATTAGGAACACTGTAAGAAATGTTTATTGTAGTTAGACATTAGCACATCCATGACCTGCACATCCTCTTCACGCAGGTATAACTTTTTTGTGGAGCAGCAATTGTTAAGAGATGACCAGGGCATCGTGTTTGCACATCATAAACCCCACACATCCGACCAGGAGCGCTCTCAGTTGTGTGAGTAATCCCTAGTTACCTCCCTTGTAGAGTTAGTTCCCTTGAGAAGTGACTGCTTTTAGAGTTATCTATCTTGAGTAGGTGGCTATTTTAGAGTTACCTACCTTTGGTTTGTGACTTTGTAGGGTTTATAATAACCTGGAATCGGATTTTCGAAGGTCTCTTAGTGTTAGGATAGTCGTAGACCAATGTTAATTTATGGTACTTACGACTATCTTAGCACTAAGAGAGCTTCGAAAATCTAGGCCCTGGGGTACATGTAGATGAACTAAAAAGTTATCAAAAAAAGAATTACCATATAAGTTATCAGGAGGGATAAACTGTGGAAGGGTCATCACCCTTTAGTTAATAATTCTTTGTAGTGTTAACTTTCTCAACTTCTAGCATTCTTCACCAAAAATAGATCCTAATAATATTTTGAAGGGGACCTCCCTTGAATAGATCCCTTTTAGAGATGTTTCCCATGTAGAATTCACACCTCTCTGCACTTTACAATAGGAACATCACTACTTAGGTTAATATACAGCATGTTGCATGAGATCAAATAAGCTTACATCACAAAAGAGATATTGATACCAAACCATCTCCCTAAGCAAACACCGTTTTGGAACTGTCAGTTTTATGCCTTGCTGCAGACCCCTGAGTTTTCTGTGCTTGCTCTCTAGCTTACTATGAGAGAAGGCAATAGTCCTATCAGACAGTATCTGGAGGTTGCTAACAATCGCCTGTAGAAAAGAAAACACAAGGGTATGCAGCAAGGCATAAAACTGACATTTTTGAAACTGGCGTTTTAGGCTATGCTTAGGAAGATGATACCAAACTTGTTTCATAGGAAACACATTTTAGTAGATGTTTACAGTATATGAATGACTAGTGTTTATTACATAGTTCATTTTACCAATGTTGTAGTGATAGTTTCATTCTAGATTAAATTTGCAAGGTTGATGTTCAATGACTTTAATAATGTTTTCAATCTTGGATGTTTTTCATTATTGCAAAGTTATGTACATGTTTGTCAATCACCAGCTGCATGTTTTATCTTGTCAAACATTTTAATATCTATTATTCTGCACCAAATGTTATTTCAATTTCATTGTCAATATTGCACATGAACACTGTAAACAAAATTTAAAAGCACATAATTGCATGAGTAAAATATTTGTCAAATGTACACTAAATTTGCATGCACATGTATAAATCCTGCACTTTGCAATATTTGTTCTTATTTTCATTATAAAAAAATGAAATAATTCTCGCACTAGACCCCCAAAAGTGTTTTTGGCATACCTAACTAGTGTAGGTGATTTAGAATAAACATAAATATTTAGAATGATTGTTAAAGGTATGAATCAATGTGAAAATTAAGAAAAACAATATAATCAATTACCTAAATAAGTAAATACCTTTTAGGTTTTACTTTATTTATATCACTTCAAACATGCAAGTCAAGGTAGAAACATTAAAGAAATTGTAACTTGATAAATTACAGAAGAAAAATGTACATAGCATGTTTTCATTTTAGAAACAGAAAATTCCAAGAATACAGATAAGTGATATTTTTAGGATGTACATGGAAATTGTTATGATTAAGTGTTAGGATATGGTTTTTTTTATGTCTTGTTCTGTTCAGTCCATAAACAGTAAGCTTGATCAACTACTTTTTTCTATGGGATACGTAAAAGGAAGAAGCCAACTGAACATAATTAACATAATATAAAATTATTTCAAACATAGATTTAATTATCAGATAATAATGCATTATAAAACTTGATTGTTTGTCTACTTTTTGTAAGAGTAGATTATTTCTAAATAGTAATGAGATTTTTAAGACCTGTTTAAACATCAAAGATATCAAACTATTAACAATTGGAAACTTTCACTCAAAATTTCAAAGTTGTGTTAGATGCTTCTGTAAAACAAGTACCGGTAAGTGGAATTTTTAAGAAACATTTTAAGAAAGAAGATTTATATGTTTACTTGTTTATCAATCATAAATTAATGAAAAATGTCTTTCCATTTTTTGTAGCCTCGAGCTTCAGCAAGATGAAGGTTGTACACACAAACATTGAGGAGGATGCGGAAGGCGTTAGACATGAGTTTAATCGTTTCCTCGGGACTCTACTAACGGCCATGTCAGATAAACAGGAGGAGGAGGAGCTAGATATCATGAACAGTCGATAGGGGAACAGTATCTAATCAGTATCGTCATGAAGAGTTGATAGGGGAACAGCATCTGAAACATTATCATCATGAACACTTGATAGGGGAACAGTATCCTAATTTGTATCATCATGAACAGAAACATTTCTGAAATAGTATCATCAGGAATAGTCAATTGGGGAATTAGTATCATTATCAACAGTCGATAAGGGAACATTATCTTTATTTGTATCATCATCAACTGTTGATAGGGGAGCCGTATCTGAAAGAGCATCATCATGAACAGTTGATAGGGAATCAGTATATGAATTTGAAACGTTATAAACAGTCAATTGGCAAGCAGTATCTCAATCATTGACTTCATGAACAGTTTTTTTGGGAAGCACTAGCAGTATCTAATTTGGAAGAAACATTCTGAACAACTGATAAAGAAGTGTTATCTGAATTTGAAACCTCATTAATAGTCTTTAGGGGAGCAGTACTTGAATTATCACGAATAGAAAAGAAGTTTTTGTGGGATATCTTAAATTTTTCCATTAAGGCTGCAAATGTCATATATACAACATTCAATAATTGCCCATTTCGGAAAATCACTAAATCTTAATGGCAATGAATAAAAAATTATATGATTAATAAACAGCAAATAAAACCTGTAAATGGCAAACTGACCACTATGATGTTGAAGTGACAGCTGTGTGCTTTAAAATCTGATGTTTTGGAACATAAAATGCTTGTAATTTTTCATAATTTATAACATCAATCAGCAATAAATGACAACAGTAAAAGTGTCATATCCTTTTATGAGATATGATTTTCACAATTGTTTGGTTTAGATCATAAACTATTGTTTTACAGTGTTAAGTAGCCATGTTTCTGGAAGAACCTCATGTTCTGTGGATATATTTCATGTAATGAGAGTTGTTATTGTCATATAGCAGATGTCACAGACATGCCTTGATAAGCGAGGGAGGTTGTTATCAGGCTGATGAGGGAATTATTATCAGTTATTACATGTGAAAAATGACGCTTACTATAGCTTGTGTTAGATATTCATATCTTTGAACATCCTGACATTCCGTCCAAATATTACTTTGTTTTGTTTTTCATGAAATAAAATGATAAATGTCTTTACCTTTTTGTTTGTTTTCACTGAACCAAATGGTTAGGATAACAATAATAACTTATTTTGTTAGCTACATTGCAGTGATTGAGAAAGGCATGGGCCATGGGCCATTTCGCACATTGAATGAAAAAATGGCCCATCAAAATTTTGAAATTTGATATTGATATCATTGGCAATGGCCCTTTTGAAACTCAGAAAAATACCAAAAACCCTGAAAATGGCCCATTGTCAAAGATGTCTTTCCCAATCCCTGCATTGCAATTTTCGGATATTTTTATGTGACCGCTACAGTAAATTGCCGGTTCAAGCGATGCTCTATCCATTTAAAGCTGAGCTCCAAGCAAGGAAGCAACATCTCCCATCATTTAACGTCTTTTATCGAACTCCAAGTTTTTGAAAGCAATAGGAATAAAGATGTTGTCAGAATAAAAAATACTAATCCTTGTATGTCCTCAAACTTCTGAAATGCAACAGTGATTGATAAGCATACGACAAGCATATACTTGCACACAAATCTTCTGGAATGGTTAAAATGAATAACGCGAACTCTGACAATAAATTCAAAATTTTGAAATATTATATGTACAAGATCATGCTAGTCGTGCTCAACAAAGCATCTGTATAATGGTAAACAACGTTTCACCAAAGCCTCCATTCATAAACAATTTGATAAACACTCCTAAAGAGTATAAGTACTTAGTCCCTTTCGTATGGATATCCGATAGGTGAACAAACTTTTGTCGAATTCTCTTTGACAAGTCTTCTTGAAGCCAAGACTTGTATTAGTATGTCTTTACTTGAAGTTAGTTATAAAAATGAAAACAGGTGTTTGGGTACTCAATTGTTTTGTTAATAACACCTTTCGTCTTTTTCGCACATTTGACACTGCAATCAGTTCTAAAACTTTACGGTTAAATGTTTTCTTCGACAAGATACCGATCTACACGAAAACATCTCTTAAATGAACAAGTTTATCATCAACTAAACTTTTTCATTTCGAAAGAAAAATTAAGGATGTAAACTGTCAGAACATTTGTTCTATAGTAAATTCACATGGATTGAAAATGAAAGTTCAAATTCGACGAAAATGTCAAACAGCTAGAGTAGAAAAAGTAGTTAAAGATGCTTGGTCGTCGACTCCATCTGTATCCTTTGTTTCCGTCAATACACGTCACATTGAAATTGGTAACACAGCAGTTTCCGTTGCTTTTGAAAACAAATCATGCCGACCACTTAAGTATTGGTCTTGAAGATGTCTGACTACTTCACCATTTAAATATATTGATACTTTTAACGATGACTAAATGATACAAAATCGGTGCTGCTGCTCATAATAAGGCATCTCGTTTGCCAGTCTAAGTAAACCTAGCCTCAATAATACTCGCTTCTCTCTCTATATAGAGTCTAGCAAGATGTAGAAACAGGTCACGTCAGCCGACCTTTCTGCGACCTATGACCTATCTGTACGAATGCATGCTTTTGCTGCTTGGTCAATTCAATAGATCGGCTGACGCGACCCGCTACTACATCTTGATAGACTCAATATCTGGAGTGAAGCGAGTTTTATTGAGGCTAGGTTTACATCGACTGTTCGGTTGCTGAAATTAAACCTAACTCAACATAAAAGGTAGATATAATCTACCGTCAACCAAAATGGATGAGTTTAGCTGTCCGCAATCAATCGTGGGAGTTACAGAAGTAACTACAGCTGCTGAATAAATTATTGTTACACTGTTCTTAAAGGGGCAGTAGCACGATTTTTTAAAATTTTATTTTCTAAATTTTTCACTGATAATTGTAAGTAACTATAAGATCCTTTCTAACTTCGAGTTGGTCGTCGACCACCCATATCGTATTGTACAAAATGTGAGTCACAATTTCATTTCAGTATCATTTCAGTAAATCTTCAAATTGGCCATTCATCACTTTAACATTTGGTTTCTAAAACATTGAAATGATAAGACTAGTTAAACAACATTTCCTTCAAAAACGTATCTTACTCACTACGACATTGCTACATAGAAGCTCCAGAAGGGACATGGTAAAAAAATATTTTTATTACGTACGTACGTATTACTATCACGTACGTACGTGTTATTATTGCGTACGTACGTGAAAAATTATTACGTACGTACGTGTTATTATTGCGTACGTACGTGATAAATTATTATGTACGTACGTAATAACTATATATGAATACATTTAGCCTAGGTACATAATGATAAAAGAATCGTCTTAATAAAGACGTTTTTAGTCAAGAGACACATTATTTTTTAATTTTGTTCCGTTCTAAATGAATATATTAGGATCCGATAGAGAACATGTTATATTTTGTGTAGCAAGAAATGTTGACAGAAGTTTGCCATTTGCTTAATATCGTTATTGTCCATCATCGAAACTCTATTTCAAACTGGTAAATAACTTAATTGGATACGGCTAAATCTATCTATACCACCTACTACAAGTAACTGGTCTGGTACATTGTAATGCCTTTACAATACAATGTACATTTATGCGATAATGATAAATGAACGTCTGAGATGATTCATAAGAAATGTGCTGTTCCATGTGACTATCATATGATTTATACATATTTATTCATGAAATAGTAAATAAAAGAATTGACCAACAAGCCCCAAATGGCTTATTTTAAGACCGTTCATACAATTAAATGTGTTAATATTTACAAACAAATAAAACAACAAATATCATATATAATGATTTTTAAAAAGATTATTGATGGAAAATGGCGTAGTATTGCTTCTTGGAAATCTTGATGTGATAACATTACTTATTACATTATTTATTCACTGCCTTTGAGTCACGTTTCGCGAGGTGACAAAAACACGCAAGATATTGATCGTAGTGAAATGATGATTCAATAAAATCAAACGTATGTCTTATATATGATACTGAATTTACTATACTCACAAAAACAAGTGAATGAATTACCCGTCGGCTTTCCGGAAGCAAGCCCAGCCTGTTATACAGAAAATAGGAAGTTTGGATTAGTGACCTTCAACAAATGTTAGAAGCTCGTGTTCATATTCGGTGAGGTGGTGAGGTGATATGGGGTTTATCGCCGCTTTCAAGATTATTTCACTCATATCGCGGCTGCTAGTATTATTGTAGGGAGAAAGCCCGCAACACCATTGTGGTTATGCTTAGCTGGAACTAGCGAACCATAGATGGTACTGCTCTGAAATTCAGTGTAGCATTGCACCAACCCTGACTGCGTGTAGAAAAGTTCTCTACTGCAGACAAAGTTACCGAGCCCCTGGCGGGATTCGAACCACGGACCTCTTGACCCGAAGCCGAACGCGCTAACCACTGCGCTATCCCGCCCCCATATTCGGAAACATCGGTTTGTATCCGGAATGTGTTAAGTGAGAGTCTTTTTTAAATCGTAATCATAAGACACTAAGCGAGTGAAGACTCTTATAGGAGTAGATAGGGCAAATTGCATCACCTAAGAAAACGGACGGATGAGCAGTTTTATAACTTTTTATAGACCATAAACTTCGATGCATGGTAATATTTCAGTATTGGAAGAATATGGAATCTTATACATTATTTGCAGAATTCCATTCTCTTTGGGTGTCCAAAATGTTCCATATTCTTTGAATAAGCCAATGATGTTTTGCACAGCGCGAACAGATAATACTGAAGAAATACCGGCGATAAAGATTTGCTTATAAGTATATGTTAGAAAGGGGAGGATACTTTCATCTGATACACTTCAAAATAGTAGCCTATGGACTTCAAAAAGGGAGGGCTTGCTTTCGCAAAACGCCGTATTTATTGTCGATATAGAATATATCACCATCCTATAAGTGATGGAGGATCAAGAGGAAAGACAAGACAAAATATTTATTTATGCATTAAATCTTAGCTCTCAGTGAGAGAGAGAGAGAGGGGTGGGGGGGGGGGGGGGGGGGGGGGGGGAGGGGGGTGCATTTATAAGGCATGACTGTAGTTTTGTATCAACCCCAACCTTTTATGAATGTTTTTATCTAAAAAGACTCATAAGCCACTGTATGGAATAGGCTACAGCAAATCTGTTGCGTTTTTTTAACAAGCAACTAGGTAGCACAATTTCCTCCCCAAAAAAGACAAATAAGAGTTATATACTTTCAATCTTACTTATTAATATCTAGGAAAAAATAACTTTTAAGATAATTATTATATCTGATATATAAATATATTATTTTGTCTAATATTATTTTATATCTTTTATAATTTTCAAATATTCAAAAATCTATTTTTGATATTTATTACATACTGACAGCACATAAACCAGCAAAGAAAAGAACAATCTACATGAACGTCATCTTTGTATAAAGGTTGTGAGTAAATTATTAGACCAGTCCAATAGATCAGTCTTTTAACCATAAGCAATCGTTTATCGTATTATACAAACCGTGTGTAGCTCTAAGAAATATGAAATATTTGCTTACTTTATTTGTCTTTTGCAACCGTGGATGTTTAAAACAAACACTTGTTCTACTCTTATATATCATCCTACATTAGGAATTCAATTCTAAATTCTAAGCACGTAAACGGATGATCTATGGTATATTGAATATGTACCAAAGTTGGACATGTAGAAATGTCAAAAAGTATGTTTTCTCTACAAAAATTTTGGCTTTGCGAATTTTGTATTCATAGTAACGGCACAAGCGAAACGGACTAAACAATTAATGGACCAAGGACCATTTGCTCGCGGAAACAGTTCACAAGTGACAACCTCTATACATTTTCAATTTATTATGCTGTATTTATTTATATAAAATAATCACAAACATAAAAGTTGTATATGACTTTATTGTTTATGTTGGATAGAAACGCAGACACCTCAACATTCCGATAGAGATTTTAAGACACAATATGGCAATTATGATAGTCTGCAGAATGCAGAAGAATGCAGATCTATTACAATCTTCCGACAGTAGCTTCATTTCGATTTATAGATGCTCAACATACATTGAACATATTTGCAATATTTTTTAATAAAAAAACTATTCATTGTTGCAATGCTTTATCAAATTCCTCGCAAAAGGCTAAAACAATCGAAATTGGTTATTACGTACGTACGTAATAATTTATCACGTACGTACGCAATAATAACACGTACGTACGTATTAAGTTACTACGTACGTACGTAAAAATAACACGTACGTACGTGATAGTAATACGTACGTACGTAATAAAAATATTTTTTCACCATGTCCCTTCTGGAGCTTCGTATTACGGCTACACAATGTTGAACATCGAAAATGTGTATGATTCACATCATGTGTTTTTACCAAGTTACGTGAAAATAAAACAATGATTTGTAAACAGTTGAAATAGGCATTTGGCAATTGACATGAATAATAAGTGTGATGCTGAAATATTAAATGTACATTTTAGTTGATGGTGATATATGTAGACGATCAGTTGTGTTCGTATTTTTATGTAGATATACTTATTGCTCTAAAATCAAATAAATGCTTTTTTTATAACGCAGCAATGGTATTAAAAGACGTAATTAAATAAATGAAAACTTTATGGATTAAAATTGTTCGATGTTTCGATGTAGATACGAACACCGATATGTGAGAACTTCATCAAATACAAAGATTTTCACTTCTTGCCGTTATGTGTTTTATATCAATTCATATTCAAAATATTTCAAACATGTAAATGAATTGTTTCACAATAAAACACGACCAAGCATGCCCAGGAATGTATTTATTACATATTTGTTATACAAAGAAATTGATGAACAACTTCCAAATCAATTCTATGAATGAACAACTTCATTATATGACAGTAGCCCAAGTCAATTCTATGAATGAACAACTTCATTATTTGACAGTAGCTCAAATCAATTTTATGAATGAACAACTTCATTATTTGACAGTAGCCCAAGTCAATTCTATGAATGAACAACTTCTTTATATGACAATAGCCCAAGTCAATTCTATGAATGAACAACTTCTTTATTTGACAGTAGCCCAACTCAATTCTATGAATGAACAACTTCATTATTTGACAGTAGCCCAAATCAATTCTATGAATGAACAACTTCATTATTTGACAGTAGCCCAAATAAATTCTATGAATGAACAACTTCATTATTTGACAGTAGCCCAAATAAATTCTATGAATGAACAACTTCATTATTTGACAGTAGCCCAAATAAATTCTATGAATGAACAACTTCATTATTTGACAGTAGCTCAAATCAATTCTATGAATAAACAACTTCATTATTTGACAGTAGCCCAAGTCAATTCTATGAATGAACAACTACTTTATTTGACAATTGCCTATGCTACTGTCAAATAAAGTAGCTTTTCATCCATATAATTCCTTTGTCTTTATTGAATAACCATCTTCTAGAATGCCACCCAAAAAGCAGACAGTTGTTACCCAATGAATTCTCTAATCAAGGCAAGTACAGCAAGGAAACCCTTCACACCAATTTTTAAAGAACAAATCGTGGTCCAACCTTGCTCTGATAAACGACATCATACTTTTGATCAAAATGTCTAGCTTTAAATTGCTTGTAACATCTAACTTATCACTTAGGCACCAACGTGTTATATCTATTTACAAATTCAATCGTAAGAAAGTTATCAAAATAATTTTATGATGACCTTATTTTCCGTGCTTTAATGGATTTTACGATAAGCAATTAGCACAAAGATCACTTCCTATCAAATTACAATTCATAGTTTTATATGTACCTTGTTACTTCTACATATTACATTCGTGTCTTTGTATGACCTTGAGTCGTCGTATACGTTTGTATCGAGCCCACAACGTGACCACTGTTGCTGTTCTGATTGGCACGATTAAGCCGCCATGTTAGGAAACAAGGACAAAACGTCTGCACGAAGATCTGCCGGAATCGTTTTGCGACTGCGCAGTAAAGGATGAAGTTTGAAGCAGAATTGATAATGATCATGGTGTCGGCGATTGAGGCGAAGCTGTTACAAGGCAAGGAGCACTGGTTGTAGTAGTTGAGTCGCCGGACATTGATGAGAGATATGGCGGCGAAGAGCTCGCAGATGAAGAACATGGTGGTGACAGCAAGGACCATTGCAGTGAGACGCTGTCCGTCCCGCCGAGACTTGGTCAGTCCGTTTGTCTCCGTCATCTTCTGGCTCTGTCTGAGGGCGCGAAGCATCAGACCGTTCAGGACGATCAAAATGGTGGACGGGAGGAGGAACTCCAGAGAGAAGTTGATCCATATCAAATACGCGTCGTTGTACAGGGCACTGTTCCCGAACTCAGTCCTGTTGAACACTGTCTTGGTTGTGTTTTTGTCTTCTACGAACACTGGGTAGTACGTGTAGGCGAGGTAGCGGGGGATGTGGTAGATGATGCTCCACGCTAGAATCACTGCGCTTGCTTTCAAGGCGTTCGAGCGCTTGCAGATTCTTGGAGCTAGGAAGGGTTTGACCACGGCGATGTATCGTTCCACGGTGATGGTGACTGTCATGAATGTTGTTCCCGTCTGCGCCACGAAGGGGGTTGGGAAGAAGATGACGTAACCAGGTGTCAACCACGTAAGGTAGGAGCGAGTGATCAGGTTGCCATTGGCAACCGTGGCGATCGTCTCAAGGATCATCTCGGAGGTCAGATAGGCGATGTCGAACAGTGCCAGTAAGATCAACAACAAAGGAGCAGACGACTTCTGCTTGTACTTGCTGAGGACGATGATTGCCAGCAGGTTCCCAATGATCCCAAATACACAGAACAAGGTCCCTCCAACCCCATAGAAGCCCACCCTGACTGGCCATATATCATCTGGTATCCAGGTTCTATTATCAGTGCTGACTGATTCGGTCGTGTTAAGGAGTTCTTCCGGTGTCAAATCTCGTTTTGAACGATGAGAGGTGATAATGACGTCATAAATGTCGCTAAGAGACATTGGTTTTCTTTACAATATTCCAAAGATTGAGGAACGGCGAGCAGTTTGGTTTATCTGGGGAAGAAAATAAACTGTTTTTCAGTTGAATATAAAATTAAAAATAATACAAAGTTTTCTCAACATTTTGATAACCTATGATAATCTTTTTGCACAAAAAAAGTTTTTCATTTACAACGCTATCTATCTTTGAATCCAACGTATATTCTGATTTGATTTTGAACAGTTACAAAAAGTTATATGGTTATGAGAGAACAATCGATAGTGTTCAAAGGAAGACAATAAATCGGCATATAATCTCGCATTTAATAGAAGTAAATGATAGAGACCATTTTTAAACATAAAGACGTTTAGAAGGACATAGCAAAAGTGATTTAGGGTGTGACTCGTGTTGCTTGCTCCGTGTAGTAAGTAACCTCATTTAAAGATTCTACAAGCTTCATATAATTTCAGATATTTTGTTTTTTTCCGTCGTGATATATATAAGCAAGTATTCTGAATATCCATATCAGTTTTTCTGGTTAAGGGATTTTTTTATGACGAACAGTTCGGAACATATGACCTACATATTCATCAGTTTCAATGATATTATTTATAGTTTTGACTTTGTTGCCTTTATGATGAGTTTGACCATCTACAAATTTACAAATCATGCCTGCACGTTTCCTGTATTAACGACATACGTTTGACACATTCTGTTTAAGAATACTTAGTATATCCTCCTGAGCTTCATCAGGGGAGATCATATATTTTACGACATTACCAATGTTGTCTCAATGGCGGATTCACCATAATCACAGAACAAACAGCTTATCTTCTCGGATTGTAACAAAACACATTCTTTTGAAATTTTCCCTATACCCTTTATAAGGGGAAATGAAATGCTTCACGACATTGCCCATTATGCCTCTACGACGGAAACACAACCAACTAAATCAATCTCTATAATGAACAGACACATTCATTTTGAGAGTATGCAGCTACATCTCATCAGCTGAAATCATTATGTTTGTGACAATGATCATGTTACCTCTGTTTCAAGTTGACCATCTTCGATTTCACAATAGATGCCATTACAAATTCGCATATTACAAACATACATATCCTTTCTTATGCCCACTTTCCGTCTTTAAGTAAATTCATAATTTAACGACATGGCCCATTTTCCCGCTGAAACGTATTGCTAATCGTTAAACACATTTATACCAGTAAAACTTCCCGTATCATAAACAGAAATCCCTTTTTGAGAGAATGCAAATTAACCTCTCCATCAGGTAAAACCATAATGTACAGTCGAACTTGTATTAGCGGCCAACTCTGTAGAGCGGCCACCCTTATGTCCTCCCGATCGATTTTACGTTGTATTTTAACTGTGTAGAGCGACCACCTGCCTATAGCGGCCAGCGGCCACCCTAATTATGTCCCGAGCGAAGATACAACTTGTCTGTAGCGGCCATTTGCAACCATATACAGGCCACTTTTGGTCGTTCCCCTGGGTGGCCTTTATAGACAATTTCGACTGTATATGACAGTTGTCCATGCTACCTCTATGGCGGATTTGTCATCTTCAGTGAATTAATACAACTACATGACACTTTTATCCATTCAGGAACAACATGTCAATAAGATAAAGATCGCCATGTCACTTTTACCATCAGGACGTGATGGAAGGGTGTGCTTGAACATGGATCAGTTTGGTGTGCAAATAGTCACAATCCTACTGCAAACAAAGGCCGGTTGATATATTGTGTATTAGTGGTGTTTCCTATCACCATATGGTTATATACTGATATTATATTTCACAGGAAAATAACTTTTAGCCATGTTTTTTTAAAACAGTAAGATTTGTTATTGAATCTTAAAAATTGATGTTGTCATTTAGTATTTGTCTATTTCGTGTACGTTACCGATGCATTTAATTTGGATTCAAACGTTGAAAATGTACATATTTTTGTCATATCGTATCATAACGATGAATGGAATTCAAGAGGCATTCCTACTACACATAAGCAACACAAAAGTTTAAATCAGAAACCATATTTGGATGATAAATTCTGACAACAACGATAACGTCTAAACAATGTCTTCTGTCCAAATGTCCCGAAGGCTACCATTTTACCATTTCCGGTGTGTCCGTAGATCAAGTACATGAAGTGTCAGTTAATGTAGTGCATATGTTTTCATTTTTCTGTTTGTAACAAACCCATTTTTGTAGATGAGTAATTCTTTGTTTCGGACATTATCTTGGTATTGGTTTATGGTATTTTTGCAATTTTGTGTTTCAGGAAAATAGGTGTTGTCAATAAAGTATTTAATGAATTTTCTAATAATTGAGAGTGATCAATATTATCGTAATCTTTTTTATGTGCTATATAGTCACATACATAATATATATAATTAAACATGTAAGTACAATTCTCAGCAAATAACATGAACAAAACGCTCGTCATTGGTTTTAGCGTTTCATATCATGTTAAAAATAGTAAAATTTGCTCTTCACAGAAGTTATGATATAGTCATATTGTCCAACATAACTTCTCCTTAACAGAGATAGGTTTTACATATAACAAAATATTTGGATTGATTTAACCATTTCTTTTCTTCGTCGTGGGATAAAAACTAGAAAATCACGTTTTTGTCAATTATTACTTAATGTTTCTATACAATATATCATCTGCTAAATTCCAGTCGATTAACCCTTGTGATATTCAATTTATTGAAATACACATCCTGGAATCAGACTAAAATTGCCATTTTCAACGTTTGTCGTATTAGAGGGAGGTTTACATGATAAGCTAAATGAGAACCAAATGTAAGTATAAGATTTAAGTGATCCCGGTTTAGAAGGTATGCATACATTACATCATGTTAATAGATAGTTGGAAGTTTTGATACCTCTTGGAACTTCTCGGGAATAACTGTTACTGGGGTGAGATGCTCAAGTGTTTTGTGCGGAAGTTCAAAGACATCGTCAGAATTAACCTCAAGCATTATGATGGGCTCAAGAGGTGACGAGTGTTTTTCTTGATGGAAGGGACGTTCCTCGTCTGATGCTCAATTCGGAAAGCAGGATATGATGAAAGGTTTCCATGGTAATCGTGTTATGAACCAACAAGGTAATTTAGATCGCTGTCCTCTTGTACAAACACGTCAAGGGCTATTAGATGGTTTAGCACATTTGGATAAATAATGCCATGTGGTTCTACGGCAATGGACAAGATTGAAGCTGATAGCAACTTCGTTTTTATATCATGGTCATAGTGTTTTATTTAAGGTATAGGACAAGTTTTCCTTTATATGGCTTGTTCATATCTAAACATTATGACAGATAATTTGGTAATTTAAATAATTTAATAAAGCGTAAGTCCCTAAACATTTTTATCTCCGTACACTTTTTTTCATATAAAAAAAGCATGTACTAAAAGATGGACGTCAGTCGTATTTTACTGTATGAAGTTTAGCTGATAAAATTCTAATAATGTTCTAATTTCAACGATAAATTTCCTGTCGACTATGAATGTAAGTTAGAGAGTATCTTAACCATTACATATGCTCATGGGGTAGGACGAAAGCATAAGATTATTAGTGGTGTATGCTGAAATTAATCTTCAATTAAATGAGTTCATTTTTCAACATTGACTAACTTTCAACCATTGTGAACAGAACTATAACACAAATTCACACAATAGATCGAATCGCTTTTAATATAAATGAAACATGAAATATTGTAATTTATCAGTGCAAATAAAATATCTATCGATCTACAGTGACTGTATTCTACTTTCAACAGCGCCATTGGCAAGAGGACGTTTTATCAACTGCTTCAAACCAATGTGAACTTACTTAATTTCATTGAAATTAGTAAACATTCGATATTGACAATGATTTAGTAATGATACATTAAATAGATGAAATGTTCAATGGATACATGCCATCATCAAACAATGGTAATGATATATTCATTAATCGTGGCTGCACCAAAGTACCCTATATATAACTGATACACTTAAACCTGATCAAAACTGGATTTGGTATATACGATGTTACTCTTGGGGCGTGTATATCATGCATAAATAGACACAATATATGTATTTGGGTCAAGAGATCAAGTCCCCATGGTGAAGATTGTACCGTATCATTTTCTATCAATAACCCTTTCCAATGACAATTATTTCTACAGAATTGTAAAGCAGGAATGAATTTCATAAAGGGTAACGGCTAGTATATCGATATTGTGAAGCATGGTTATAGGTGGGCGGTACCCAATTAATAAGGTAACAGAACAAAGAACTTATTTCATAAATCAGTTCGAATTGATTTTGTTTTAAATTGAAAATGCGCTTTTCTTTTGTTTAATTGTTAAATGTAAAGCAAACAAAATTACAATGAGTTATTTTTATGAACTTGTTTGCGTAATATAATATTTTAAGCCAAACTGTATTAATTGAATAACCCTTCACGAAACAATCTTCAAAAGACGCAAACCCTTTTAGCTTATCACATCCGTGCCCAAAGAGTAAAGATTGGAAGATGGCAAATCCAACCTGTCCGAAATAAAGTAACATTTCCATGGAAACCGCCCACAGAACACAGAGAAGTTACAAATACCAAAAGGCACACCTACACATACTGACTAATTCACATACAAAGTTTCATCGAGCTAAGTTTAACAGTTGTCTAGTTCTGCTCCGGAAACCGATTCTAAGTTTCTTTGGAAACCGTCGAAAAGTTGAAAATACTAAAAGGTATATCTACATATGCTGACTAATCAACATACCAAGTTTCATTGAGCTAGGTCTAACAATCTTTGAGTTCTGCTCCGGAAACAATATCATTACGGACAGACAGACGGACAGGGCGACGACTATATCTCACGGTATAAACACCGATGGGGTAAAAAACAACAACCGAGCAACAGTCATTTAATTCGTCTATGAATAAAACGAAATCGACTAGATATTCAAACAGAGTGACTTAAAGGGGCAGTAGCACGTTTTTTGATAATTTTATATTTTAAAATTTTCACTGATAATTGTACGTTAACGCTAAATGAATTATTTTGATAGTGTCAAAAATCTCATTACACACGTCAATCTTCCATAGTCAGAGAACAAAGTTTAAAGATTCACTTAAAATCCATTGGCGGCCATTTTTTGTGAACACCTTTAATTCAGTTTGTGTGAGAAAATGGAATCGCATGGCTAGACTTTACATGATATATTTGAATTATTACTGCTCCATTTAGTTTAGAAACATTGTCTTTCAATTGGAACCATTAATTTTCATTTTACTGACATCACCTTATGTACCCCCTAAAAACGTGCTACTGCCCCTTTGATGTGTTAACTGTGTTAAAATCTTGTTTACAATTGGAGATACGGTTGGTGTTGTGCACAATGTTTGATTTATGACCGATGTAATGGATGGGACATTATCCGTTAGTGCCACGTTCTACATCTAACAACGTGTTTGTTGACAGTATGGACGAGTCCATGCATTATTTAAACGTGTCTAACCATTAACACAGAATGAGCTGACCCAGATTTTGTATAAACTAATCGGCAAAAGAAAGTTATCAGAAATTGAAATGACCCTTATTAAATAACGAAAAGGAAATTAAGTAAGTCTAGTAAAGCAACCAATCCTCAAACATTGAAAAACGGAAAATGTTATTTGACATAATAGGTTGTGCGTTTCAGAAGTTCAAAGTGAGTAGGAGTACTTTTTTTATAGTGTTTTTGCACTTTCAAATTACAGTCTAAGTAAACCTAGCTTCAATGATACTCGCTACATTCCGATATTGAGTCTAGCGTGATATAGTAGTGGGTCGCGTCAGCTGATCCATCGACTTAACCAATCAGGGATCGCCTTACCAAGTCGCAAAAGTCTGCATTCGCACATATAACGTTGGAGGGTCATAGGTCGGCGTAAGGTCGACTGACGCGACCCGTTACTACATCTTGTTAGACTTAATATTGGAGTGAAGCAAGTATAATTGAGGCTAGGTTTACTTATACTGCTCACATTATAAATGCCATAAATGATTTTAACAAAAGACGAGTGTTTACACATAAAAAATATTTCCTGAGCGATAATTATAATATTTTTGCGGTTAATATGGCTCTTTCAGTCTTCTTGTAAAACAATGATCTTGACTTATTCATAAATTGGAGCATCAGCTTTGACCCAAGCATGACTTTTTGAAAGATTTTGGTTTTTCAATCAGTAACAAGGCACATAACCATTTCTATCGTTTAACGTGTAGGTCTTTTCCTGCTTGTTACCATTTGCAATTAATCACACCTTAGTGGTAAATGTATGTTCGTTGAGAAATCGAATAGATCTTATTTCACTTGTCTTTTACTTCCCTGTACAGCTGCGTACCTTTGATAAGTATGTTCACTTACCTGTGCATTCTAGTGCAAATATCTTGTAATTTAAAAAGTCTTTGAGGCATCTTAGCTTTGCAAAAACAGAAATGGATAATGTTGAAATTTCACTACATAACATACATTTTATTTTGCGTTTACATTATTTGTATGACATACCTAACAAACAACAGTAATTATTTTGGAAAGTCATTGAACCGACCATGGGTCAAACTTTCGAAAACATTTTTTCTCTCTCTCTCTTCAAAAGTGATTTACAGTTTCTTTGCACTAAGTCGATGTAATTGTGTTGGGTTTTACCTAAGAGAGCCTATATGGAACATTTTAATTCGAAATTTAAGAAAATTGGAATTTAAAAAATGTGACCCCATCTGTGTATTTTACCGTGCCAAATTTCAAAATTCTGATTCAGTGACCAGACGATCTCAAAATATGGTTTGAGACTGTTAATTCTACACATTGTAAATTGGTGTGACCTCATCAGTGCTGCTTGAGTTTTTCAATTGATGTAAGAACGAAACCCAAAATTACATTATATTTGTACTTAGATACACGAGCAAGTGAACAAACTTAAGGTACGAAGCTATACTTACGTACATAACGAAATGCAGACTTTTAGCATTTGCTGTTCATGACGTCACTTTAACGAAATGTTTACGGTGGTCTAATGTAAGAGAATATGACTCCTTATACGGTTAAAAACACAGTTGTTTTTGCTGTTATCATCACATCTTATCTGTTTTGTGAAAAAAAAATGTCAATAGAATTCCGGAATTATGGCGATTCGAAAGTTTTTGGGTTTTTTTAATCACTATTATTGTGTTATTGTCGGTATTATAAATGTCTCATGTGTGTTGTTTTAACACCAGTTTAAATCACGTTTCAAAAACAAATCAAAATATTGTATTGTTTTTGAGCACGTATCTTCCTGTACCAACGTCATAATATGAATAATTTACGGAAAGTAACATGTGCATGGGCGTCCACCTGAAAGTCAACATTGTATTATCTAAAACCACCGTCCTCATTGAAAAGATCGTGTTGAAAAAGGACAAACTCATTACTACGCCAGTTCGATTACGGTATTATTACTCTACAGAACATCACCATCAGCAAATGAATTCTGTTTAAACAGTAGTAAAGGTGATAAATGTTTAATCAGGTATAGTCTCATGAATGCCTCTTTCACTTATTCCCATGTCATTTTGAGCCTATAGATTTTTTGGACAATGAATGGGTATATGCATTAAATATCACTTTGCGATTTGATTTTACTAAATCATCCTTCTACTAAAAAGCTTTAACCATTTACTTAAAGTTTATTATTAAAATCAACTTATCTTAAATGTTTGCAGTATCCTCTTTATTCGATTCTTTTTTAAGGAATCACATCGGATCCGTGCCAACAGATACATTAACTCTAATGGAGGCTGTTCTTTTTCCTGGGCTAAATGTATTATGTTCATAGATACGTTGTTATGTCATAAACTCCGTTGCCTAAACCCTCTCGAAATCACTTTATCTGTTAAAAGGGTTTATAACGCGTTTTACATATTGTATGTCTTTAACGCATGCAATCAGATAATCAATCCATTTCCAAAATTGCCTCGTCGTGTCCAAGGACCAGTTAACTTTATAACAGTAAGGACACAATTAATCGTATTAAACTGGTTTAGGTTTCCTGTATAGAGAGTAAAGTCGATATCAAATTTGACAGCATGGCTTGACTAAGAAATCTGTTCGCTTCGAATTTCGACAACATACCCGAATTATTATAGAGTCATTTTTCCATTAGATGTTTAAAATAGGAATCTTAAATCAAGTTGTTCCGTTACACAAAGTTCAGAGCTCAAGATTAGCTTTGCCTATGTGGATATTATACCCGTAATTTAATACCTAATCATCTCAAACATGTATAAGTATATGGAAATATTAAATGTTATTATATCCTATGAAGATAAAACCTAACTATAATCCCAAAAATATTACTATATGGAAGATATGAAAGGTTATTCTTATATCCCATGAAGATAACTTATCATCCCAAAAATCTAAGTATATGGAAGATGAAAAATCTAATTCTTATATCACATAAAGATTTAAAAAATAACTTATCATCCCAAAACTCTAAGTATACGGCAGATGAAAAAACTTATTCTTATATTCTATGAAGATTTAAAAAACTAATCATCCGGAAATTTTAAGTATACGGCAGATGAAAAAAACTAATTCTTATATCATATATAGATATAAAAAAATAACTAATCATCCCAAAACTCGAATTATAGGGCAGATAAAAAACTTATTCTTATATTCTATGAAGATAACAAAAACTAATCCCAGAAATCCAAATATATGAAAGAGGTAAAATGTTATTCTTATATCTTTTAGATACAAAAAATATCCAATAATCCCAAAAATCGAAGTATATAGAAGAAGTTAAACCTTATAATCTGTGATCTCTAAGGAACTGCCGGATGCATTTACGAACCGAAGCGGTTCTTAATTGATATCTGACTCCTACGGGTCAGAAACTACTAAGTGTTTCCGTTTCTAAGAAATTTGCATGTCATAGAAAGTAGTCTATGGTTATGATACTGCGGAACCATTAAGGAAACTTTATATGATCATATGATTTGATAGCTGCTGTGCTTTTAGTTTAGAATCGCATGTAATGAATTAATGGCGGTACAGGGTTCTTTGCAAAATGGGGACGAGATTGCATTGGCTTGACAGAGCAAAATATTCGTTTTGAACATTTTGTTACAATAGGATATCATCAGTCGCAATCATGATAGTTTTAGAAGATATTGCATCGTTGAATAAATAATATTTTTAAAATTTGTTTAATTTTTTGGGGGGGCGTTGTCATTTTGTGAAGAACAGAATAATTTTGAAATAGTTTAAATCAAGAAATTGTTCTTCAGTCATAAAAAGGTCATTCGACCAGATGAAGTTCGAGTATAGTTTTCTGTCATTATGCAAGTAGATTGGCGATGTCTACTTCCAAATTCCATTTTTTTAAAGTAAGGAAATCGAGGACTCAAATTAAGGTGTTTCATGTAAATTCTAAATGTTTTTACATCAACATTACATCTAGTTCGAGGTCAAATCTTGGCTTATCTAGCTGGCTGCTGATACAGCTTGCGCATGGTTATGCACGAGACATTTGGCGCCAAAGGATATAGTCCCAGCTCAAGAATGGTAAATTAATGGTCTGCTAGAAACTGCAACACGTGAATTATGTTTGCCAAACGCGACGATAATTGTGACTCCCACAGAACTAACGGTGTTCTTGCAGACAAGTTAATACATTTTTATGGTGCGTGCATATGCTTGGAATTACTTGGGAAAATTACATTTCATTTTTTTAGGACGAAAATACATTTCTATTGAAAAAGTAAAGCATTTGTAAACATTATGATGGATAACATGTTTTCAATAGATAAACAATATTCTAAAATCATGATTTTTTAAAAAGACATATTTGATATTTGACAAGGTGACGGAGAAATACCAATGGAAGTTTTTGGTAGGGATCAAATATGTCGAAAGTTATTAATTGTGTTATTTTATGAATAAAAACGTAATCAACATGAATGAAACCAACCACTTTAATGCGTACATGTGCAGTTTAATGACATCATAAATATGGATGATGTCGTCATAAAAAACGAATATTGCACCACGGTACCAATGAGTAAATAATAATTTTAAGTAACTCTAGTAGCACATAAATTCTAGTATAGATAGGGAGTAAATTCTCGATTTCTTGGCAGTATCTATCTACCACTAACAACAAGTGAGTACAGATATGTTAAATCTATTAGTACATATCATATGGCATTTGATAATTTATAAAGCAAAACTGCATGAAGATCCCTTTTAACCATTATTCACTTATAGAATGTAATTACAATTACAGGTACTAAAAACCAGAAAAATAATTAGGACTCCATTCTGTTACATGATTTATCCATGTTCAGACGCGTACTTCTTTACTCATTATTGTCTTATCTTTCTACATTAATAAGTTTATAGGAAATATTAAATTAGAAGTTTTTGTCAAATAAATATAAAAAAAAGACGGAATATATTTAAAACTTTATACAATAAGGTTTTCACTTTCTTAAAAGTAAAGAAATTTGCAGTTGCAAAGAATTTCCATAAACAAAAATACTCTTTAAAAAAATTACCATTAACATCATGTATTCATACATACTTAACGAACGTTTAACATGGACTTACCTTAGGTTGAAGAGCTAATGCTAAGTCGGTGACTTTTGAAGCGTATTATATATATTCTGTGAAAGCAATAGTATGCCTCGATGTCTAATCCGTTTGTGCAATATTGTCCATTTATTCACTTATTGACCCGAAATTTGTGTCACGTGACGAATGCCATCCGGTAAACGTTACAACCATGATTTCTGTTACTCTTGAATAGTGTCTGCTTTCCTGTGCTGCGCGAACGACAGGGGGTCTTATCTCGCGAGATTTGACGAGGGTTGTCTGCAATGATGATTGCTTATGTCAGTAGTTAATAAACTGAGTGTGGTTCAACACATACACTTATAGTGTCGTTAACATGTTTTCATTGATTGTTATTTTCCCTCATGTATATTTGTGTTGAATGCTCGTAAAACGATAACACATCTTGTTATATACGTATTAAAACAATTTTCACATTTGGAACATTTGGCATAACAAATATTAACAGTAGGTAAAATACAACATCTTTGGTCAGTTCAACTTGACAAAATGACATCATGTCAATGTCAAAATGATATTTTTCTGTATCAAATACCTAATTTAAATCGATAGACTTATATTTAGTCTCTGAATTTTTGTGTGTAAAAATCTTATTTTATTAAATTTTTAAAAGGAGCCTCAGACAAATGGAGATTTCAGAGCAGTCCAGATCTAGACTTGCTTCCATGGGGTGAATTATATGCTCAAGGGTCTGTGCATAAGACTATTAAATCGAGTGTTTTCGACAATATGAAACCTATTTAGATGGAATATGTACCAAAATGAATGTTGTCTTTAAGTTGTCCTACAGAACCTTGACATTAGCTTACATCTTTCACACAATAATGTGAACAAACTTTAATTTTACATTCATTCAAATAGTCCTACCGAGATACGTACTTGTCCAACCAAGGAGTTTCCTCTGCTGCTTACTGTGAATAGTTTTAATATAATCTTTCGATGTGACATGAAATTCATATTGTGATCCGGAATTTAGTTTTTTTCCTGTTTGGGTTTTTTGGTCGCTTCATAATTACAACGGCGTTCGAACAGCAGAACTAGCGCGAGGATATTTTGTCCCCAATCGTGTTTATCTTTAAATGATTGATATATCACATTTAATGACCGTTATTATACTGTCAAATACAGAGTCGTTATGGACAGTATATGGGTAGATATTATGATACTATTGTTGCTAAATGACCGGTGCTATATCTCATATGTAATGCTGTCACATGTCACGTGATGTCAGTAAGTATAGATAGTATGGTGTTTATCAAGTACCTGACAGGATAATATAGTCATATTTTATATTATCTAAAATATGCAAGTGAATTGTTTTCAGCACGTGAAGTATATTTTCACTAAAGGTTATAAATAACTGTTTGAAGAAACGCAATATATTACACAAAATCACAACTTAAAATAAGATGTAGAATTCTGTCTTTCAAATTTATATAAAAGTGAAATTTACATAACAAACCATTTACTTTTAAGAAAGTGAAAACCTTATTGTATAACGTTTTAAATATATTCCGTCCTTTTTTGCATTTATTGGACAAAAACTTTCAATTCAATATTTCCTATAAACTTATTAATGTAGAAAGATAAAACATTAATGAGTAAAGAAGTACGCGTCTGAACATGGATAAATATTGTAACAGAATGGAGTCCTAATTATTTTTCTGGTTTTTAGTACCTGTAATTGTAATTACATTCTATAAGTGAATAATGGTTAAAAGGGATCTTCATGCAGTTTTTGCTTTATAAATTATCAAATGCCATATGATATGTACTAATGAATTTAACATATATGTACTCACATGTTGTTAGTGGTAGATAGATACTGCCAAGAAATCGAGAATTTACGCCCTATCTATACTAGAATTTATGTGCTACTGGAGTTTTTTATGACGACATCATCCATATTTATGATGTCATTAAACTGCACATGTACGCATTAAAGTGGTTGGTTTCATTCATGTTGATTACGTTTTTATTTATAAAATAACACAATTAATAACTTTCGACATATTTGATTCCTACCAAAAACTTCCATTGGTATTTCTCCGTCACCTTGTCATATATCAAATATGTCTTTTTAAAAAATCATGATTTTAGAATATTTGTTATCTATTGAAGACATATAATCCATCATAATGTTTACAAATGCTTTACTTTTTCAATAGAAATGTATTTTCGTCCTAAAAAAATGAAATGTAATTTTCCCAAGTAATTCCAAGCATATGCACGCACCATAAAAATGTATTAACTTGTCTGCATGAACACCGTTAGTTCTGTAGGAATGACAATTATCGTGGCGTTTGGCAAACATAATTCACGTGTTGCAGTTTCTAGCAGACCATTAATTTACCATTCTTGAGCTGGGACTATATCCTTTGGCGCCATTCGTGCATAATGTCAGGCGCAAGCTGTATCAGCAGCCATCAATAATGGTGAAATGAATGTCATTAACGTTTTTGAGAAACATGAAGCAAATAGAGGTCCCAGGAGAACCCCAAGTCAAAGGATATATACAACGTGATTTGTCCTAGCATCTCTATGGGTGTGCATGGTCACTGATTCTTTCCTGTTTTATGTCATTTTAATCTAGGAAACGTTCCGGGTTATACATGATCCCGATCTGTTAAAATGGATTGTTGTACATTTTACAATCTTCAAAGGCTAAAAAGGTTCAATACACATACTGATTATTTGTATTTGTGGGAGTTAAAATGTACATCCCGTCTCATATTTAACACTCAGAGGCAAACCGTCCGAATTCATAGAATATTTCAACAATTGATATAATCATTGCACAACTTCTTTCAGTGGCATTTTAGAAGTTGGTTTGATGAAGAAATACAAATATATGGATTTACAACTTCTTCATTGCAAAGAGATGCATTGAAGTACTGGAAACCAGCCACTTAGATTAGAAGATCAGGAAGACCTTGGAATCCATGAACATTTTGAAATATAATCTCACTATGAATAGAGATCAAGTGTATTACATCCCATCAGTATACCACCACTTGATCAAGGCCAATCAACTCTAATCCCTCTCATCAGCCCACAACTCATTGTATATCTGGCTTGCTATTAATTGTAAATCACTCTGTACATCAACCTAATTTTACTTATAAAACATGTTTGGCCATATGTATATAATCTCAATCTTCTAATATTCAGCAGCTTTTGCTTGAAAACGGTGTTAGTATCTACACCGAAACATCGCATCTCTTTGCAATAAAAAAAGTTGTAAATCCATATATTTGTATTTCTTCATAATCATTGCATTAATTTATTTATTTTGGTCCTTGCTTGACTTTAAAATTACCGAATGTTCGAAATGATGTACAATCTCATTTTGACTCTGATCGAGAATAAAAAATGTGATTCTTTTGGTAACAACCTTCCATTGCTTGCAATGTTTTGCTTTTCGACGGTAACCATGCATCAACATTTTATCGTAGCCTCCGTGCACTGCAATATATAATTTTTCAAAGACGTAGATAAATGTAGATATATTGCAATCACTTATCTGGGTGGGGGAGGGGGGTGTAATATGGACAAAATATATTTCCATTTAAATGGCATGTAAATCAGGATGTGCAGTAATTGCAAATTATCTTTCAAGGGTGCATCAATAGAAAATACATTGTTATAAAGGTCTAAAATTATCATATATTATATTTGACAATCGATGATTTTATTACTTTCATGTCCTGATATGTATATTTGTATCTTTGGGAAACGGTATCTATAGGCTCATCCATTATCTTTTGTGAGATTGGCTAGTTGTTTTGAATTTATTTCGTAAAACAGTCTCCACTTCGAGTAATCTATAGTATAGTATAGTTATCAGTTTAGTTTATTTTCGTTTTTAGGCCATCGGCACATGTACATGGCTAGTGAGGATTAAAGATTGTAGCTTTGGTGGCCCTGTCTTTAAAAGTGATAAAAATGCCCATTTGCTGCTGAATAGTGTTAGATGTTGTTGTTTTAAGAACTTAGAAAACAATAGAAGACTGTTAATTTTTGTAATATTTTTTTTACTTATAGTTTTTAAAGGTACACAGTCACTTAATGGTTAGTTTTCAGCTCTTTTATTGCCAACCATCATAACCATAACCTGACTACCAAATTTAACTGATCTGATGTGTTGATGGATACCTGAGAACAGTACTGTTTTGTACAGCACAAGGAAGTTGGGTGTCAGTTCAAATGTGAAGTTTAGGTCGTGACAAATTAATGGTGATAACAAACATAACATAACACTTTGCGACAACAAGTCAATTTACTTTGAAATCTCTCCATCTTTCAAACTCATACACGAAGACACTCGCGGCATGTGATCGTCACACCTCTCCAAGAGTTATCTCTCTTTGTTCAAGGCAGGACGGTTCCACCTTCAAACCTCTTTGTTCACGTGTGGGATATGACTCTAACTTCCGGCCAGTTGGAAGCCATGCGCAATGTGCATCAGTGTTGCCAGAATATGTCCATGCCGACGGTCAGTTATGACCATTCTGTCTGGCGCTAGCAGAGTGACATTCTAATGTTTGAGAAAACTTTCTCAGTTGTCCAATCCCGTCATAGCCTCCCATACGATGACACAGACATTGTGTCCCAAATACCTAACACGAGTTAAAACAGTTTCGGGGACTTTCCTTACATTTAAGTCCCGCAAGTGACAAACCGTACTTTTGCAATGAAAATCATATGGTGTAATATGGACAAAATATATTTCCATTTAAATGGCATGTAAATCAGGATGTGCAGTAATTGCAAATTATCTTTCAAGGGTGCATCAATAGAAAATACATTGTTATAAAGGTCTAAAATTATCATATATTATATTTGACAATCGATGATTTTATTACTTTCATGTCCTGATATGTATATTTGTATCTTTGGGAAACGGTATCTATAGGCTCATCCATTATCTTTTGTGAGATTGGCTAGTTGTTTTGAATTTATTTCGTAAAACAGTCTCCACTTCGAGTAATCTATAGTATAGTATAGTTATCAGTTTAGTTTATTTTCGTTTTTAGGCCATCGGCACATGTACATGGCTAGTGAGGATTAAAGATTGTAGCTTTGGTGGCCCTGTCTTTAAAAGTGATAAAAATGCCCATTTGCTGCTGAATAGTGTTAGATGTTGTTGTTTTAAGAACTTAGAAAACAATAGAAGACTGTTAATTTTTGTAATATTTTTTTTACTTATAGTTTTTAAAGGTACACAGTCACTTAATGGTTAGTTTTCAGCTCTTTTATTGCCAACCATCATAACCATAACCTGACTACCAAATTTAACTGATCTGATGTGTTGATGGATACCTGAGAACAGTACTGTTTTGTACAGCACAAGGAAGTTGGGTGTCAGTTCAAATGTGAAGTTTAGGTCGTGACAAATTAATGGTGATAACAAACATAACATAACACTTTGCGACAACAAGTCAATTTACTTTGAAATCTCTCCATCTTTCAAACTCATACACGAAGACACTCGCGGCATGTGATCGTCACACCTCTCCAAGAGTTATCTCTCTTTGTTCAAGGCAGGACGGTTCCACCTTCAAACCTCTTTGTTCACGTGTGGGATATGACTCTAACTTCCGGCCAGTTGGAAGCCATGCGCCATGTGCATCAGTGTTGCCAGAATATGTCCATGCCGACGGTCAGTTATGACCATCCTGTCTGGCGCTAGCAGAGTGACATTCTAATGTTGGAGAAAACTTTCTCAGTTGTCCAATCCCGTCATGGCCTCCCATACGATGACACAGACATTGTGTCCCAAATACCTAACACGAGTTAAAACAGTTTCGGAGACTTGCCTTATGCCTGAGTTACACCAAGGTCGTTCTCACCACGTCCTACTCCGTCCAAAATTAAAAGCAAAATGACCTCGGACGGGATGGAAACGAGTAACTATTGTTTATATTTTATCCAAACGTGACGCCAGTTCGTACATACACAGTTCACAGCACGTTCATCAAGTCTTTATCCCGTACTCAGGCAGTTTCTAACACGATCGGATAGTATTGCCAATTTCAGGACGTCTTCAACCAGTTCAATTCCGTTCTTAGACAGTTCATATCCGTTCTAAACTAGACCGATCTCGTTCTTGATACGCACAATTCCGTCCTAGCTGCGACCAACTCGTTTTAAGACAGTTCTTGTCGTTTTCAATACGTCCTGATTCCGTTCTCAGTGCGTCCTAATTGTAAAATCATCCAGTTCTGGCCCGTTTTCTATAATACCCGGCACGTCCTTGCCCGTTCTCATTAGCGTTCTCAATTTCAAGGTGAAAACATCATGCCTCCAAAGAAGAAGAAGTATGGTCAGAGGAAGGTTGTTCACAGGAAATCAAATACCAGATCCACTAGCCCTGTAGAAGCCATAGTGGCCGAGAAAACATAGTGGCCGAGGCAAACAACTCTTTACATTGTTTCTCTGCTTCCATCACAAACTGTAGGAAACCCTTATTCATCATGCTGAGAGATTCATGTAACTTGCTTCATGTTGCTCTTATCACTTCTGTATCCCGAATGATAAAATTATCATTTTTACTTGTGTATTTATACCCGTCCTTACATACCGAATTGCAAACGTAGTAAGAACTGTGTGAGCATTTTGCAAACGTACTAAGAACGAATAGAACGCAATGAGGACCTTATTAAAACTTTTATGACTGCGTAAGAACGTACTACACACTGAATCGGAACATTTTCAATATTTTACACTTATTAGGACGTACGAACAACTGACTATGGTCGTACTGAGAACGAGTTACACTGAGGCTGAGGACGGAATGGACGGGGTGAAAACTGTGCACAAACACATTGCTATCGATTCCCGACTGCGCTACGTTCTTACTCGTCCTTAGGCAGATCGAAGTACGACTGTTCCGTTCGCAGTACGGCAATCCCGTTTTCAGTACGTTTGTACTCAGTCCAATTTCAGGACGGGGAGAACGTTTAATAATGTCAAACGTTCTGGAGCACCTTCCCGTTTTTAGTACGTCCGAGCCAGTTCATAAAGTTCGTAAACAGTTGCCACAACGTCCATTTCGTCCTCGGACAGTTCTCAGACAGTTTGAGCGCGTTCTGAGAAAAATCCAAGAACGTACTGAGAACGGGATTGGTGTAAAGGGGGTATAACATTTAAGTCCCGCAAGTGGCAAACCGTACTTTTGCAATGAAAATCAATCAATTCTAGCAAAAGCCTTCGTTAAAGCACTAACTCCAATAGCCGACCTACCTGTCTTTAGTATATATGATAAATGCTGTTTAATGTTCTATTAGTATAATGAATATTTTATAATGATTAACATTCTTTTGAACATAATAGTTTAAAATATATCCCCAGTTATTACCTATATCAAACTGCTACCAGCCTATTGGTTTGATGGAATGTCGTTATTTCTAAGGACATATACGGCGAACCCCCATGATGCAAACAACAATCCAAGAATATTTTTATAGTTAACAGTCCTCGTTCCTAAGAACACCAATAGAACTACAAAAACCTTCTTAAACACAACAGGTACGGCATGTGTTTGTACAGAAACGGGTTTCAGAACCAGGGCACCGGAGAGAGAAGAGTTTGCAACATGAGCAAATACCGACGCCATGACAGCTCACAGCGTAGGAACGGTGTACGCCTGGGCAAAACTCTAGCCAGGAAATGCCCGCACTCTATCGCGAGAGGTAAATATTTTGTCTTTCGATAGTGTTACATTTTGTTAGATAACTTACGATAGGGGTATCATACAATGATAAAAATTAATACTGTAACAGTAAACACCCCTTTTTCATTGTGTGCCGAATATGGAAGCGATACAGTTAATATTATGGGAGTAGTAAGATCAAACACGTGTTAGGATACCCGCATTTTTCGGTCATAGCCGGCATCGGTTGTAATAACTCAATAATGTGATATAATACATGTTAAACTTCTCAATAATCTGATTCCTCAATCCTTTATCCTCAAGTTTGTGAAAATTCGTCTTTAAATGTTCATAAACTAAAAAGTTAGAAGCAATGAAAGAAAGCACCCTTCAAACACAAGTGTACGAACTCTATTGGCACCTGTACACGCTCTCTAGTCAACATTGCATTTTCACGGTGCACGCTTTCTAGGCGACCAAAAAATGTTTCCATCCGTTAAATACATATTTCAAATATATTTATTGCTAAAAAGACAAATTTTTATGCATTGTTACTGTATAGTATCATTTTTTAGATCACAAAAATGGATATTACAGGCCAGACTTTGGATGAAACACGCAATTCTTCACACGATGTCAGTTTTGATGACATACCATTAACTTCAACTCCAAAGAAAGGCGAAGAGATAATACCTAGCCATTTATGCGATGTATGTGGCACCGTTTTTAAACGACGATCCACCCTGAGGCATCACGAACGCGCAAAACATCAAAATAATGCTACCTACACCTGTGCATCTTGTAGAAAGTGTTATATGTACAGAGACCATTACCTTGGTCATATGAACACACATATGAATATCAAGCCATTTGTATGTCAAGTTTGCAGAAAACGATTTGCGTATGCCACGTCATTGAGATCTCACAAAAGCGCCTGCTCAGAAGCAAAAGAAACCTCTACCACTTTCAAATGCCCAACATGTCAAAAATTGTTTGCAAGAGCAAAATATCTGACTGATCACCAGTATGCAATGCATTCAGATGTATTAAAATACGTTTGTAAGTGTGGTCAGAGGTTTAAACACCGATCCTCATTGAAGAAACATCGTGACAACCGTTGCCTTTACAGAGCGTGATTCTGTACACAAAACATGAACTCACCCTTTAGTTTTAAACGAACCTTGATAGTTTGTAAGGTTGTATACCGTTAATTATATCAAGGCGAGAGCTAGAGTCATTTATGTTATTTAGATTATTTAGATACATGGACATGTTTAGAAATGGCCTTAGATAGCTTGGAAATATTCTAAGACGGATATTATCGGAACTCCACCCAAAACGATCCTATAATTATAAGTCTATTTCCGAGATATCTAAGGTTATTTCTACGAAATACATGTAAATCCTTTGATTTTAAGTTTTTGTTTTAATACATCACGTTTAGGTACGAGCCATTTTATGTTTAATTATCGCTAGTAACTTGAACGTTTATTTAAACCATTCCCTTTTTATGAATGCCAAGAAGTATTATAAGATAAGCATTTGTGTTTTCGGATATCACTTCATGATTGTGTCAGAGGCGTGTATTTCGATTCAAGTTATATGTAAAGTGAACACTGATAAAAGTAATACTCATATTCACAAAAGTTTGTGATCATTAATGATCTTAAGTATTTATGTTCAGATGTTTTATCTTCGACATCGTTGATATTTTTTCCAAGCTGATAAATTATATATTCAGCTACTAATATATAATGTATTCGTTTTTGATCTCTGGTTTGGATACATTGAAATAAACATGACATATTACTCATATAAAACCACATTTTTTATCATTTAATCTTTCTCTCAACGGTTCATCGAAACGGCGAAAGTGAAAACAGCGGAATTGACATTGATCCCTTGTGATATCATGCTTCAAGGTTACTTCCTATTCGGAGTATGACTTTTCCGTCTACAATCACACCTTGCTAAGTCAGAATAAATAAATAATGTTATATGAAGTGAAGGTTTATTTCCACATGAGGCAACAACACGATTAATGTCTTCCCCTTAGTGGTGCATTTAATCATATGTGTTATATGTTCATTTATACAAAGCAATGTTTGAGAGTGGAAACTCCCTTTTTGCCACTAACTGGTGAAATTTAACAAAAATCTCTTGAAGTCCCTCTTTTTTAAGTTCTTTTAAAACATCCGGAAGTATTTCCGATATCATGCTTTTCTCCTTTTCAACATCATTTTCATTAGGATTGTCGTTTGACGATTTCAAAGAAGCGGGGAATGTCATATTTCTTAATGGTGAAGCGTCGCGTGGGGTAGAAGCACATGCCTCAAACATATTGTCCGATTGATCAACGACTTCTTCACATTTTGAGCTATGCACTATTGTTATTTTTTCAGGTTCCGAAGATAAACAAATTTTGTTCCCCTTTGAAGCTTCATTTTTAGGTATGACATTGTAAACTTTTGTGGCATAAAACATTTGTCCAGTTTGTTCACACAGTTTAAGTTTTTGTATACTCAAGTTTGAGGAGGGATGATCTTTCAAATTATGTCCAATAACATATTCAAAACTTGTGAAAGTGTTCATACACACACGACAGCGATAGGGCTCCATTCTTGATGTCCCCGCAAGACAATTCGATGACAAACTTAAATAAAAGTACCGAGGGTACAGAAGCTCACCTTAAAATGAATGATGTGGCAAAATGGTTTAATTATGTACATGTAACCATCTTTTATATAATTGATTATGGCTGCCATCATGATTTTTTTATCTTTTAAAATACTAGTCTTCTTTTGGAAACGACTAGAGCTTGAACAAACATTAATACACGAATGATATAATCATGATAAGTAAACAAGCAGTAGGTTTTTGTATAACTTTTTTGTATATCTATGGCTGAATTGGTGACCATCTTGTACTTTTTAATCTTCAAAATGCTACTTTTATGTGGGCATCCATATTAATTTCATTATGATATCTTGATTGGTTTAGGTGTATCCATTTAAATGTCATTCATTACTTACAGGATGGTGGGCACTTACATTTGTTTTGTAGTGAATCATTAATATGATTTCAAGATTACTTCACTGATGGTTATAATATGCTGCATGGGATATTGAGAATCCCAAAAGTACAGATTTTTCAAGGAAAATGAATGACTGATTGAGAGGAAAGTCATAAACACAGCAATGCATAAGACATGTTTATTTTGTTCACATAATATTTACATGTCAAGTGACCATGAGATGTCTTTCATTAAAGTATCAATTTATTTAACACTCATACAGTACTATAATGGTAAACATTTTTGCATTGTCAAATCAACAGAGAGATATGACAAATCAAATTTCCTTACTTTTCTTACTAAACCCTTTTCGATTTTCATCTGCATATTTATTCCACATCAACTTATCATGTAGATTGCTAAACACAAAGCTTATTGTAGACAAGTTTTGTGTAAGTTGTTATTCTTAGAAAGAACATATCACTGTCATGAGAATACAAGTCCATAACTTTTATTGCATACACATGGGCCATGGCCATATAGCATAATGCTCTACCATATCAATTGGGTCAGGTTGATTATGCAACAGACTAGCAGCTGACACTGTGATGCTAGCAGCCTGCCTTGGGATGCGTATTAGACAGCATAGTGGAATATCTGAACTCTGGTTGACCCCTTATGTGTGGTATTTAAAGGAATATAAGGGAGATACCATTGTTTATAATTTAACATGTTTAATGTGATTTGGTTTTTGCAGCTAGTTGCCATAAAGATTTTAAACAAATTATGGCTGTCATGGCGGCCATATTGGATTCTCAAAACTGAAACGTCTACCTTTCTGTGAGGAATCACCATGGGTATAACATACTACAATTTCAGAATGATATCTGTATTCGTTTAGAAGGAGTAGTCTTTTTCATGAAATCTAATTGAAAATTCAATATGGCTGTCATGGCGGCCATATTGGATTCTCAAAACTGAAACGTCTACCTTTCTGTGAGGAATCACCATGGGTATAACATAATACAATTTCAGAATGATATCTGTATTCGTTTAGAAGGAGTAGTCTTTTTCATGAAATCTAATTGAAAATTCAATATGGCTGTCATGGCGGCCATCTTGGATTCTCAAAACTGAAACGTCTACCTTTCTGTGAGGAATCACCATGGGTATAACATAATACAATTTCAGAATGATATCTGTATTCGTTTAGAAGGAGTAGTCTTTTTCATGAAATCTAATTGAAAATTCAATATGGCTGTCATGGCGGCCATCTTGGATTCTCAAAACTGAAACGTCTACCTTTCTGTGAGGAATCACCATGGGTATAACATACTACAATTTCAGAATGATATCTGTATTCGTTTAGAAGGAGTAGTCTTTTTCATGAAATCTAATTGAAAATTCAATATGGCTGCCATGGCGGCCATCTTGGATTCTCAAAACTGAAACGTCTACCTTTCTGTGGGGAATCACCATGGGTATAACATACTACAATTTCAGAATGATATCTGAATTCGTTTAGGAGGAGTAGTGCTTTTCGTGAAAGTTTACGGACGGACGGACGGACAGACGGACGACGGACGAAGCGCCATGACATAAGCTCACATTTACTTCGTAAAGGTGAGCTAAAAATCGGGTAACATCGTGTATATCGTACACTGACAATTTGTGTAATCAAATATGGAATAAGCATAGTATCAGAAGGTAATAAACGGAATGAAGTAATGAATTCTATGTAGTTTTCCCAAAAAATTGTTTTATAACATTCCATAACGGATTCCTTTCACCGTAATGTCGTACGTATTATTTGGTGGTGAATGCTATCATTTCCATGCTATTATATCATTAAAAACGAATATATTCAATCAAACACATTGCTATGATGACATTATTACAAAATATACATATAGGGAAACAAAACAATATGCCGTGAACAGTCCCTATAGTATATTTATAAGAAAAAGTCTGAATAGAGTTCGTACAAGGCAAGGAATAGATAGCGTGCACTGCCGATTTTCTTGGACGCTGGAGTGCGTGCACCAAAGTTTTCACTACGTTACTTTCTTTAGGCAATATCTCCACAACCAATTTATCAAATATAATGATATTTTGGAAGTGTTATCTTTATGGTTCATATTTTACATATATATAATTTTAAAAAATTAATATAACTTACAATTGAACTAATTGACCAATGTTTACAGGTGGTCGTAGAATGTTTGAGATTCGAATGGGAATAATACAGGATAACTTCTACAGTTTTTAACAAAATCTCCTAAAATTGGTTTAAACCTTGATCATAGCATATATTTTTACAGCAATAAATATAAACTGTCTGTCTTATGTATTTTTTTTTAATTCAGCAAAATGTAACACTATCGGAAGACAAAATATTTACCTCTCGCGATAGAGTGCGGCCATTTCCTGGCTAGAGTTTTGCCCAGGCGTACACCGTTCCTACGCTGTGCAGCTGCAACCAGTATGACGTCATCGCCATTGAATATCACTAGTATGCATACACACAAAAAAAGAATGATAAGACCTTAGACAAAGACAGGGGTTGATCTTGTAACATTTGTTTTGTTTTCAAACATAGTTTTCATTGCATCACTTATAAACCTACTAACTTGAATGTTAAAACTAACTCATCTAAATCTTAAAGGTGTGGTGCATCAGACTATATGTCTCCACATTTATATCCGTAAAGCAAAAACTTGGCAGGTTGGATTTTATTTTATTTCTTCTGTCCCATCTCAAGTGTGACAACATGTATATATAAACTTCAGGCGTTGTATTTGTGTACATTTGGACACGTTATTCTGTTCTCTGTAAAATGTTACAATTATCTATATTATCTTGTAATGCCACTCATCATGAATTGTATACCTTCAACTTACATAATATATAAATATGAATAAAAATCAATGATTACTTGAGGAAAGGTTATGACATTTAATAACATTTCCCTCAGTTTTTCCATCCAAAGACTCCGCATTCTGGGTATCGACAGTGGGGTCTGGCTAAGTCATCCTTCTTAGTTGAGCCCTCGTGCAGGGGGGGCTTTCTTTGACTAAAAGACCGAGGGAGAGGGTTTTATCCTGTACATAACCTTAAAGCGAGACGCCGTCCCCGTAAATGTGTTGCATCACATTTATTAATTAGTGGCCCCCACCGTGCGCCGAGTCTCTCCTAAGCTCCGCAGCAGTGTTGATTATTCATCGCTGTACGGAGCTTGACTGTGACAGTGAACCGGTTTACATAAACAAAATAAACAGAGGTTTGTTTTAATATTTTTTGTTACCAGATTCAAACTAATTTAAACACATGACACAATGGATATATAATAACTTTTATTTAGAACTCTGTGAATATAACATGTTAATATAAACATTTGGAAAATGCAATTTTTGTTTGAATCTTAGAATTTTCATTTCAAATTCAACATGCAACGAGAGCATTAGTTTGCATAGTGAGGTAAAGTGTTCATCATTCTAATTGTTAATAATAACAGAACCACAGTGGAATGATTGTGAGGATAAATATAAAGTATTGATAAAAGAAACAAATGGAATCAAATGTAACAAACTCAAATAGTATTAGGTAAATCTGGCAAACTCAATATGGTATTGAACTCTTTGTTTATATAAAACATAACTGTCATGCAAAACAAATTTCATGCTTATTGCACCTCTGAAAATTTTTTTTTGTTAAAAACACAATGGTAACATATGACATTTTCCTTACACATAATTTGCTAATAGGCTTATAAGGCAAGAGGAAGAGTATATTAAAGACCAAACCACCAAGTTCATTAATCTTCATAAGTAGAATTTCTAGATGAATATCATCAAGAATGGCAAAAAATAAATAAATGAAACAAACATTGACCAAAATTGATATTGTATGAAAAATGCTGATTTCTTGTTATTAAGAGTTTTTTTATATTCCCATTTCTATTGGTTCAACTTGAGATTGCCCAGTTTGCAAGTTTATGCTTTTCACAAATAATTCAACATGTCAATATCATAGAAATTATGAAAAATAATTATTCAAAAGACATAGTATACAGATTTACCACTAAAAGATGATTTAAATATCACTGATATAACAAGAGTCATCTGAAGATGACATATCCCACCGATTCCACATGATCCACATGATCGTAAGATGTAAACCTTTGAAAGATAATTGTAAATTTTTCAAGCAAGGTTCATAATAGTATAAGCTAATATATATGAAACGAAACCTTTCATGAACAGAGTCCAAACAAGAGCCGTTTCCATGGAAATAATAACAAATAAAATTATCAGAAATGTGAAAATATCAAAAGGCACCACTTCAGTAGGTGGGCAATACACATGTAAAGTTTAGGAAAGATATGTGGACCGGTTTTTGAGGTCTGCTCCGGAAACGAAACCTTTCATGAACAGAGTCCAAATAAGAGCCGTTTCCATGGAAATAATAAAAAATAAAATTTTCAGAAATTTGAAAATATCAAAAAGCACCACTTCAGTAGGTGGGCAATACACATGTAAAGTTTCAGAAAGATATGTGGACCGGTTTTTGAGTTCTGCTCCGGAAACGAAATTATTACTGACGAACGGACATACAGACGGACAGGGTGATGACTATATCCCACAGTATTACATACCGGTGGGATAAAAAGGACATGTGTATGAGAGGTCATATATAATAAAACATAGTTCTCTTCTCTAAGAATATATTCTTACCCTCATGCTCTCCTGATAAGATAGGTCAACAAAAGTTGCACCTTTTAAGAACTGTCTTATGGAAGTTGATGGAAGACTTTCCTTGGCAGTGATAGAATGAAGTGACAGTGGCTATTGAATTTAAAATAAACTCAAAAGTTTACTAGGTGAATGCCATATAACATCTACAGATCATTAATGCAATAAACACTGTCTCCAGCAGCTACTGAAAACAATAGGCCATTTCTCTTATCCTAGGTGTAGAAATAACAAAGTTCTAACTGGTTTTTTTTATCATCGATGGACAACTCATATTCAAATTTTTAACTTCAGGAAATCAAATGTTCGAGTTTGAAATCTAAACAGGATTCTTTCACAAAAAAAGGTTTCATTTTGATATTGATGTGACTAGTGCAATAACATTTCCTCTAAAAGCATTATAGATGATTTAGTATTTCAGGCTGATCTTATATATAAAGAGGTTTATGATAAACAATAAGTTTCACCAAAACAATCATAATATGCTGGTCACATTTTTTCTTGATAATATGACAAGTTTCTTGTGTATTTATTGATAACAAAATGAAAAAAAATAGCTTCAAGGCAGTGATAAATTTTGACTAGCACATTGTGAAAAGGCACATTCTCTTCTGAAAACACTTTTTCTTTGTGAAAATGCTCTCAATAGAAGACAACATATCTAAAAACAGCTAAAAACATGTCAACAATTATTATTGATTCTTCTAACCAGAAGAGTTCAAAATAATGAAAATGGACCACAGCCAATGCCATAACACATTAAGTCTTACGAGCAAAAAACTATGTATCAGTATGTTATATATACATTAACATAAACAGCTGTGACCATTACTCAAAAGTCGAATAAATATTTGATCCCCATCATCTTACCGGTAAATGGTCCCAACCATAAATTTTTATCACACAAAATGTTGATTTAAAAATTATTGGTAAATCTTGTTAAAAATTCACTATTCAGAACTGCTCAAGGCACACTGAGGTATTGGTTCAAAGCTGTCAATCATAAGCAAATAATCAACATTAATTTGTTTTAAAACTATATACCATTTACTAAACATGTTCAAGTTGTGTTAATACATACATTTCTATCATACTTACATATCAAACTTCAAAGGCAAACCTACAAGAGTTATCCCTAATAAATCCCTTACTGTAATAAATTCTACTTTTCAATTATCAATCTCAATACCAAGTGTATATATATATGTATATATATTTCCCCCATATTATCCCAAAATATTTCACGTAAGATAATATTACAACTACAATGCTACATGATGAGTGATTCAATGTACGTTTCTGGTCAAATGACCCGTTTCAAAACAAGTATTCTTCAATATGCAAGGCACTTGAAAACTGGCAGTGAGTGTTGAGTGAGTTATTGAGTGCCCAATCTACCTATCAGTGACAAACATGTGTCCCCATGTATACACAAACAAAGAGCTCTTTCCTTTCTTTCCCTCAAAACAGATAAAAATGACTTTGGTGTATATCATAGAACAAAATTCCTTTTAATGAAGGTGTTCAAAAAGATGATGGACAAATAAAATTTAAATCTTTCTCGAATAGCAACCCTCTCAGAAAGATTGTCCTAATTATCACCTTTTGAATATGTTTTGTCACTTACATGTTGGTAATGGTATCTTTTCCTTTTTGTCAACTTGTGCTACAGATTGAGCTTTATGTTAAGAGGATTTGGATTCCCCTGAATTGCAATGGCCCTGCTTGATTGCTAACCCATGCAGGAAGTGACGAAACGTGCAAAGCACTTTATTGGTATCATGTGTGCGTACTAGGCGTGTGCACAATACGCCGGTTTCAAAGACATGCGAAACCGGCGTATCATGGCGGACAACTATCTTCCGTGTGACATTCCACACCTATTTTTTGTAACATGAATACTTTTGATGATAACATATCAAAATTATTATTTTGAATTAAAAAAACAAACATTACTTATTAAATACAGTGCATTTAACGAAAGTTGATGTTTTATCAACATTTCGAAAATATGTTAAAATTAAGATTCGTCTGACATGAATAAGATGTTTATTGAAGCTACTTTGAGGTATGCTCATAACTTCCTGTGCATACACCGATACACTTGATTCAACTTCAACTTGTTGCAGACCGGATTACGCTGGACACGTGACAGGCGTATATATGAATCAAGCATAGCCAATCATAACTATAACCAATCACTCTATTCCCTGTATGTTTTCAACCAAGATCAAAAAGAGCTTTACTGAAATCCTGTCAATTGCTACATAAACTCGCCAAGTGACTATGTACGATTAACAAAACTCCTCTCCATCTCCGTCCCCTTTCGTGTCAAGGTCACTGAGGTCAGCAAGGTCAGCGTCGATGATGTCGAGTAACCATGGCGCCTCCTCTATGACCACACACATGAGCTTGTCCAGGTAAGTCTTCTGTGTCACGGCCTCGGTGATTGTCTCCCTTAGAGCCTTCAACACCTCTGTCTATTAAAAAAGTTGGGGAATGTACAGAACAAACACACACAGGTCAAAGGTTTTTCTTGATTGTTAAACCCTTCTACACATCAACAATGTGACTATATTAGCTGTTGCTTCATATGGGCTCAATTAGCAATTTGAGTGTAGAAACTAAGTCTGCAACATCAGTAGAATGCTATGGTATTTATGCACAGTATGCAAGGCCCTGTCCCATTATCCAAATCAAGCACAGTCATTTATTCCTGAGTGTGAAAAATAACAACGAATGGCCAATCTTGGCTGACCCTTGAAACACGTACAGAATAGTGTTGACCTCCGTCTTTCTTGATTGTACAACAAATCACACAGCAATTCATAAGAGATACCATAACATAAAATGCAACAAAAATACAAAATGATTTCTAAAGCTTGGAAAAAGTGATACAAAAAATTTCAGGGGGCAGTATCTCAGTTTGCAAAAATCTCAGCATTTTCTTGTTTCAGTCACTTACCTTAGCGACTGTCTCTGGTTCGAGATTGTCTAACATCTCTGCATACATCCCTGCTACAACACTGTTCTCAGAAGTGTCTTCTGTATCTCCTGTACCTGCATCATGAAGTCGGCCATTTGTAATTTTAATTGCCATGCTCAATAGAAAGAAGGGCTTGTCAAATTTCAGGAGGGCTGGTAGTTTTTTCTCATTTGTAGGGACTATTACATATTTTAAACACTGTTTGCCAGGCTCAAAAAAGACATATAGGCTCAATTTTGGTTCTTGTTCAACTCATAGGGCTACTTCAGTATATTTTCTAAAATGCATAGCTCCTACATAACCCTGATACCTATCAAGGAAAATGTTTGAAATCTAGGATTCAGAAACCTTCATTGAAATGAAACATTTAAGCCTACCTTGTTTGGACTTGTTTGAAAGAGTGATGGTTTCCAATTTTCCTATGGCCAGGTCACGTTGTCGTTCCAGCTCTTGTATGGCCCCAGTCTATGTGTAACAACATTTATCAGTTAACAACAAATTGTTGTAATGAACAGATTGAGCAACATACTACATTAAATTTTAAAAACTTTTTGTTATCAACATGATAAGGCAATATTCTATGAACTTTTGATGATATAAGCATTAACGGTAATGCAGACCTTTCGATCTCACCAAGTATATTACCTGTTTTGTTTTGTCAATTACCTGAATTAAGGCCTTTTGGAATTTTTTGGATAAATTCAGTCAAAGGTTTTTATATGCTAAATTATAAATCAATAGATGCAGCAAATTGTTCATTAAATCACTACCTTTTCATCAAGGGTACGCTGAAGATCGTTGACACGGCTCATGTGACCATCAAGAGCCTCTTGAAGTTGTTGTACCTCTTCCTGGAAATTATGAACAACGCAAATTAGGGGCTTTTTAATAATGAGTGATGAATCAATTCTATTTCTCAGGATTACACAGGAGCTAATGTGGAGTTTTTAATGTTGAACATGGTAAAGGTAACTTGCAAATTTAAGAGGAATTCAAGAAAATTTAATTCAAACAAATTTAAGAGCAAATTAAAGAGGAATTCAAGCAAATTAAAGAGGAATTCAAGCAAATTTAAGAGGAATTCAAGCAAATTTAAGAGCAAATTAAAGCGGAATTCAAGCAAATTTAAGAGGAATTCAAGCAAATTTAAGAGGAATTCAAGCAAATTAAAGAGCAAATTAAAGAGGAATTCAAGCAAATTTGAGAGGAATTCAAGCAAATTTAAGAGGAATTCAAGCAAATTTAATTCAAGCAAATTAAAGAGGAATTCAAGCAAATTAAAGAGGAATTCAAGCAAATTTAAGAGGAATTCAAGCAAATTAAAGAGGAATTCAAGCAAATTTAAGGTTTATTCAATTTGTATGGAGGCATTCTTCAAATTATCATGTTGAAAAGTTGTAAAATGTAGGTAAAATAAGCGAGCCATTTTGTTTAAAACTTCAAGATGGGAAAGAAATATAAATGGCTTTCATAAGGGTAATTAGTAAAAGCATAACTTCTTTTCACCTATGCTTTATACAAACCTTGCCAATACAATTTCCAAAATTTAAATGCAATGCCTGTATCAATGATCAAAATAGCTCAAACGCTAAAAAAAAAGTAATTGTCACAAACGTGACCATGTCCCCCGCCGCAATCAAGAATATTTCATTCAATTGTTATTATTCTTATGAGAATGTCATTGGTTTTCAGCATCTTTGACATGATTGATTGGCGTTTGCATATTCCGAAATAAAGATTAGTACAGATTGGTGCATGCATATTCTCCAAATGATTGGTACCAATTTGAAGATACTTAATACAATGGTTCACAAGATATCGCGCCAACAACTTTTAAAAAAAAGGTCAAAATGACGTCATGGTCACCCAAATCAATTGGTGTTTGCGTATTATCTGGTGAAAACTGGTACCAAGTTTGAAGACTCAAGGTTGAAGGCTTCATGAGATATGGCGCTAACAACATTTTCAAAACTGGTCAAAGTCTCGCCGTGACCTTGAAAATGAGGTCAAGGTCACCGCAAACTTTTCAGGTCTGTGTATTCCCCAGATGAATACCAGTACGAAGTTTGAAGATTCTAGGTTGAGCGGTTCATTAGATATGGCGCTAACAACATTTTCAAAACTGGTCAAAGTCTCGCCGTGACCTTGAAAATGAGGTCAAGATCACAGAAAACTTTTAAGGTCTGGGTATTACCCAGATGATACATATGCAACACAGAAACCAAACTTATTTTTATTCAAAACATTACAGTCAAACATTTTTATCAAACATAAGTGTTGCATTTCTAATAGGTGAAGGTTTTCTTTTCTGAGCTAAAGTATATATTTTTTCAAATCACAGCTGATTTCACAACAAAACCAATCAAGATTCATTTATTTCTGGCTTCAAATTTCTCCACTTTAAAAAGAGGTAAAATTCTCAGAAATAAAGGGGAAGCATAATGATGTTTTACCCGAAGCACTAACGTTTCCTTCACTTCCTGTATCTGAGCAGGGGGCGTGTCACTGATCATACGCTCTGGGTCAAAGTTCTCACTCTTCAGGTCAACCAGGAAATCACGCAATTTGTGCCATTTCTTTTCAGAAAAACTCAACTAAAATAAAACATTTAATATTCATGACAAGTTGTTGATATTCCTTTATATTCATGACAAATGTTGATATTTAGAGGTTATAACATGTCACTTTTCAAATCATACCTAATATCAGCCCGAGACACCTATATCAGCCCGAGGGCCGCAGGCCAGAGGGCTGATATGGGTCGAGGGCTGATATTAGGTATTATATGAAAAGTAACATTTTGTAACCTTTTTATCATATATCATTTTTTCTCTACAATAATTTAATTTTTAAAAGTTTTGGATAAATTGTTTTAAAAAACATGTAGGCTTATTTTCATAATAAAAATTAAAACGATCATGCTTTTAAGAGTCAAGTGTGAGAAAGATACTGTGAGAAGCTCCACTTATTCAAATTACTAGAATATTGATTCAGGATCATTTGACGTTTTAAAAGAACATTAACAGTCAAAAGTGTCAACACCATCGTGTTTTGATGAAGTTAACGTACTAATATGCAGAAAATGTCGTTACGTTGCAAAGGGAGATAACTCTAACCAAAAGTCCCCCGGGCTGATATTGATATGGATTTGCGGACCGGTCTGATATGGCTGATATGGATTTGCGGACCGGGCGGCAATATGGGTGCTGTGTCCGTGCCTCTATCACACATGCAAAACACCCCATATTATTGTTAGATATATGATTATACTTATTATCATATATTCAGCACTCATATTGCCGCTCGGTCTGCAAATCCATATCAGCCATATCAGACCGGTCCGCAAATCCATATCAATATCGGCCCAGGGGGGATTTTTGGTTAGAGTTATTTCCCTTTGCAGAGTAATGTCATTTGTGCTACATAGCATTGATAGTGAGTTGCACGTTTACTAGACTTACCAAAACCGATGTTGTTGACGTTTTTAACTGTTGATATTATTTAAAAGCTTAAAATGATTAAATACCGTATTCGACGTAATAAGCGCCCTGCTCCAATAAGCGCCCCCCAAAGGATTTTCTAATTATAGGTTTAATAACCGCCCATGTACCAGCCGTACTAAAACTATAAATTCAACGTATTCACTTTGTTTCAAGAGAAATTAAATGATGCATTAGCGGCAATATTTGTTATTTTCTACTCAATAATGTGTAAGTATGTTTTGAATGTCTGTATCAGTTATCAAAGACAATCTAAACACAGTTCCATTTGAGTAGTCTTTATTTTCGGTCGTCATTAACACCACTTTAATAAGCGCCCACCCAGGTCAATTTTTTAAGCGCCCTGGGCGCTTATTACGTCGAATACGGTATATTAGTAATTTGAATACGTGGAACTGCTCAGAGTATCTTTCTCAAACTTAACCCTTATAAAAGCTTATGTTCGTTTTGTTACAACTATACATTTAATTTCAAAAGCACTAAGTCTATAATAAATTCGCTTAAAACTAAGAAAATTTAAATCTTTTATCTCGTATCATGTGTTATCTACCTTGTTATTGAGATCCTTTACATCAGAACAGTCAGACACAGAACTAAAAAAAAAAACCAGAGAAAAGGACATAATTTCAAATTCTAACTCTTACTTTTCAGCATATTTCTTGAATGCTAGATATGTAATTATTTCAGCTTTAGTGTCCAGTTGGATATTCAATATTTGATTTTCCAAAATAAAAAAACATACCGGTAAATAGAAGATAATCTTGTTGTTGCACAAACTATAATTATCTAATTCTCATCAATCCTATGCAGCCTTTTACAATATTTATGACAAACCTTAAATCCTTGAATAACCAGCCTTTAATAAACACCAGGTCTAAGAATTTGTTACAATAGATAACCCCCTGACTATAATTATTGCATGGGTTGATTGATTGCCGGAGTCAAATTGTTGGTTTAAATTAATTATTGCTTCAATTGTTCAAGGATTTATTGTGATTGATCTCTAAAAGAAACTCGAAAAGATTTTTTTCAAAGAATATACTGAAAGTAAAGTTTGGCTTACTTAGGATACACAGGGGTTTGAGAGCACAGTTAATGCATACAAAAGTTGAAAACCAAGAGTTATTTCCCTTTGACCACTTACTTCTTGTGCAACCTTGCCGCCACTAGTTGAAGGGTCTCTGACTTACTGAGCAATCGCTCGAGCAGTAGCTCTGTAGATGACGAGTTATCTCCCCTGATTAAAGAAATTCCATTCACTTCAAGAATTCTGAAAAAAAAATATTTAGATTAACTAAAAGTGTAAGTGAAACACTGTTTTTTTCATGGCATTTTGATGATCCTTAGCATTTGTACAAAATATTTGAATTTTAAATTTATATTTAAATTTGACATGTAAGTTTTCAATGAATACTGAACTACACCCTTATGCCAAAATTGACATTTTCCATGTATATACATACTAGTGCGAAGGATAACTTCATATAATATTCAAACTATATGTGAATACTTGACAAATACCATGTTAGCCTCAACTCCAGAGGAAGAAAAGTTATTTATTTTTGTCTTGCAAAGGATGGTATTTACAATTGGTATGTGTATCAGCTGAGCGAAAACTGATATCATCTATTTCTTACATGTCTCCAACCCACAGCGATGATGAGCCAGTAACATTCTTCACAAAGATGGCGCCATTTGATGACATCTCACATGAGAAGTTGAACCCGTCCGGTCCTCTCTCGACGATTGTACAGAAGACACATTGTGGACCCTTCGAGTTAAATACTTGGTAAAGGGAAGGGCGGCGACCATAGCTTCAAACATAATCAGGATTTACATGAAATTCAAGCTGATGGATCAAGGAACAAAAATATAGCCCATTGTGGACAGAAGCATGTCTATATCTTCCCTTAGAAAACTTAATATTCATATTTTCAATGCTATATAACTAACTTGTTAACTTGACTTTCAGGTCTAACGTCAGATCCAATTAAAAAAGATTTGAAAAGATATAACAAATATATTCAAAACAATGATGTCTTCATAATACGATTGGGCCTAAAACCATGATTAATTGAATTCCCAGCAAAACATAATCTGAAAAATCATGCGGATTTTCAAGACAATACAGAAGAACTAAGTTTATAGAAGAAACCTCTTTCAAATTGTCTCCATATTTCATTCTTAAACAATGACAATCGAGAGATTCACAATGGTCTCCTCAGTGGCCATAATCCTCTAACCTCTTTTGGCATCTAACCTCAAAGTTGGATTTGCTATTAAATAATTCTCACCCTTTAGCTGCCAATAAAACATTTGGTGTTGACTTTCTCTTGAGGTATTTCCTGGCAGGGGAAGCTGTTGGTGTAAGGTCACATGACATTCCATCGACCCCTGACTCTGACCTTGACCTTATCTTCATTGCAGGTACAGACAGGAGAGAGGATCGGCATGGCGACGGGCTCCGTGAGAACACCACAAGGGAAGGGGAAGAACTGCGATCTCTATTCTTCGCTACTCGAACAGCGGCGACATACTTCTCATGTTCCTGAGCAGTGCTGTATCGGGTGGGGCGGGAATCTGATAACGTCTTGCTGGGAGCAGTGAGGCGATATACTTCAGACAGCAGCGCTTCACGGTCCCACGGGGAGAAATCATTCTCATCTGATAAAATACACAATAAACTTTGTTTTTTCTTATAAGAAATAATATTGTTAATATAAAGATTCTAATAGAATTTCATGTATTATTAGCTTGAATGAATATTTGCTTCAAAGCAGCTACTAAGCGCTTCTCAAGGGTAAATTGGTGCATCAAGTTTTCAGATACAAATGTATGGACTGAATGTAATGTGGATGAAGTGCCTTGGTCATTGACAAGAAGGTATAACACCTTGGTCACAAATTATTGGTGTAATCACTGGGATTTGAACCTTCGTCGTTGGTAATGAGTTTTTAGAATGTAAAGTGTCAAAAATTAATTTCATATCGCTCCGAACATCTATAATCTTCATCTTGTAAGGTTTTATTCTTTCCCGTTAATTCCACCAATTAGGCAATTACTAGACTAAAGTGCCAGTAATTCCTTTTGTAGATAATTTATCAATTTATATTGTTTTGCTCTCATTGTGTTATAAGCATGTCAGCATGTTATAAAATCAATATACTGATCAGTGATGTGTGTCTATTTTGTAACAAAATTATCTATCAATATTACAAAGTTGAAAAATCAATACTTACATACAAAGTTGAGGTTTAGATTTACCAAATCTTTTCCTGTCACCTTGTTTTCTGTAAAAATTGCAAAGGTATGATTGTGAACAGACAACAAAAACAATTCCTTAAAAATAAACATGTCAAAATTTGTATCAATGAACCATATCCAAAAAGATTGAAAGGTAAAACACAATAAGAAATAAATAATATTCCTAAAAGACAGAAATGAAAGTCCAAAGAGCAACAACAAAAATCCCTTTTTTAACTTTATTTAATTTTTACAATGTTTTAACTTTTAAATTCAAACAATCTATGACATAAGTACCATATATACATATCATAATTGTTCATGTGCATATTTCTATCAATTTTGCATGACAAAGACTTTTTCCGGCCACTATTCAGTGAAAAGCATTAAATAATAAACACAGAAGTGCAACCATATCATCTTTTACTGCAGAAAATTAATTTGATACTAACTATTAACTGCCGGAACGAACTTGGCGAGCTGATTGGTTCTAAGCCAAAGTTCAACATCCTTGACTGTCCAATCAGAAACCTAGTACAAACACAATGACAAAACAATAAAGGAAAAGATAGAAATCTAAGAAAAGGAAAAGTTGGTATAAATGGTATAAAGATTCAACAAAGAAGAAATATAATGATTGAACAATTAGAAATAAACACAAAGAACCATAGAAAACAATAACAATTGTATTCTTGATATGCAAATATTGTTTTTAAAATATTAGACTTCAAAATGTCCATAAGTATGTTTTTGTATGTGACATCAAATAATTCATGTAAAATATTATTTGTCTTTGAAAATATCCAAAATACCTAATAAGCAGAGTTCAAATAATCACATCTACAGCATACTCATCCCTTTAGTACAAGCATTATAAATTTGTTTTTTTTAATGAAAATCAATCATTGGTGTTACACATGTACAGAAGTGAATAACATCTTATTTACATGTAGTTATTAAACCCATTCAACATTACCTCATCTCTATCTGCAATAGATAAGTATTCAGAACAATTCTCAACTAATAATGCACCAGCCCTTATACAATGTCCAGTATTTGATCATAAGCACTACCTTGCCACTTGAAATTGTAATTTAACTGTGATACGCAATAAAATGGTAATGTTTAGCAACAATTTTGGATAAAATTACACCATGGCATCCTTTGACATAAGTGACTATAACAATGTATCCTTCATAAGTCTTGTGAGTAGAACATTATCTTATGGTTCATCATTTCAGAAAATTTAACATTTTATTTGTATTCCTTATTAACCTATAGATTATGTAAGTATATGAAAAGTTAATGTCTATTTACAGGCTTATCTACATGAAGCTCTTCTGAAGATCGTCTGAGATGGATGTTGGCTCTTGCAGGTGACAACAATCCACCTGAAAATATAGTAGAAAATACCATATTACCAATTTGACGTTTTAACTAAGGTTTGACAGAATAGATAGTTGCATATTCTATTTCTCTATCATAAGAGGGCATAGTCCAAATCATGAGTCGAAAATTATATAGAGCTTTAATTTTTCATCAAATTGGCTGTCAAAATCAATTTCTTTAGTCATTATTAGATGAGAAAGGAGTTGTGAAAAATATAGAATTGTGATACTTGATCTGAAGATTATTTATTTGGTGTTTGTCAAAAGATATCATTCCTTATCATCTATCCTAAAACCTGAAATTGTGATACCGGTACATATCATTTGAGTTATCTTTATCATCACAAAATCATTAAAAGAACATGATATTTTAATGATCATTCACATAAATGTTATTAACCATCAAAAACAAATATTACCGTCTTCGGACTGAACGTTTGTTTGAGTGTTTGTTTTCTTCCTGATTATTGGCGCTGTGTTTGGTGGTACCAGTAGTGATTTGGGAGGTGTCTTACCCGACTCTGACATCACATAGTTCTTTTACTAAAAAAAAACAAGAAAACATTACAAAGAATAAGAACAAAATATGTAGTGTCTGGGTTATATAGGGTCTTGAAATATAGTTCTAGATACAAATCCACAAGTCAATATGAGATTTTGTCATAAGAAAACACTGTTTAATTGCTTCTGCTCTTCACATTCTGCTTAAATTCACCACATCACCTTTTTTCAAATTCACACAGAAAAATCATCACAGTGCTATGACAATGACATCCATCTTTGAATCAACCTTTATCAAATATTACTTGGCTAACAACATAAAAAATGTGCTTCACTTCAGAAATAAATAACAAGATAAATAAAGTAATAAATATAGTTCACGAATGCATTCATATCGTAAAAATTTAGAAAATGGGATATCAAAAATAAGAAGATAATCTCAAAACAAGATGTCAAGATAAAGAAATAAGACAAAATAACATGATCGAAAACTGGACAACATGAATATTAACATATTCGAGTAGGTTAAAACGAACAATACGTTAATCAAATTTCAATACTTACACGACTATTTTACATATCATTTATAAATTAACTGTTTAACACTGTCGAACTTTAACTTTCTTTATGATTTTAAAACCATGTGTTAACTTTTGTAGAACAACCACTTGTTGCACTGTTGTTATTGTCATCCGGGCTTCAGGGAGAACTCATCGGGCGCATTTGATTTTGAAATTTCCAAATGACGAGATATCACTCCGATATGTAAGTTTTTTTGGGACAAATGATCAAGACACAAGCTCATGGTTGGGCCGGAAGTGGATAGTTTCAAAATAGTTAGATTATTATATTCGATTTGAAAAAAAATATCTTATTTAATGAAGTCTCCCTTTAACCAAATAAATTCCTGAAATAATTTCAATTAAATGGATGATGAATGAACAGTATTTCCCAATCTTTCCCACATTAGAAATCCCCAATACACATTCTCTGCAAAAAAAATTAACATGTTCAACTGAAGATTCATTGTTATATCGTTTTAAAAAAAAATTAATGAAACACAATTAACATTAATAAATTGGGTTTTATATCTTCGTAAATGAGGTTTTAAATTTACTTTCCAAACAAAGAACTAAATTGGGAAAATTGTCCAGTCCAAATGAACAGATTAAATTTATAGAAAACAATATTCATTAACGAGAAAGGGATACTGTGACAGGCTTGCACAGCAACAGATGTAGTGGCAATATTTTATAAATTTATTATACACTTCCAACAGCAGGTGCGCACTTAGCTTGAAATATAAGTTATTGGATAAATCTTGTGGTCAAATATAGGCACTAAACTATCCGAGTATTAATTATTTGTAGTATCAAAAATTCCGAAACATTTATTATTAATCATATTATTTGCAGAATGTGATTCTCTCCTAGAACAGCATGTTTGTAATTATTTTGTGTGTTCTTCAAAGGTTTTACAATCTGCTGTTGAAGAAAACACAACGATGATCAACCTTGAGGAACTAAAGCGATTTCCTCTATTTGTTTGTATCGAATAATTCACAACCAGTTTAAAGGGGCAGTAGCACGTTTTTATGGGGAATATAAAGTGATTTCTGGAAATTTATTTTCTTACACAAAATGAATCAGTAAAGGCCGGTGTACACACACAAACGGCTGCCAATGAATTGTATGTGTATATTTATAATTTGTTCTCTGACTATGGATGATTGGTGTGTGTAATAGGATTTTTGATACTTTCAAAGTAATACATTTAGCATTAACGTACAATTATCAGTGAAAAATTTAAAATATAAGATTGTCAAAAACGTGCTACTGCCCCTTTTAATACCATTCCATATTAAATTTTATAACATTTTATACCCGTAAAGTGTTTCTTTACGTCTTAGGGAAATGTATATCAAACCGTCAATTACGATAAATGTGTTTCATGAATCATACACAATTTATCTTTATATATTGTCAAGTAAGGACACTTCTGATAATATCGATTGGATTTTAATGCGATTGTCTTGAAATGAAACCAGTTTGCTACTGAACTGGTCCACCAAAATAATCAATGCGGAACAAGAGAAAGTTTAGGTCTCCGCTTCATGCACCTACAAAAATAAAAATTCTTTAATTTTATGTAACGTGTCAGTCTAGTTTGCTGCATAATGTTCTAAAACACCCTTGGGCATTAATTGTAGAATGTTTGTAGACAGTTTTTCCAATACAACACTGGGCTGCTAGAGGATAGAGAACTACAAAGAGATACGATAACTTTATATAAAGATGAAAGACCATCCTCAATATAAGTATGTGATAATGTCGTTATACATTGCATTTTGTTAAACTAAGAATTTTCTCTTGAGAAGAAGACAAATGGCTTTCATTTTTACTGTCAAATTGGTTGCAAACTTTAATATCAATATTACGATGTACTTATTGTACGATGTACGATATTTACCATGACCATGTTAAAACCCGATGTAAATGTTCGGTCTCCTCTATTACGGTACTGGCGTTTGCTCTTTCTTTGTGTCAATTATTCAGTTTGAAAATGTTTGGGGAGAATTCTAATGAGTATGATATCGTGTCATCTTCCTACGCGAAGCCTAAAAGGCCAGTTTCCAAACTGTTGGTAACTGTCGTTTTAGGCTTTGGGTAGAAAGATGGATATTGTTACGCACTCGACCTAGTTTTATGTTCATTGTAAAGAATTAGATTATCATTTCAATAATCAATGTTCCTTGAAAGTGGTTTTCTTGATATTCAAAATAACTATTCTCAAAGAACGTAATCAAATTTGTTCGAGGTTTATTAATTGAATCAGAAATAGGATATAATAAAGCGAGAAACACTTTGTAAAACATTTAGGAGGTAGATTGGATATGAGAAATATATTTGAATATGTTAGAGTCTCGAAAGTGACATGGATCAGAAGTTAGTCTGTAAAGATCCAAAATGGAAATGTATTTTATATGCCTCTAAATCTAGCGAATTGTTAAATTTGGCAATACATTTTTGAAGAACATGTTTTGTTATCTTAATAATACTTTCTGGGTTGATTGTTGTTAATAATCTGTTTTGGTTTGTCGGGTAAAATCAAACCTGATAACTTTCAAGTTTTTTTTTCTGATCATATATTTAAAAAAAGCAACATTGTTGTTAATAAGAAATAATATTCAATGAATTGTTTTTCAAGGGTATAAGACTATTACTCAAATGTGTGATCTTGTCAATGACCTTGGTGACTATCTACGTCTCTATGTTTTTAATAGCATGAATCCTTTGATACTACATAGGTTTTTAATTACTTATATGTTTCTTAAAAATAGAATTAAAGACTCTGATTAATGTTCTTGCTCAGCGATGAAGAGAATGAATCCACCTGTCGCTCTCTGGAATTGTGAATTTGTGCAAATACAATATTCCTTTTGTTTAACAGTAAACTGTGACCACAACAATAATGTTTGGCAAAAAAATGTGTTTATGAAGTTTTGCTCATTTTAAGAATGAGTTGCAATAAAAATATAATAAATATAAAGAAATGTGTAATAATGTTGCAAACGTTAATTTTATGCCAAATGGCTTATGACTGACATTAACGATGGAATAATCACTTCTTTTTAAAAATTGTTATAGTATTGGTGTAAATGGTGTGTGAATCTTCTGTCTGTGTTTTATTGTCAAAAACATCCTTGTAACCAAGCTTAATTGTGTTTTCATTTAGGTCTGTAAACTATGCAGTTCCCTTGCTGCTAAGTTATTAATTTTTACAGGGTTGTAGGAATGAACAAATCAGATTTAAAAAAAATAAATATTCAAAATATTTTTTATACCAAGTATATTTTAGTTTTCAGCATATTTTGTAGACAGTAAATGTATATGTTTACCAGGCATGTTCAAATAGCTTTTAATTATGTATATGTACCATTTATCATTTGATACTTGTTTTAACATGTCAAAGGAAGAGTAGCATGTCGAAACAACTGGCGTGTATCATGTTACGAAATATTGAAGCAAAGAGTCATCTACATTAAATTTTAAGCTTTGGCGATGAACCCAAGAGGAACTTGTCCTCTGGAGTAACAGAGGTCAATCTGTAGACTGTAGATTGTCCGTAGATTATTTGTGGAACAATGCTGTCTCATTAAATGAAATTCTATTGGGAAATGGTCTTGCAACACTGAGCATTGTACGTGCTGCCGCTCGCAGAGGCGAATGTTGAGTTTAGCTTGGTTGGTGTGGAAACCACCACAAACAACTGTCAGAGCAATCATGCACAGAAATATCGTACCATAAATAATTGAATAATCGCCTGGTGATTATTGATTCTTCAAACTGACTTCACGATTTTTTGGATTTTTTTTGGACAGGAGGGTCTCTTATAATGCGTGTATATTTATTTGATAGGTTTTATGTTTTAACCAAAATCTGTCCGCAATTTTTATTTACTCATATAATTTTAAATAGCTATTTCAATTTATTACACTGGCATTTTACCGTAAATAATTGAATAATTGCCTGGTGATTATTGATTCTTCAAACAGACTTCACGTAATTTTTTTTTGGAAAGGTGGATCTCTTATGCAGCACTTATGCTGAATATAGTGTGTGTATAATTATTTTATAGGTTTTATGTTTTAACCAAAATCTGTCCGCAATCTTTATTCACTCATATATTTTAGCTATTTCAATTTATTACACTGGCATTTATTCAAGGATTTATGGTATGACTTGGTTAATCTTGAGACTGTGAATTAACAACAGGCAAACTGATAGTCCTAAAAACATTATTTTACCTCTTGGGGAAATATGCCCTCTCAACTTCATCATGACTAAAATGCAGTCACGAAATCTATAATATTACAAACAAGTATACACCTCAATCTTTCATTAGAGTATTCCAATTATCCAGGTGAATGTAATTATCGGCTCTTTGCATTCCTAAAGTAAGGATAAAATAAGTGACACGTAAAATTTGTTGAAAAATGTTCACTGAAGCGAAAATTAAATTTACATGTGTAATGTTTGTTATTGAATCCATAAACTATTTTAGTTAGCTTTGTAGCGATTGATTGAGAGTTGGGAGTTTTACACTGCTTTGGCATTATTACAACCATTTGCAGCATTTCCTTGTGGCCACATTATTAATATTCATAATTTTTCTTTGGGATAGTTTGATGTATAATTTACTAATGCAGAATAAGAAATTGTGCATGGTAAATTATGTTGTAATTTAGCACATTGAAGTAAGACAATGAATAGAAATATTACTCTGTTTTTAAAATTAATGTCATTGAGACATTGACTTATGAAATTTTTCCCTTTGAACATATAAAATAATATAAGTACAATTGTGCCGAGTTGAGGCCGACATGTGCAACATATGCGTCAATCACAAATGAAAGCTCACATGCTTACTGCTAATTACCAAAATATTTAATAATTTCATAGTTAAACAGGAATAATGTATACTATTACCTTGAAAACAAATTCAGAAGTTTCTTTATTTATATTTAAGGAAGTTGAAACAGTAATAGATTATTGTTAGTCTAGCTATTCAATCAAAACAAAAGACATGAGTAGAACCCATTTCACTTTATTACACAGAAGGACAGGACAGCTATGTACAGCTGGGGCCAGGCACTAATGTCTCTAGATATCTCGTAGAAGTGTCTCTAGCCTCAATCAGCAGCTCCAGGCTTTGAAAAGTCTAATGGAGGCCACCTCAGGAGCAACATGAACACATTGATGGATCACAAAAGATCGGGGAAGAGTTCTGTGAAGGACTCCTCCCATGAATCATCACTCAATCCACCAGAGATATCACTGGCGGGTGATGGGACATCACTGAGGTCCCCACTAACACCAGAGTCACTGAAGTATCCATGAAGGTGATCGTCAACAGTTAGAGATTCTGCCTTTGAGCTGCTGGTTGAGGAGAGCTTTCTCTTCTGGCCTCGTGTTTGACTGCACTTGTTGTCCAGTGTGAGTGACACACTCTGTGAAACACTTAGCGAGTTCTCGTCCACCACACTGAGCAGATCTTCACACTGAAGCAGACTCTCAATGTCATCAAGAAGTTGAAGGTTGGTCATATCGTCCAAACCTGTGGAATCATCAATGCTGATAGTTGGAATATCCACTTGCATTTCTAAATCGTCTTCAACACTGACTGGTACTTCTGTACCTTGAGCTACAAGCTCTGTTTGTCCAGTTTTCTGTACTGTTTGAAGTGACGTCTGCCCGGTTAGCAGTGACGTCTGCTTGACACTAGAGTCTGCTTGAGACAAGACACTGCTCTTAGCTACACCCTTTTCACTGGGTTCTGCTTTGTAGTATATGTGATCAAACTTGATCAGTTCATTGAGGGATTCCAATTCTGCTGATGACGGCCCCACCACTGATCTGTTGGGCGTGGCTGCTCCAACAGTAGAGACGGGCAGCGAGAGGGCTTTACCTGTTTTCGCTTTCGACTCGAGCTTGTTTGATTCTTCATTGAGCTGTTCGAGCAGGCCAAGAAGAACATCAGACTGCAAGCAAAAGGCAACAGTTATAAAAATGGTTTAAATATAAGTTCACGACACATGTTAATATTAGAATTACCTGGGTTGGATAATTGTTGCAAAATGCACTTCAATTTGTTAATTCCAGCCATTTCAGAAAATTCCTTATCAGTATTTAAGCTTTTCAAGTATAATCTATTATCCTCAAAATGTTACATAATTGGTGACATATTTTCAGGATATGCAAATGTACATATATAACTTGAAATTACTTCTTATCTGCATTTTCATATTTCATTATTTTAAAAAAACTTGTTTCAGGGTGTTTGTGACATCAGTTGAGCAGAATTTTGAAAGAGAAGCAGGAAGTGCAATTAAAAGAATCGAAGCAGAAATAAAGTGGCTGTTCTATCATAATATAACATTACAAAGTGTTGAGTACACACCTGATCGTGAGGGAGAACGCTGCGTAGTGGGCTGTGAGGTAGTGTAGTAGAGACTGAATCTGTTCCTTCGGCAGAGGATCAGCAGGTGCTGCAGACCTGGGGGGGACAGTCTCGTCCACACCGCCACACAAACCACCACTAGGGGGCGCCATCTGGCCCAGACGCTCCTTCAGCGCGCTGTTCTCACTTTTCAGCGTTGATGTGTTTACTTTCAGGTGTTTGTTTTCGTTCAAAAGCTTTTTGTTCTCAGCTTCTAATTCCGCAATTTTTATTTCAAGATCGCCCATTAGAGCTTTTTTCCTGTCGCGGGCTGTTTGTGCTGCGACTCTGTTCTTGAGTTTTCTGGAAAAAGATTAGATAATACATTATAAAATAAAGCAAAATTTAATAAGATTGAGAATTGAAAAAGACTGAACTTTCAAAATTATTTGATAAGCATTCAAGATTTAGATCTAGCATTGATGTCAGGCAAAAGTAAGCCTAAGGTATTCAAAAGTTGAATTGACCACACCCACTTTTTAATTGTTTACTGTTAGTTTACATTTATATCACAAAGAGTTTACTTTAATATTGGATTTATCTCTGTTTTAGACACAAAGTCCAATTTCAAAACCATATGTTGACATTGTCTGGATCGATAAACAAACTGATGACGTTGGCAACAGATGTTTATCAACTTCAAACCAGGATGTGACCTACTTGTCCATTTTTCTAGAAAATCTCGATAAACAGACACGATCCATAACATATGGACATTTTATACCAATCCTGAAACATTTCAAAATGAGATAACACAAAAAGACATATGTACCTTCTCAACATTTTCTCATCTGGTGACAAATGTGTCAACCGTCGTCTTTTCTTCGGTTCTTCGTCGTCGTCCATGTCGGCTGCAAAAGCGACGGGTCGGCTCGGCTGCTTGCCGGCAAAACTGGTGGTAATAACTATGGTTTTTGGAGTTAGCAGAGACATTTTCGTAGTCGGTATAGGCTAGCAAGTGGTCATAAGTAAAGTTGTGAATTCAACGGCGAATGATAGCGTTGTAGAACTGTCAGCTCATTTTCTCTGTGTTGTCGCTCTGCCTGCTGAAAAGTAAGTGCTGATGTGGTCTTACTGCATTGGACGAGATATCTGACGTCAGCCGTGAAACGCATTTTGATTGGACGAACGTGTCTGATGCAACCTGTTATGCTATTTATAGCATATGACTGAGTGTGGGAACTTCCAACGTGGAATGTTGATATAAAAGTGACTCTATAAAGATATTCTTTGTTCACAATCATGTGGACCAAACATATAATATATGGATTTACATATTGCATAAGCTATTTATAAAAAAATCTGTTTCTAGTGTGAAGAAATTAAAACAACAAAACATATTTACGTTACATATTGAATTCCCAATGTAATAATAATAATAATAATAAAAAGCAAAATAGTTTTGTGTAGCTATTGATATTTATTGGATTTCTATAAAGCACTGTTTTTGGATATTATCATATGTGCCTTTATTTTTGTAATTTTTGAAAGACCCACTTTGGTAACAAATTATGCAATAAAAGTATACTGTTATTGTTATATTCGTATAATACCACAGGGACATGTATCGCTTAAATACAGCGTTAGAAAGACATACATACTCATATGAGTATGTATGTCTTTCTAACGCTGTATTTAAGCGATACATGTCCCTGTGTATAATACTACACATCATTGGTCAAATATCAATTTATTAAGGGTCTGTATTGAACTTAAAAAGAAGTTTGCTCGAAATCGTGATATACCAATTTAATGACAAATAACGGTTATAAAAGACAGAGGAATACGATGGCAGCTAGGTCTTTAAAATATATATTTGGTTATGAATGACAAACTTTAAAACGTCCATGTTAATCAATACAAACGATAGACCAATGTTGTGTTAAGCTCCCGAAAAAATGCCATAACCCGGCATGCTTTAGACTAGCCTTCTTTCGACAAGCCTAATATAGACTTCCCAGCCTTTTAAATTGTATTTGTTCCCTTCATCAAATCAAGGACGTAAATAAATCAAGTACTTTGAAAAAGGTTTCCATAAAATCATATACATTTTTACAATTAATTTTTAACTGGATTTATGTTTTTCAATAACTATGAAAAAAAGTTCCACTTGAAATACCGTGATTAGGATATTTTATACTGACCATGAAAGTCTACACTGGTTGTAGTACGTGCTGCTCTCTGATTGGTTAGTTTCAGCTGATGACATTATGTCAAATATTTCATAGTGTGGTACTAATCATCATTAATGATGATAACACTCATTACTGTCGGTCATATAAAGGGTGTGGATAGATTGATTTGTATATGCTGTTGAGATAATTAGTGGTAACATTATGAATAGTGAAAGTAGAAGTGATAATTGAGGTAGCTAAGAACTTCCCGGTCACTCAGATTTATTGAAGGGGTTGACGATATTTGTGTTTATATCGATGTTTAAGAAAATGAACAGAGTAAGTTGACAACATCGCCTCTCCTGTTTCTCCTTGTAGAGTGATGATTTAATTCTTCATACGTAATATTTTCTTTATGGTGATGATTATTCTCAGTATCGTACTAGTAGTATATAGTATCATGAGTATTTGTTTTACTTCACGGAAGTGAAAGTAGGGTTAAGAATAATTGATTTACCACATCTGACTATATAGTCAATGAGTTAATCAAATGATAAGAAGATCATGTTTTGTTATCCTCTCACAAAGCTCATTATACAACAGACATTTTTTGCCGGAAGATAATGTGTCTATGGTCGGTCCGTTTGGTAAAACTATATCGTCATTGAATATAATTGACTCTATAATTTGACCTCATTATAAATTTTCTGTTTGAAAAAAATTAGTTAGAAGAATCAAAGAATTCTATATCAAAAGCTAATCATTTTTGGAGTTTGGTTGTTGTTTTGTTGATCATAAGAATCTTTAAAAATGACATACAAGTGAATAAACCATCAATAATGTAGGTTTTTGAAAAATAAAGTGTGACTGTTTTAGGTCTTATCTAAGGACATCTTCCTACACAGAGCCTAAAAGGCCAGTTTCCAAACTGTCATTTTATGCGTTGCTGCAGAGACTTTACTTTTCTGTGCTGCTATAGTGCCCCTACAGAGTAGAGAGCAAGCACAGAAAACTCAAGGCTATGCAGCAAGGCATAAAATGACAGGTTGGAAACTGGCCTTTTAGGCTCGGCGTAGGAAGATGATCTAAGGACTGTTTTGATAGTAGCTTAAAGTCAATGATAGACTAACATTTTATCCCTAGCTGGAAAAAAAAAAGAGTTCATTAATTTTATTTTTTTAATTTTTGATTTAAGATATAATAAAACAGAGTCCTGAACAATACTTAATTTACATTTTGCGGCATCTAGACTTGCTAACATTTTCTCTAGACTTAGAAACACATCTTTGAAGCGGTCGTAAAAGATTTAATTAAGGCTTTCAAAATGAAACGCTTTTCAATTATGAGAAGAATGCAGAAAGAATTATGTATATAAGCATACAGAGAAGTCAATCCTTCGGAGACACCTTGAATGAATATATTTCATATATACATAGAGGAAAATTTAACAAAATATAAATAATTGTATTTAATATTTTTGATTGATGTTTATGTGTTGTCTATTCGCAATATGGAAATGATAACTTTTTTCTTAAAATATAATCTTCATCTCAACATAATCAAATAGACCTTATCTTAAATGTTAAAGCTTATTTTTCTATTTTTCATTTTCTTATTAATAATTTATATTCGGATTAGGAAAATCCGATTTCGAATCTTTTCACAATCCTTCTTTTGACTAAACTGGCGCTAATAGTTTTCAAAATGGAGAGGATACCCCTCATGTGTAAAAACATGGTAAAGTCTATATTCCATTCACATGGCGACCACCCTTTTTCTTCGTTTTTATCGACTGGTACGTCCTTGTACACGCGCCTGTGTCGTTTCCTGCCCTGCGTTCAGTTGGTATGTTATTCAACATAGCGGGATTTCAAGCGCTCGCGAGCTCTCTCTTTCTGAACACATGATATCGTACACGAAACGCCAATAAGATACGGCGAGTAATTTAACTCTAAATAGACAAAGAACCATTATCAATAGCACTCAGCGTAAGAATTTGGAAGTTAGCCTACACTCTGAGGTACCCCACCAAAAAGAAAATGTAGAATATATCGATGTTATAATAAATATATTGAAAATTAACTAATATACAGAAGTTACAAAGTGGTCCACGAATGGATGAGATTTAGACATTGCTTATATAGGGAATATGGGGGGTCTCTTTAAATCTTTACAGACAACTAACCATTCTCGATGTCACACAATATAGGTATTTGATCTTTAGCCTACACCCTGAAGTACCCCTCCATAAAGAAAAATATAGAACATGTCGAAAATTAACTAATATACAGAAGTTACAAAGTGGTCGACGAATGGATGAGATTTAGACATTGCTTATATAGGGAATACGGGTGGTCTCCTTTAAATCTTTGCAGGCAACTGACCGTTATCAATATCACTCAATTTAAGTATTTTGACTTTATCTTATATCCTAAGGTACCTCTCCATGAAGAAAAAATATAGAATATGTCGAAAATTAAATAATACAAAGAAGTTACAAAGTGGTCGGCGAATGGATGAAATTTAGACATTGCTTATATAGAGAAACAATGGGTCCCCTTTAAATCTTTGCAGACAACTGACCGTTATCAATATCGCTCAATATAAGTATCTGGTCTTTAGATTGTATCCTGAAGTATCCCTCCATAAAGAAAAATATAGAATATGTCAAAAAGTAAATAAGATACAGAAGTTACAAAGTGGTCAACGAATGGATGAGATTTAGACATTGCTTATATATAGGGAATACGGGGGTCTCTTTTAAATCTTTGCAGACAACTGACCGTTATCAATATCACTCAATATAAGTATTTGATATTTAGCTTACATCCTGAAGTACCTCTCCATAAAGAAAAATTATAGAATATGTCGAAAATTAAATAAGATACAGAAGTTACAAAGTGGTCGACGAGTGGATGAGATTTAGACATTCCTTATATAGAGAAACAGGGGGTCTCTTTTAATCTTTGCAGACAACTAACCATTAACAATATCACTCAATATAAGTATTTGATCTTTAGCCTACATCCTGAAGTACCCCTCCATGAAGAAAAATATACAATATGTGGAAAATTTAATAAGATATAGAAGATACAAAGTGGTCGACGAATGGATGAGATTTAGACATTGCTTATATAGGGAATACGGGGGTCTCTTTTAAATCTTTGCAGACAACTGACCGTTATAAATATCACTCAATATAAGTATTTGATATTTAGCCTACATCCTGAAGTACCCCTCCATGAAGAAAAAATATAGAATATGTCGAAAATTGAATAATATAAAGAAGTTACAAAGTGGTCGACGAGTGGATGAGATTTAGACATTGCTTATATAGAGAAACAGGGGGTCTCCTTTAAATCTTTACAGACAACTAACCATTATCAATATCACTCAATATTAGTATTTGATCTTTAGCTGACATCCTGAAGTACCCCTCCATAAAGAAAAATATAGAACATGTCGAAAATTAACTAATATAAAGAAGTTACAAAGTGGTCGACGAATGGATGGGATTTAGACATTGCTTATATAGGGAATACGGGGGGTCTCCTTTAAATCTTTGCAGGCAACTGACCGTTATCAATATCACTCAATATAAGTATTTTGACTTTATCTTATATCCCAAGGTACCCGTACATAAAGAAAAATATAGAATATGTCGAAAATTAAATAATATAAAGAAGTTACAAAGTGGTCGACGAATGGATGAGATTTAGACATTGCTTATATAGAGAAACAATGGGTCCCCTTTAAATCTTTGCAGACAACTAACCATTATCAATATCACTCAATATAAGTGTTTGATCTTTAGCTGACATCCTGAAGTACCCCTCCATTAAGAAAAATATACAATATGTGGAAAATTAAGTAATATACAGAAGTTACAAAGTGGTCGACAAATGGATGAGATTTAGACATTGCTTTTATATAGGGAATACGGGGGTCTCTTTTAAATCTTTGCAGACAACTGACCGTTATCAATATCACTCAATATAAGTATTTGATATTTAGCTTACATCCTGAAGTACCTCTCCATAAAGAAAAAATATAGAATATGTCGAAAATTAAATAAGATACAGAAGTTACAAAGTGGTCGACGAGTGGATGAGATTTAGACATTCCTTATATAGAGAAACAATGGGTCCCCTTTAAATCTTTACAGACAACTAACCATTATCAATATCACTCAATATAAGTATTTGATCTTTAGCCTACATCCTGAAGTACCTCTCCATGAAGAAAAAATATAGAATATGCCGAAAATTAAATAATATAAAGAAGTTACAAAGTGGTCGACGAATGGATGAGATTTAGACATTGCTTATATAGGGAATACGGGGGTCTCTTTTAAATCTTTGCAGACAACTGACCGTTATCAATATCACTCAATATAAGTAATTGGCCTTTAGTCTACATCCAGAAGTACCCCTCCATGAAGAAAAAATATAGAATATGTCGAAAATTAAATAAGATACAGTAGTTACAAAGTGGTCCACGAATGGATGAGATTTAGACATTGCTTATATAGAGAAACAGGGGGTCTCCTTCAAATCTTTACAGACAACTAACCTTTATCAATATCACTCAATATAAGTATTTGGTCTTTAGCCTACATCCTGAAGTACCCCTCCACGAAGAAAAATATACAATATGTGGAAAATTAAGTAATATACAGAAGTTACAAAGTGGTCGACGAATTGATAAGATTTAGACACTACTAATATAGCGGAATACGGGGGTCTCTTTTAAATCTTTGCAGACAACTGACCGTTATCAATATCACTCAATATAAGTATTTGATATTTAGCTTACATCCTGAAGTACCTCTCCATAAAGAAAAATTATAGAATATGTCGAAAATTAAATAAGATACAGAAGTTACAAAGTGGTCGACGAGTGGATGAGATTTAGACATTCCTTATATAGAGAAACAGGGGTCTCTTTTAATCTTTACAGACAACTAACCATTAACAATATCACTCAATATAAGTATTTGATCTTTAGCCTACATCCTGAAGTACCCCTCCGTGAAGAAAAATATACAATATGTGGAAAATTTAATAAGATACAGAAGTTACAAAGTGGTCGACGAATGGATGAGATTTAGACATTGCTTATATAGGGAATACGGGGGTCTCTTTTAAATCTTTGCAGACAACTGACCGTTATCAATATCACTCAATATAAGTATTTGATATTTAGCCTACATCCTGAAGTACCTCTCCATGAAGAAAAAATATGGAATATGTCGAAAATTAAATAAGATACAGAAGTTACAAAGTGGTCCACGAATGGATGAGATTTAGACATTGCTTATATAGAGAAACAGGGGGTCTCCTTCAAATCTTTACAGACAACTAACCATTATCAATATCACTCAATATAAGTATTTGGTCTTTAGCCTACATCCTGAAGTACCCCTCCATGAAGAAAAATATACAATATATGGAAAATTAAGTAATATACAGAAGTTACAAAGTGGTCGACGAATGGATGAGATTTAGACATTGCTTATATAGGGAATACGGGGGTCTCTTTTAAATCTTTGCAGACAACTGACCGTTATCAATATCACTCAATATAAGTATTTGATATTTAGCTTACATCCTGAAGTACCCCTCCATAAAGAAAAATATAGAATATGTCGAAAATTAAATAAGATACAGAAGTTACAAAGTGGTCCACGAATGGATGAGATTTAGACATTGCTTATATAGAGAAACAGGGGGTCTCCTTCAAATCTTTACAGACAACTAACCATTATCAATATCACTCAATATAAGTATTTGGTCTTTAGCCTAAATCCTGAAGTACCCCTCCATGAAGAAAAATATACAATATATGGAAAATTAAGTAATATACAGAAATTACAAAGTGGTCGACGAATGGATGAGATTTAGACATTGCTTATATATAGGGAATACGGGGGTCTCTTTTAAATCTTTGCAGACAACTGACCGTTATCAATATCACTCAATATAAGTATTTGATATTTAGCTTACATCCTGAAGTACCTCTCCATGAAGAAAAAATATAGAATATGTCGAAAATTAAATAAGATACAGAAGTTACAAAGTGGTCTACGAATGGATGAGATTTACACATTGCTTATATAGGGGAAAAGAGGGGTCTCTTTTAAATCTTTACAGACAACTAACCATCCTCCATGTCACTCAATATAAGTATTTGGTCTTTAGCTTACATCCTGAAGTACCCCTCCATGAAGAAAAAATACAATATGTGGAAAATTTAATAAGATACAGAAGTTACAAAGTGGTCGACGAATGGATGAGATTTAGACATTGCTTATATAGGGAATACGGGGGTCTCTTTTAAATCTTTGCAGACAACTGACCGTTATCAATATCACTCAATATAAGTAATTGGCCTTTAGTCTACATCCAGAAGTACCTCTCCATGAAGAAAAAATATAGAATATGTCGAAAATTAAATAAGATACAGAAGTTACAAAGTGGTCCACGAATGGATGAGATTTAGACATTGCTTATATAGAGAAACAGGGGGTCTCCTTCAAATCTTTACAGACAACTAACCATTATCAATATCACTCAATATAAGTATTTGGTCTTTAGCCTACATCCTGAAGTACCCCTCCATGAAGAAAAATATACAATATGTGGAAAATTAAGTAATATACAGAAGTTACAAAGTGGTCGACGAATGGATGAGATTTAGACATTGCTTATATAGGGAATACGGGGGTCTCTTTTAAATCTTTGCAGACAACTGACCGTTATCAATATCACTCAATATAAGTATTTGATATTTAGCTTACATCCTGAAGTACCCCTCCATAAAGAAAAATATAGAATATGTCGAAAATTAAATAAGATACAGAAGTTACAAAGTGGTCCACGAATGGATGAGATTTAGACATTGCTTATATAGAGAAACAGGGGGTCTCCTTTAAATCTTTACAGACAACTAACCATTATCAATATCACTCAATATAAGTATTTGGTCTTTAGCCTACATCCTGAAGTACCCCTCCATGAAGAAAAATATACAATATATGGAAAATTAAGTAATATACAGAAGTTACAAAGTGGTCGACGAATGGATGAGATTTAGACATTGCTTATATAGGGAATACGGGGGTCTCTTTTAAATCTTTGCAGACAACTGACCGTTATCAATATCACTCAATATAAGTATTTGATATTTAGCTTACATCCTGAAGTACCTCTCCATAAAGAAAAATTATAGAATATGTCGAAAATTAAATAAGATACAGAAGTTACAAAGTGGTCTACGAATGGATGAGATTTACACATTCCTTATATAGAGAAACAGGGGGTCTCTTTTAATCTTTACAGACAACTAACCATTAACAATATCACTCAATATAAGTATTTGATCTTTAGCTGACATCCTGAAGTACCCCTCCATAAAGAAAAATATAGAACATGTCGAAAATTAACTAATATAAAGAAGTTACAAAGTGGTCGACGAATGGATGGGATTTAGACATTGCTTATATAGGGAATACGGGGGGTCTCCTTTAAATCTTTGCAGGCAACTGACCGTTATCAATATCACTCAATATAAGTATTTTGACTTTATCTTATATCCCAAGGTACCCGTACATAAAGAAAAATATAGAATATGTCGAAAATTAAATAATATAAAGAAGTTACAAAGTGGTCGACGAATGGATGAGATTTAGACATTGCTTATATAGAGAAACAATGGGTCCCCTTTAAATCTTTGCAGACAACTAACCATTATCAATATCACTCAATATAAGTGTTTGATCTTTAGCTGACATCCTGAAGTACCCCTCCATTAAGAAAAATATACAATATGTGGAAAATTAAGTAATATACAGAAGTTACAAAGTGGTCGACAAATGGATGAGATTTAGACATTGCTTTTATATAGGGAATACGGGGGTCTCTTTTAAATCTTTGCAGACAACTGACCGTTATCAATATCACTCAATATAAGTATTTGATATTTAGCTTACATCCTGAAGTACCTCTCCATAAAGAAAAAATATAGAATATGTCGAAAATTAAATAAGATACAGAAGTTACAAAGTGGTCGACGAGTGGATGAGATTTAGACATTCCTTATATAGAGAAACAATGGGTCCCCTTTAAATCTTTACAGACAACTAACCATTATCAATATCACTCAATATAAGTATTTGATCTTTAGCCTACATCCTGAAGTACCTCTCCATGAAGAAAAAATATAGAATATGCCGAAAATTAAATAATATAAAGAAGTTACAAAGTGGTCGACGAATGGATGAGATTTAGACATTGCTTATATAGGGAATACGGGGGTCTCTTTTAAATCTTTGCAGACAACTGACCGTTATCAATATCACTCAATATAAGTAATTGGCCTTTAGTCTACATCCAGAAGTACCTCTCCATGAAGAAAAAATATAGAATATGTCGAAAATTAAATAAGATACAGTAGTTACAAAGTGGTCCACGAATGGATGAGATTTAGACATTGCTTATATAGAGAAACAGGGGGTCTCCTTCAAATCTTTACAGACAACTAACCTTTATCAATATCACTCAATATAAGTATTTGGTCTTTAGCCTACATCCTGAAGTACCCCTCCACGAAGAAAAATATACAATATGTGGAAAATTAAGTAATATACAGAAGTTACAAAGTGGTCGACGAATTGATAAGATTTAGACACTACTAATATAGCGGAATACGGGGGTCTCTTTTAAATCTTTGCAGACAACTGACCGTTATCAATATCACTCAATATAAGTATTTGATATTTAGCTTACATCCTGAAGTACCTCTCCATAAAGAAAAATTATAGAATATGTCGAAAATTAAATAAGATACAGAAGTTACAAAGTGGTCGACGAGTGGATGAGATTTAGACATTCCTTATATAGAGAAACAGGGGGTCTCTTTTAATCTTTACAGACAACTAACCATTAACAATATCACTCAATATAAGTATTTGATCTTTAGCCTACATCCTGAAGTACCCCTCCGTGAAGAAAAATATACAATATGTGGAAAATTTAATAAGATACAGAAGTTACAAAGTGGTCGACGAATGGATGAGATTTAGACATTGCTTATATAGGGAATACGGGGGTCTCTTTTAAATCTTTGCAGACAACTGACCGTTATCAATATCACTCAATATAAGTATTTGATATTTAGCCTACATCCTGAAGTACCTCTCCATGAAGAAAAAATATGGAATATGTCGAAAATTAAATAAGATACAGAAGTTACAAAGTGGTCCACGAATGGATGAGATTTAGACATTGCTTATATAGAGAAACAGGGGGTCTCCTTCAAATCTTTACAGACAACTAACCATTATCAATATCACTCAATATAAGTATTTGGTCTTTAGCCTACATCCTGAAGTACCCCTCCATGAAGAAAAATATACAATATATGGAAAATTAAGTAATATACAGAAGTTACAAAGTGGTCGACGAATGGATGAGATTTAGACATTGCTTATATAGGGAATACGGGGGTCTCTTTTAAATCTTTGCAGACAACTGACCGTTATCAATATCACTCAATATAAGTATTTGATATTTAGCTTACATCCTGAAGTACCCCTCCATAAAGAAAAATATAGAATATGTCGAAAATTAAATAAGATACAGAAGTTACAAAGTGGTCCACGAATGGATGAGATTTAGACATTGCTTATATAGAGAAACAGGGGGTCTCCTTCAAATCTTTACAGACAACTAACCATTATCAATATCACTCAATATAAGTATTTGGTCTTTAGCCTAAATCCTGAAGTACCCCTCCATGAAGAAAAATATACAATATATGGAAAATTAAGTAATATACAGAAATTACAAAGTGGTCGACGAATGGATGAGATTTAGACATTGCTTATATATAGGGAATACGGGGGTCTCTTTTAAATCTTTGCAGACAACTGACCGTTATCAATATCACTCAATATAAGTATTTGATATTTAGCTTACATCCTGAAGTACCTCTCCATGAAGAAAAAATATAGAATATGTCGAAAATTAAATAAGATACAGAAGTTACAAAGTGGTCTACGAATGGATGAGATTTACACATTGCTTATATAGGGGAAAAGAGGGGTCTCTTTTAAATCTTTACAGACAACTAACCATCCTCCATGTCACTCAATATAAGTATTTGGTCTTTAGCTTACATCCTGAAGTACCCCTCCATGAAGAAAAAATACAATATGTGGAAAATTTAATAAGATACAGAAGTTACAAAGTGGTCGACGAATGGATGAGATTTAGACATTGCTTATATAGGGAATACGGGGGTCTCTTTTAAATCTTTGCAGACAACTGACCGTTATCAATATCACTCAATATAAGTAATTGGCCTTTAGTCTACATCCAGAAGTACCTCTCCATGAAGAAAAAATATAGAATATGTCGAAAATTAAATAAGATACAGAAGTTACAAAGTGGTCCACGAATGGATGAGATTTAGACATTGCTTATATAGAGAAACAGGGGGTCTCCTTCAAATCTTTACAGACAACTAACCATTATCAATATCACTCAATATAAGTATTTGGTCTTTAGCCTACATCCTGAAGTACCCCTCCATGAAGAAAAATATACAATATATGGAAAATTAAGTAATATACAGTAGTTACAAAGTGGTCGACGAATGGATGAGATTTAGACATTGCTTATATAGGGAATACGGGGGTCTCTTTTAAATCTTTGCAGACAACTGACCGTTATCAATATCACTCAATATAAGTATTTGATATTTAGCTTACATCCTGAAGTACCCCTCCATAAAGAAAAATATAGAATATGTCGAAAATTAAATAAGATACAGAAGTTACAAAGTGGTCCACGAATGGATGAGATTTAGACATTGCTTATATAGAGAAACAGGGGGTCTCCTTCAAATCTTTACAGACAACTAACCATTATCAATATCACTCAATATAAGTATTTGGTCTTTAGCCTACATCCTGAAGTACCCCTCCATGAAGAAAAATATACAATATATGGAAAATTAAGTAATATACAGAAGTTACAAAGTGGTCGACGAATGGATGAGATTTAGACATTGCTTATATAGGGAATACGGGGGTCTCTTTTAAATCTTTGCAGACAACTGACCGTTATCAATATCACTCAATATAAGTATTTGATATTTAGCTTACATCCTGAAGTACCTCTCCATAAAGAAAAATTATAGAATATGTCGAAAATTAAATAAGATACAGAAGTTACAAAGTGGTCGACGAGTGGATGAGATTTAGACATTCCTTATATAGAGAAACAGGGGGTCTCTTTTAATCTTTGCAGACAACTAACCATTAACAATATCACTCAATATAAGTATTTGATCTTTAGCCTACATCCTGAAGTACCCCTCCATGAAGAAAAATATACAATATGTGGAAAATTTAATAAGATACAGAAGTTACAAAGTGGTCGACGAATGGATGAGATTTAGACATTGCTTATATAAGGGAAAAAGAGGGGTCCTTTTAAATCTTTATAGACAACTACTTATTATCAACAACACTCAGTGAAAGTCTGTGTTAACAATCTGAGGTATTCAGAATAGAGAAAAATAAAAATAGAGACATTGGCTCTATAGCTCATCAGGCTTCGTATTTGATTTTGCTCTGGTTAATGTGGTTTCCCAATTTGTAGGGGCCACAAAGTCAAAGATACCTGTAATCAATACAGAAATGGATATCAGGATATTAGGATTATATTTAAACTGTAAACTTAGTTTGCAATGTAAGCTCATTGTGTTCTTTATGTGAAGACTTATTTCAACATACTTGTGTAGACACTTGACATTGGTTGAAGCTGCCTTAAAATATAATCTTTCAACAGTAAACCTCTCCTTGTCAGAAATTTTCTAGGGAAGCACACATAAAATATCTCTTAAATTTGATACTTGTGACTTCTGTTGGTAGTTTTTAATTCTTTGGGCTTTGATTATGGTATTTTAAGTGTAATATTTTCCTAATTTGGGTATTTTCTTTACTTTGCAATGTTTTACCCATTAAGAAGCCATACCAAGACCAGGATTATCTGTTTTGGACAGAACAAAGATGAATTCAGGTTTTTAGTGTTCGGTCCATGGGGACCTTGTTAGGGACCACAGGGTCACCAAAGCTTAAGTTTATAATCCTCACTATTCAAGAAGTCTGTACACCAAGTTGAAGCTTTCTAGGCCTTATGGTTCTGGAGAAGAAGATGAAAATAGGTTTTTAGTTTGTGGCCCCTGTGTTCCTTATTAGGGGCCACAGGGCCAGCAAAGCTACAATTTATAATGCTCACTAGTCAAGGAGTCTATACACAAAGTTTCAGCTTTCTGTTCAAAAACATAACTTATTGCAGATATAAATTATATGGTTTAAAGGGGCAGTAGCACGTTTTTAGGGGGAATATAAGGTGATGTCAGGAAAATGAGAATCAATGGTTCCAATTGAAAGATCATGCATTTAAACTCAATGGAGCAGTAATAATTCAAATATATAACGTCAAGTTTAGCCATGCGATTAATTTCCCGTCACAAAATGAAATAAAGGTGTTCACACATAAATGGCTGCCAGTGTATTTTATGTTAATCTTTATAATTTATTCTCTGACTATGGATAACTGGTTTGTGTAAAGAGCTTTTTGACACTGTCAACATAATACAGTTTGTCTTAACTTACAATTTTCAGTGAAAAATTGAAAATATGAAATTGTCAAAAAACGTGCTACTGCCCCTTTTAAATCTAGATGTTCCCTCTACCAAGACAATTATTAAATTACCAAAGTTGGTTGAAGAAAGCATGAGGTTTTATACAAATACAAATTTTAATATATGAAAAGTCTCAAATATGAAGAAAATAAGACCTTTTCCCAAGATTCAAATAGCTGTACCAGACAATTAAGATATGGGTGAAAAGAGTGGTCATTTTAATATCCTTGTGAAGAAATTCAAATTTGTAAATATTACTTATCACTTGCATTTATCTTTCACTTAACATGCTGTACTTTCCCCTTCCTGAAACCCAAAAAAATATAGATGATGATTAGACATGTTAAACTCAGTAGCATGGAAAATGTAAGGTGATGTCAGGAAAATGGAAATAAATGGTTCCAATTCAAAGACATTATCATCAAACTAAATGAAGCAGTAATAAATCAGATACATAATGTAAAGTATATATCATAAAGTTTAGCCATGTGATACCTTTTTCTTACACAAAATGAATTAATGGTGTCCACACAAAAATGGCCGTCAATAGACAGAATCTATATAATTTGTTCTTTGATTATGGAGGATTGGTTGAGGTAATGATGTTTTTTGATGTAAACATCTAATTGACAGTGAAAGGTTTCAAAAAACATGCTTCTGCCCATTTAAGGTAACATTTAATACTACTCAGTTGTTTGTTTTCAACATAAACCAGAATAACCATAGTGTATCTGTATAAAAAAAACAAATCCAAATCCAAATTCATGACATATGCTTTATTATGTACATAGTAAGGTTGAACATGGAATCAATGCAAATGTAAACACTCAACTGATCATGTTAAAAATGTTGGTTAAGTAATCTTTAAAGTAAAATAATCTGTTGGTTTTGGAATGATAACATTGAATTTAGTCTTTTTTCTATCAATAACAAATATAAATCTAATCTGATATGTATGACTAAATAAAATAGGACCAATGTTCAATAAAGCACACAGAGAATTTTTCTAGTTTTTACCTGCAACAAGCAAAATAGGATGTCTCACTAACACTGTACTCAACTACAACCCTTTGATACCTTCACTATACAAAACATTCTTTTTAACTGAAAATAAAAAAAGAACAAGCAGAGATTCGTCTATATCCCCCGCCACCTGGAATATTTTGGAAAAAAAACTACTGTGAATTTTAAGTATCTCTCTTATTTCTGGTGTCATAAATTGTCGCAACTTACAATTTCAAAGAAACTGCAAAAAATTTTAACCCAAAGAAGTTAAAACCTCAAAAAGGTACATCTTCACATGATGCCCGTTACACATACCAAGTACTTCCTCACCGTTTTGGAGTTGTGTTCTAGAAGCAAAATCCTATGTAACGTTCCTTTGAAACAAGTAAAAATAAAAATGCAAAGAAATTGAAAACGCCAAAAGGCAACTCTCCACATGATGCCCATTGCACATACCAAGTTTCATCGAGCTAGGTTTTATGGAGTTGTCTTCCGGAAATGAAATCCTATGTTACGTTTCCATGGAAACTGGTAAAAATAAAAAATGCAAAGAAGTTGAAAACCCCAAAAGGCACATTTCCACATGATACCAAGTTTCGTTGAGGTAGGTCTCACCGTTATGGAGTTGTGCTCCGGAAACAATATCAGGACGGACGGACGGACGGAGACCATTTCAATATCCCCCGCCAACTACATTGGGCAGGGGATAACTAGAAAATTTGTGTCCATGGGACAAAGATGCCCAAGGTAATAAAAAAACTCTCAATGTTTTCACTCATAGAATTTAAAAAGCTTAATTCAAACATCCATTAAAATGTAGAAAATTTGACATTCCCAAAACATAATATAAGGTGCACACCTATAAAGCATGTTTGGGAGAATAGCGCAGTCTAACCAGTACTTTTTGAGGAGAAGTGGATAAACAACATCCCATATCACACTACTATGAGCTTTTACTTGCCCCAAAATTTACCGAAGTTCGACATGTCAGAAATTTGCAGAAGAAAAATTCAAAAATAGAGCCATTGGCTCTGTAGCTCATCAGGCTTCATTGTCAATTATGCTTTATATATATTAGGGGCAACAAGGTCACCAAAGCTACAATTCATAATCCTCATCAGTCAAGGAGTCTGTACACACAATTTCAGCTTTCTATGCCTCATGGTTCTGGAGAAGATGAAAATAGGTTTTTAAGGCGTGGCCCCTATGGCCCATATTAGGGGTCACAGGGCCACAAAAGCTACAATTTATAATCCTTACTAGTCAAGGAGTCTGAACAACGAGTTTCAGCTTTCTAGGCCTCATGGTTCTGGGGAAGAAAATCAAAATAGGTTTTTAGGGTGTGGCCTCTGTGGCCCTTATTAGGGGTCACAGGACCACCAAAGCTACAAATAATAATCCTCACTAGTCAAGGAGTCTGTACACAAAGGTTCAGCTTTCTAGGCCTAAAGGTTCTAGGGGATAGGACCAATATAGGTTTTTAGGGTGTGGCCCCTGTGGCCCTTATTAGGGGTCACAGGACCACCAAAGCTACAATTCATAATCCTCACCAGTCAATGAGTCTGTACATAAAGTTTCAGGTTTCTAGGCCTTATTGTTCTAGAGAAGAAAATGAAAATAGACTTTCAGGGTGTGGCCCCTGTGACCCTTATTAGGGGTCACAGGACCACCAAAGCTACAATTTATAATCCTCACTAGTCAAGGAGTCTGTACACAAAGGTTCAGCTTTCTAGGCCTAAAGGTTCTGGGGGATAGGACCAAAATAGGTTTTTAGGGTGTGGCCCCTGTGGCCGTTATTAGGGGTCACAGGGCCACCAAAGCTACAATTTATAATCCTCACTAGTCAAGGAGTCTGTACACAAAGTTTCAGCTTTCTAGGCCTCATGGTTCTGGAGAAGAAGATGAAACTAGGTTTTTAGGGCGTGGCCCCTGTGGCCCTTATTAGGGGTCACAGGGCCAGCAAAGCTACAATTTTTAATCCTCACTAGCCAAGGAGTATTTACACAAAGTTTTAGGTTTCTAGGCCTTATGGTTCTGGAGAAGAAGATGAAAATAGGTTTTTAGGGCCTCGACCCTGTGGCCCTTATTAGGGGTCACAGGACCACCAAAGCTACAATTTATAATCCTCACTAGTCAAGGAGTCTGTACACAAAGGTTCAGCTTTCTAGGCCTCATGGTTCTGGAGAAGAAGATGAAAATAGGTTTTTAGGGCGTGGCCCCTGTGGCCGTTATTAGGGGTCACAGGGCCACCAAAGCTACAATTTATAATCCTCACTTGTCAAGGAGTCTGTACACAGGCATCACTCCTCTAGTAGGTCTAACCACATATCAAGTCTAGTAAAATCATATTGAATAGTTTTTGAAATATGGCCCGGAAATGTCCTCCCTCCATATGTTCTAAGTTCTAATTGTTGCTATGGAAACAAACAAAAAAATAAACAATTCAGAAAAACCAAAATAGCAAAAGGCACCATTCCAGTACTAGATCTAACCACATACCAAGTTTTGTAAAAAAAAAAAAATTAACGGTTTTGGAGATATGGCCTGGAAACAAAAGTGTTACGGAACTACAGAATTACAGACAGAGCTGAAAACATTATGTCTCCCGCAAAGCTTGCGGGGGACATGATAAAAAAGAACAAAATGTATATTTTAACATTTTAATCTGACTAATTCATAACTAAAACAACTGCACCTTTTCTTATATGGTGAAAAGGTTGAAACAAATAGTTTGCACTGCAGCCAAATAAATTCTTATCTTAAAAAACAACAAGTAATGAAAAGTAGAAATTCCAAAAAGTAAGATAAACCAATGAAATCACTTGTAATATGGCAAACAAAATACATGTTCAGAACAACCCCTTTCAGAAGTATGAAATGATAAAAATATCACTTCAGTGTGTTAACAAACATGCAATTCTGATGACACTTATAATTGTTATGAAGTACATGACTTCTGTTCCAAAAATTCAATTACCAATTGTCCAGATAAGAATCTGGTACCATTGTCAAATGTGATATGAGAAAGATGTCATTGTCATCTTTTCTTGTTATATATATATATATATATTGTGATGTTATCCCCCTAAAACATTGATTGTCTAGCTATCAATGAGTTGTTTAATTTATGATTTAAGGGGATACAGGGTTACAGACTCCCATAACTAATAATCCTTAATAGCTAACATGTCTGAGAACAAGATTTCAAAATCATGTCGCCCTTAAAAGGTTTGAGGCATTATGAGCAAAAAATTGGTTTATAATAACTACTTGCTAAATATATACAAACGCAAAGGAAACGAAACATAAGATACAGCCATAATATGTCATGGTAGATAACATATATGTGTCTTAAATCAATGAAGAACCCGAATTTTTAGCTCATTTCAATCAATGTATCATTCCTATTTACACCTACTTCCTGGATCTTACAATTTAATGGTTACATGGAAGGATCGGTATGACTATCTCACTGATTTTATGTACTTAACCTCATTTAAGAATGATGATTGAACACACCAAACACCAAATTTTAAGATGCAGCCATTGGCTCTGTGGCTTCAGGCTTCATATGAATTTTGCTTTAAAGTAGGCAAATGTGATTCCACCCTTAGAAGGGGCAAAAAGGTAACAAAATGTAAAATATAGAATCCTCCTTATCTTACTTAAGAGTCTGCACACAAACTTTCAGCTTTCTAGTCCCAATGCTTTTTAAGAAAAAGATGAAAAAAGGTTTTAAGGGTGTGACCCCCATGGGCCAAAATAAGAGCAACATGGCCACCAAAGCTTTTAATTATAATCCTAATTATTATCTGTACACAAAATTTCAGCTTTCTAGGCCTTATCCTTCTGGAGAAGATGATGAAATAGGTTCTAAAGGTGTGGCCCTTATTAGGGATACAGGGGAACCACAGCTTTAAATTATATTCCTCACTAGTCAAGGAGTATGTACAATGGTTTCAGCTTTCTAGGCCTTACACTTCTGTTGAAGAAGATGAAAACAAAGTCTTAAGGTCTTGGCCCCTTTGGCCCTTAATGGGGGTTACTGGGCTAGCAAAGCTATAAATCATATTCCTCACCAGTTAAGTAGCCTTACACAAAGTTAGGCGGAGCTAAAAATATATTTTAAAAAAAAATAAAACATGGTTTTCTTTTAGACAAAAATAATATCATTTAGGAAAAAAACATCCCTCACAACCCATTTAAAACCCTTGAGTAAAAAGGTCCCATGCCAAAATTTTTTATGACAAGACAAATTTACTTAAATATGCCTGCCAAACTCATACTTGAGAAGGAGTTTTAAAAAAGTAAAATTAATCATCACGTAGATATACAGGCCTGACAAGCTAAAAATACAAGGAGATAGAACAGTTTTTCAATTTTTTAGACATGAATATACACTGACAGTATCAAATTTTAAAAGAACGGTAACTCAACAGGCTATCAAAATTTATGTCAATATCCCAATGTTATGGTAAATCATTTCTTATTGAACAGGAAAGCTGCAGACAGACAAACGTATAAATGTACAGTGTGGTGTTCGCAATGAGGAGCTTAAAAGAATAACACTGAAATCTGTCAATTGAAATGGAAAAGAATCTAACTGAAATACTTAACTGGAATCTGACTAATCATAATTGGATGAGTATGAATAAAGCTTCATGTTGTCCACTTCTTTGGCTACCTTTTCAAAAGGGAACTTTCCTGTTCAGAACCAAATCGATGTCAATGCCACATGTTTTCAAAAATTCTTTATGTGACTGGCAAAGATTTACTTCGGGACTGACCACCATCTGTCTCAGTCGAAAGTCAGGGTGTCGTGCCTGTAAACACATGGCATGGCAATGGTAGTGGGTGTTTCCCCAATGTGTTACTTCGCACTTTTTGTTTTTGTCATAGAATGTTGTCGGCTCATAATGCCTTACAACTAAGTTCTTTGGTGGAGTTGCTGTAAATTCTATAGCATATTTGCAGCCTTGGCATTTCTTTATCCGTTTGGTCAAAGAAATGACTTGAAAAGGATGGTCGCACTTGGAAGTAGTGTCTTGAGGCTGTTTCTTTGATTTTTGATTTTCAGAGGTGTCCCTCTGAACATTAACAGCTTCCCGTTCGACTGTTCTTGCTAGTGTTGGATCATGCTCCACTTGACAAACCGAGCACAGGAAGGTCGTGTTTTCAAGCTCTTGCATTGACTCTGTTCTTCCACAGCATTCATAGTGGAACCACCAATGGCAGCTTTCACATTGAATCTGAAATGAGAGGATACATTATGTACAAACATGAATACCATGAAGTTGAGCAAAGACCTCCGCAACTACCGATAATCTGGCTTTCAAGATTATTGTTTAAATGTTGCGAGGATCAATATAATGGTCACAGGATAAACAACTCTATTAATTACCATTTGGAACATAAAAGGTATAAGCTTCCTCAGAATTTTGTTTCAAGAGAAGGAAATCCCCCATCGCAAATTTCATATTGCTACTAGAGTTCACTTACATCATTCAAATTGACAGGTCCTTGTTTAAGAAGCTTTGTGCAAAAATGAAGAGAAAAGTTCTGATTTACTAGCCATTTAAGCATTGCAAGCCTTTTGGCTTTAATGTGACCTTGAAAACCATGTGGAGGTCACCAAAATCGAATGAGTCTTTTATGACAAGGGTTAAAAAAACATTGAATGACACTTTTACACTAGCAAGCTCAACATGTAGGTAATAATGTTCATAGTTCTAAGTGCTGCTTTGAAAATAATGTGGGGCAAATGAATTGGCTTTATCCAATGTCTTCCTAATTAGAAGTCATAAGTAACTTTCTTGAGATATCTCACTGACAACCAAAATGTGCAGGTTTCAATGTTCTCAAAGCCTCTTTGTAACCTTAGACAAATGTTAAGTTCATCAAAATAGACTGGGTCCGGTGTTATCCCAATATTCTTCCGGTAGCCACGCCCCTAGGGGCTTGATACTGTATGGATACACACGCAAATTCTCGTTCGCGTTTATGATCAATGTTTGCAGTTTTTTTTCCGTTTTGATTTAACTTTTTTATTACTTTCGAAAATAATAGGTTAGGCAAAAAGCAACAACTCAAAATACTTATATTGAGTGATATTGATAACGGTCAGTTGTCTGCAAAGATTTAAAAGAGACCCCCGTATTCCCTATATAAGCAATGTCTAAATCTCATCCATTCGTCTACCACTTTGTAACTTCTGTATTTTATTTAATTTTCAACAAATTCTATATTTTTCTTTATGGAGGGGTACATCAGGATGTAGACTAAAGGCCAAATACTTATATTGAGTGATATTGATAACGGTCAGTTGTCTGTAAAGATTTGAATAAGACCTCCTTTTCCCCCTATATAAGCAATGTCTAAATTTCATCCATTCGTCGACCACTTTGTAACTTCTGTATTTTATTAAATTTTGAACAAATTCTATATTTTTGTTTATGGAGGGGTACATCAGGATGTAGACTAAAGGCCAGATAGTTATATTGGGTGATATTGATAACGGTCAGTTTTCTGTAAAGATTTGAATAAGACCTCCCTTTCCCCCTATATAAGCAATGTCTAAATCTCATTCATTCGTCGACCACTTTGTAACTTCAATATTTTATTTTATTTTCAACAAATTCTATATTTCTCTTCATGGAGGGGTACTTCAGGATGTAGACTAAAGGCCAAATACATATATTAAGTGATATTGATAACGGTCAGTTGTCTGTAAAGATTTGAATAAGACCTCCCTTTTCCCTATATAACCTATGTCTAAATCTCATCCATTCGTCGACCACTTTGTAACTTCTGTATTTTATTTAATTTTCAACAAATTCTATATTTTTCTTCATGGAGGGGTACATCAGGATGTAGACTAAAGGCCAAATACTTATATATAGTGATATTGATAACGGTCAGTTTTCTGTAAAGATTTGAATAAAACCTCCCTTTTCCCTGTATAAGCAATGTCTAAATCTCATTCATTCGTCGACCACTTTGTAACTTCTGTATTTTATTTAATTTTGAACAAATTCTATATTTTTCTTTATGGAGGGGTACATCAGGATGTAGACTAAAGGCCAAGTAGTTATATTAAGTGATATTGATAACGGTCAGTTGCCTGTAAAGATTTGAATAAGACCTCCCTTTTCCCTATATAAGCAATGTCTAAATCTCATCCATTCGTCGACCACTTTGTAACTTCTCTATATTATTTAATTTTGAACAAATTCTATATTTTTCTTTATGGAGGGGTACATCAGGATGTAGACTAAAGGCCAAGTAGTTATATTACATGTAAGTGATATTGATAACGGTCAGTTTTCTGTAAAGATTTGAATAAAACCTCCCTTTTCCCTGTATAAGCAATGTCTAAATCTCATCCATTCGTCGACCACTTTGTAACTTCTGTATTTTATTTAATTTTCAACAAATTCTATATTTTTCTTTATGGAGGGGTACATCAGGATGTAGACTAAAGGCCAGATAGTTATATTGGGTGATATTGATAACGGTCAGTTGCCTGTAAAGATTTGAATAAGACCTCCCTTTCCCCCTATATAAGCAATGTCTAAATCTCATCCATTCGTCGACCACTTTGTAACTTCTGTATTTTATTAAATTTTGAACAAATTCTATATTTTTGTTTATGGAGGGGTACATCAGGATGTAGACTAAAGGCCAGATAGTTATATTGGGTGATATTGATAACGGTCAGTTTTCTGTAAAGATTTGAATAAGACCTCCCTTTCCCCCTATATAAGCAATGTCTAAATCTCATCCATTCGTCGACCACTTTGTAACTTCTGTATTTTATTTAATTTTGAACAAATTCTATATTTTTCTTCATGGAGGGGTACTTCAGGATGTAGACTAAAGGCCAAGTAGTTATATATAGTGATATTGATAACGGTCAGTTTTTTGTAAAGATTTGAATAAGACCTCCCTTTTCCCTATATAAGCAATGTCTAAATCTCATCCATTCGTCGACCACTTTGTAACTTCAATATTTTATTTTATTTTCAACAAATTCTATATTTCTCTTCATGGAGGGGTACTTCAGGATGTAGACTAAAGGCCAAATACATATATTAAGTGATATTGATAACGGTCAGTTGTCTGTAAAGATTTGAATAAGACCTCCCTTTTCCCTATATAACCTATGTCTAAATCTCATCCATTCGTCGACCACTTTGTAACTTCTGTATTTTATTTAATTTTCAACAAATTCTATATTTTTCTTCATGGAGGGGTACATCAGGATGTAGACTAAAGGCCAAATACTTATATATAGTGATATTGATAACGGTCAGTTGTCTGTAAAGATTTAAATAAGACCTCCCTTTTCCCTATATAACCTATGTCTAAATCTCATCCATTCGTCGACCACTTAGTAACTTCTGTATTTTATTTAATTTTCAACAAATTCTATATTTTTCTTCATGGAGGGGTACTTCAGGATGTAGACTAAAGGCCAAATACTTATATATAGTGATATTGATAACGGTCAGTTGTCTGTAAAGATTTGAATAAGACCTCCCTTTCCCCCTATATAAGCAATGTCTAAATCTCATCCATTCGTCGACCACTTTGTAACTTCTGTATTTTATTTAATTTTGAACAAATTCTATATTTTTCTTTATGGAGGGGTACATCAGCATGTAGACTAAAGGCCAAGTAGTTATATTAAGTGATATTGATAACGGTCAGTTTTCTGTAAAGATTTGAATAAGACCTCCCTTTTCCCTATATAAGCAATGTCTAAATCTCATCCATTCGTCGACCACTTTGTAACTTCAATATTTTATTTAATTTTCAACAAATTCTATATTTCTCTTTATGGAGGGGTACTTCAGGATGTAGACTAAAGGCCAAATACATATATTAAGTGATATTGATAACGGTCAGTTGTCTGTAAAGATTTGAATAAGACCTCCCTTTTCCCTATATAAGCAATGTCTAAATCTCATCCATTCGTCGACCACTTAGTAACTTCTGTATTTTATTTAATTTTCAACAAATTCTATATTTTTCTTTATGGAGGGGTACATCAGGATGTAGACTAAAGGCAAGATAGTTATATTGGGTGATATTGATAACGGTCAGTTGCCTGTAAAGATTTGAATAAGACCTCCCTTTCCCCCTATATAAGCAATGTCTAAATCTCATTCATTCGTCGACCACTTTGTAACTTCTGTATTTTATTTAATTTTGAACAAATTCTATATTTTTCTTTATGGAGGGGTACATCAGGATGTAGACTAAAGGCCAAGTAGTTATATTAAGTGATATTGATAACGGTCAGTTGCCTGTAAAGATTTGAATAAGACCTCCCTTTTCCCTATATAACCTATGTCTAAATCTCATCCATTCGTCGACCACTTAGTAACTTCTGTATTTTATTTAATTTTCAACAAATTCTATATTTTTCTTTATGGAGGGGTACATCAGGATGTAGACTAAAGGCCAGATAGTTATATTGGGTGATATTGATAACGGTCAGTTGCCTGTAAAGATTTGAATAAGACCTCCCTTTCCCCCTATATAAGCAATGTCTAAATCTCATCCATTCGTCGACCACTTTGTAACTTCTGTATTTTATTAAATTTTGAACAAATTCTATGTTTTTGTTTATGGAGGGGTACATCAGGATGTAGACTAAAGGCCAGATAGTTATATTGGGTGATATTGATAACGGTCAGTTTTCTGTAAAGATTTGAATAAGACCTCCCTTTCCCCCTATATAAGCAATGTCTAAATCTCATTCATTCGTCGACCACTTTGTAACTTCTGTATTTTATTTAATTTTGAACAAATTCTATATTTCTCTTCATGGAGGGGTACTTCAGGATGTAGACTAAAGGCCAAATACATATATTAAGTGATATTGATAACGGTCAGTTGTCTGTAAAGATTTGAATAAGACCTCCCTTTTCCCTATATAACCTATGTCTAAATCTCATCCATTCGTCGACCACTTTGTAACTTCTGTATTTTATTTAATTTTCAACAAATTCTATATTTTTCTTCATGGAGGGGTACATCAGGATGTAGACTAAAGGCCAAATACTTATATATAGTGATATTGATAACGGTCAGTTGTCTGTAAAGATTTGAATAAGACCTCCCTTTTCCCTATATAACCTATGTCTAAATCTCATCCATTCGTCGACCACTTAGTAACTTCTGTATTTTATTTAATTTTCAACAAATTCTATATTTTTCTTTATGGAGGGGAACATCAGGATGTAGACTAAAAGCCAAATACTTATATATAGTGATATTGATAACGGTCAGTTGTCTGTAAAGATTTGAATAAGACCTCCCTTTCCCCCTATATAAGCAATGTCTAAATCTCATTCATTCGTCGACCACTTTGTAACTTCTGTATTTTATTTAATTTTGAACAAATTCTATATTTTTCTTCATGGAGGGGTACTTCAGGATGTAGACTAAAGGCCAAATACTTATATATAGTGATATTGATAACGGTCAGTTGTCTGTAAAGATTTGAATAAGACCTCCCTTTCCCCCTATATAAGCAATGTCTAAATCTCATCCATTCGTCGACCACTTTGTAACTTCTGTATTTTATTTAATTTTGAACAAATTCTATATTTTTCTTTATGGAGGGGTACATCAGCATGTAGACTAAAGGCCAAGTAGTTATATTAAGTGATATTGATAACGGTCAGTTTTCTGTAAAGATTTGAATAAGACCTCCCTTTTCCCTATATAAGCAATGTCTAAATCTCATCCATTCGTCGACCACTTTGTAACTTCAATATTTTATTTAATTTTCAACAAATTCTATATTTCTCTTTATGGAGGGGTACTTCAGGATGTAGACTAAAGGCCAAATACATATATTAAGTGATATTGATAACGGTCAGTTGTCTGTAAAGATTTGAATAAGACCTCCCTTTTCCCTATATAACCTATGTCTAAATCTCATCCATTCGTCGACCACTTAGTAACTTCTGTATTTTATTTAATTTTCAACAAATTCTATATTTTTCTTTATGGAGGGGTACATCAGGATGTAGACTAAAGGCAAGATAGTTATATTGGGTGATATTGATAACGGTCAGTTGCCTGTAAAGATTTGAATAAGACCTCCCTTTCCCCCTATATAAGCAATGTCTAAATCTCATTCATTCGTCGACCACTTTGTAACTTCTGTATTTTATTTAATTTTGAACAAATTCTATATTTTTCTTTATGGAGGGGTACATCAGGATGTAGACTAAAGGCCAAGTAGTTATATTAAGTGATATTGATAACGGTCAGTTGCCTGTAAAGATTTGAATAAGACCTCCCTTTTCCCTATATAAGCAATGTCTAAATCTCATCCATTCGTCGACCACTTTGTAACTTCTCTATATTATTTAATTTTGAACAAATTCTATATTTTTCTTTATGGAGGGGTACATCAAGATGTAGACTAAAGGCCAAGTAGTTATATTAAGTGATATTGATAACGGTCAGTTTTCTGTAAAGATTTGAATAAAACCTCCCTTTTCCCTGTATAAGCAATGTCTAAATCTCATCCATTCGTCGACCACTTTGTAACTTCTGTATTTTATTTAATTTTCAACAAATTCTATATTTTTCTTTATGGAGGGGTACATCAGGATGTAGACTAAAGGCCAGATAGTTATATTGGGTGATATTGATAACGGTCAGTTGCCTGTAAAGATTTGAATAAGACCTCCCTTTCCCCCTATATAAGCAATGTCTAAATCTCATCCATTCGTCGACCACTTTGTAACTTCTGTATTTTATTAAATTTTGAACAAATTCTATATTTTTGTTTATGGAGGGGTACATCAGGATGTAGACTAAAGGCCAGATAGTTATATTGGGTGATATTGATAACGGTCAGTTTTCTGTAAAGATTTGAATAAGACCTCCCTTTCCCCCTATATAAGCAATGTCTAAATCTCATCCATTCGTCGACCACTTTGTAACTTCTGTATTTTATTTAATTTTGAACAAATTCTATATTTTTCTTCATGGAGGGGTACTTCAGGATGTAGACTAAAGGCCAAGTAGTTATATATAGTGATATTGATAACGGTCAGTTTTTTGTAAAGATTTGAATAAGACCTCCCTTTTCCCTATATAAGCAATGTCTAAATCTCATCCATTCGTCGACCACTTTGTAACTTCAATATTTTATTTTATTTTCAACAAATTCTATATTTCTCTTCATGGAGGGGTACTTCAGGATGTAGACTAAAGGCCAAATACATATATTAAGTGATATTGATAACGGTCAGTTGTCTGTAAAGATTTGAATAAGACCTCCCTTTTCCCTATATAACCTATGTCTAAATCTCATCCATTCGTCGACCACTTTGTAACTTCTGTATTTTATTTAATTTTCAACAAATTCTATATTTTTCTTCATGGAGGGGTACATCAGGATGTAGACTAAAGGCCAAATACTTATATATAGTGATATTGATAACGGTCAGTTGTCTGTAAAGATTTAAATAAGACCTCCCTTTTCCCTATATAACCTATGTCTAAATCTCATCCATTCGTCGACCACTTAGTAACTTCTGTATTTTATTTAATTTTCAACAAATTCTATATTTTTCTTTATGGAGGGGTACATCAGGATGTAGACTAAAGGCCAAGTAGTTATATTAAGTGATATTGATAACGGTCAGTTTTCTGTAAAGATTTGAATAAGACCTCCCTTTTCCCTATATAACCTATGTCTAAATCACATCCATTCGTCGACCACTTAGTAACTTCTGTATTTTATTTTATTTTCAACAAATTCTATATTTTTCTTTATGGAGGGGTACATCAGGATGTAGACTAAAGGCCAGATAGTTATATTGGGTGATATTGATAACGGTCAGTTGCCTGTAAAGATTTGAATAAGACCTCCCTTTCCCCCTATATAAGCAATGTCTAAATCTCATCCATTCGTCGACCACTTTGTAACTTCTGTATTTTATTAAATTTTGAACAAATTCTATATTTTTGTTTATGGAGGGGTACATCAGGATGTAGACTAAAGGCCAGATAGTTATATTGGGTGATATTGATAACGGTCAGTTTTCTGTAAAGATTTGAATAAGACCTCCCTTTCCCCCTATATAAGCAATGTCTAAATCTCATTCATTCGTCGACCACTTTGTAACTTCTGTATTTTATTTAATTTTGAACAAATTCTATATTTCTCTTCATGGAGGGGTACTTCAGGATGTAGACTAAAGGCCAAATACATATATTAAGTGATATTGATAACGGTCAGTTGTCTGTAAAGATTTGAATAAGACCTCCCTTTTCCCTATATAACCTATGTCTAAATCTCATCCATTCGTCGACCACTTTGTAACTTCTGTATTTTATTTAATTTTCAACAAATTCTATATTTTTCTTCATGGAGGGGTACATCAGGATGTAGACTAAAGGCCAAATACTTATATATAGTGATATTGATAACGGTCAGTTGTCTGTAAAGATTTGAATAAGACCTCCCTTTTCCCTATATAACCTATGTCTAAATCTCATCCATTCGTCGACCACTTAGTAACTTCTGTATTTTATTTAATTTTCAACAAATTCTATATTTTTCTTTATGGAGGGGAACATCAGGATGTAGACTAAAAGCCAAATACTTATATATAGTGATATTGATAACGGTCAGTTGTCTGTAAAGATTTGAATAAGACCTCCCTTTCCCCCTATATAAGCAATGTCTAAATCTCATTCATTCGTCGACCACTTTGTAACTTCTGTATTTTATTTAATTTTGAACAAATTCTATATTTCTCTTCATGGAGGGGTACTTCAGGATGTAGACTAAAGGCCAAATACATATATTAAGTGATATTGATAACGGTCAGTTGTCTGTAAAGATTTGAATAAGACCTCCCTTTTCCCTATATAACCTATGTCTAAATCTCATCCATTCGTCGACCACTTTGTAACTTCTGTATTTTATTTAATTTTCAACAAATTCTATATTTTTCTTCATGGAGGGGTACATCAGGATGTAGACTAAAAGCCAAATACTTATATATAGTGATATTGATAACGGTCAGTTGTCTGTAAAGATTTGAATAAGACCTCCCTTTCCCCCTATATAAGCAATGTCTAAATCTCATTCATTCGTCGACCACTTTGTAACTTCTGTATTTTATTTAATTTTGAACAAATTCTATATTTTTCTTCATGGAGGGGTACTTCAGGATGTAGACTAAAGGCCAAATACTTATATATAGTGATATTGATAACGGTCAGTTGTCTGTAAAGATTTGAATAAGACCTCCCTTTCCCCCTATATAAGCAATGTCTAAATCTCATCCATTCGTCGACCACTTTGTAACTTCTGTATTTTATTTAATTTTGAACAAATTCTATATTTTTCTTTATGGAGGGGTACATCAGCATGTAGACTAAAGGCCAAGTAGTTATATTAAGTGATATTGATAACGGTCAGTTTTCTGTAAAGATTTGAATAAGACCTCCCTTTTCCCTATATAAGCAATGTCTAAATCTCATCCATTCGTCGACCACTTTGTAACTTCAATATTTTATTTAATTTTCAACAAATTCTATATTTCTCTTTATGGAGGGGTACTTCAGGATGTAGACTAAAGGCCAAATACATATATTAAGTGATATTGATAACGGTCAGTTGTCTGTAAAGATTTGAATAAGACCTCCCTTTTCCCTATATAACCTATGTCTAAATCTCATCCATTCGTCGACCACTTAGTAACTTCTGTATTTTATTTAATTTTCAACAAATTCTATATTTTTCTTTATGGAGGGGTACATCAGGATGTAGACTAAAGGCCAGATAGTTATATTGGGTGATATTGATTACGGTTAGTTGTCTGTAAAGATTTGAATAAGACCTCCTTTCCCCTTATATAGGCAATGTCTAAATATCATCCATTCGTCGACCACTTTGTACCATCTGTATCTTATTAAATTTTCAACATAATCTATAGTTTTCTTTGTGGAGGTATAAAAATGTATAAATGGGTAATATTGAGTAATGGTTCGTTGTCTATAAGCCTAATGATTTAAAGGAGACGCCGCCTTTACCCCTGAATAACCAACGTCTCAATCTCATCCACACATTGATCACTGTTTGTAAATGACACCACTTGTTTACATTTAAATCCATTGTTTATCTGAAAAAAAAAAGATTTTATATTTGTGTGTTACTTTCCGTTAGAATGTTGCAGCAATCTATAGACATACTCTAACTGCTTATGTTGAGTATATCTTCTTGAAACTATGATAATGCAGCACTCCCGTTCGTATTTCGTCAGCGCTCGCGATAGTTTTAGCTTCTGAACGCATGTTTTGGGATTTCTATTTATAGAAGTCGCTATGCAATAATACGCAAGGTCGTACCAGTCGATAAAAACGAGGAAAATAGGTGGTCGCCATGTGAATGGAATATAGACGTTACCGTAAAAACATGGTAAGTAAAATTACTTGTAACTTAACACTTTCTTGGTTCATTATGGAAGTTGTCACTGGCTATTGATTTTGAAGGAAGGGTGTTTTTCTCATATCGCCTACCTTTGATACTTGAGGATAGAATTCTGCCGTTTATTATGTGTGTTTTTCTTCCAAATCATCAGGGGCAAAAACGAAAATAGGATAAATCAATCATTGATTGGTCAACTGGGGGCACAGTACAGTTGTAACTTGTTCAGTTATATTGGAGAGACATTTTAGATCAACTTGCTTGAAACTGACGTAATGTCTATCCAATTCATTATACATATGATTAATTCATTATATATGTCGTCATTTTGACAAGTTGAACTGTCATTTTACTTAAAACTCTGACCTCTGACAAAGTTAATATTTTCCTAATCACAATCCAACAAGTTTTCTGTAAACATAATCGGAATAAAGATTTTTATCCCACCGGTATGTAATACCGTGGGATATAGTCATGGCCCTGTCCGTCTGTATGTCCGTCCGTCCGTGTGTCCGTCCGTAATCATTTTGTTTCCGGAGCAGAACTCAAAAACCGGTCCACATATCTTTCTGAAACTTTACATGTGTATTGCCCACCTACTGAAGTGGTGCCTTTTGATATTTTCATATTTCTAAAAAAATTATTTTTTATTATTTCCATGGAAACGGCTCTTATATGGACTCGGTTCATGAAAGGTTTCGTTTCCGGAGCAGAACTAAAAAAACGGTCCACATATCTTCCTGAAACTTTTCATGTGTATTGCCCACCTACTGAAGTGGTGCCTTTTGATATTTTCAAATTTCTGAAAATTTTATTTTTTATTATTTCCATGGAAACGGCTCTTCTTTGGACTCTGTTCATGAAAGGTTTCGTTTCATATATATAAAACCGGTCCACATATCTTTCTGAAACTTTACATGTGTATTGCCCACCTACTGAAGTGGTGCCTTTTGATATTTTCACATTTCTGAAAATTTTATTTTTTATTATTTCCATGGAAACGGCTCTTATTTGGACTCTGTTCATGAAAGGTTTCGTTTATATTAGCTTATACTATTATGAACCTTGCTTGAAAAATTTACAATTATCTTTCAAAGGTTTACATCTTACGATCATGTGGAACCGGTGGTATATGTCATCTTCTGATGACTCTTGTTGTTATCAAGAAGTGACAAAAATAAAAATATTTAATGAACAGTGCCATGCCAAAAGTGTGGCAAGAAACGTCATTTACCCATAGGGTCCAAAGTTATTTCAGTGTAGCAAAAATAATTTTATTTGCCAGTTGCCACATTTTACTATATATTTGACTGAAAATGGACATGGCAATAGAAAATCTTCTCTGCAATACGTACACAATTTCAGATTTTGGATACAATGTTTTTTAACAAAATGGTCAAAAGATTACTGGGGTATGCATAATTTTTCTGCTGCTTACATAATGGTGACACTGGGGAAGTGACATCACGGTAGAAAACGTAGTCATAATTTTGCCGTTTTCCAAAACATTGTTTAAAATTAATGAAAATGAAAATTATGAACATGATCTCAAGGTGTTAGACTATATAAATGCTCAGTTTTATAACTTTTCGTTTACTGTTATGATCATGAATAATATTTATACTACACTGAAATAACATGGGATCCTATGGGAAAATGACGTTTGATGCAAGACTTTTGGCATGGCACTGTATTTACAATAACATACATGGTGCAGGTTTTTTTGGTAGGAGAAAATTTATCTATGTAGTTCAAATGGTAAAACTGGTTACAAATTTCTTTTAAGTACACAAGTCAGTGTTATACCATTCTGTTCAGAAATATGTCCTAATTTTGTTATAAGTAATGTAATAAAATCTTTCTTCGTATGTCAGGCAGTTCCTGATCACTAATAAATCATTGTCTGTATGGACCTAGTTTGAAATATATTACTTTGTTTCCACAAAAAATACCCTGATAGAAATGTCCCTTTAACCGCTTTGTCTTACAATCCTGTATTTCACATCCGACAATATAATGCTTGTTGTGATTTTTCTCTAAACATTTAGTCGAAAGGTTTTATTTTTCTTGAAGGCTTCTCACTATGTATCTACAAATCACAAAGTCATAAGAAAAATTGGACTTAGTGATAAACTAATTCTTAATTGCCTTTTAACACTAAGACATTGACTTTCAACTTTCAATACATCTTTAACAATGAATGAATTTCTAATGACCAATTGCCTTCATAACCGAGTAAACTCCCAATTCCAATTCATTCATTATAATAGAATACCAAGGACAGTTCTGACAGCGATAGCTCCGACGCAGATTCACCACCAAAGATAAGGAAAACTCGATCAACGCGCACAGTGAGACGGCCACCTGCTTGTAACACAACAAACACAGATGAACCTGCAAAACCTGCAGGATTGACAAAGCAACTGTCTGTCTACTCAACGAGAGTGACAAAGTGTCTGGATGACTTCAAGTCTGGCCGACTTCAGTTGTGTGTGGAGCAGGAAGAAGAGGAATCACCTTTGCTGGAAAGTATGTAATAGCAACATCAACTTTCCCTGCAAAGAATCATAAACTATAGACAGGAATAAAACATTGTTATCTTATCATTCACCATCAACAGTATTGTCTATTGATCACTCACAGCGACAACAAAAAGAACAGTTATGGTCATTTGAATAACAAACATTGCTCAATGCCAGAAAATGACAGACTTGTAATGTAAATCAATTTGTTTTGTTGTTTTTCATTAAAAATCATTAAGAAAGATGTTCTTGCATTGTGATTAAATATATGAGATAATCAATTGTGAAGTTCTGTAATCAATAAGTGTATCGGAAGAGAATCACTCATCCATTATAGTCCATCCTCGGAACACCATTAGTCTGACAGTCTTCAAATGACTGTTCCGTATAATGCGGTTCTTGGATTATTGTAGTAGTTACATCAATAAGACCTTTCAGCTGCAACAGTTACTTGACTCTTTTCTTTGCCATTTTGTACTTGACACTTTTATCAAATGTTGAATTATTTTCTCAGAACCGAAACTCTCACCGACACGACAAGAGAAAGAGAAGATATCGCTCGATGATACGCAAGATGATCAAGACTGGTAAATTATTTTGGTCTTTTATCATTGACAAAACAAGTTTTTATTGGCAAATTAGTTGTCATGATTGTCATGATGTTTGATGACTTTTGGGACTATGACAATCTGCATAGTAAATTTCTTTTAATGGGAATGGAAGAAAGTGGAATTTACAGTTGCATGTAAAGTGCTCTCAGATGGACGTAAAATGATATCATGTTGAATGGTGATGAATGGGTTATTGAAAATTCAATGAATATAATGCTATGTTATATAATATATGATATAGCTAATTTAGCAGTTGATGGTAAATTTGGGAAAGGAATCATAGTTTTCTAAAGCAAAAAAGACAGCAAATTTTAAGAAACAAGCAAATTTATAAAAAAAATTGAAGATTAATGGCTGCCTAAATTTAAATCCTTTTCTTCACCAGTTCACACATCACATCGCCAGAATCTTCGTTTGTGCGTTCCCGGTCCCCGACCCCGCCCCCAACACCTGGCCAGATGGTCGCGCAGAAGCCTCGGAGGAGGAAGATGAATAAACATATCACCAAGGCGCTTAAGTATGTATCGTGTGGACAGTTTGACCAAGATATCAACCTAGGTTATCTGTTTAAGACTTTTGGGTTTATGAGTAATAATTACTGCTGATTGCCTTTTTAGGGTTTTCAGTTCTACCATATTGTTCATTATGGATAACATTAAACTTTTTCATGCTAGGAGTTTCAGGTGTATTAAAGATTTCACTCAGAAACTATAAAGATGTTGTATCATTTTGTCCAAAAAAGGACTCTTATAATTTAGCATTTAGGTATAACAAGGTGAAACAAAATGCTGATCTACTTTGTTTAGATCAATTACAAAAACAAAAGTATTATTGCAAGATCAGAAATTCTGATAAAATGTATGATTTGAAATAGTTATTGTAATATAAGTCATCTCTTTGCATGCATACAGTACAATCCTCGTCTAAAGACGTCACAGTGCATAGCTTCTCGAGAGTGACTATTATTTGAGAGTTGTCTCCCTTGGACCACTTGTTGCATCAAGAAGATCTCAGTGTTGTTACAGTTATGAAATATGATCTTGAACTATTTATGAGCATTATCATTGTTGTCAGAACGCTGGAGGGAATGAAGGATCAGCTGGCCCCGACCGTGGATGATAACGAGGAAGAGGAGGATGATTTGGTGCTTATTAGTCACATCAGCAGTCCTCTCATTGAGAAGTCACACATCACCGCCATGGTCAGATACCGCTCCAAGGTCCACAAGTACAACATGGCCAGGGTGGGCATATAGAGTGTAGAGATTTGCAAAGATTTGGGAGGCTTTAGATGATGTTGGCAGCGGTTCACTCCCCCCCCCCAAATTCTTACGAACTAAATTTTGTTAGGCAAAAAAGTCGTAATTATGACAAATACTCAATGTACCTGATATTTTTGCAAGACGGAAAGCTTTTGGGGGCATAAGATCTAGATTTCACTTCACAATAAGGCCTCTTGGTACCCTGCTTACCGTAATTTCTCTATCAATTCGACCCTCAAAATTTCAAAACATTTTCAGATCACGTCCGTGGTCGAATTATTTCTCACAAATGTTTGTTTGTTCGGTAAGATCGTCGAAATATTAGATGTGATTTCCATAAATACCTTTCTCTGGCAATTAGATGTTGTCCCATAACTAAAACTTGAAGCACGTGTTGATTTTCATCCAAAGTAATATTCCTTGTTTGTTCTGTCTCACGAATTAGTATTCCAAATGGTGACTGTTTACGTATGGTGATCATAATTCCAATTGAAATATTGAAAAAAAAGAACAGGTCCACCTTAAAATACTTCGATAAAATTAGAAGTTTGCAAGAAATTTACTCGATACAAGAAGCCATGTTTTAGCTGTACTCCTTGCACAGAATATAGAACCCGCTTCAAAGCCTTCTGTGATTTCATGTCAGAAAATATGATGCTTTGAGTTTTGATATAAATTTCATTGTATGATTTAGGAGCCCACCCTGTATATCAAGGGACCATCTTTATGTCTCTAATTTCCTAACCGAGTAAATTCAGATACGTTTAAAATAAATGATGACAACATTCAAAATAAATGTCAAAAAAAATTCCAGACGTTCTTCTGTCGGTAAAATTCATGTTTAGATTTCAAGCCTAAAATTATTAAAATGTAAAAACATGTGTTTTTGACTATATTAGGAGGCATTAAGAAGGCCACTGGTGTTACAGGAAATTGAGAATAATCAAATATAATTTTAAAACAATCAATAATCAATTACCTTCGTTTATCTATACTTTAATCTGAATGATCATTTGGTAACTGTGACGCCAAGACCTATCTGCATAACACGTGATTGGATAAGACACACGGATTTCCCCGTAAGGGCCAATAAAATTACCTGTTTCATTGTTATTTTTAGACACGATGGAACCACGCAATGCATCGGACAATTTCTCGATGTGAGAAATTATTTATTATTGATTCAAGTCAGAGCTTTTTACAGTTACATTAATATAAACAGTATATGATATTTAACCTAAATATCATTAGTATTTCAAGAGAGAAATATAAACTTCATACAAAGGCTGTTATTATTAGAGTTTGACACGAAAGATAAGCTTTTGTCAGTCATGACGAGTGCCTGTAACTTTCGCCGTGATGTTCAAGATAAATATTTCACTTCCACAACTGGGGGACATGGAATCAATCAACCAAAAAAAATAAAGATTTTAATTTTTTTTTTCACAACAATTCTACTTAAAACAGTTTTGTATACCATTTAATAATGTCGGTTTCAAAGCTTACGTTTACAAGACAAAATAAATATTATTTGTAGCACAGTTTGGACGAGTCCACCATTATAAGGGCACGGGGTGATGGATATCATGACAGGAAGATAGAATTTATACTTCATGATAACCTAAAGAAAACTGTATTTGTTTTGCTGATACAGAATTCCTATATATTTGATTATCTTTCTCTCATTGAATGTTTTGTTAATGTGGGATTATTAGGTCAAGTGTTTAGAAGTTCATAATTGCAACCCCTGTAAAATAATGGTTTGGTCATTTGTAAACAAATATGGCGGGAAGTTGAGCAACCACGTGAGTGATTGTCTACAGATGTGACAGATGTTACGATAATTTGTGAAATATATATCTTATAAATATATGTTGCTGATTTTAATTGAGATTTGAAATGAAACCCGAGTCACTCATGAAATAAAGTAGATATTTGATCTTGATTAAACTATAAAAGATTGATACGTTTCATGATGATTATTTTTTCAGTGACAATTTTTTTTCTTGATTTGTAAGTTGTATGGCTGAAATAGAATATATATGGTGATAATTAGCAGCCCCGTCCTGCTATCAGTTTTTGTGAAGTTTCCATCGCCGCCGCCGCCGCTGCACTCGTACTACTAGCTATAACTTTTTTCCACTAAGCTTTCTAGAACTCTTATTCATACCTTATTACTCATACCTCGGGGGAACAATTTTGACACGTTCACTTTCAAGGTCAAAGGTCAAGGTCACGAGATATGTATTCACTCTAAGAATTCCTTGTAAACGCGATAACTTGATATATCATCCTTGGAAAAGTAAAAAAATTTGAAAAGGTTTTGGCTAAAATCCGTCAAAGGTCAAGGTCACAGCAAGGTCATGACGTAAGCATGTTTTAGCGAAAATGCTATATTTTAACTATGAACACTTTTAATCAATACATGATTGTTATACTCAATAAAAAGTGTTCAATGATCGTGTGACCTTGAAGGTCAAGGTCATGAGATATGAGTTATTACAAAATGCACTAAATTTGGGTATAACTTTATCCCATTTAGCTTTTCAGAATTCATAAACATGTCTAAATGTTAATACTTCCAGGGAATCATTATGACATGTTCACTTTCAAGTTCAAAGGTCAAGGTCACGAGTTATAAAATCACCACAAAAATCCTTGTAAACGCGATAACTTGAAAAGTTTTTGTGCTATGAAGCTTTAACTTGGTATATATCATCCTTGGAAAAGTAAAAAATTTTGAAAAGGTTTCGGCTACAATCCGTCAAAGGTCAAGGTCACAGCAAGGTCATGACTTAAGCATGGTTTAGCGAAAATGCTTAATTTTAACTATGACCACTTTTAATCAATACATGATTGTTATACTCAATAAAAAGTGTTCAATTATTGTGTGACCTTGAAGGTCAAAGGTCAAGGTCATGAGATATGAGTTATTGAAAAGTTTTTGTGCTTTGAAGTTTAGATTTTGTATATATTATCTCTTGAGAAGTAATACATTTTCAAAAAGTTTTGGGTACGAACTGTCGAAGGTCAACATATATGGAGAAAATGGATTAATTTAATTTTTAACACTTTATTTCATTACAATAATGTTATACTCAATGAAATGTGTTCATTGATTGTGTGACCTTTAGTGTCAAAGGTCAAGGTCACGAGAAAATTCCCAATTTGGTGAGGCCTGTAAAAGGCGGAACAGGGTGAGGCGAAACCCCAAGTTCCGGGGCTGCTCTGCTTTTGCGGTATCCCGCAAACGCTAATCTAGTTTAACGAATGTGGTCGATTTATTGGAACGTGAAAATGACCATTTGGGGCATGGTTGAAATGTTAGGGGTGATTTGAACTTTTTAAACTCAGATTAACGTACGTGGTCGAATTATCAGAGATGTCGAATTAATAGAGAAATTACGGTAATCCCACTTTGCTTGAATATTTCCTGACATCTGGTTGATTGATTTAAACATATTTATTCACAATGAAACAACTGAGTACAAGTTATCCAACTTAGTGATATCTGGTGAGGGCAAAAAGTAAAATATCACACTTCTTTGATCTCTACTTATATTTTGATTTTTTTTTTTTTTTTTTTTTCCATGTTTACTAATGATTTGATTTTTGGATTTTTTGCAGGTGGACACTTTCCATTCCCTAAAGACACGCCTGTCTGCCGAGGTTGACGTAGCGCCAGATTCTCTCTTTCTGATGCTTGGTGATCGACACATCCTCCCTTCCGACACACCCAGGAGTGTGGGGCTCCATATAGCAGATATCTTAGGTATCACCCTTCATTTGGATTTGACATTGCTTATTATACCCTGCCTTAGGGTATTTTATCCTCGCTAGATTTCTTCTATCCCCAGAGGGAGATTTGTTTCTCAGCATATGCCTCTTACAGCTACAGGCATATAGTTTATTTCTTTGGTAACACCTTAATTTGGAATTCAGATAGGACGTGCTTCATTAGGATATCCATCATATTTTCATAAGGCTTGATCAATTACTTGATTTTTTTGCGAGTATACAACCTAGCAATTTTTTTTTGTTCAAGACTCATTCAGAATCTTTCAACAAATTTTGGGCATAAAAATATTTGATTCTAGAATTTGCTCTTTTGTGGATTGTCTGTTAATATTTGAATATCAGCATTGTACATTTTGAAAACTGAAATTCTGACAATACAATGAGATGCTACTTAAAACTATATTTGTAAATAGTGAGTGAATAAAAACATGGTGTATTTTGAAAGACATAGCTTTATATGATATTTGATTTTGTTGATAGACTGTCATGTGTACCACTCTGGAGCGAGTGAGAACACCGAGGAAGACATACCAGCCCGAGACGCCATCTCGCTTAACGTGCAGTGTAGAAACAGGAAGAATAAGATACTTATCAAAGTCAACAAGGTAGATAAAGTTTTGCTTTTGCAAAGTTTTGATCTTTAATAGTTAATCTTTTTAATAAAGTCCTTGTTGAATATCTGACCTATCAATTTAGAGTAGAAGATTAAGAATATATTGTCATTAACCTCAACATTAATGGAACTAATATTTCTATTAAATGAAAACAAGTGACCTTTATAAGATCTCTAAGCATTTTTAGGCTAGTAGGAACTTATCTGCTTTTCAAGTTCCTTTCAAAGAAATTATGAAAAATAAGAAATCTTTATGCACACTCCTGATAACAGTGTTATTAGGGCAGACATGTCTCATTGCAATAAAAAGTTGACTATCCATACAACTTCTTCTTTACCACATCAGTTTCTAATATGCCAATCAAAAAGTGCTAAAAATGACTCAATAACGTTATTCCTCTTCAGCATCAACCACTACGGAAACTGATGAGTATGTACGCACAGAAAGTCCAAACAGAACTGTCGTACCTCAAGTTTATGTTTGACGGAGAAGACGTGATGCCCTCGGATATCCCAGAAGTGTTGGACATGGAGGATAATGACACGATCGATGCTATGGAGGTCTAGCCAAGCAACAAGTCTTGTGAAAAATGCTCCATTACCGTAGATGATATTTGTGAATCTACACAACATCCGGCAATTTGAGTCGGGGGCCAGACGTCTCTTTGATCCACCAATGGATGGAGTGGATGACTGATTCTAAAGTTGGTAACAGGAAATCAAAGGAATGAACCACTACAATCAGGATGTCCTCGTGCAGAAAAAACATTCATTTGATGAAGTCTCTCTACAAGTCAAAATTGGAAGTCCAATTGGATATATATTATCAGCGCAAGTTTCTTGGTTGTGGTTGTTCTATCAAAATAATGATTTAAGATGAGACAAGGATGTGTTCCATGTGAGTGATTAGGTGTGCTAGACATGATTAGAGGCAATGGAGATTAAGAATAAAAAGGATTGTTGATCAGGGATCCTTCAGATGTTGTAAAGGATCACACTTTCATTGACACCAGATATTGACAAATGTTAACAATATTGATATTACATAATTTTTTAAAGTTTACTTTAGAAAATTCTTGAAGAAATATAGACAAAAAACTGCTTTGTATGCAGTAAGTGTTTGAAATTGAAATACCTGATGACAAACAATGAAGATAAAATATTTTCTATTCAATTAGGCTGTCTTATGAATTTTACAGGTATTTTGGTTTCATTTAATTGGCCAGTATCCCATGTATTACAGTATACAAGCCAGTGATCTAGGTTGTGTTGAAATGTTCAGATACAATCGGACGTCCAATTATTCATCTCATAACAATCATCTTCATTGTGTACTCACAGGACATAAACTGCTCAAATTCTATGAATTTGTTTACCTTTGATAAAGTTCATGCAACATATGATTTTGCAGTTTGCCACGACAAGGAAATGTGACAGCCATTCTTTTGACCTGTTAGACATCAAGGTATGGTAGGAGCTTAGAGGATTCCAAAATACTGATATACCAAGATCGGTGATATATCTACCATTATGACCTGCTGAGCTTTTGAGTCAAAGCGGATTAAAGCGAGTCCCTCAATAAGTAAGCAATCAGTACAACCAAAATCAATGCATTCAGTGGCTCACAACTTAAATATTCATGAATCCTTTTCATATTTGATGCTTTGCGAGTCAACACAGATTTATGTCGGTATCTCGATAACTTAACAATTCGTTCATGAAAAAAATACTTCACAACTTATCATTTTATGAATTATGCAGATGGATTTATCACTTCAAGATGTACAATGGAAGCTTATATGACCATATCAAACTTTTACACAACATTTTATTCAATCTCTACCTCATAGACTCAGGTGGTTGTGATTAAGCTGGCCATTGTGTATAATGTGTATTTAAAAAAAAAAAAGTTTGATAAGATTAAACATTACTGAACTAAGGCAAATGTTATTTCATAATATGTTGAACAATATTCTTGTAAAGCAATTAAAAAATTAGTTAAATGATTATTAAAAAAATATTGTAATTTGGAGGGGAAACCCTGATTAAACGAGTAGAGGCAATATTTAGACATTTTATTCCTTTGAACACAGATGATTCTAATCAGACTAAATCAGATTGTATCATTCAAAACGGTCCCCCGGGTTACAGATTCTATGCAAAAAACTTTGCTCCAGAATAATATCTTGTTCTTGAGGTTTTTTTTAAAAGATTTGTGCGATCTTCATCATGATGTAAATAGTACCATTTTGTATCCATTACATGAAAAAAAATAAAAACTGTACAAAGTTATCACTTATTGTTTGTAATTATTTAAATTGCATATTTCAGCTTTTGGGGTTTGAATATGTTGTCAAATAAACATCAAGCTAAAGAACAGCCTGCAACACTATTGTGCCTATGTTTTGCTGTGAAATCTACGAGCATCGGCTGGAACTAGTGTACCATGGCTGGTAATGCACAATAAACTGTGTTGCCTTGCACCCAAACCTTACTGCATGTTCTCAACTTCATAAAAAGCTGCCTTGCTGAGACGGGATTCGAACCACAGAGCTCTTGATCAGAAGCTGAACGCTTTCCCACCCCTTGAGCCTGATAATAATCTACAGTAGAACACATATAGCGAAATCGGATATAGCAAACACATTTTTAGGTCCCGTCAAATGCTCTATGCATGGCGGCCAAACGTAAGTAGCGAACACCGGATATAGCGAACTAAATTCTTTGGTCCCTTGGAGTTCTACTGTTCAGTATTGAAAGTTACATGTATACTTTCTACAGTCTACCTCACTCGACATGAAAAGTGATATCCTCTATACACATTCTTTGCATCTCAATTATCCCACCTTTTACCTTGAAAATCTAAAAACAGTGTTAGAGTTAAGTTTCAAAATTTTCTTTTACTTGATGACATGCAATGCTGTCTGGTTTTAGATCATAATCATCAAGGTGGCTGTGTAACAAACATGTCTGCTTGTATCCTGGCTTCTAGCGGTGAAATGGTTAAAGAGACAAAACTAATGTCATTTTATTGAGAAGTACCGTTTGTTGCTGTATCATACTAATGCTACATGGTTCAGAACAGTGACAATGTCAAGGTACAAACTGAGTTGCAAATCTGATAAAAACCAACAATGATGCTTGTCAGTTAGTCTTTACTTTTAGAAACTATTGTTTTATGATGACAAGTAATAGTGTAAATGGTACAGTTGATTTCAGCTTTGCCACACAGATGAATATGTGAGATGTTTTGTATGAATAGCATTATGAAATTGTATTTAATGTTTTTAAAGTAGGAAAGCGACAGATATGAAATTCAAGGTAAGGACTCTATGCTGAAAACTAAGGAGGGATATATGGAAATTTTGAAATCATGAATATCAATAAACAGTCTAAATAAACTTAGCCTTAATGATACTTGCTATATTGAGTCTAGAAAGATGCAGTAACGAGATTGATCATGGCTCACCTTACCAAGCAGCAATAGTCTTTTTTAGCACATAATGTTCAAATTTCAAACAAACAGTACAATTTGTAGCCGCTTTTTGATTTGATAAATCCTTTCCACCACCTCATGCGACCTTTTACTGTATCTAGCTATCTAGATTCAATATTGGAGTATTATTGAGGCTGGGTTTTCTTAAACTGACCAATTCATTTCATTGGCCAACTAATAAGTCACAATTTCCCTTAATTGTTTTACCGAAAACATTGTCAGCACAGCTTGGGCAATATTGCAACTATTGCAACTATTAGCAGTGATGTATACAAACAAACTCCTAGTTCCTTTTGTGTGTGTCAAGATTAAATTTCCTGGCACACAGAATCAAAAGAAAGACAGCAAGTGTATTATACATGATTTAATGAGGCACAGAAGCATGAGTATGTTACACAGGCAGGAAGCAAATAAATATCAACAAGTATTTAACCAGTGTCTATCTACTTGCTGTACAGTTTGATACACAGATGAACACAATGAGACGGTGATATCTCCTGATGATGTACTTTATACAGTTACTTACATCAACTAAAATCTATGGATGGAACATAAAAATAAGAACATGCATACAAAGTCTTGAGACAAGTTTAAAGCTTGTAAATCTTTAACATGCATCATCTGTTAAACAGAATTCACTTCAGCGAGCAAAAATATGTGATTGATGTACATTTAAGTATTAGATGAAATATATTTCATCAAACAGTTGAAGTACTCACAGAATGAGTGAGTTGAGATTTATAATGTTGCAAGATAAGGATTGAGAGAAATTGTAGCTTTAGAAAAAGAGCCAAGAAAAGTTTATACAAAATCCTGTATCAAAGGGAAAAATGATGTTGAAAGTAATGATAACTGAGTAATGAACGATTTTGTATGAAGGAAAAATAAATGACACTATTTAAACCAGAGCACCGTAATTTACATGATATAAAGCACAACACATGTTAAAGAGCTATCTAAGCCAGTTGTTGTCTTCTCAAATGTGATATATATTGCACTAATCAGACACACAATGACTTGCCTTCAATTTATACATATTTACATCTATATTAGAAACTGGGCTAGACTCTTTCCCATGGTTAACCATTTTTCACACAAAGCCTGGACTTTTGAAAGTACTTTGTTCCTTTTACAAAAAATATACATTTTATCTCTATTCATTCGCAATGAATACAGGACAAAGCCATCAAATGTTTGAAATATGTAAGTAAATCATTACTTAAAGATAAGCAATAATCATTCAAAACTTACAAACGTGTGATTACTTTGTTTAGCTGTAACAGACTATATCTGAATCACAACACTGTGTTCATTATGCTGTTATGCATTTGACTGATTGTCATCTATGATTTTGCTAAGACAACTATGAAGAAAAACAGGGAAGTTCATTTCAGTGACAACATGCAAGCAAATTAACCCTTGGTTCAACAAAACACAATCACATTTGTAGTGATTCAAATAGTCCCTTGAACATGTAGAGTCAAATGTCCCTTCCACATATGAGCCTTGATTGTTTCTGATGGCATAATGTCCTGTGTAAGCTCCTTGAACTATTACTGATGTTGAGATTCTGTCCAAGGGAGCTAACTGCTGCTGGAATATTCACTGGTGTTGCTTTCTATAGACGTCAGGGAGAGTTTCCTTCTTGATTCTCCCCTCTTCGGACTGACAAACCTCACCTGGACCTTGTCCGAGCTGCGGAGACTGAAACATATGACCAGTACATTGTTTGAACTGAATTCAGTTTTTTGTAAGGTGAAAGAAAAACAAAACGATTGACAGATGGAATCACAAAACTTAGGCGACATTATTTTAAACAGTTGATAGTTTGCTTTTATTCTAAAATATATCAAAAAGAAAAAGGAACAAATTATCATTCAATCTTCAAATCTACAGTAGAATAGACAGACACACTGTAAACAGAGTAAGAGATAACTGCAAGATGACGAATCCATTGATCCAAATGACTTTATACGGAATGGTGGTGTCACAATGAAGACTGTCATGAAAGTTGGATAAGGACTTATTCATTCTCTAGTTCTCACCCTTATCAGAACACAATCGTCATTGCATCAACAGAGAGTTCTCAATGCCAGCTGCTATATACAGTTACTTTGATAACAGTGACTTTACTATGTCAGTAAATGTTTATATATTTCTTCCCACAATGAAGACTAATGTCAAGAAGCCTACCTATCGACCCTGCGGTTCTCCTTATCATCACTGACTGACTCCTGTTCCTCCAGTCCACGTAGACACAGCATCTCGATAGCGTTGTTGTTGCAGGCGAAGATAAAGATGGAGCCGGGGTTCACTGCTGTACCCAGGTAGCGTGGTGACTGCAGGTCAATTATCGTCTGTCGGCCCCTGTGTAAATAACATCACATGTCAAAGTCTGATATTTTCAAATGAAATATTATTAAAAGCTTTTGTAATAATCACAATATTCGCCATTGAACAAATGTTTTTACTTTCTTGCCTTGAGCCCCTTACAGTATTGGAAGCTACAACCTAAAACTCCGGCAACAACTGCTAGCATTGGGTGCACCAGGCCAAAAATATTTATACCTAACATGTTTAAACAATTGTAGTCCTATTCATGAGTGGTTAAAACACAAGCAATTGAACATGAAGCTTTTGCAAAATGTGTTGCAAAAAGTATTTTTGGACTATTTCATGTCAGGTTAACAGTTAATAGACCATGAATAGGATGAAGCTAGAGCCTTTGTGATCAATAGAATCACATTTGAAATACACAATTTGACTATATTCAGAAAATCATCTGAACACATGAAAGGGATATAAGGAATAAGAAGTTCATGGTAAAGGTTTAGAAATAAAAGTGTGTAACTGTAAGTAACTTACTTGACTTCCTGTTTGCAGGCTGGTACGACGGTGGCCTGGATACAGTTGAAGTAGGTGATGTATAGGAACGGTTCTCGGTACACTGCAACACAAACACAACATTTCAACATTTGAATCAAGATCTGTAAGCATATCAATTGTTCCTATACCGGACAAAATTAGTTAAATTTATGATAAATATTTCACTAGATTGTCATTTTACAGAGGCTTCTATATTGTTGTTTTTAGAATTTGCATAAATGATACACCTACTATCACTGTTCAATTTCTGTATTTGAATCAACGATTGACATGGACAATCATAATTTGTCACTAATATTTTTCAAATGGCAGTTTTAAATATTGTCTTGATTTATATATATATAACAATTTATTTTTTACTCTCAATTTGAGACATGATGTTATTGATATGAAATAGTGTGAAAATGTTCAACATCTTCATTTAAAAAAATGCTATTGAATTCTTATATCATGAAAAAGCCCTTATTTCATGACAACAAGTGTTCATACTATCCATGCATTAAGAAAGAAACAGAATGACTTACCAAATGTGAGAGGGAGACCACTCCACTTAACGTCCAATGGTCGACTTCTTCGTCCTTTGTCGTCAACAAATACTCCAAACTCTGTGTAAAGAAAAGGAACAACCTCGACTGTAGAAGTATAATTCTATTTGATTGACTTACAGCATAAATATCATGTAAAATGAAAACTTCTGATGTTTAAATTCATGAATACCAATATATAGATATATATACCTAACATAGATTAGAAGGAATCTTATATCTGAGTGGTTTCTTCATTGGTTCATTCACAAAGTGACAGATTTTGGTTAATTTTAATTTTTCGAAAAAAATAAGTGTTATTACAAAATATATGAAAAGAAATAAAAGTGTTACCATGGAAACAGAGGAGGAACTCAAGAGGCAGACCAGCTGGGGAGACCTGTACCACAGCTAGAGGGTAACTGTGATGGTTGGCGGCACCAAATGCCGCAAACGCAAGTGAACTGTCTTGTCGATCCACAAAATCTGAAAAAGACAGAAGAAGATTTACTTCAACTTTTCTACCAGACTTGGTAGTTGCTTTTGCTAGTTTGCTTGCTGTTGCAGAGGCCTCAGGTTCAATGGCAGAAAGAACAATCATAAATGCATTATATTTCAATGATGTTTTGACAATGCCGGCAGTGTGCCTTATTTAAAGTTTGATGAATCTGCAGCTAAATTGAAACACTGAGTGATGTACCTATCATAGATGGATGATCCAGACTAATCTTGAAGAACTTCTCGGTGCCGACCAGGGCAAAACTTTCAGCAATACACACACAGCTACACGGCTCATAGGAATCAAACTCCTGGAAAATAATGGTACATTATTGACTGGCATAAAGAGTGTGATTAATTTCAGAAATGTATTGGATTTAGATCATTTGTTTACTCTCAAGCTTGATTATTATAAGAGTTTACAAGTATGCTATCAAGCTGTGGTAATTATATTACCTTTCCTAAATCTTTTTTTAACAAATATGCAATGAGAAAAGTCAATAACTGCTTGGATTGCAAAAGGCCAAGTAGAAGAGTGGATTTCTAAGAATATCGCTTCTTTGAATATCTTCGATTTTCAAATAACAAACTGATGGGCAGACTATTTCTCCAGAAAAGAAAAAGAATGAATTTTTGGTTCTAATCTGAAAACAAAGAACTTCTGTACAGTGTTTGAACCTATTGAACAAAGATGATAAGCATATCGTATGAACATAAGATCTCATGGAAGAGAAGTTATATCTTAAACATTCTTTGAACATTTAAAAAATAAAAAAATCAATTCTTTTTTTTGTGCCCACGTTACCTTTCTGACACAGAACATGCCTAGACTAGGGTTGTACTTCATGAGGAGGACACGGTCGGTCATCCCGACACACAGGTAGGTAGAGTCCTGCCACATGCCCACGTCGAACACAGTACAGCCCTGCACCCCGTCTATCTGCTTGTAGGGGAGGGGTGCCGTCTCGCCCCCGCTGCACTGGTTTAGTCTCAGCTTCACCACTTTCTTCTCAACCATCACCAGCCTTCTGTCAGATCCTGTGATAGTGGAACGAATAAGTGAGTGAGTTCTCGTTTTACGCTGCTTGGTAAATATTTCAGATATTAGCAGCGTTGGAATGAATGTTAGTTTAAAGAGTGAGCAAAACCAGTTTCTTTACACCATACATTTGTTAGAGCAAATATATATATATAACAACCATAGAACACAAATTTCAGAACAGCATTGTCAGCTTATCTTTTTCCACATACAAAGATTGTCATATTTGTCTTAATTTGCACAGTTTAGTCTTCATTGACATTGGCTAGTGCTAAACATGGCATATCATAAATCCAGATAACAACAATAGCATCATAATCAACTGAAAAAACTCAGAAATACAGTTTTTTAAAACACTTCCCTTAATCACAATTAAACTGAGTACCTGTGATCATGACGATGACACCAAGGCCAGATGCCAGAGACATCTGGTGGATGTTGGAGATTCCTGTGAGAGGCAGCAGCAACTTGTCACTACACATTGGACTCGCTGGGTTCAACGCAAACAGACCCTCCTCCGCACCAAGCAGCACCAGCTAAGCATAGAAGAAAGTCCCTGTTAACTGTTTTTGTTTTGGAAGGTATTGTACATATTACAGATATTTCACCAATAAGAAGTTCATTACATTTTCTCAAAAATAATTGGTACTATTAAACACACTATGTAGTATGTATACACCTTAAAGATGAAGAACATTATTTCGGTTTAAAAAATATTTGTTTGTGTCATTTTATTCAAATTACAAACATCAATGTAGAAATGAGAAGTAATTGATGTACAAATAAATCAGAAATATTCATTTAAAACAACCAATATTCTGAAATTTTGTGTTGTGTGAGTACTGATATTTACAAATTTCTGTCATCCTATGTTTGGTAAACAAATTTTTACTTTGAACTGTGTTATCAATATTGTAAGGACTTCTCATGCCTTGAATACCTTGAATGGGTCCAAAGCGACTGAACCGTAGGCATCTCAGTCTTGTTTAAACAATTACAGGTGAAAAATCTTAACCCAATCAATTAATCACGAGAATCCATAAGTTGCAACCACATTTTCTAATACCATAAATTGATGAAATGTCTCAAAAGTATGTCTTTAGTGATTGGATGTATTTCAAATAATGTAAGAGATTTTTAGGACCCATGCAAAATGTTAAAAACCAAATAAAACTTGTTTGAAGTATTTTGAGAGGAGGACATACCTTTTTTGAGATGACAAGAGAACAGTTGACTTCCTTCCTCTCGGAGAATGTCACCACTGTGTTCATCTGGATTCTCTGGAAGAGACAAGAGATCATTTCATTGAGTTTTATAGTCTCTTAATCTGCAAAAGTTCTCATTTCAGTAGTGTTTAATATATAGCCCGTCCGCCAGTCCTTGACTGGCTACTTTTTGCCAGGACTGGTTTCTTTTGGTCAGGACTGGTAACTTTTCAATTTTCTTCTTTATCTTCCCCTTAGGAATTGACCAATTAATTTTTCAGGACAGGCTAGGTTTCAAATCTATTTTATACACTGATTTCAGTATGCAGTTTGTCTAAGCTGACAACAAAGGGAGACAACTTACACTCTTCCTGAAAGCATCTCCTTTCTTGGCTGTTTTCACTGCTGCCTCAAGTGATGCCACCCATCTTTGTTTCTCCGCAAATGTCAGGGCCATCAAGTACATCACTCTGGCAAATAGGAGGCCCAATGTCAATGATCGATCAAAAAAAAAAATTAATAAAGAGTTTTGGCAAGTTTGTATAATAAATAAAGACAGTATAATTCAAACATTGCAATATTACAAGGCAAAAGTGAGCACGGCTCACATACCCCCGCCTGTAGTTTGACCGCCTTCACGTAACATTAATTTGAAAATTTATGAAAATTACTCGTTGAATGAATATGACTTTGAACACAATGGTCTTGCAAACCTAAAAACTATTTTACTTCATAACATCCGCGGCTATGTAGTTTTTGAATAAAATTCTGGGAACCCTGGAATTACCCCTAAAAGGCACAACAGCACTATACAGTCGAACCTTGTTTTGTTTACAGTTGAAAATCGTCCCAATAGCGAATCGTCCTGTTACCTGGGTCATTTTTCTTAAGAAATATAGACACATTGTTTGAAAAATCTTTGTCCGTAAGGTGAGATTTACGGATATACGGAGTCCGGGTATCTGAGGTTCGACTGTATACTTCCATACCAAATTTGAAGTGTGCAAGTCATTTGGTATTTATATATGCTCCGGAAACAACAAAACAAAAATTGGACCGTTTTTGGTCAAAATTTCAAAAATTATTCAGAACATTGAGCTGAAACCCCTAAAAGGCACAACAGCACCATATAGGCTACTTCCATACCAAATTTGTAGTTTCTAAGTGGTATATTATTTTAGTAATGCTCCTGAAACGAGACAAAGTCCAAAAATCGGACCGTTTTTGGTCAAAATTTCAAAAATTATTTGGACCATTGAGCTGAAACCCCTAAAAGGCACCACAGCACCATATAGGCTACTTCCATACCAAATTTGAAGTTTCTAAGTGGTACAGTTTTTGAGTTATGCTCCGGAAACGAGACAAAGTCCAAAAATCTGACCGTTTTTTGTCAAAATTTCAAAAATTATTTGGACCATTGAGCTGAAACCCCTAAAAGGCACCACAGCACCATATAGGCTACTTCCATACCAAATTTGAAGTTTCTAAGTGGTATAGTTTTTGAGTAATGCTCCGGAAACGATTTCAGACGGACGCACGCACGCACGCACGCACGGACGCACGGACGGACACGCGGAGCGCTATATACCCCCGACTACGTCGTAGCGGGGGTATAATAAATATCTTCCGATTTAATGTACTATAGGAATAAATTGTTTAGCCTAAGCCTCTTATGTTTGGGTATAATTGCATAATTATTTAGATACCCTAAAGTAGCATTTTACATGACAAGCATCAGCTTGACAACTCAAACCAGGGATTAGGAAGGGCAGGGGCCATGGGCCATTTGCACATTTTCTGAAAAAATGGCCCATTAAATTTTTGAAGTCTACTATTGATATAAGGGCAATGGTCCCTTTAAAATCAGGAAATTACTAAAAGCCATGAAAATGGCCCATTGTCAAAAGTGTCCTTCCCAATCACTGCAAACTCCCATGTTCAGTCGTCAAATTCATGCTTTCAAATTATATGCACAAGTGATGATCATGTGACTAAACGTCACAGGCCATTCTGTTCTTAGGAACATTCAGGTAGTGTTGTAGGACCCTTCACATTCTCAAACAGGAGTTTGCCTTGTGGAGACTGCTACAGTGTATTAATCTTCACTTAAACAGGCTATAAAGAGTTGTCTCCCCTACCTTCCTGGCCAGCAGGTCGTGAATGGGTCGGTGTCGATTCTGAGGACATAGGGCAGATCACTTGAGGCGATGCTCGACAGTTCCGCTATAGTGACTGCACTGTGTACGCTGACCTCCGCATCTGAAGGGTTCAACTCAAGAGTGTCTGTTGGGTTGCCATCGTTCTGCTGCTGGTATAACATCAACCATGTCCCATCCAGAGTAGCGTATCGCTTTTCCCATCCGGCCTTACCAGTCCTGTCATAAATAATGGTGGCTTTTACAATGGTAAGATGACATGTTTTGATACGACATGTCATATGGGACTCAAACCACTGCCCCATTGTGCTGAGTTGCCTCGTTGAAAGATTTCCAAAGTATTTAAGAATGCTCCGATTGATTCTCTGGCAACCAATGCTGCATCCAGGTCAAATCGTCAGATATTACAAGTGACATCACCCTTTAGAAATGAGATAAAGCTTGAGGTACATGAAGCTCATAGCAAAAAATATACAATTTAACATACCCTACTGATCTCTTATTACAACTCTGATTATTAAAGCTATGCTTGTTCCCCTACCTTGGTACTTTTAGCCAGCCCTCCATCTGTATAGCTGGATTGACGTCCGAGCTTGTCTCATCGCCGTACCGGAATGTTTCCCGCGTGACTCGCTCCATGATGTCGGTGTAGTGTCGGATGTACTCTGTTGGGAGTCCACATGATGCGGAGACCTCGTTCACACACTTAGGGTGGCAGACAATGTGACACTCTGAAACACAGGATTTATAGTGTCAACAACAACAACAAAAATTTAATTTTTAAAAATCAGTAACTGGACATATTTCCTCAATCATCTCTTAAATCATGATGTAACAAACTTATAATTGTCTTTCGAATTTCAATTTAACCAAAGAGATCCTATAATACAAATCCCATTGTTCTTACCTTGACACTTGGCTGCCTGCTTGACGAAGTGCACACTGCCGAGACAAACAGCACATTTGGTTGCTCGAGTGTTGAGGCCAGTCACAAAGCGGTGAGGGATCTTGTGGTGCATGCGCTGCTGCTTTGGTTGAGTTGTAGTCGGAGGCCCCATCTCGAATGTGGGACTGTCTGAGCGTATTGGCTCCGGCTGACTGGAAGGAGATCTAGCGAGTGCTGCAACAGCGGCCTTGACCTTAGGAGTGAGAGAGCTTGTACCCTCCAGTATCAGTTTCTCTCGCAGGGGGCCCTTCAGCTTTAGAACTGTGGAGAAGAATCATCAAAAGTTATATCTTTCATATCAAATTTCAATATTATTGTACTTATATTCAATGTCGCTTATTAACAGATTTTATGAAACAAATGATTGCAAATTCTGCAGGCAGATGTCAACAAACTTGTCAACTTTCAACAGGCTTGTAACTTTTTATGTCTTTCCGATTTTTTAAACTTTAAATCTTACTCTTATCAAACTGCAAATACATGTTCAACCTCCTGAGCCCATTTTCATACAGTTCCCTTAACTGAAGGTGATCATAACTCAATGTCATAACTATAGATTAGGCTCTAAGGAAGCTTTGAGACATTAGGACTTGCTCATATATAACCTACTATCATTGGCGAGCTGGAAGTTCTCCTGCCGCAGTCGATCCAGCTGATCCTGGAGCTTGGCGCTCTTCTTGCGCTCTGCTTCGAGGCTGGCCTGGAACTCCTTCCACTGCGGCACCATGGGCGGGCCGTCCTTGCTCCTCATACTGCCAAACAGACGCCCGGGCTGAAACATGGAGGACAGCCATTGATGCTCAATTCTAACTTTTATCAAAACATTTTTAACTTTTTATGAAATGTAGGCATATTGAAAAATAACCCGACTTTTGAAAGTAATAGAACCTTAAAACAGTAATAATCTAACTATGCTGTATGCAGTTTGTCACCCAATTTGTAAACACATGCCAAAATTTTTGCACCCTATGTCGGATTAGGCATTTGTTTTAAAAAGTACCTTTTTTCACAATGAGTTATGCTTTGCTTACATTTCAGGGTGAGTATGAACTAAGAAAGGCCACTTAAGCCATGGATGTACGTTGAAAGTATTCCATTTCTCCACAATGCACCTACCTTCTTCTTCTTGGACATACTATCGTGCCAGAGCTCCTGCAGATAATCTATCAGCTTCATCTGCTGGCCGATGGTACTCTCAAACTTGTACTTCTCCAAGAAGTGGAGGCCCTGCAAACACACACACAATACCTCTTCATAAAGTAAATTTGAATCAAAATTTTTTGAAGAGGGAATTTCCATTTTGCTGAACTGGCGATTTTAAGGCCTCAAACTACAGGGGACCATTTCGAAGCGAAACGAGAGAAATGAAGTCGTCTGCTTTACAGGATGGACAATCTACAGACTTCCATGTAATGTGGAGAGAGTATTTCAAATCACCTTACAATAGAACCAAATTTGTTTACAATTTTAGCTGCTGAATCATTGACAGGAAACAACTTTATCCAATATCCAATAATTGTGGAGAACGGTCACTAGGGCAGATTCACACTTAAGGGTTTCAAATTGACAACCATTTAAAAAGATATATATGGTTCACAATTCTTTGCAAAATTTTGCTATTATCTAGTAGATAACAAATAATGAAAGAACCCATGAGAGTTAGGTTTTCCTCTTTAGACACTCGTGACGTAAGCCAGTGAAAAAAGCCCAATCCATGATAAAAAGGAAACCAGGGAGTGTTCTCTACCTGCATGGCTTCTGTGAAGTTCTCGAGATCAATCTTCTCCCCGAAGATGAGCTCGAACTTGTCCATGGCTTCGTTCAGGTTCTTCCTCAGTTCCAGGTTCGATAGTTTCAGTTCCTGGTTCTCAGTCAAGATTTTGGAGATCTGGAATTAAATATATATCGAATCTACTTTACCACTTCGACTCGCTATACAATATTGCAATCAGAGTTTCATATATTACAAAGAAAATAGTGAAATATGTTTGTGGTTATGTTAACTTTATTTGACCATATCAGGGCTTTTTTTCCCCCAAAAAGTAATTTGTAGAAGATATTATATCATCATCTGTTTAACAATAGTGCCTGAATACTTCCAGTGCAAAGCTTTATTTCCAAAGAAATATACATGCAAAAATCTTTGAATAGAAGAACGTAACACCAGAGACGAAATATTGCTTTATTTAATTTGTCATGAAAAACAAATCATCATGACACAGTGATTGATCTCCCTAAAACAGTTCATGAAATATATGCGCCCAATATGATTGCCAGCTTAGGTATTTGATGCAAGAAGAGTTACCTCCTCCTTGAGTTTGATCTTGTCAGTGTCCTGAGCGTCGATGATCTCCCGCTGTTGATTGAGGATCTGTTCACTCTTCTCATTCTGTTCCTGGAACTCACTCATCTGGAACAGAAGAAGAACATATTATAGAAAATCAGGGTTCATGTTGAAGGGAGCAAGCTTGAAAACTTTCCTAATGTCTTGAACCTTATTACCACTAGTTATTACTCGAAGAGGGATCTAAGATCTAGAGCACTATGGACGGAGACTACCGAGACTCACCTTCATGTTGATCTTCTGCTGCTTACTGCGCTCCTCCCACAGTTTGTGGTTGAGAGACTCCACCTCTGCTTTGTGCGCCGCCTTCGACGACTTCACCTGGTGCTTCAAGCTGCTCATACGCTCGTCAGTCGCAGACCTGTCAACATGGGAGATGTACATATCATATTCATTTGCAAGTCCAAATCAGCTCTTTATAAAAGAGTGATGGACAATTGATGTATTTATTGTATAAACTGAAAATAATCTTTTGAAACTAATGATTCCTTTAAGTTTGCTATCAGGAAATTTTTAAGAACTTATGAAACTATCAATGAAAGGTACCTGGCCTGCTGTATAGCGGAGAGTTTCAGACTGGTTCCCTCCAACTCCTCTTCTCTCTCGTCCACAACCTGCTCGTACGTCTTCCTGCACAGGGGAGAAACTTATAAACTTAAATATATACATAAATTAACATGCTCTGAAATGTTTTACACAACAAAACTGTCATACAATTTCTTCATGAAGATGACATGAGAATTCAGGGATATTCTTTTACAATGAAATTTAGCACTTATTTATCCAGGTGAGGAGAGGTGATCTGAGTTTAACGCCATTTTCAAGAGTATTTCACTTATATTTTATCCAAAGAGGAGTGAACGTACCTGATCTTGTTCCACTCTGCCTCTCGCTTCTCAAACTCTGCTACGAGTGCCTCCATATCCTTCATCTGTTCCTCCAGCTCCTTGCACACTCCCCGGAACTTCTCTACTTTCTTGAACACAGGCGGGGAGGTCTCATTAAGTAGGGTTTGGGTGGTCTTTATTGTTTATTGGAGTGAGTGAGTTACTGAATACCTCTGCTTGGGCAATGCTTAAGCCATTAGCGGCATGTTTTTGGATGGAATTCATACAATATGATTGTGACCTTGGCTGTTTTAAGGCTGTGAACAGAGATCCCCCACCCCCTAATAGACTAGTGGAGTTCATATCCCAGCAGTTCCTACCAAGTAGACATTTTATGAAGTAAAACAAAGTTAATGAATAGCTTATTTTAAAAAAACATTGAAGAAGTTGTTCCTCCTAAGAACTTGGTTATCCTTCATTATTCCAAATTTTTGCAGTGCTGAGCTCTCTTGTGTATAGTTTATATGGAGTATGACCTTGTAAGGACAAGAAGTCACATTTACTAAAATAAAGAATCTGACTCTAGATATAGAGTGATACAGTACCTTGACCTCCAGCTGAATCTGTCTGTCCTTGTCGTTGATCTGGGCCCGCACCTTGTTGTGTTCCAGCATGTCCAGACTGCGCTCCTTCTGTAGTTTGATCAGCTTCTCCTCCAGGGTCTGACGGAACATCATACAGTTATTATCATCATCCATCATCATCATCATCATCATCAATCATCAATCATCAATCATCAATCATCATCATCATTACTATATGAATATTATATAGCGCGCATATCCATCCACTCGTGGTTGCTCGAGTTATGAGGTTAAAATTTGCCACACAAACAAAATTTGTTCCAAGTCAATTTCCCAATATATATGTCATGATTGTGACTGACAATACTGGTCAAACCAAGTGAGATTGGTTCATACTTGATGGTCACAAGGCTTTGTGTTAATGGAAAGTGATATAAGGGTCAATAAAACAGACTCTTTGCTGACAGTGATGACGAAATGTGGAAAGACGTATGTAAAGATAAAAAATCAATTTCTAAAAAACTATAGAAAGCAGGCAATAGAGAGTGAGTATTGAGGCTGACCTTGTTCTGTCTGGAGAACATCTCGTACTTGGACTTGAGGAGCCTTAGTTCATCTTCTCGGTCGTCTCTGGCCTGTAACATGATCATGAGGGCATAGATGAGTGAGAAAGTTATTGTCTGGCACTATGCAGACATGCGATAAAGACGATATTCTTTCTAAACTTCTTTTAATATCAACCGTGTGTTGCTTTGAATAATGATAAGAAAACAGTATGTGCTTTTTTTTATTTTGCCAAAATGACAGATTCCTTTTATTCAATTTTATCTCATATCTTTAATGTCAATACACATGTCTTAGCAATTTTTATTTATTTAAAAAGCAAATAATTCAGTTATTGATTCTCAAAAAAAAAAAAGATTTATTCCCAAAAAAGTCTGAGGTTCTGCCTGAGGCAAGCACCATTTACTGCTGAGGTCTGTCATAAAAATTCCCTGCACAGGAAAGCTGCAAGCATTGTGGTCGACCATAAACCCAGACTTAGTTATAAGCTTCTGCATTTTATATACGACAGCTACATCAAGCTATAAGAGTTCTTTTACTTTTGTTTATACAAAAAAAAAAATATTAAATGGTTTTGATATCAGTATCTAAATTCTAATTGATTTGATAACTAGTCACTGATAACCCTTATCAGACTTGAAGTTGAAAATGATTTCAAATTTTAGAATACATTTTTTCATCATGAAATATCATAAAAAAATATCTTTGTCATTAACATTTTGTATGTTGAATGTTGCTAAACTGGTAAATGCAATTAGCTGTTAACATCCAATATCTTGTGTTACCATAACCATTATAAAATAGGGAGTAAATATTGAGTAAATACTGTGCAAAATAACAATCATATATATGTGCTTGACTATGTATGTGACCGTGTCACTGTTAGTATTAATTCAAACACCGCCAATGAATATTAATGAACAAATATTTGCCATTAACTGTATGAGTGATTCCTGGTAAAACATTTAGTATATAAACAAGGGTTAACTGTGTCACCTTCCTACGCAAAGCCTAAAATGCCAGTTTCTGATATCTCAGTTATGTGCCTTGCTGCATACTCAGTTTTCTGTGCTTGCTCTCTTACTATGAGAGAAAGCAATAGTCCAATCAGAAAGTAAGTGGAGGTTGCCAACAATCGCCTGTAGGGGCACTAATATCATCACAGAAAACTCAAGGGTCTGCAGCATGGCATAAAACAGAGAGTTCGGACACTGGCGTTTTAGGCTTTGCGTAGGAATGTCTGATCAATCCTCTTGCTACTAATCAGAAACAACCTTCATGTAACGACAAGAGATTGAATTAGCGTTCAACAAATAGGTTAATATGTGAACCCAGTATAGCACAGGTATAAATGTGCTACGTTCTCTTACTGGTTTAATTTCCGGTGGAGCAACATGTTTTGTTGCTTCATCATCCTGCAACATAAGGTTAGAGAAACATGCATGATCTTGTGCACAAAGTAAACTTAACCTGAATGAAAATTGAATACTGAAAGTAAAAAACACAGTATGTTATAGATATTTAACTACAAATAAATGCAATGTTGTTTGAACAATGTTGTTTTCGGAAAAATAATTTCAACACATTTTCAGGGTGAGTAAAAGCACTTTGCAATCCTCATGACACTTGACCTCATTCTAGGTTTTAAAATCTGTAACAAGGTACAGAACCATAAAATAAAGACATCAAAACCTTTATTGCAGTATTTTCAATTAATAGCAAGGAAAATAAAAAACAAATAATGAGAGCAAGAATGAAAACACCACTCTGAAGGTTTGGATGTCTTATCAGAGAAGATAAACTACCATATAATGAAAGCATGTGACTCACATTCCTGGCGACGCCCCTCTCCATGGCGTTGTTGTCGAGCTGTCTCTGGAGCTGGTGTATCTGTTCCCGTAGCTCCTCCTCCTGACGTTTAGCGGCCGACAGCAATGACCTCGCCTCGCTCAGCGCCAGGTTAGACTCGTTCAGCTCTCGTCTCACGTCGTCCATGGAACTGTTGTTGTTGAAGTTGCTCAACACCTGATTGGGAAAAGAAGTATATTACATCAAATTGGCATACCCTTGGGATAAGGTAATTGAATCAGATAGGAACCCAGAATATCCTTGAACGTTTACAAGCCTGGATGTCAAACTATCAAGAAGCTGTTTAAATTGTAAGTGCCAATTATTTGTATGTCAAATATACAGGCATATCAACTGTGATCAGGGAACAGACAGTTCCAAAGAGACTATCCTTGAAAATTAAGAAATACAGATGGAGACGAAATTTACGGTATAACACAGTATCAGTTAATGATAAAGGTAAGCTAATTTTCCATTAGTCCTTTTCTATAATGAGGTCATTGTTCCAGTGACACATGCCAAGGTGACACCTTGACTACCAACAACCCGGTACTAACTGAATAATAGGGTACCCACCTTCTTCCTGTCTGCTGTCTCCAGCCTCTGGTTGAGCTGTTCCAGCTGGCTCCTCATCTTCCCGTTCTCCTCCTTCAACTTCTCGTTCTCCTCCTTCATCTCCTCCACACAATCCGTCTCCTCAAGCAACGTCTCCAGCTCCTTCTGCAGAGTCTGTGTCCCCTCTGTCAGACTCTTCACGCGACTCTCCAGTCTTGCCTTGTCCTCTCTCAGTCGCTCCAGTTCCAGTGAACTCACTGGGCTCTTTGAGTCTCCTGACGTCTGCTTCTGATCTAGCTGACGCTGCAGACTGTTCACCTTGGCTTCAAGATACCGCTTGTCCTGTTCAAGGTCCCCAACTTCCTTCTCTTTTGGCACTGCAAATGATTTTGTTCTCTTCAGACTGTTTCTTACTCGGCTCAGTTCGTTGTCATCACTGTCAGATTTCTCGGCTTTGGTAGAAGCTTGAGATTTTGCTTTCTCTAAAGCTACTCTGAGATCTGCATTGTCCTTTGTCATTGAGTCAATCTTGTCCTGTAAAGTCTTCTTCCCGTCACTGAGATCATTCATCTTGTTGATCTGACCCTTGCTGCGACTCAACTCCTGTTCAAGATCAGACGTGACCTTCTCTAACCTCTTGACTTTGTCCTCAAGGTCATTCTTTGCTCTCCTAAGGTCGTTTTCATGCATGGACTTACTCCTGGTCAAATTTGTTCTATTTATATCATCCTTTTCTTTTTCAAGATTTTCTATTTTTCTTTGCAGGTCTGACTTTTCTGACTGCAGCCTATCAACAAGAGAGCGTCTGTTGTCAGTGCTGCTCCTTTCACTGGACTTTTTCTCAAACTCCTTTACCTTCTTTTCAAGAGAATCCTTTTCTCTCTCAGCAATCCTCAGCTTTTCCTCAAGACGGACATTTTCTCTTTCAAGTTTACAAAGCTGGGATACTTTCTCCTCCAATTCTTTTTTCTCAGACTCAACATTCACCAAGCAGTTGACTCTTATCTCCAGGTCCTTCTTCTCCACTTCTGCCTTCTCCAAACTCAGCTTCTGCTTCTCCAAATCATCTTTCTCCTTCTCCAGATCCTGTTTTTCTTTCTCCATCCTCCTCATCTTCTCTTCCAGATTTCTCTTCTCCACCTCAACTCTCTCCAACTGGCTCACTTTCTTCTCCAGAGTTCGTCGCTCTTCCTCTGACTTCTGGACATCAAACTTCCCTTTCTCCAGATTCTTCAACTTGTCCTCCAGATCCCGCTTGTCTTTCTCAAGTCTCTCCAAACGGACCACTTTGATCTCCAGATCCCGTTTCTCTGCTTCAGTCTTCTCCAGTTCAAGCTTCACTTTCTCCAACCTCTTCAATCGGTCTTCCAGTACTTTCTTCTCAGATGTAAGTTGATAAACCTTTACAGTCTTTTCCCCTTCTGTCCTTGAGATTTTCTTGGTCAATTCATCAACTTTCTTCTGAGCTGCTGACATCTTATCTTTCACTTCATCAATCTCCATCTCTAGTTTTGGAAGCCTCAATGCCTTTTCCTGCAGTCGATCCTTCTCATTCTCAACCTCAGACAGTTCATCAACCCGACACTCCAGCCTCTTCTTCTCAGCCTTCAGTTGATCGACCAGAGCTTCCATCTTCATCTTACTCTCCTGAGTCTGACTCAGACTGCTTGACTTCTCATTCTCTCTCTTCTCAAGAGTTTTCAGCTTATCCTTAAGTTCCTCTACCTCAACTTCAAGTCTCTGGAGTCTGATGACCTTCTCCTGGAGCTGATGTTTCTCCTCCTCAACCTTCTGGAGTCTCTGGATCTTCTCACTGAGATTCTTCTTCTCTCTCTCCAGACTCTCCATTGATCCCTCTTGCTCCTTCTCCTTTCGTTCCAACTTTGACAGCTTCCTCTCCAACTCTCGCTTCTCTCTCTCCACTCCCTGCAGCTGTTCCTCCACTCTCTCCTTCTCTTTCTGAACCTTCTCCAGACGGGCCAGCTTTGTCTCCAGGTCATGCTTCTCTCGAGTAATGTTCCTCAGCTTCTCTAACTTCTCCTCAGCCTCTTTCTTGTCCTTCTCGACTCGCTCTAGACGACTCACTTTCCTCATCAACTCTGTCTTCTCATGTTCCACCTCCTCCAACCTCTTCAACTTGGACCTCATCTCCTCCTTGTTCTTCTCCGCGCTCCTCAACTTTCTCTCCAGTTCTTCTTTCTCCTCTAGGAGAGAGTCCATCTGTCTTTCAACAGTGCTCTTGTCTCGCTCTAGGTCGTCAATCCTAGCGTTCAACTCTGCTCTTAGCTTCTGACTGTCGTCATGGCTAGCAGACTTCCTCTGAAGAGAGTCTATGCGGACCTGGAGGTGTGACTTCTGCTCGTTGAGTTGTTGGATGTGAGACTTGGACTCCACCAGACGGCGTTCAACCCCCTTCAGCTGCTCAGACTTGTCCTCCAGCTGTGTCCTCAGTGAGTCCGTTTCCATCTCCAGTGAGCTAATCTTCTTCTCCATGTTCAACTTCTCAGACGTCTGCTTCTGGGCGGATGTGTCCAGTCTGTGTAATCAACATGACATATTTATTAAAATTTCCATAAAATTATTGAACCAAGAATTCAATCTGAAATGATTTAATCGAAATTGTTATTACTTTATAAGAAATAATAAGACAAGATATCAACAACTAGACACCCACCTGCCTGAGAAATCCTCGATGATATCTCTCTTCTCCTGTTCAAGATCCTCCATGTCCGTCTGTAGCTGAGAGACAAGGCTGTTCAGTTCATCAAGCTCCTGTAACAATCTGGCTTGTTAGTCCACAGTATATCAGAAATAGAATAGCCCTTACCATCATGTATTTAACAATAAAGCATTGTTTTGCCCTGACTATTATAGTTATTAACAGCCTTGATAACAGTATCACATCAAGCAGTATTGGCACTTACCAGATGGGAGAACCTATGAGGGCATACATGCCGTATTAAGCTGAAAAGTAGCTGTATGTTGATGAAAGGCAAAAAAAACCCCAAGTCCATCAAAGGATGACAGGATCCTTGAGCAGATATGAAACAGGTACCATCAACAGTCAGTTTAATGATGCCTTGTTCTCTTCTATTTTTTCATTCTGATGAGTCCTAGACAAAACCTTCCACTTTAAGGCACCAAACCAGCCTATTTTTGATGATGTAACCTCTACAGCTTTCAAACATGACGAGACAGTTTCTCCATACCTTGTTCTGCTTGTCAATGACAGCTCGATGCTCCTCAGCCGACTCCTGTTCCTTCTCCAGCTCAACCTCCAGCTCTGCTTTCTCTGCCTCAAGGGCCTGAATGTCAAAATCTTATCAGATTAGTGGCTATTTATTTACGGTTTAAATAAAAGATTCTTTAAATATGATATATAAACAATGGCAATGGCTACCCTCAAGTCAACATTTTGCTTTATGCCTGTCGGACAGCCAAAACAATCATCTACAAATCTTAAGTGCAGGATCTTTATTGTCAATTAGTAGTTACCTTTAAGAAATTCTGAATTGACTATCAAGTACACTGAAAAGGTATAGTAGGCGTAAAGAAATCCAGAAAGGATTGAATTAGCCAATGACTGGCAAGAGCTAAATCTTGCGGGGAAAGTTGGACAGACCAGGCACCATTTACTTCAGACCAAATTTTTAACTTCTTTTTATTAATTGATAAAATATTGTTCAAGTTCATTCAAATACACACATTCTTTAAAGTGTCAAAGATGCACTAGATAACGTCTGACCACTGACCTCGACCTTGAGCCTGAGTTCTCCCGACTTGACCTGCCTCTCCTCCAGACAACTCTTCATGGTAGCCTGCAGGTCCTGTAACAATCGGGAGGTGTTCCTCATCCATCTATCTTATCATGTCACATTTAAATTGTCACATTCAGACTCCTTGTTGACGCTGAATCTTATCTAGAGGTTTGTTCTAAATTACTCTTTAAATCTTTGTTATGCTTCAATACAAATTTATAATTGCCTACTAAGACTCATCCTCCCTTGAGTTAAGGGTTTACTATTGTTTACTGTACAAATTCTTTATTCTACATCAAACTCTCAATTTCAGCATTAAAGGAGGTGAAATGTCTCATAAGTTTTACTGAACCATGAACTGTCGCACTATGAGCAGGTGCTTGTGCAGTGAGTCTGACCTTGATGAGTTTCTTCTGGTCGTGGACCTCCTGCTGGTAGAGCTTGAGGTGGTTGAACAGACTCTCCTTCTTCTGGGACTTGGACTCGTTCAGCGCCTCACTGCTCTCTCGATGCTGCTTCTGCAACTTCTGTAAACATAGATATAACTTGTAGTTGTACTGCTTTGCAAAAGATTTCTTTATGAAACAGCTCAATGACTTTAATGCATCGCTTCTAGCACAGTGCTGCTTCTTCTGCTAAAGAAATCATACAAAATTAAACTTACAGCCGTACTACTCTGTAAAAGTTAATAGTCTTTTCCTGAGACTTTTTACTATCATAAACACATAAAATTGTAGTTGTTCTTATTTTAATAAGCTTTTAGTATCTTTCTCTGAGTTTTTAGTATGTCAACACTAACTCGTTGCTGCTTTAACACTACAGAAATCACACATTAACTTGAAGTTGTACTACATATTATAAGATACAACAAAATGAGACTCAACATATGAACGTTTCTCAATGATGTTACAAAATCTCCAGGTTTTGTATAACCTTATGAGTATCGTACTCTCATAGAGGCTGCACACACACTGTTTTGTTGCTCCTACATTTCCACATTTTTCTGTTGTTTATAGACTGCTCTCATTTCTGCATTTTGGCATGGATATTTATCAACTCTTTATCTTTTGTGCGCTTTGAGCATGCTGTGGCATGGATAAATGCGCGATATAAATATTCTATTATTATTATTATTATATTATTTGAGTAAAACCCTGAGATGAGTATACAAACCTGTATGGTAGACTTCATGTCCTGTTCGCGATGTCTCCAGGACCGCGCCTCCACACTGTAGTGATCAACCAGCATCTCCAGGTCCTGATGCACAGCATATCATAGTACAGTTCAAACTAAAGGTTACCAAGCTAGAGTATTCTTTTAAACTTCATGTAATAGTTTTTTTGGTACTGGGTACCATACATCCAAATAATGAAACACATGGCTTAATTATGAATTAGGAAATTCAGTGATGAAATACTGAGACAAAAAAGTTTTACATTTTTTTTACATCATTGTATAATGCAGAAGAGCACCATTCTTTAACATTTAGATTTATTATTGCACCTTTCCGTTGTTAAGAATATTTGAACAGGACAGAAAAGTCTTCAACTTCAATGAGACCAAACTTAAGTTTTCATGCACTTTACTGAGCCATTGTAATACTTTTCCAACCTACCTTAATCTTCTCTTCAAGATGGCTGCTGTTGAGGAAGGATCTTCTGCCAGTCTGGAGTGTGACAAACAGCTCCTGGGAGATGAAAGGATAGAAAATGCATTACAAATGTTATATTGTCATCCTTTAAGACCAGACACTGCACTACAAACATTACATTGGTTGGTTAACTTTTGTTATTGTTAGAATTATTGGATCAGTTGATGGAGGGTAACACCTAAACCTAATACAAACATTCCTAGCACCAAAGCAAGTGCAAATTTCAAAATACAAACACTTTTATAGAGTGCAACAATGAAAGGTATTTTTCAAACACCACTTGGGTTCAAGCCTCTGCTACTCACCACTTTCCTCTTGCTGCCCTCGGTGGATCTAGAGATGACGGGAAGCACCTGCCCGGACTCCTGGAGCGAGGAGTTCATCTTGTTGTGGATCTGATCGATCTCCTCGGCATGCTCCTTCTCCTGCTGCTCGTAAGCCTCCACTAGGTCCTCCAGGTCCTGTCATACACAATACAGACAGGTGAGGTGAAGTGAGGTGATGTGGGGCTTAACCCCGGCTTTCAGGAGTATTTCACTTATATAGTGGCTGCTAGTATTACTGCAGGGAGAAAGCCCACAACACAATTGTGGCTATGTATTGCGGTGAAACCTGAGAGCATGGGCTGGAAGTAGCAAACCATGGGTGGTACAATACAGACAGACTCATGATGTGCAATCTGCTGATAATGTAACAATTTATAATTACAAGTTGTACCAAGTGTACCATTAACGATGGGTTCAATATTATTTATTTTTACCTACAAGGGCAGTCATATCAAGGATCATATTTTCGAGATATGACTTCCTCATTGTGATGTCACATTTAAACAATGCTTTCATGTTACGATTCGCCTATGACGCTGCAAACTATAAGGGCCAGCGACATCTAGTCCACCCAAGCTAAAAGGTAGGTTTTGAGTATGTTCTTTAATTTAAGTGATGGAGAGATGGGTTTGGGCATACCCTGAGGTTCTTGTTGAGAGTGTCTATGGTCTCCTGTTTCTCCTCCAGCTGCTGTTTCCACACATCATCTCGGTTCTCCATCATAGCCAGATCCCGCTTCTGGTCATCTCGGGACTTACGACGCTCCTGGAGAAAATGTAACATGAATGTTTACCCTTATTACAAGTCAAACTGAATTTACAACATACATTAATAAGAATGAAAATATATCTCAGGATTTGATAAATAATATCACTACCAAATTTGTGAATTCATGATTTATTTTGACATTCTGTGTAAGAATATCAGCATGATAACGTGAAAAAGGTGTTCTCAAAGTAACTAAAATCTGTTCTCTGTAAAAGAGTTGGATCAAGGGTTAAGATATTGGGGCTTCCATTTCTAAGGCTGTTTGATGGATTCTCAGATTGTACTGGACATTCCTGCTACCGGGTAAATTTATACAGAAATATTGACTCTTGTGATCAAATACTACTTCAGTGTCTAAGTCACGATTTAGGAATTAGCTATCCCTGTGTTGACCATGTAACAATCCTTGGAGGAAGGAGACCATGTCATACCTTGTCTAGCTTGAGCTGAACGTGTGAGACCTGTTTCTGAGTGTCTGTGAGAGTGTTGGTGAGGGAGTGGATCTGTCCGTCCTTCTGACGTAGACGTCTCAGCAGGTTCTCGTTCTCCATCTCCAGCTGACTCACAACCTCTCGTAGCTCCTCTATCTGAGCTCTGGGGATGGAAGTAAAAGATGATTTGTTCGTCTCACAATCTAATTGCTCAAAATCTATTTGGATAGTAACAATAATAATGGTGTAAGTTGATATATCCATGTACTCTATGCTCTAGGTAAGGGGAAAGAAAAAGATTTTATTTGTTCTTCACCCAATTATTTTACTCAAAATCAAATTCGACAAAAGCTATAATAGTAATTGTCCATCTATCCATGCACGTTGCATGCTAAAAGCTCTGAACAACATATTATCCCTGGTCAACAAGTATAGAACAATCCAAGAGGAAATGCAACTGCTGATTCAAATTCAGATTTACAAATTTACATCTTATTGATCAGAGGCATGGTTTAAACTAAGTCACTAACCCTGGGTAAACAAGTTTCTCAACTCATGTTACAGAATCTCTCTGGGTATCCAGGAACAAAGAAGGTTGGGCCAATAGCAGCTGACCTACACTTACATCAGTAAACTGACCATTGCACAGGTCCACATGCAAATGGACCTTTAGGCCTAGAAATATGCAAGTCCTTGGGTGCTTATCAAAACTAACATCCTCCCACCCTTATGATATAAAGGATATTGGGCCAATTGCATGCAACTCAAATCAATCTAAAAGCGGAAACTGTCAAACTGCAAACATATAAAAGCAAGGGGAAGACATCAATGAATTAAGAAACTTGCCGACCACTACTGATATTAGTTTAATTTCTCATTTTATGTCTTCAAAGTTACTCAGCTTAAGGTTTCACAACCCTGAGGGAATCAAACAAACAGATAATCTACAAGTATTGCACAGTTGATGATACTAACGTGTTGAGTTCATCATGAATGGTGCGCGCCTCCTGTGTGAGCAGCTGTATATGAAGGTACAGCTGCTCGGCCTGCTGCTCCAGCTGTTTCCGCTCCTCCCCCTCACTGACCAGCTGTGCACTCAGCTTCTGTAATACACCATGGCACTGACAGGGTTAACACTGGCATACAGCTGTGTTTATAATATGCATGTTCTAAACTAAAGAGCTTTGTTGATTATCTTAATACAAATCATTACAGTATCACTTTTGACATGTTACAATGTGAGTCTTATTTCACCTAGTGCATAAACAGGGATTTTGAAAGGCAGGGGCCATGGGCCATTTTGCACATTGTATGAAAAAATGGCCCATTTAAATTTTGAAATTTACTAAAATCTTTGTAAATGACCCGTTGTCAAAGATGTCGTTTCTAGTCCCTGCATAAGTGCAACTAATTTTTAACAAATTTTAAAGAAATATTTAATTTATCAAACAACAAGAAGTTGTATAACATATTTCATATTCCACATGACAGGAGAAGAGCAATTTCATCAAAACATGTAGTAAACAGTGAGCTTAGCAAAAGGTTTTGATAACATATCTGTTATATTCCCTTCAGTGTTATATCCCCTTTATCAGTTAAGCCTTTTCTGAACAAGAAATCAAGTGCTTTACAAAACTAGTTTTCTCATAAAAATGTGTGAAATCAAAATCAAATGGGTTGTAGACCCCAAGTGGAGACAACTCTCACCTTGGTTTTCTTGATGTACATATCCACGTCCTTCTGCAACCTGACGACTTCCTCTTCCTGTAGCCCGAGTCGATCCTTGTCATCACATGCATGCCGCAGTCTCTCGACCTCTGACCTCAGCCTCACTTCACTTTCCTCAAGCTCGTTACAGCGCTCCTTCAGAGAACGGAGTTCAGCTATCTTTACTGTAAGTGTCACCTCCAAGTTTGTTGAGTCTGGCGCTGTCTGCAGAGCTGTCAATACAGAAGTGTTGCCTTCACTCTCCTTGATCACTGTCTTCGTCATCGCCTTGCCTTCATGGCATGTACAGTAGCATCTGTTGATGTTGGAACAAATATTTTAGGTTTGATGTCATGCTTTACATGGTAGATATATCCACTTGCCTTAAAATTTTAAAATATTCTGATTTCATCAAAACACTCAGTCAAAGTGAGTATTATCATAATTGGATCAACAGGAAATTATTTAGATGAATTAGGATGTGATTTTTGTCTTAAATTCATGAAATTCAAAATGAAGACAAGTTTCAATAGAAAATACTAAATACACGTACAGGTCCTTCAGCTCTCTGACAAATGTGAAGCCGATGAAAGGCAGATCCTTCCCAGAGAAATCCTTGTGTACTTTAAACTCTTCGAGGGATGCCTGTGGTTTTGACCTCTCTACTTCCTCAAAGTTTGAAGTGTCGTCAAGGCCAGACAGTGTGGGAACAAAGGGAGGGGCACCTGTTAACAGGAAAGAGATACTTTAGTCCAAGATACCTATATACATCATAGCTGATAAACAGAGAAGCACAGCCCTATTTTACAAAGAGCCAAAGTCCTAAAGGTATTCTCAATCCATAGCATTTCATAACAATCACCATAGTCTGAGGAAGCTTTGTGCAAGTTTTCCTGTGTGATCTGTGATCCAGTATGATAGAATAGACACTCAGACAATTGAGAATGTCAAGGTCAATGTTGGTAATCATCTCATCTGTTCCAATTCTGTCAACATCTTCACTCTTACTATCAAGTTATTTTCTACACAAGATTTGCCTTGTATGGCCTATAGAAAACAAGCCAACATATTGAATGATAATTAAGCAATGTTTGCAGTACATGGAAAAAAATACTGACATCTGCCTTTGAGCTAAATAGCATAGCCATGAGTAACCAAGAAGAAAAACAAGGAAAACCATTGAAAACAGTCAGGGGATTGTAGAAGCCTCGCAGATAAATATTCCCTGATACAGCAGGATGTACTCACCTTTCCCTATATTCTTCCAGTCAACAGAGGAGAAGAAGGGATGTTTGCGGAGTGCAGGGAACAGCAGTCTCGTCTCCTGGTCTGTCAGTAGACCCCGCACTAAGTCTCGCGCAGAGTCCGAAATCTTGATGTCGTCTGGGAACTTCAGTTTGCTCTGTCAACAATCACATTTCAGAATATATGTTTTGTGGCTAACATGGATTGAAATATGAAAACCCCAATCAATAAATTGAACACCTTCTGCAAATGAAAATGCCCTGAAGAACAAAATAACCCTAATACATATCTAAACAATCCTCCCCCTTGCCTCCTTCCAGTCTCAATCGCTCTTCTGTGCAGACTCTTCAGCATACTGCACCCGGCCTTGGTTCAATCAAAGAAGTTGACCAATGCAGAAAGGTCTTTATTATCCAGTGAGGGAAACTGGTGGAGGTTTAGTTTTGGAATAATTATTGAAAGCTATTTAACAGACTACATGATGACAAGATTTGAACTTCAATTAATAGCTTAATGGATCCAAGACTAAGTTGCTTATAATACAGGTAAAATAGATACAGTACCTTGAAGTTCATGATGTTGCTGTAGGTGGTGACCATGGATCCGTAGTCATCTGTGAAGGGTGTCTTTCCGTGCATCATCTCGTACGCACACACACCGAGTGACCACCAGTCGACTTCTACACTGTACTCTCTAGGACCACGGTTAGAGTTCATCGAGGTCAGTAATTCCGGGGCCACATAGTCGGGGGTTCCGACCGGCATACGAGAACAAACCTGGCAAAGATCAGATCCATGTTTAGTTTTGAGTTAAAATTCATTGTGATTGAATTGGGGAACCGCTCACTTTGAATTGGGGTTTTGAACAACTGTCAAAAATGTTGAAAGATCAGATTTATAATTGGTATATTAGACACACTTTGTTATTATTGAACTAAGTAATAGGCCCCTCTCATAATTCTGGTGACGGTTGTTGATCAATTGTCAGAAGTTCTAATAGAGTATGATCTGACATTCCACTAAATGTGTCCCAAAGATTAACAATCATTACTAAGACCAAGTAGGAAGATGAAAAATACTGGCCATAGATTTTAAAGACTTTTAAGCATTTTGATGTTTGTTAATGTTGGCATAATTTTGATAACAGCCTCTTTTCACAAAGCGATAAGGTGATTCAAGTCTGTAAAATCAGCTTAAATCATTGATGAGGAATGGGAGTGAAAATAAACTATAGTAAATGTGTCTTTGTTAAACAAGGCAAAGAAGGTTCTGAGGCATAGCACTTACAGTCATATCAGATGACATTTTAGCTGCGGACCCAAAATCAGCTAGTTTAATATGACCAGCATGATCAAGTAGGATGTTTTCAGGCTTGATATCTCTGTAAAACAATATTGCATATTCATTCAGTAAATATATCACAACTTAAATTAAGATACAGTCCTGAGCATTTGAATGTCATTGACAGCCCAGAGAGGTTGGCCGACTTTCTCTTCATTCATTTTGTTCAATCTATTTTGAAACATTGCTGCCTTGGTTGAATAAAACTTAATTGATTTGATCATGGTTTATAAGAAAACATTTTCAAGTGGATAGTGAATTATCTTCTTCGTAAGTCTTTTGTGTTCTCCTATCTCAAGTGTTTGGGAATAATATTATTTTTACATGACAAACCTCACAATTATTACGTTGTGCCATGAACTTCATATAAACATTGAAATGGAAGATATAAGAGTTAATAATGGAAGGTACAGAACACATATGTACCTGTGAACGTATCCCATGTCATGAAGATCGTTGATAGCGAAGGCCATTTCAGACAGGTAGAACTGAGCCATGTCTTCCTCAATTATGTCCTCATGTCTGAAACCACAGCCAACAAGAAATAAACAAAACAATGTAAACAGCATTTTGAAAAGAAATGATGGACCACTATGATTTTCATTTTTTTAAACTCTATTTGAATCATCTTAAGACATTTTTTTAATTTCAGTTTTGACGGTTTATTGATCATTAGCTATTTTTGTTGAGTCTATAACTTACAAAAGAAATTAAGGACCACCATAATTTTAACTGTATATGGATCATTTATATGAACTCTGTGAGAGTGATTATCTTAGTTTTTGAACATTTGTTGGTCCTTTGTTTTTATTTTGTAAATCATTATTATTCATGACCCTGGGACTGTATATGAAAGACTTGAGCAGAAAAGACTTCTATTGCTCAATTTGACCAGCAGTAGAAATTAACTTGACAAGAATTGAGATTTAATTTGAGAGAATGGGTGAGAAGTTTAGTGACGCTTGGGCAATATTATATCAATTGGTGGCTAGAGAAGATGAATTTGAGACCCTGTACACACCTAGCTAGCAGTGAGAGCAGATCGCCCCCAGGATGGAAGTCCATGACTAGGTAAAGGTTCTGGTTGTCTTGGAAGGCGTAGTGAAGTCCGGTGATCCACTCGCTCGCCGCTGACGCCATGATGTCTCGCTCCTCCTGGTAGAATGATATCTGTTGGGAAAGGGATTTGTTATTCATTTGGCTGCTTGACTTAGTTTGCACAAGACATCTTTTTTTCTTTCTCTTTGAGATGTTTATATTAAGCTAGGTGTATGATATTGTGGCTATCATAGATAAGATGATGGCAGTTTTTCATATGAGGCTCATTTTCTACAGTGTTTTCAAAACTTTTCATTTACAGTTTCTATGAATTAAATAGACCATAGAGTGCATCATTTCTCAATTTCATGCAATGATTAAGGGTAGCCATTGGAGGCAGCAATGTAGGAAGAATATGCTAGAATTATTGAAAACAATTGTTCAAATATCAACACAAGGTTTTGCTCAACTATACTATCATAATCCAAACCTTAAAAGGGTTCTTCAATAAAGCAATAGATACTGAATACCACTTAAAAAACAAAACAAATAAGCACATCTATGACCACTTGCACAGAACTGCCTAACATGATAAGAACATTCTGAAGTGCTAAAGAAGCTGACTGTAACAATGGCCCTAACTGAACATTTCTGGCCCAAGTCTCACCTCTGGTTGTGAGAGAATGTCTGCCTTCCTGAGAGTTTTCATGGCGTACACAGTCTCAAGTTTCTTGTCCCGCACCACCTGAACCACTCCGAAGTGTCCACGTCCAATCACATCCTTCACTTCAAAATCTTTCGCTTTTACCATCAACTGTCTCGCTTCTGTCACTGCATTCTCATCTGGCGGGTGCAACATACATTGATAATTTTTTTACAATGTTGCTCCTCGGTGATAAGCTGAGGGGGTCATAATGGCATATTCTGAGCATATGGGACCCTTTGCAATCGTAAAAGTATCCTACCTCACATTTTGTTAAGAAACATCAAGCCACAAAGGTGGGCAAATATCCACTGGACCGCCTTTAGGAACAACACTAGTATTGAGTAAGAATAGTTTTATCAGAAGCATTGTTGATTCTGTTACATACATCAATCTTATTGCATGCTCTTTCACCACAACTATTCCAAATTCTGATTTTCCCATAAATGTTTTATTATGCAAGACTATAACAGTTATAGGTGCAAAGAGGACAAATTTCTGTAGATTAGACCCTTATTGGGTTAATTTTCATATATTTAGTTTACAGTACACAAGGACTACTATTTAATTCTGCAGAATATATTATTACAAAATTTCAAAACACTTCCTCAATTAAACAATACAAGACAATGTTCTTTTTTATCTTCTAATATTTTATGTTCAGTCCACATCTATAAAATCATTAACAAACATTTTAATGACACTTACATTTCTTTGTAAACACAGCAATGTTCTTGTTGCGTGCAAGGTTGTCATGACGACACTCATCGTAGAGAGACAAGAAGCCGTCAAGCAGACCCTCCTGACTGAGGGGAAGAGACTCGTCATTGTCTATGTTGTCATGGTGACTTGCACAGATCTCGTATAACGTCTTCAGACGTTCACTTAATATGTCAGATTCTGTCATACTGACTACAGTCTGGAAATTAACGAGGAATTATTGTGAAGGTAGGTTATTGATTGACAAGTTACAAACCAAATACCCCTTGAAGAGAAATGCTTGCTCATCTCTTGCAACAATAAAAAGAACCCCATATTAGAAGTAAACTTGAGAAGCACCTTTAGAGGCATTTCAGAAGCAATTAATGTCATTAATTGAGAAAATAAATGGATAACATTCTTATTCATGACATGATATTAACTGGTATGTGAAAGGTTAAGATTTTTAATTGTGGTTTTATCATGTATAAATATTATGAAGATAATTATTTTAACCATTATGAAAATGTTGCTATTGCCAAGTAGCTAATTTTCTTAGCGTGATTCCAAAATTAGCTATTGCCAATGAAGAAATCTTTTTTTTATTTATGTAGAGATGCTTTTACTACACTAATGAAGGTTATATGCTGATGTTATCAATGCATACATAAGTATAAGACACGAAATGGAAATATATTCTTTTATAACAATGATATTTTCTTGTTGGTGTTGACTGATTATGGTTAGTATTGTAACCATAATTCTAAGTTTATGTTTACTGTTTAAATCTCTAATTTGTTTACAACCTTGCTTCACACTTTATCATTAAATCAAAATTAAACGTATTTATACAAATACATTGAATGATCAAGTTCTCAGTGAAAGCTATCATGTTTTGAGTTGAGAAAATGGGGCTGAACTGGGGTGGTCACAAAAAAAGAAAGGTGTTTTGAGTACAAAAGGTAATAACACATTATCTGTCAATCCGATTTTCTAAACATACGTCAAGATATCTAACGTTTACTCACCGATTTATTACTTATCAGACATTAATTACTACGATGTATTTACAAACATTTTCTTTGAATGAACCGCGGCAGCTGGAAGTAATCGTAATTTTTGAAGTAACAGCCAATGAAAACGCAGCAATGCGTGGTGGCGCCATCTGCAATTGCATTATGCGCAATACAAAGAAATTAGGCACTAACGTTATTCGATGAGTCGACTCGTGTTACTTCCGATAAATCGAATTTATGTTTTAAAAAAACCCACACATATAAACAATATCATATGGAAAACAGTATAAACAAAATTTCATACATGTATATGTATCTAAACCTTATCAACATTTTCTGTAACTTGTTATATTAAAAGACACCACATAAGATTCCCAAAATATATTCCAAATGTGATTTTTAAAAAAAAATCAATTTAATATACAGGAAAAAGCATATCTTCTTAAAACAGAATCATTATTAAGTTGGGCATAATATTTTATTATTTCATCTATAATTTATTGTTTCATTATATCACAATCAGGATAACAAAAGCCTATACAAATATTCAGGGCCTGTTTTGATTGCGAAATAACCAGAGCAGCATGTGCAATGTATCTAGTTTCTGTCAGAGGTATATTTAACTTGACTACTATAAAAGTAAGATGTGTTGAACTTGGTTAGTGTTGTTCAAAGATGCCGCTTGGTCAACACCTTGAAACAGCGTCATGTAACATTTCAAAGGCAAGTAATTTAAAGGGACAGTCCTATTGAAGTATTTTGTAAAACTTCCCTGTTTATAAATAATTATTTCACACTTCCTGTCAAATATGTTACATTTTAGTTGTTTTAGATTTAACAATTTGACAAGGAACAGTATGTTATCACTACGTCCTCAGTTGCATTTCGTTTCCACACAAAAATAACCTGACATGACTGTCCCTTTAACCATTTTATAAGCCTTTTATCTCTTCACTCGGCTTTGATTATTACCTTTGTCTATTTTATAGGTCTATGTCTATTTGTCAATAGTAATTTTGTTAATGATATGTGCTAGGTTAAAATCTTTTTATTCGAACTGGTATTCGAGTTGAACAAAAAAGATCAAATATACCAAATTACATAAAAAGAGAGCCAGAAAGAGATATTTTATCTGTATTTCGCCAAAGAGTGTTTGTAGAAAAAGCATATGGATTTGAAAGGATAATTAACTTCCGTAAGTAACAAAGACATCTATTGCAATATCTCTGTTTCGACCGTTATAGGCCTATTTAGGCCTAAATAGATTGTTTTATAAATGGAATACAAGTTATAAGATAAAATTTGTTTGTTAATTTTTTTTTATCAATTATATTTTGAGGTTTCACACACAAGCTTGAAGTAAAAGTAGTTTATGTATCAAAATTTACATTCAAAGGGCAAATGATAATAGCTTGGATATTTGTTAGGTTCCCCCTGCGACATGCTGACGCATTTACATTGGTCATATCTAGGAAAGATTCTGTTCATAACGTCATGAATAACTTAATATTTTAAAGGTTGTGTGAATGAAAGCTCAGACACAACCTTTTCAATTAAAACATTTAAGTGAAATGATTTATGGTTGACCAATGAGGATGATAATTTTTAGACATACTCAACTTCTTTATTCTGTTTAAGCGACGTTTCGACATAGATCCTAATGTCGTGACCAGCAAGTATACATCTTTGTCGAAACTTCGCTTTCACGGAATAAAGAAGTTGATTATCCATAAAAAATATTCTTCCTTCTTGATCAATACACCAATGTCTAGAATGCCAATCAAAGATGAAACCGCTTGAGATTAGAGGCCAATCATTCGGTCACATTTTTTTCTCATATTCTGATGTAAGAACTTAAATCGTTTCCCTTGTATTCTCTGTATTCTGAGTATCTGAAGAGTTCCCGTAAACGTTGAAAAGCCTGGACTTCCTTCAATCGTGCGATGTGCACATCATTCTGAAAAACAAACAGCGCTTGTAACATTGGTTGCCGGGAATCATATTTCATCTTTATCGATCATTGACAGCTGCATGCATGAGTATTATGACCTGGCTATAAATAACGTCCAAACGAAACGTATTTTATGAAAATACCATCATGTATTCAATATTAACACTGATCTAGACCCCAAATGGTTACGAGGAGAAGAAGGAAATGAAAAGGGAAGGGGACAAAATCAATAAATCAACAAATATGCGTTTAAATGAATTGTAAAAGACAAAAATCTTAAATATCTACACAACTCGCAAATGTTGTACACGTAATGGTTTATCAATGATTTGTAATTGAAACATTAAAAGAAAATATAAAAGCTGAAGAAAAGGATCGAATGTTGTTACACTTTTCTTTTCATAATACCGACCAATCAATAAAATACGACATTTCAAAAGGAATGTCCAAATATTCACATTTATTGGCATAAAGGAAATAAGAACTAAATATTTGAAGTGGAATTTGCTTAAATATTTTGCTGCCATTTCCGTTGAAATCCTCTTTGGACAACAGGTTTGGATTTGAAGTTGTGTGAATTCGAATAATATTATTGGCAAAAACAAATATCTGGACCAAATGCGCTTTGAATATTAATTTTCTGCACTAGACATAAATTTGTATGAATATTGAAAGATTAAATTGTTTGTTTGATACTGTATGGATTTAATTTTTAAAACTTTGCCATGCATAAATTTTAACACATGTAAAAAATAATTGTCCACTTCATTGTTAAATAGTCCAAAGAAAGATGTGTCTGTACGTTTTTTGATGATTACGAACAAATCCAAATCCACAGTTCTTTCTCTTGTGACAAATACTATCGTTGATGCGCATGAGCAGTTTGTGGCTCGAACTCATGCTTCCGGTTTAACTTGTGCTTGCAGAAATCAGCATGGTATGTTGAAATCTTAGATTTTCAGTTGTTGTGTTATTCCCCCCGTATTATTTTTATTTTAATAAGGTTGGACATATCATTTTGATCAGTTATCAATTGTGACGTTTCAGGATCTTTCTGGTTAATTTGATAATTGACAATTTTCCCCTCTGCTGAAAAATTGGTCTGTGATTGTGAAGGGGTTTTGAATGCCTCCATATGTTTGTTGACAGTATTAAAATATCTTTCTTGTTTTTGATATGAACAGAAGTAATACTGATGTAATCAAAATCTGAGCGATACAAATGTTTCCAATGTTTGATATTCTGAATGATATATATATTAATATTTGTTCAATAATTATTTTTACCCCTGGGTCCCATATATTTAACAGAAATATTGTTGAAAACACACTAAACACCACCTCATTCACTCACCATATTTCTAATTTCTAAAGTAATTATGGTTAAATGGTTTTATTTTGTTAAGCAGCAACTAAATGTCAGCTCAACCAATAAAGGTGGATTCCAAATTTCATGTCTTTAGTTGTCAAATCTCAATTTCAATGCATTGCTAGTGCTTGGCCCATTGCTTTTGAAAGTTTATAATGTAATGTATTCAAGTAATTTGACCAGTTTCACCAGTCATCTATCTATCAACCAAGGGATGAACAAAGTTAACAAAAATCCTTTAGCTACAGTAAACACTTGCTTGGAACCAACAGCTTAAAAAAAAGCAGTAAGAGTTTTGTATTTGTCTTGGAATTAACAGCATGCTGACAAGAGACTGAGGGATGTGTTTCAATATCTATCCCAATACACTTTATCGCCCTATTTAAATGATCGTTTTACCACATATTTGGAACATGTTGTTTAGTGAAAGACTTTATCTACGGTACTTAAGGCTTTTTTTTATGTATTTGCTGTTAAATCCAACTTCCTATTTTGGGTTCTTGTTTGGTTGATTAGTCCTTGTCAAAGTTTTCAGCACCTACATTGAGAATTTATGAGTATTTCATGTATCACAACATAGTTCAATTTGACTGTTAACAACTTGAACATGTGCAAGTAAAATTAACAGCAGATTGCAACTAGTTCAGTTAACGGTAAATGTGATAGCTTCAAACACTAATTGTAAATCAAACATACAGGTTAACACTGATGTGCAAGTTTTCTCTCCCAGGCCTTAGTTGCACAAAAATGTCATAAATCAATTCTGCACTTTGCCTAAATAATTGTTGTGTTTCTTCATGACAGTTATTTCCTTTTAGAAGTTTACATGTTTTTAGTCTTATGGTCATTTAATATAAAGGATCAAATAGTCCAAAATGAATTGTTAGTGCAACTGAATTTTGGAAAGTGCAACCAAATTAGTAACCTATCAGCTCGCACCTGGTACAAGCTCTTTAAGTCGCTCTGGTAATTGAAACCCTTCACAATACACATCCTCCGAAATGATACACTATGTTTTCGAAATTTGACTGCTATAGTCTTATTCATCTCAATATCCTATGCACATTCCCTTCTGCTTTATCACAAACTATAAATCCTGAATTTATTAGATATGATTAACATTTTCATTTGTCTCAATGTTTTAATAACAAAGTTACTCTTGGTTTCAGAGGCCAATATTATTGCATGGACACGAAAGGTCCATTACACAGCTCAAGTATAGTCGGGAAGGAGATCTCATATTCTCATCAGCAAAAGATCAGGAGCCAAATGTGTGGTATTCACTGAATGGAGAGAGACTTGGTTCGTTTCAAGGGCACAATGGTGCTGTGTGGTGTATTGACGTTGATTGTATCCTTTGATATGGAGTGGCTGCTTTTCCCCCCCTTAAATATCAATTTGATTACAAGTATCTAGACTAGTTAGCGATTATACTGACCAATGAGTTTATGAATAACATCTGATAATTAGATTTTGTGAATGTTTTCACCTCAGGATAAAATAAACCCCACAGCTTTATTAAATAGCCAATTGAAATATCTGTCAGCGTTAATTACTTATCACTTTGTCAAAAAAGCATGTCAAGTGTTTTTATACCAAAATATCTTGCTTGAAAAAATTCTCATTTGATTTTATTCCATTTTAAACACAAGATAGGCTGTCTAAACTTACAAATTTATAGTAAGTTACAAATATGCTTGGATAATGATTTTCATTTCCTCAAATAAAGTTGTAATATAAGATAATAAAGATCATGAATTGTGAAACAGTTCTTAATATCTTGAAGCAACTGCATATTTCCTTAGCAAGTATCAGGGGACACAAGTCGAGTGCTTACAGGTTCAGCTGACAATACCTGTCGGTTATGGGACTGCCAAACAGGTGAGTTGATTCATGAAGTGCATTGGAAAACTAAGGAAATTGAAAAGAAACAATTATGAAGCCATTGATCAAAGAAATAATGGGAAAAAATTCATGATATGATAAAGAAACAATTACGACATTTTATAGAATGATGGATGGCAAGTGAAGACATTCCTTTTAGTTAATCATGGTAACATGTAATCTTCATGACATGAAACACAGTGTATGCATTGTTAGTAACCAGTGTTAGCAATTATCAAAATGAAAGGTCTGCATAAGCAGGAAAGTGACTAAGTATCCCTGAATTATGCTCAAAGAAAGACCATCCAAATTAGATACATTGATAATGAATATTGGAGTGTTATTAATTTTATATTTTGTTCAAGAAAGTGCAGATTTGTGTTCAAAATACATTAAAAAGTTATTGTGTTTAAGATATATGACTGAGGCTCTATATTTTGAGATCCACATGAACACAATTATTTCATGTTTCAGGAAAGACATTGAACATCTATGAAACGCGCACAGCAGTGAGATCATGCGAGTTCTCCTTCAGTGGGAACCTGATGATGTACACGACAGACAAGACTATGGGTTTCCCTTGTGAGATCCAAGTCTTTGATATTGCAGATTGTGAGTATTCTTTTTGATATGATGGATCATTTATATTTGAGATAGAAATAAGATATGTCTAATGAGATTGAAAACTATTCCTTTATTTCAAGGCTGAGATGTGAGATAGTGAAACTTTGTAATTTGTTTGTAAAAAGATGACATATGAGCTATTTTCATGTTTTAAAGTTCCCTTGTGATGTAAATAAGGTAATGCAGCTTCAACAGAAGGGATTAATAAACATAATATTGCACCATTGATTATTAATAAGGAAAATGATTTGTCCTGCATCTTGGAACTCGAATTTCTGGAGGTCCTCACAAGCTGTATACCAGTATGGTGATTATATAATCAAACAGGATTCCCTCAGTGAACTCGGGTCACATTATTGACAAGACTTTTCTTCCTAAATGTTTGTCGGAAGGTTGACAGTATTTCTAATCATCATAATTCAAGAGTCACAATCTTAGTAAATTTTTTCTTCTCACATGAAGCTGCTTTATATTTCATGGTTATTTGCAAATTTCAGCTTCAAATGAGCCAGTCATGGTCATCCCAATGGAAGGATCAAAGATCACGTCGGCTATCTGGGGTCCGTACGAAGATTGTATCATCACAGGTCACGAGAATGGAGAAATCAATCAGTATGATATGAAGGTAGAGAATTGAAAAGCTTTCCAGATTGTAATACAGTAACTCCCAATGAAACATTTATATATTTGTCTAAAACCTGTTTATGTTATGCATAAAATTCCAATATAAAAAATAATGTTTTGTCCTTTGTTTTCACGATAAGGATATGGACCAATTCATGAAATAATTTATCAAACAGAATCTTACTGAAAATTGTTTAAAATTCAAAAGAATCATTAATGTTTTGATTATCTTTTGTTCAGCAGATCATAGTAGTCATTGAATACTCAACAATATGAAATCAACAGTCAATTGATTCATTAATATTAACTAACATCCTCTGAAATACTCGTTAACTTATGACACATGTTACCTGTATGTGTAGCTGATGAAGTATGTTATGTTTATTGAAATAATTGACAATATGACAATCTCATTCTGTCTCATATGTACCCTGGGGTCAGACGCTAGATTTGCTCGCGCGGCCCTACTTGGGATATAGCCAATCAAATCACTTTCTCACCACATTCTCGATAAGATTTCAACGAGAAAATGATTTGATTGGCTATATCCCAAGTAGGGCCGCGAGAGCAAATCTAGCGTCTGACCCCAGGGTACAGATTAGTGGAGTTAGCATAACGCTCTTACCCTGAGACAGGATGTGACAATCTGAAATGATTAAACTACCTTACATGAATTTTGCCTACAAAAATAGTTTGTTATATGTTGGTGACACTTGTAACTGCAGATGGGAAAGAAAGTGAACACAGTGAAGGAACACACCAAGAACATCAACGATATACAGTTGTCTAACGACGGTAGCATGTTTATCACTGCATCAAAAGATACAACAGCTAAGGTACATAATATTAATATGTGCAGTTGTGCTGCATGCTTGAGATCTTGATTTGGATTCCTAGGACAAATATATACTGACTCGAAATCTAGTTCTCCTCAAGTTAAATATGTGGTTACAGATTGATTGATTGATTGTTGATATTTACATCAGAAGATACAAATGTAATATAAAATTTATCCTACAAAATCACACTTCAACGCTTAGAATGAACGATATATATCTGAACATAAAACCATGAAGCTTGATAAACTGTGATATCAGTGAAATGGTGTTAACTGTTTCTGTGATATCACTTTGTCTCATTCATTCACCTTTTCTTTTCTTGCAGTTATTCGACACAAAGACATTTGACTACATGAAAACCTACAAGACGGAAAGACCTGTAAACTCGGCCTGTATATCTTCACTATATGACCATGTAAGTTGTTATTTATTTCATATTATGCAATGTATGTTTTAAAAAAAAGAACAACCTGTAAACTTAATGGCGTTTATTAATGAACTGATTAGCTTTGATATGGTCATTTTCAACATAAGACAGTTCTCTCTGGAAGCAAGATAAGAGGTGTGAAAATGTATTTGTTACCGGTATATCTTTAATCCTTTTAGCCCCTGGAAGCAAGATAAGATGCTGAAAAGTTTATTTGTAACCGGTTTATTAGGGGATTTAGGGGTTCATTTGACGTGACTCTTAGAACATATCAATAATCATATCGATATTAATAATCGATCTATCCTCCAGGTTGTGTTGGGAGGAGGACAGGAAGCCATGGATGTGACAACCACGTCGACAAGGATAGGAAAATTCGACGCTAGGTTCTTTCATCTCGTCTTTGAGGAGGAGTTTGGCAGGGTCAAAGGTCATTTCGGACCAATCAACACTGTGTTGTTTCATCCTGATGGAAAGAGGTAAGTTTGGTCATGTGGAGTGATATGTATATCCTGGTTGAAGTTAATCATTTGCACTACTTCTCTTTGTGTAGACGTTATCTTATCAAATCTGAATATTCTTCCATTTGGAGTTTGACGACATTTAAATGCTTGGTTATAACTTTGCTGATTTTGTTCAGACCCTGAACCATTCATCAAAATATATTTAATCATCTTTTTTGTGTTGCAGTTATGCGAGCGGAGGAGAAGATGGCTATGTACGAGTTCACTTTTTTGATCAAGCTTACTTCGACTTTAAATTTGAATGGTAAATTATGTCTATATCTTGTCGTTTTCTCTGTAAAAAGTCATCAGTAAGATTAAAAATGGTAAAGATTCATGATGTTGTGTGTTTTCAATCATACATTTCTATTTTTGAGTGAGTGTGATAATATGCTCTTCTGCTCCCATTGGGATTACAGTAAAGAGTATGTGATTTCCTGAAATGAAGGATGTCTAAATTCTGGTACCTCACAATGCCATGTACTAAGGTATAAAGAGATATTAAAGAATGTATTGAAAGACAAGTCCAAGGACATAATCTTTTCCATTATTGTATAATTTGACTAGAAAAGTAAGTTTCAAACATTAAAAAACATGAGAAGATTATTTCTCAATTTAAAAATAAACAATCCAGAACAGCTTCAATTGAACATTTTATTCTTTAGCACATTTCATCAGTAAATTGTAGTTTATACATGACATACAATTAACAATATTTGAAAAATGTAAATTTGTCTTAATGCATGAAAGGGTACACTGAAATCTATCACAGTTCTTCAATCCATATACATGTAAGTAAGTATCACAGTTTTCATATCACAGGTAACAAAAATGCGGTAACAAATCAACAGCTGAACAATAGTGAAACAGGTGTCGGTCAAGGAATCAACATCTACTCTCCCAAATTGAGAATCACATAATTTCAAAATAGTAACTAGTCCCCCATACAGCAATATGTGTGTATAAAAACCTTGTCTATAAAGTAATATACTTTGATATATTTTTTTCCCCTGCTTCTGTGTGTGAAACTACTATTAATAGGTTCATATCAACCTGCCTTCAGAAAACACCTGCAAATATGTTTCCGCTAGCCTCGGAATGGACTTCACTCTTTCCTGGTCTGAAAAGGAAACATAAGAATTGAGTTCCCGAAATAATGATTTGAATGTACCCGGTATACCTTCCACATGTTGGATAAGGAATGACAGACCTGTTTTTAACGTCTTCCTCCCACCCACCCAAACTTGCCGACTGTTTGCCTTCATTAAACCATTAAACGGAGTGTAACTTGTTAACAAAAAGAAGATACATGCCAAGTTTGGTTTTGGATTATGGGTGCAATCATAGCAAGTAAAGAGGCAACATATCCAATATCAGGTGGTGTCATTACAACAAGATGTTGCTATTGGGTTGATATATAACTAAACACCGCCGCAGATGGCTGAAATATTGCCCAAGCGTTGTTGAGCTCTAACTCACTCACTCACTATAACTAAACAATTACTCAAGAAAGAAAATGGGTGTACCTGAAAACATGAAAGAAACTGGAGGAAGGAGCTGCCTTTGGGAACATTAGGTCACTGTTGCTGCCCTGAAATGCACAAAACTTAACTGAGGAAAAATTTCAAGAATAGTTCTATTCATTATTGTAAAATAAATTCATTTCACACTAGGCTTCTACCAATATATCCACAACATTTGTTACAATAAATAGATGTCCAACCTTTTTTTTAATTCATTATTATAAAATAAATTCGTACAAGGCTTCTGCTCATATATTCATAAAAGGTTTTACAATAAATATTATGTTCAACATTTTTAAAAGGTATGATGTTTCTCTTATGATGCAAATGTACAACTTCGACTATTGAACTTGAATTCATTACCTGTTTCAAGGATTTGTTCTGTTCTCCAAAGGTGTCTTCAACTACATCTCTGCCAATCAAGAATACAATGGATTGTTTTTTTCAAGGAAATTGAAATTCACCCAAATAATGATTTGTGTTACTGGCAGAATTAAGACATATATCATACTAGTCTTTGCTCTAGAGGAATACAACAATATACAAAAACAATAAGTCAACTTTTTCAAACTTTTGAACAGAAACATGATAAACATCTTTGCTGTTGCCAAGAATTTAAAACTAATCCTCCCTAAAAGAGTGAAAAGACCTGGTGAATAAATATATATATGTAATTGTGAAGGACTTTGTGAATAAGTATCAATATAACTTGACTTCATGCTCTTCATTGAATAACCTACTTTCTACCTTCTACGTACCTTTTCGGTGGATTCAGCTTGTGGCCCATCTTCTTGAAGAGCGGTGTTTTGTTTTTGGGGTTCGACTTCTGACTAGAGGGGGAGGAGTCAGAATCTGCTACCCAGGCAACCACCTGGTTAAAGAGAACACTTACGTCAAGATATTTACCATACTGTTTAGTATACATTTACATATTTGATAATAAAGAAATAGAAAGAAATAGAAAATACAAATCACAGATCATACTACCAAAAAGTAAATACTACCAAAACAAATTTAAAACAAACACTGCCTATCCTTCTACAGATCCTTGAGTGCATAACAATCTTGATGAAAACATTCTTACCTGACCAAATCTATGCCCTGGTGATTTCAAGCTCTGGTTTTGATGTTGGTAGTTAGATCTGCTCAGTGGTTTTTCATTGAATCTTCTTTGAACTTCATCTCCAATATCCACTTGCTTTGTGTTTTGATGAGCCAAGTCCTGTTTATGTTCAGAGCACATGTCTTGATATTCCTCCATGTTTTGACTGCAGATCTCTTCAGCGTAACACAGGTCATCATCACTGCAAATTATTAATATGTTGATAATATTGAAAGCTTATCAGGTTGTTTAAGCGTAAAGGTAATATTAATAGTCATTGATATTAAGCAAGTACTTTAGAATACTCATGCCCTGATACCATGAAACCTTTCAATATCAATTTATTGAAATTTGCTTCAAAACCACTTGAATGAGCAAGGGGCATTTGTAACATTTAGTTGATTGAATATGATCTAATAAAAGTATTTTTTCAGCTTTGTGTAAGAAATTTAGGAAAGGACTAAATTTTAATCATTTAGGTTCATTGTATATGTGAATAGGTGCATTTCTGTTAATTTCGATACCTTGAGTTGCTAGTAAGAAAATCTGTTGTGGACTTGGAACAGTCTGTTACTCTTGGGTAATAGGAAGGTCTGTGGTCTACAGTTGCAGGTCTACTGTTGCAATTAGCTTCATTGATGAATCTTCCCATGTTCCGCTGTTCAAACTCCTCAGGTCTGGTGTAACCTCTACTTTGATAGTTAGGAATACCTGCACTTAAGTTCTGTACATTTTCATGGACGTAAACATCTGAAAGAACAAGTTTAAATGTTAAGTTCATGGCCTTATAAAAAAAATCGTGTACATGCAGAAATCAAGAAATTCACAATAGGAAAATAATAATACTTGTTAAGCTAATGATCACAATGTTCATCAAACCAGTTAAACTGCCAATGAAAGAGGTCAATAATACTGATGGTAAACTTCGGTGTAAACAACATGTATAAATGTTAAGTTCATGGCCTTATAACATTTTTTTGTACATGCAGACATCAAGAAATTCACAATAGGAAAATAATCATACTTGTTAAGCAAAAGATCACAATCTACATCAAACAAAGTACTAGACTAAGACTGTCAATGAAAGAAGTCACCTTGTTCCTCATGGAGTTCAGGGCTCATCTCCCTGTCCTGCTGGTAGAGGTGAAGTTCGGCCCAGTCGTCCTGAGAGAAGTGGTGAGGAGAAGCAGATCTAGAGGGCTCGGCGGAGGGCACCTGTTGTATTGGAGGTGTGTCCGTGTCATCAGAGTCAAATACCTCGTCCAGATCAGTGTAGTCTGCATTGATGCCATACCCTCGCCTTTCATTGTACATTACATTCTGTTGTGATCTTCCATTTTGGATGCTATTTTTGCTTGTTCCTTCATTGCACATGTTTTTGCTTGTCCTTTGATGAGACATGTTGCTCCAACTTCTTCTTTCATCAAATGTGTCAGTTTTGCTCTTACATGCTGTGTCATTGAATATGCTGGTTCTGTTATTAAAAGCGTCATTCCTGTTTTTTTCATTGTACATGATTTTGCTGTTTTGGTTTTGCATGTCATTGAAGCTCTCCCTGTACATGTCATTTGTCAAGTCATTTATCTCGGTTAGAGGTTCTGTGAAATAGATATCATCTTCATCCCCCATGACATCGAAATTGACTTCCTGTTCAATGTTGCCAAAATCCGACTGGTTCATCTCAACCACTCCCATTGGCTGTCTGTGAGAGGGACCTGTGTTGATTCTCCTGCCTCCCACTCCATAGTTGAACACCGGCATGTTGCCCATCACTGGCTGTCTGGCAGGTGCTTGCTGCTGAAGGGAGGGTTGCATTGATGCAGGTCTCTGGTAGACAAACTGCTGCAACCCCATTCCATGATTTCCACCTGTCAACTGAAAACAAGCTCTTATTCATAGTTTTACAGTTATAGACTATCCTTTGAGCAGCACTCTCAGAGCTTCATATTGGCTTTACAAATATTTTAATAAATAACAGTTTCTTAAAGAGTTGAGAGCTAGAAGTTGAAAGTACCTATACATAAAAAATATGAAATATTTATTAAATTTTATTAACATGAAATTGGCTATTCTACCCCTTTTCATTGTTTGAATACTGTAATTCCCTTATCTATAAATGCAGGCAAAGTTCCAATCTTTAATATCAAAATCATTAGGATTTAAAGATTATCATTTTATTAAGTAAACTTCTAAATGCCTACAAAGAATTTGATTTACCTTTTGTTTCTTGAGAGCTGATGGGTGAATCGGTATTGAGTTCGCCTTGTTCTTCAGATTCCTAATCTGTGCATCTATTCCTTTTCTTTCCCTTACTCTAGAAGGTCCTGAGCTTTGTTTCGGAGCTCTAGACATAATTCCCATGTTTGGTCCCGTTCCATATTGGCTAGCTGATTGTCCATCTTTACAGCAGAGATGACCACACTGAGCCTTGTTGAGACACTTGTGCTGGCACTGACCGCCCCTCATTCCTCTTGGTCCTGGTGTGGATGGTCTATTGGCAGGTGCTTGCTTTCTGCTAGTCTGGCCATTTGTTCTCTCAGAGTTTTCCTTGTCCTGTGATCATGTTTAATAATTTAATAACATCATCATAGTATACATGCCATTTAGATAGTAAACAAATATAACATATGGATGCTATTGCACATGTGTTACATTATCATGAAAGTTTACAATTTCAATGGACCACTTATTTCAAATATCAATGATGTTCATCCTGAGTACATTGAAGCTGTTTGTATTCACTAAGAGTTTTAATAATCAACAGTCTGATAAGCTAAATTTGAACATATCAAAAATAAAAGGCAACCGTTTCAACAGTCTTCTTGGTCAGTGAAAAAGTTATTGAAATATCATTAATATATTAGAACGCCGCAAAATATGTAATAGAAGTCTGAAGTTCTCACCAAGGAATAGTTAGTCATCCTGCTATGTTCTATGGACCACTGATAGACTGGCACATAAGTTGTATGGATGTCAAGGCCAACTAGAAACAATAAAAGGATTTGAAGTTTTAAGTTTCAAAGTGATTGCATAAAATTGTTTTTGACAGAGACATGGATGAACAGACAAAATAGCAAGATTTACAGACAGATTAGAAAAAATTGTGACATTTTCATTCATAGAAATGTAAATTATTACCAGTATTCTGTCATATTCATGGAACTTAGATATCAAATGATACAGTGTTCAGATACAATAATGATCATAAATAGATATTATTACCTGCAGTGTGTCATATGAATTTTATGAAAGGCATATGAATTTTTGTAGCGTGAGGTTTACACACAAATTTGCATGAGTTTCGTACAAATCATATGTTACATCTACGAGGGTAATAGTTTCTTTATAACTTTCTTTTCGGTTTTATTCTCCGAGAAGTATCCAGAAAACAGAATGCATCTCAACTGGCAACACTAATGCCAAAGGGGGATATATGGAAACTCACTCTACAACAATCGTAACATTTGTTGCTAGTCAAAAGTGATATGTGAACATGTGCTTCTATTAAAAATATCTCACTGCTTAATTTCAATACTATGGGTAATAATGCTGAGCATACCATAGTCCTGACTAACAAGATGCACAAACAACTCTGGTCCGCCCTGAGCTCGAGTCACATCAACCTTTCTCCGCCAGCTCATTTCCTTCACTATCACCTTGTCACTGCAACGTATTCAAGGGTCTAAATAAGAGGGGCAGGTAGCATGTCAAGCTCATACTTTTCATAATACATAGCCAAATTTCATAATACATAGCCATGAAGAAAATGTACTCAAAAAGAAATTGGAAGGTAAAATTACTGAGAGAACTGTATCTAAATATCAGAGGGGAAAAGATCTACCCAACAAGTGACTCTACGGCTAGTGATCAACAAATATTGATATGTGATACAGAGAATATTTCAAAGAAAACATCCTGGCTTACACAATCTGTCATAAAGAAACATAAGCAAAACAATCATTTCTTATATTTGTTCATTTTAACAAAATATTATAGCACCTATAACAAAATTCTAAACAAAGTCCAAGCTCACCCTCTGAAAATGCTCATTTTAAGTAGGGGAAGTCTTCCACCAATCTAAGTCAAAGCTATCGCTTAACATTCAGGGAAGTATGAATATACAAAATATTATAACACCTATAACAAAATTAAAACCAATGTCCAAGCTCACCTGAAAAATGTTCATTTTAAGAAGAGGAAGTATTCCATCAAAGCCATGTAAAAAATATTGCTACATACAGGAAAAGTTTACGTACTAGATCCTCCAGTTGAAGACGATGTTGTTGTCCTGGTCCCCTACGAGCAGTACAGACTGATGCTCGGTCGTCCCCTTCTTGTTCTCAATGAGCTCTCGGTTAGCCAGACCAACACTCAGTACCAGCTCACAGGAACTTGTCTTGTAGTTCTTCAGCTTAGTACATGATGTGAATACTGTGTTAGAGATCCTAAATATTTGATCAGGCGTCTGAAGGTGAAGGGTTATTACTACAAGCTCTTACAAGAAGAATACTTTATTATATGGCGAGCAGTGAAATACTGGGATTTATCAGTGAAATAAACTGTCTATCAAGCTACAGTGAAAATAACTTATATTTTCACTGCGAACGGTGACTGATATAATTTGACGTCATAAAACAATGGTCTCACGCGGCGAATTGGCTTATGACGTCACAGTGTTACTGTGGTGACGGCTGTTCTTAGCGGCCGCTCGGCGTGAAAATGACCCTTTTCGGACGTAATTACAATGGTAAAATCATATAATAAATAGAATATCCGTCAATTCTTGACAAATACCATGTTTATATCATCTCGTGAGGTAGAAAAGTTATATATTTTCACTCGTGGCTGCGCCACTCGTTTAAATAAAACCTTTCTACCTCACTCGATGGTATTAGTCATGTTATCAAGAAGAAAATTGTTGTCTACAAGATAAGACATGTTAGCAATAATAACATGTGTTTGTTTTACTTATAATAGCCAAAATGATAAAATACCTGTTCAATAGACAGCTCGTACTTGGGTAGGATTGCTAGTGCATCTCTGACTTGGTTGCCGAATGGAGGATGTCTGTTCACGATCTGAAGTTTGATAATTACTTGCTTGATAATTCAAAACACTCAATTTAATCAAAACCTTCATGAGCTCCAAATTCACCAAGGTACAACATCCATTACTTCAATAGCACAGTTATCAGATCTGATGGAAATCTTAATCAATTGAAGATGAAGTGGAATAGGATTTTCAAGAATGATTATTCTAATATATGTATTGGAGTTAAAACTTATTAATTCAAGTATAGAAAAATGTATAGAGTGAAATGCTTTAGAAAGTTAACACTGAATCAAGATGTTGGTTCTTGAGTCAATAGGTCAAGGGTCTCACATTCCTCTGTTAGCTTTAAAAATATATGAATCTAAAGATATCAGTTGTTTGAGAGGCCTTTAAGTAACGGGTAGTTGTCATTATCAAGAGGGCAAGGAGTTTATGGATTATTTTGAAAACGGTATAAGGATCTATACTGAAACATCGCTACTTTCTACAATAAAGAAGTTGATAATCCATAAACTCCTTTCCTTCTTAAAATATCAGTTTATGAAATAAGGGTAGATGTATTTTTTAAATTTTAATGGTTAAATTCAAGTAAAACCTTGAATAGTTACCAATGAAGACTACAAAAATTCAGTACCACTGTCTGACAGATATGCAGGGATCACTTTGGACAGGGATTTAGGGATATTTACCCATTGATGTATCAAAATATTCCATTATCAATACTAATGAGGGGAGAAAGTCTCATTGCAAATATCAAAATTTTTTATTTTTCTTCTGAAACATCCCATTGCTTTCTCTGAAAATCCCATTATGTTAGCCCAAGTGAAGATTTTTCTCCCTTTCATACTTTGAACCAGGGTGATGCCTGGATATGCCTTATTTCAAATACTGCAGATATGCTGAAATCTTCTTATCCTTGTATGACACAAATCAACGGAAATAAAACCGTACCAGTTCAAGTTCTCTTGGATTGGTTTCTTCCATTTTCTGGAAGGATGTCATTCCTGCACTCACCAATGACTGGGACATTGTTGGGCCTGGAATGCAACAGAATCAAATGCAAATACAAAATGACTGAATAGAAAATTTAGACCAATGCAAATACATGTATATTTATTAAGATTTCTGTTGGAAGGGTTCATGCAAACCTGTCTTTTGACATCCCATCTGATAAAGGAGTAGGAATTCACACAAAAAGTTGTTAATCCAGAAAATCTTGGTGTTCTTTTGACAACTTTACTGGATTTGAAGAAAACTCTTCACTCTTATTGTTCAGAGTAAACAAAATGTAGACCTGTAATGAAATGAAGGATAATAAATAATAAATAATGATCATAAATTAGATACCTACCGATGCCATCAAGTTGTTTAGCAACATGTTTTGAGTCCACCCACAGCTTGGTCTTCATACTCTTGAGCAGCTCCATTGCCGTGAGGAGTGAACGATAGTCCTTTTTCTGCCACAGAAACTCCATCAGGCCTGCAGTAACAATACATCAGGTAAGCTTAGGCGTTAGAACGGTAAGCCTGGGTTTTCATCCCCAGGAGTATCATTATAACCTGTGAACTCATAAAACAATAGATGTGAGACATCATACTCAAAGAATATCCAACAAATAACATAATAATTGATGATAAAGTTCTCTATGTAAAATGTATGAATTGGGCATTTTCAAGATGACAAACCTTTCTCAATAGTTTACATCATTTTGTACTACCAGTAATCCTCCCCCTTTTGCAAAATATACACATTGTTTGGTATCAAAGTTGCAAACATTTTCTTACTTCAATATAAGTTCTTACAAAAATTCAAACAATAGAGTGGAAGATAATGTTTTAAAGACAAACATTTCCTACATTTTGCGACCCTCTGTCCAACCCTGAATATCTTGTTCACATCCTGAGAGAGAGAGAAGTCCTGGATGGACAGACAGCTCAGCTGGGCCTGCAGCAGACTGAATGAGAAAACGAATTGAGGTTTGGGAATAAGTAAATGTATGTTTTTTTATGCTTGTCTCCTGATTGTAGGAGGTCTATCCCTAAAAACAAATGACTGTTCCTACGCCAGGTCACTCAATTTGCTGTTGAAAGAAGTTTGGTCTTTACCCCGATACATGTGACTTATAAAAGTTGTTAGCTAACTCCATGTATTAATGATTTATCCCTCTCTTTATTTCTATTTTTCTTTACTATCAACCTCTTACTTGTAATCCAGAATGTTTTTTAGGTCAGACTTTGACAGCTGGTGCCAAAAACCTTTATGAAAAGAGCTGTTTCCTACAAAATTGCCAATCTGAATGATTTACTCAGTTACATTTCAAACTAACAAGATAACAATTGTTACTTTCAACAGAAATGATTAAACAAGTTCGAAAAAGTTCATAGTCAACTTATTCTAGTGCCTTTTTTCCAACGAGTACAAACAAAAACATACTGATTTTTGGCATTTAGCTTACAAATTTAATCATAACTAGCAAGAAAAATAAAAATATGACAGGCAAATGATGGTAATACACAAGTTACTTTGAGCCCTCATAAAACTACACCTACCAGTTTGTTTTCATCTGTTTAGTTTTGATCCTTCCATTAACTGGATATCTACAAAGGAATGAAAAATAATAAAATAATAAAATAAATAAATACACATGCTAATGGCTGAAATATTGCCGAAGTGGCAATAACTCACAATACATAAAATCATTGAAATTTAATAACAGCTAAGAATAAATCATTTTGATTAATATTTGAAAAGACATAAAGGTTGAACTAAAACTCCATTTTATACAGAACAAAACAAGTGAAGGCATTTTAAATGTTTTTATGATAAATATATGAATACTAATGATTTAAAATTTTGTATACCACCCTATATTTTCTTGTGTAGACAAACTTAAATGAGTAAGAACATCACCTGATTGAAGCGGCAATAACTCACTCACTCAAACTACATAAAATCATTGAAATTTTATAACAGCTAAAAATAAACCATTTTGATTTATATTTGAAAAGACATTCAGGTTGAACTAAAACTCTATACAGAACAAAACAAGTGAGGGAACTTTAAATGTTTTTATAATGATAGATATATAAATATCAATGATTTAAAATTGTGTATACCACCCTATATTTTCCTGTGTAGACAAGCTTTCATGAGAAGGAACATCACCTGATTGTTTGTTTGTTCTTGTTTTTGTTGAGAGCATTCAAAGAAGACTTCTCATTGTTTCTCAGCTGAATGAACTCGTCAAACTCTGAACAGCTGACAAGCAGCTCAATCTAAATATTTATAACACAACCTTCAATTAAAAAAAAGGAAATTACTTGATTGAATATATTTCTAAAGGAAACAAAATTAGATTATCACAGCTGAAAATCAACTTGAGGATGTTCTGTTGTAGGTCTGTTTGAATTGAAAGATAAAAGTGAGGGGAAATTAAATTTTCTACACAGTAAAGGTCTAAACACCAATCTTCACATGTAAAGCATGGAAATTCCTCCACGTTACTGCAAATTATGAATTTGACTATTTTGTTACTTTATTTTATTCTTCCTCAAATGTAAGAAGAAAAAGGATTTTCAAAGAATTTATGAATTTTCTTTTTAATTTGAATGAATAAATGAATAAGTGAATAATTAATAAGACCAACCATTTCCTTGGTGCTCTCATCACTTCCAATAGTGTGGAATTTCTTCATTGTATCAAATGCAATACAATATCTGGCCATCAGTTTCCCAGTCTCTAAATTTTTAAAGTAAGCAATCAAAACTTATTTGAAAAAAACAAGAGACTGACTTTATATAAGAAGAAAAATCTTGCTTCAGGTCTCTTGATATTTTCATAAATATACATTTTACTTATTATTCCATTTCAATTCATACATATTACATACACAGGCAGTGTAAAACATAATCAAGCTTAGCCATTTTAACAGAGCCTGAAGTATGATAATATGATTAAAGTCGTAAATATACTAATGACCTATATATTTCAATAAATCAATACCAAAATATTTTCAGCAATTTCTGACAAGAACAATGTATTACTTATAAATTTATTAGGTAAAAGTTGACATCCAAATTGTAAAAATATATCTAAATTCAACCTGTTGGGTTTATGGAGTAGGTTTCGGGATCCATTTCTACAAGTTTCAATCCAGCAAGCTCATTCAAGTTCTTCAGGCAAAGGTCTGTGGTGAAATGAAAGACACAAGTACATCATATATTGTGTCTTATAGATCACTCACAATTGGTAAAATATCTAAATATCATATGGAAATAAGTGTTGAGAAGATTATGACATATAATTTCTATACATTTAAATCACAAAGGATATTCCCACTTCGATTTTGCTTCTATAAAATAAAGCAAATTCATAAAATAAAATCTTTACCAAACTTAGTACATATTGAACTTATTACTAAAATTTTAATACTTATTTCCATAATTTTTATAAAAATATATAAGGTACAACTTTCAAAATTGAAATAACACTTTTACCTTCCAGACGCTTTTCAACTTGGCTTTTATTCAAACCAGGTGGATATCCTGTATAACAACAATCAAACAATTAAATCAATGAATACTAATTAATTTCATATGAATAATTTTGTCTGTAAAACTCAAATGAAAACTTTTTTTCTTAATACATATTTGCAATGATTTCTTGGCAATGATGCGACAAAGAAATTGAAAATTCATAAACTATATTTAATATCTTTATTTCTTTAAGGTAAAAACAGTGAATTTACCATAGTGTGTTGGGTTCTTCATTATGCGGACATACAGGAATGTGTGTCGAATCCACTCGATTGTAAGTGCCATGTCTGTGATAGTGTGGAGCACTATTTCAGCATTTAGGTGTTCGATCAGTTGTTTGTGCAGGCTGAAATAAATGCAAATAAGCTTGACTCACCTTGAATTTATTTTAAAAATCCATAATAATCTATCAAAATTGTCAAGGTAGCATATAGTGTCACTCCTGGTAATCAATTTAATCTTTGTTGGTAGTCTTATAGCAAAATAAATAGAATAGACACCATATGGCAAATATGACGAGGGTTCTTTTTGAGTTCTCGTTACTTTCATTATAAACATACATACATATATATATTGATGAACACTATCAGATTTTCATTATACACACACATATATACACTGTATGTAGATTGATGAAAACTTTGAGATTTCATTATACATACATATATATTGAGGAACACTTTGACATTTTATCTGTTGCATCATTGTTTGATCATTGAGAGAAAACATACTTACCTACTCTCAATCTTCTGAGTACCGTTGACAAGATTTTCATATTTTGACTGAAATGCATTTTGATATTCAGTTTTCTGATATAAAAGTTGTTAGAAGATGACTGTTTTATTGCATTATCACTGATACTCATGAATAACTGGTAGCCTATATTTACTGACTTACATCTAAATCTTCCAGAATACATGTGACAACAAATGTAGATACATTTGTTAATTTATGATCGATAATATAAGAGGTTCTAAATTAATAACTTAATATCATTTATAATTTTCATACACTGTTTATATTACTCCTGTGATAAAAACAATTTGAAATCTGAAAATACCAATATTTTGGTACTTGTTTTAAGAACCATAGGGCATGATCACTCATTCAATACCCTATATATAGCCATCACCTTTGTTGTTGTCTTTGTCATTATGACAGCAGTTGCACTTGTGTCAAACTGGAAGAAAGAATAATGTACATACACATTCATATAAACTTACTCAATATATCATGTCTGAAAAGCCATTGATGACAATATATATATACTGTAATTCCTTAATCACACGCCAGGCGTCCATTATTTTCAAACGGTCTACACAATAGGCTTCTATTTGAGGCAGACATCTATTTCGATAAATAAAGATCTACCGCTCAGATTATTTCTAAGAAAAAAAAGATATTCCAAGGAACAGTGAAGCAATATTACGGTACATTAAAGTTTGGTTAACCTAGCTTTTAATTAAGGTAGGTGTTAAACAGTTTATATTTTTCAGAAAGTCATATGCAAGGTTGTCTATTTGAGGCAGGATCGATTCAAGGCAGGCGTGTAATAAAGGAAATACCGTATTACGGTTTTATAAAACTTACTAATATCTGATGCTTGTCAATGACATGTTTACTTATATCAATGAGTGAAAATATTTTAGATATCAGAACACATGAATGTGAGATGTCATTCATAATCAAATATAATATTTCATTGCAATTACATTAAAAGTGTGTTTTTTTTTTTATAAAACAGCACCGCCTTTGACTTTCAATGCCATGATGTCATCCCATTTCAGCATAAAGTTTATAGTTTCATAGCATTTCGTCATGTTATTTATACTTGATGATCTTCACGCCACAGTCAACTATTGCAAAGCATTTATAGCAAAACAACAGTTATAAACTATATCTCATAGGAGATACTATCTGGCTTGGCAAGCAATATCCCCTGAAGAAGACTTATAACATATTTATCTACCTGAGGGCGGCCAGCTCGTCCAATCATCTGCAGGACCTGGGAGTCTGAGTACTCTGTGGGTGAACCCATGCTGTAGAACACTGTCGACTTGATCACCACCAGGTGGGCTGGCAGGTTCACTCCCATAGCTAAGGTGCTTGTTGATACTGACGGTAAGGGATGAGAATTTTAACTTTGAAAATCTTAGCAATGAAAGTGTTGTAGAACAGGGTGGTTGTTTTGGGAGCACGTCTAGAAAATTTGCCCATCTTTTGGGTTGGTTACCCATAAAAACTTTAGAAGTATTGTACCTTTACCATAGTATAGAGTAATACCTGTTAAAATTTGGCCAAAACAACTTCTGATCTGATCACATGAATTACACGAGAAGAATTATTCTCTGAAAGTACATCATTGTCATCAAGTACTATGACAACATTATTTGATGCAAAAGTAGGCCAAACAAAATGAATAAAAGTACCGAGGGTACAGAAGCTCACCTTAAAATGAATGATGTGGTAAAATGGTTTGTGTAACCATCTTTTATATGATAATTGATTATGGCTGCCATCATGATTTTTTTATCTTTTAAAATGCTATTGTTGGAAACCACTAGAGCTTGAACAAACATTAATACAAGAATGATATAATCATGATTTGTTAACAAGCAGTAGGTTTTTGTATAACTTTGTTGTATATCTATGGCTGAATTGGTGACTATCTTGGACTTTTTAATCTTCAAAATGCTACTTTTATGTGGGCATCTGTATTAATTTCATTATGATATCTTGATTGGTTTAGGAGTATTCATTTAGTCACACTCTCAACTTCCAAAGAACTAAAAAGATGATGCACATAAACATTTGGAATATATCCCTCTGACACAAATCACAAATTCAGCTAGTGATATGTCTCATGTAATTCTAACTGAAGATTTCTGAATATCTTAAATCTTGACATATGTTAGTGCAATCTGATTGGTCAGAATAGGCTAGCAACTTGGGGGTTTATGCTAATTACTAGATATGATGACCTATGATGACCTCTTGCACCTGCATGTAGCTTATGTAACTTATCCTCTTATGTAAGTTACTGTAATTCCATATAGTGAGTGTTCTCCCCTCATTTCAATATGCAATACAGATACTCTTTAGAGGAGAGTTGCAGGAGAGGGGCTGGAAGGATAGGAGGGGAAAGGGGGGGGGGGGGGGGGGGGGGGGGGTGGTTGGGGAGGATAGAAGAGAGGTTTGCAATGGAAGGACAGGAGAAAAAAAGGGAGGTGGGAAAGGGGGGATAGAAGGGGTGGGGGTAGAAGAGAGGTTTGCAATGGAAATAATCTGGAGGTCAACTCAGTAATATGTTTATTGAAGTATCTTAACTAACAGAGAGAATTGGTGAGAAAGACTTTGTAAAAAAAGAATTGTTCAGACAGCTGTTCAATTAGTTTTGAAGATGAATATTAAATGATATCTTTTATTAGCATATAAAAAAAAATAAAAGATAATTTATTATTCATTAACCAAAATTTTCAATTTGGAATAAATTAATTGCATGGGAACAAAGGAGTAAAAAACCTAACAGTTAGTGTTGGGAGTGAACAAATTTAATCATTTTAAATGCTTTTGAAAAGGATTTGTTTGAATTGAATGATCATTATAATTATCTAGATAATCATTGTTCAGACCGTAATCAGATATAGATGATTAAAAAATGTATATTTATCCCTCACTGGCTATGTTATTTGCCATATATGAAGTGTCAGGAATTATGTAACCCACTGATGGAGTGAACAACTTTTATCATTTTATGTTTTATTAAAAAGAATTTATTAAAACAGTCATGCTTCAGGCTGTTCGCAGATAAAGATGATTCATACAGTTTTTTGTAACTGTATTTATAGTGTTGATAAATATTACAACAAGCGTATCAATACAAATATAATGACATTGATTTGATTGATCAGGAAATGTATTCTTTTCAATGAATTTCATGAAATCTAATTGAAAATTCAATATAATTGACATATTGACCATCTTGGATTCTTGATAATAAAATAAATGCGTCTTTGTCAGGAATCACTATATAAAAAAATACTCACTTTTCAGAATGATATCTTAATTGATTTAATAGGAGTAGTACTTGGCCTGAAATCTAATTGAAAAATAATGACTTCTATGATGACATGTTGTTCCCAGAACCCCTTCAGCATGATACAATTATCATTTAGTTTTACAGGTATTTATCAAACACATGGTATTGGAACTGGAACCTGATACAAAATACCTCTATTATTAACTTATCATGTAGATTACAGTACATAAAAGCAGATTCTTGACTTGTTAATATTAACTCATCGTGCAGATTGTTGTACACAAAAGCTGATTCTTGACTTGTTTAAATTGTTATTTGTAAAAAGTATTACTTTTAATAGAATACAAGTATACTTTTCATAAAGACAATTTATATACTTTCCATAAAGTCCATTATGTTCTATTTATCAATTAGGTCATGATTACTATGCAATATACAAGCAGGCAGGGCTGCTAGCCCCAGATCCTTAAGGAGAGTGTAGCAATTTGTGTATTTGGCTTTGTGTAGGTATTATTTGGAGAAGCATCCTAGTGTGCTGAGCATGTAAACCTGAACTCTGGCTAAGCCCTTATGTGTGGTATTAAAAGACTTGACATGAGAGAACATGAATTGTTGTGAAAAATATATATAATTTCACAAAATATAGTTAGCTTATGTCCTAAATTGATTTTGTGTCAAGAAGAACTTCTGTTAGATATAGAAATGGTACAAATATGAGTAAAACACAGGAACTGGAACCTGATGCAAAATAACTCTTTCCACATCAACTTATCATGTAGATTGCTAAACACAAAGCTTATTGTTGACAACTTTTTGTGTAAGTTGTTATTCTTAAAAAGAACATATCACTGTCATGAGAATACAAGTCTAATTTCCATAACTCTTATTGCATACACATGGCCATATAGCATAATGCTCTACCATATCAGGTCAGGTTGATTATGCAACAGACTAGCAGCTGAGACTGTGATGCTAGCAGCCTGTATTGGGATGTGTATTAGAAAAGCATAGGAATATCTGAACTCTGGTTGACCCCTTTTGTGTGGTATTTAAAGGAATATAAGGGAGATACCATTGTTTAAAATTCAACATGATGTTTAATGTCATTGGGTTTTTGCAGCTAGTTTATGCAGCCATAAATATTTTAAACAAATTAATTAATTATGTTTGTCTTTCATCTTAATGTTTTAGAAACACTTAAAAATATAGAACAACTTGCATGACAATCTTAAATATTTCATATTCAAGATAATATTATGATTAGTAAGTTCAAATTAGTGAATTTATATAGTGCGAGTGATCACTTGATGAAAGCTTAAAATTTAGTAATAATGATGTGTCATCTGCAGCTGAAAAGTCAATATGGCTGCTACCGCGGCCATCTTGGATTCTCAAAACTGAAACGGCTACCTTTGTTGGATTAATCACTATAGGTATAACATACTACAATATGAAAATGATATCTAGATTGGTTTAGGAGAAGTAGTCATTTTCATGAAATCTAATTGAAAATTCAATATGGCTGCCATGGCGGCCATCTTGGATTCTCAAAACTGAAACGTCAACCTTTCTGTGAGGAATCACCATAGGTATAACATACTACAATTTCAGCATGATATCTAGATTGGTTAAGAAAGAGTAGTCTTTTCATGAAATCTAATTGAAAATTTAATATGGCTGCCATGGCGGCCATCTTGGATTCTCAAAACTGAAACGTCTACCTTTCTATGAGGAATCACCATGGGTATAACATACTACAATTTCAGAATGATATCTGCATTCGTTTAGGAGGAGTAGTCTTTTTCGTAAAATCTAATTGAAAATTCAATATGGCTGCCATAGCGGCCATCTTATATTCTCAAAACTGAAACGTCTACCTTTCTGTGAGGAATCACCATGGGTATAACATACTACAATTTCAGAATGATATCTGCATTCGTTTAGGAGAAGTAGTCTTTTTCCTGAAATCTAATTGAAAATTCAATATGGCTGCCATGGCGGCCATCTTGGATTCTCAAAACTGAAACGTCTACCTTTCTGTGAGGAATCACCATGGGTATAACATACTACAATTTCAGAATGATATCTGCATTCGTTTAGGAGGAGTAGTCTTTTTCCTGAAAGTTTACGGACGGACAGACGGACGGACGGACAGACGGACAGACGGACAGACAGACGGACGACGGACGAAGCGCCACGACATAAGCTCACATTTACTTTGTAAAGGTGAGCTAAAAACATCTGTTTCATAACAATGACAAAGATAATAATTAATAAACATTATATTTTTTCACTTGCAAAGGCACCCAAAGGCAAAATATCACTACGTTACCACACTGACCATATTACATTAACAGCGTTTGTCAATGAAGTTACATCATGTTTTGAAGAAGGTCTAAGATTTGAAGTAATTTCTCATGTTTTTCTCCATTTGATGATTTCAGTGATAAGAAAATATATAAAAGAGTGTCAGTCATACTATTCTTGAGGCATTCATGCCTGATATTTGCTTCAATACAATAAAAGTACCGAGGGTACAGAAGCTCACCTTAAAATGAATGATGTGGTAATATAGTTTAATTGTGTAACCATCTTTTATATGATAATTGATTATGGCTGCCATCATGATTTTTTTATCTTTTAAAATGCTATTCTTCTGTTGGAAACCACTAGAGCTTGAACAAACATTAATACAAGAATGATATAATCATGATTTGTTAACAAGCAGTAGGTTTTTGTATAACTTTTTTGTATATCTATGGCTGAATTGGGGACCATCTTGGACTTTTTAATCTTCAAAATGCTACTTTTATTATGTGGGCATCTGTATTAATTTCATTATGATATCTTGATTGGTTTGGGAGTATTCATTTAGTCACACTCTCAACTTCCAAAGAACTAAAAAGATGATGCACATAAACATTTGGAATATATCCCTCTGACACAAATCACAAATTCAGCTAGTGATAAGTCCAATTGCCAAAGTAAACTGTCCAGGTCAATGTCTCATGTAATTCTAACTGAAGATTTCTGAATATCTTAAATCTTGACATATGTTAGTGCAATCTGATTGGTCAGAATAGGCTAGCAACATGGGGGTTTATGCTAATTACTAGATATGATGACCTATGATGACCTCTTGCACCTGCATGTAGCTTATGTAACTTATCCTCTTATGTAAGTTACTGTTATTCCAAATAGTGAGTGTCCTCCCCTCATTTCAATATGCAATACAGATATCCTTTAGAGGAGAGTTGCAGGAGAGGGGCTGGAAGGAGAGGAGGGGAAAGGGGGGGGGATAGAAGGGGTGGGGGTAAAAGAGAGGTTTGCAATGGAAATAATCTGGAGGTCAACTCAGTAATATGTTTATTGAAGTATCTTAACTAACAGAGAGAATTGGTGAGAAAGACTTTGTAAAAAAAATTTGTTCAGACAGCTGTTCAATGAATGCTGTTTTGAAGATGAATATTATATCTTTTATTAGCATGACAAACAAAATAAAAGATAAATAGTTATTCATTAACCAAAATTTTCAATTTGGAATAAATTAATTGCATGGGAACAAAGGAGTAAAAAACCTTACAGTTAGTGTTGGGAGTGAACAAATTTAATCATTTTAAATGCTTTTGAAAAGGATTTGTTTGAATTGAATGATCATTATAATTATCTAGATAATCATTGTTCAGACCGTAATCAGATATAGATGATTAAAAAATGTATATTTATCCATCACTGGCTATGTTATTTGCCATATATGAAGTCTCAGGAATTATGTAACCCACTGATGGAGTGAACAACTTTTATCATTTTATGTTTTATTAAAAAGGATTTATTAAAACAGTCATGTCTCAGGCTGTTCGCAGATAAAGATGATTCATACATTTTTTTGTAACTGTATTTATAGTGTTGATAAATATTACAACAAGCGTATCAATACAAATATAATGACATTGATTTGATTGATCAGGAAATGTATTCTTTTCAATGAATTTCATGAAACCTAATTGAAAATTCAATATAATTGACATATTGACCATCTTGGATTCTTGATAATAAAATAAATGCGTCTTTGTCAGGAATCACTATATAAAAAAATACTCACTTTTCAGAATGATATCTTAATTGATTTAGTAGGAGTAGTACTTGGCCTGAAATCTAATTGAAAAATAATGACTTCTATGATGACATGTTGTTCCCAGAACCCCTTCAGCATGATACAATTATCATTAAGTTTTACAGGTATTTATAAAACACATGGTATTGGAACTGGAACCTGATACAAAATACCTCTATTATTAACTTATCATGTAGATTACTGTACATAAAAGCAGATTCTTGACTTGTTAATGTTAACTCATCATGCAGATTGTTGTACACAAAAGCTGATTCTTGACTTGTTTAAATTGTTATTTGTAAAAAGTATTACTATTATTAGAATACAAGTATACTTTTCATAAAGACAATTTATATACTTTCCATAAAGTCCATTATGTTCTATTTATCAATTAGGTCAGGATTACTATGCAACATACAAGCAGGCAGGGCTGCTAGCCCCAGATCCTTAAAGGGGCCGATCGAGCGGCTATTTTCTGTTCCACAAATATTCGGGAGGGAATTCCCTTTTGCACACGACACGTCAAATTTTATATATTCGACTTTGTTTTCTATTTTTTTATGTAAATAACTATGTCATATTTGGTAATTTGTTCTAATCCGCCCTTCAAAACAAAAAAATTGCGAAAATAAATAAAGCCACTGACAAGCACATCGAGCGGTGATTTTGTTTGTTTGTGGAAACGAAATTCACGGAGGACATTCCTGTTAACTAATAAATGCGATTTTTACATGATTATTTCACACTTAATTTCAAAAAATTCAAAATGTTAATGAGGTTATCATTCAAGTTGTTCATGATTTAACAATTTGATAAAGAATAAAGTGTATCGCCCCCCAAAAAGAAAAACATCGTGAAATGAAGCCAATCATCGGAGCTACGAGCGTGAGATGCATTACTGGCATTTACTGCAACAAAATACTGTCTTAACTGATAACTTTTATTATGCATCACGTGTAAACATGTCCCTCTTCTATCAATCACTTATTTTTTCTTGATTTACTCAATGAATTAGCATGATACAGTACATTTGTTTTCTCGCAATGCAAACAATTCAAAATGGCGGAGGAAAGCTGATCGAACTCGAAGCCTTGATCATGGCGACCACTAGGATTATTGTCAGCTGATTGTTTGGTCGGTGTTGTAGTTACTTGGATGTTTAATTTGTAGGAAATTTGTTAATTATGTTTGCATAAGAAAATTGACAGACAAACAGATTGTTTATTGAAATCTACATATGACACTCAATCAATGTGACACTGAGAAGAATAGTTGATTCGCATCGAATATAAAAAAAAATCGTCAGCGCTGTCGCACTCCGAAATATACATAGTCCGTATTGCACTTTTTCGAACATAAAAACTTCATGTGATTTAAGTGACTAAGATATATTTTGGAAGAAAAAATGTTTTACGATGAGTCGGGTTGAGATTAGCAAGAAATCCATAAATTGATAAATATATATGTAAATAATTTTCATTTCTAATTAATATTGAAATATTGTGATATTAAATATTGCATTAAAATGGAAAAGAAATTTCACAAATAATTATCCAAACAAAATACTTTGTTTACATCAGAGATAAGCAAGAAATCTATAAATGGAAATTTATATAAATAATTATGTCATTTATGATATTGAAATATTTTGATATTACAATTTATGTTGTAGTTTTTTCGTATACCCCCAAGTCATAATAATTGGAATGAGCAAGACATAGAAATAAATAAATAAATGCCAAAATTCATTTGACACCCTGACACAAACGAGCCATGTTGTTTACATATAGCGTTGCATTATGGGAAGGGGCTTTTCTCGTGCTATTTATAGATCTAAAAACTATGACGCGCTATTCGAAAACAGCCTCGTTCCCGATCTAAAGCTTATTTCTCAGAAAGAGGCTCGATCGGCCCCTTTAAGGAGAGTGTAGCAATTTGTGTATTTGGCTTTGTGTACGTATATTTGGAAAAGCACCCTAGTGTGCCGAGCATGTAAACCTGAACTCTGGCTAAGCCCTTATGTGTGGTATTAAAAGACTTGACGGGAGAGAACATGAATTGTTGTGAAAAATATATATAATTTCACAAAATATAGTTAGCTTATGTCCTAAATTGATTTTGTGTCAAGAAGAACTTCTGTTAGATATAGAAATGGTACAAATATGAGAAAAACACAGGAACTGGAACCTGATGCAAAATAGCTCTTTCCACATCAACTTATCATGTAGATTGCTAAACACAAAGCTTATTGTTGACAAATTTTGTGTAAGTTGTTTTTCTTAGAAAGAACATATCACTGTCATGAGAATACAAGTTTAATTTCCATAACTCTTATTGCATACACATGGCCATATAGCATAATGCTCTACCATATCAATTGGGTCAGGTTGATCATGCAACATGCTAGCAGCTGACACTGTGATGCTAGCAGCCTGTATCGGGATGTGTATTAGAAATGCATAGTGGACTCAACAGGAATATCTTAACTCTGGTTGACCCCTTTTGTGTGGTATTTAAAGGAATATAAGGGAGATACCATTGTTTAAAATTCAACATGATGCTTAATGTCATTGGGTTTTTGCAGCTAGTTGTCATAAATATTTTAAACAAATTAATTAATTATGTTTGTCTTTCATCTTAATGTTTTAGAAACACTTAAAAATATAGAACAACTTGCATGACAATCTTAAATATTCCATATTCAAGATAATATTATGATTAGTAAGTTCAAATTAGAGAATTTATATGGTGCGAGTGATCACTTGATGAAAGCTTAAAATTTAGTAATAATGATGTGTCATCTGCAGCTGAAAAGTCAATATGGCTGCTATCACGGCCGTCTTGGATTCTCAGAACTGAAAAGTCTACCTTTGTGGGAGGAATCACTATAGGTATAACATACTACAATATGAAAATGATATCTAGATTGGTTTAGGAGAAGGAGTCATTTTCATGAAATCTAATTGAAAATTCAATATGGCTGCCATAGCGACCATCTTGGATTTTTAAAACTGAAACGTCTACTTTTCTGTGAGGAATCACTATGGGTATAACATACTACAATTTCAGAATGATATCTGCATTCCTTTAGGAGGAGTAGTCTTTTTCCTGAAATCTAATTGAAAATTCAACATGGCTGCCATGGCGGCCATCTTGGATTCTCAAAACTGAAACGTCAACCTTTCTGTGAGGAATCACCATGGGTATAACATACTACAATTTCAGAATGATATCTGCATTCGTTTAGGAGGAGTAGTCTTTTTCCTGAAATCTAATTGAAAATTCAATATGGCTGCCATGGCGGCCATCTTGGATTCTCAAAACTGAAACGTCTACCTTTCTGTGAGGAATCACCATAGTTATACCATACTACAATTTCAGAATGATATCTGCATTCGTTTAGGAGGAGTAGTCTTTTTCCTTAAATCTAATTGAAAATTCAATATGGCTGCCATGGCGGCCATCTTGGATTCTCAAAACTGAAACGTCTACCTTTCTGTGAGGAATCACCATGGGTATAACATACTACAATTTCAGAATGATATCTGCATTCGTTTAGGAGGAGTAGTCTTTTTCCTCAAAGTTTACGGACGGACGGATGGACGGACGGACGGACAGACGGACAGACGGACGGACGGACAGACGGACGGACAGACAGACGGACGACGGACGAAGCGCCATGACATAAGCTCACATTTACTTTGTAAAGGTGAGCTAAAAACCGTACTTGGGTATTCTTGTCATAAACATGGTAGAACAAAGATAAGTACATAACATTATCACATTCTCTGCACATTCTTCAATATAGTATCTGAAAATTGTATACTCTGTTTATTACGGTCATCATAAAGAAACTCTAATATCAAACCAAAATATCTCACTCAGAATTGGTAGCAACCCATTCCTAAAGAGCTCCTCGACTTGTTTTCTGTCGCTAGCTCCAAGACCAGCATGATGGACTCCAATTCCATATCGTACCATGTCTGCATACAAAAATTTTTTCAATGAAGTCTTCATCCTATCACATTTTCTATTAAACTGAATGTTCTGACTATCCTAATGGGCAAATGCAAGTTTGCTATGTAGTGATAAGCAAATGTACTGATTTGCTTCTGGCAAAAGCAGTACAACAGAGTTGAGGTTGAAATAGCTGTTTCAAACTCCTTGCATAAAAACAATTGTCTGGCTGAATATCAAAAGTGTAAATGGCCATGAATACCAGCTATCAGTGATACAAGTCATTTGGCCCAATAGATACCAGGGTATGGTAGAAGCTTTGCAGATTCAAATACACTGATGTAGCAGAATCTAATCTGACAGATGGATGATATAATGGACTTGAGAAATTGAATACCGGTAAATATGTTTTATATAATTATACATTTTTACACCCTTTTGGTTTTGCACAAGTACGATAGACAAGAGACACAAAACGAACAACTCAATATGATAAGCACTTTTTAATACTCAAAGCTTGTCTTTGAAATATCCAGAGTGGACACCTGGGACAAAATATTTAATTGAGGATTAATATAAGCTGACCATTGTAATTATCAGTCCTAGAATAACACCTGAATCAGTGTAATTGTGTGTGGCTGAATTTCTGCAACTTCCCATGACATGGTTTCAATTACATACTTCTATCTATTCCAAAAAGGAGTTTTGAACCAATGAATACTTGAAAACAAATTATTACTAAATGAGAGGAAAATATTCATATCTGGTCACTTTTTTACATGACTCCTGTTCAAACTTTTCCTAGCTACAATAAACCACGTTATTTATTACTTTATATACAGTTACAACTTAATAAGCATAGGTTGGAAAAGTGAAAAACATAGATAAGTAATGGATAAGTAAAAATGATTCATGAATAAAACCTTTTTCTTGGTCCCATGGAATTTTACTTATATTTGGGAGCAATCTACTTATCTGCAATAGTAAGAATTCTTGTTCTTGTTACCAGCAATGACCATACCAAAATTTAAGCGACATCTCGCTCCGACAAAAATCGAGGTTCAATAAGCGGAAACAGTGATTGGTAAAGGCTGGGGCCATGGGCCGTTTTGCACATTGGATAAAAAAATAGCCAATTAAAATGTTTTTACTATTGATATAAATGGCAGTGGCCATTTGAATTTCAGAAAATTACCAATCCCCTGAAAATGGCCCGTTGTCACGATGCTAAGCTGTTGTTACAGATTGAAAATGCATGTGCCAGTGTTTTTTCAGGGAGTTGTATTGAACTGTTTCTCATTCTCACCAGCAATCTTTGTTTCCCGAAAGGTGTGGGATGCCATTTGAACTGCCTCTCTGTTCTGTGATTTCAGAAAAGATCTCCCATTATTTTCTTTCCTCAACACATCTGCTGTTTGCTCCACACTCTTCCGAGAGGAACAGAACTGAAAGAAATTTAGTATTTCATTTTGTATCAATGTCTTTTAACTTTTGATTACCAGTACTTGTGAACACAGAAATATCTTTGTATTGCATATCTTTACCCTATAACTAATTTTGTGAATATCCCCCTTTAAGTTGTTTTGCACCTTTTAAACTTATATTTATCATTGTTGATACACAAACAGCAGTTTTGACTAATACAAATCATTTGTATTCAAATTCTGTGAACCATTAAATCCAAGATCCAAGAAGATTCCAAGCTGACTTGTTCCCATACTATTGTAACTAAAGGTATAAAAAAACAAACAAGAAGACATGGTCATCAACATACGTCCAAAAACATGAATAAAGGGCAATAACTCCGTAAAAAATAATGTTGCAGTTCTGATTTTCGAACTCCATCAAGATATTGATACAATGAAGACACATAGCAAGCTTGGTGAACCTATCTTTAATAATTTCTGAGAAAAATTGTCCCCTTTGACGACACCCTTCAACAGGGTCCAAAAACACGGACAAAAAACACAGACAAAGAGCAATAACTCTCTAAAAAAAAATTTTGAGGTTCTGATTATCGAACTCCATGAAGGTATTGTTACCCTGAAGACACACAGCAAATTTGGTTACCCAGTCTTTAAAATAGTTAAAGCTGCCCCCATTAACTCAGACGGACGGTCGGACACACAGACGGAGCCCAAACCTATATCCCCCTTCCACTTCGTGGCGAGGGATAAAAAGCATATAGAACAAAATATAACATTAAAACATATGCTAATATTTTCTTTATCTCAGCAATTTTGACTGAATAAAAGTTCTTTTCTCTTAAATCCATTGTTTGAATATTTCCAAATATTATTTTTTAGTCTTTTCTTTCACTTCTCTTCAATATTCTTCATTCTATATTTTTCGCCTTCTTTAAAAGGTGAGATAGACAATAAAGATCCACATAATGTCATACAATTATATGCAATATATTGGTACTTTTAAAATTTATGATTTTACATGCTCTCTCGACTATAAATAACAATTTTGAAGGGTCTTGCAATAACCCCTTATAAGCTTTTTCATATTTCCTCTAATTTCACACGAGTTGGCATATTGTTTAAAACTTCATGAAAAATCATGCCTGTTATTTTTTTGTTTACTTTTTGCTGCAAATGACAATGATGGAAATTGTTAAATTCTAGACGTCTGTTATATCGGATATTTTTAGAAGTGAGTTCAGATTTGTATCATGTTGTTTCTGTATTGCAATATACCGACATATCAAAATTATCACGTATCCTTACGATACATACAACAACGGTTGGTTTGTTGTTTGAGTTCAGACCCTTTAGACTAAAGTGAAATTTTCATTTCTTCATAAGGCTTGATAGAAGATTTACTAAGATCATCCACATAATGCAGGGTTCGAAATGAGCACTAGCCGAAGCCAATGGCTAGTGAAAAATATGCTGGGCTAGTAAAATGCAACGACTGGTAGTCCGAGGGACTAGTTAGATTTTAAGTTTGTTTGAATATGTAGATGTATTTGGCTAGTTGGAATGTGTTTGGGCTAGTACTCCCAGGGATGCACTAGTCCGAATGGCTAGTACAGCAATGGGACTAATTCCGGCCCCTGTAATGTCACAATTATTTGTCACACATACCACAAGAGTTGGCTTGTTGTTGGAGTACATCTCTATGATCCCTTTCAGTCTGTAGCCTAGATTCATATCGAACCTGAAGTCTGACGTTCCCTCCTTGAACGGATATCCCACAACTATCTTCATCAGCTTCACTGGTCGGTACTGCTCTCCTAGGCTGAGGTACATGATGAAATCAGCAGTCAAAACCAATTTGCACAAGATCTGGCAATCTCATAAGAAACCAGCAAGGGATAAGATCTCATTTATACAAGATTGCAGACAAAGAACATGTTTTAACAAAGTAGAGCATACAAAGAAACAATGAGAAATAAGAGTAGTCATAAAATTTGTCTGTTTTGAAAAAATAGTCTCAGGTTCAACCCAAATTGAAAGATTTGAACCATTCTTGTTTAATAACCAAACAAGCAAATTGAAAGATCTAAAAAAGACAATACTTAAAGTTTGATGCTGGTTCTGATGAACTTCCAAGCCATGAGGCAAGCTGAAATTAGGGATGGAAAGGGATTAGGAAGGATACATACATAGACAAAATAGTAAAGGGGAGTCATTCTCAGCTCAAAAAGTGATTTGTCAGGAATATAAATAATGCTGATTACTTTATGTGTTTTAAATGTTCTTACATCTTCAATGTTTGGTATTGTCGCAGACACAGCCACAAATCTCATATTAGGGCCCTCTGTGTTTTTGTTGGCAAGCCTCAGGGTTTTCATGCGACTTATGACAGCTTCAATGGTGGACCCTCTCATACTGTCATTCAGTATGTGGATCTGAAATAAATTAAAGATTATCTTTCTTTTCTCAAAAAATTATGAATAAATACATGCTCTAGATCCAAACCAAGATTTTAGGATCATACTAGTACAAAAATCATTACAGCCCTTCCACACAAGTGTTTTTCTCCAGAGACATAAAACTTTTAAAAAACAACCATTTTAAATGACTTTCCTTTTAACAATGACTGTTAAAACATTTTACTCTGTTTGTGAACAATTATAAAGACAGAAGAATGTCCTACGATGAAAATAATGCACAAGTCTCTGTCCCTTGCATTTACTCAATTATGTGCCAAAATTATAACCTCATGATAAAAGTTACTGCCTGGAGATATCTAATAGGACTTACAAAGTTAAGGTGCAGCAAGCTAAAAAACTGGCACAGGAGATTTGATAAAATGCAGTATGGCTTAAAATTGCCACTGATTTAGACTGGACCAAGTTCTGCCTTTAAGAGGAAGTTTGACAACTGCTGGTAGTGTATTACATCTTGTTGTAGCTCTTGCACAAAGCAAGTTTCCAGATACAATTGGACCATATAAAATATGATAAAACGTATCAAAGACATACCTCATCTGTAAGGAAGAGTGCTATCGTCTGAAAGAGTGATCTGTTATCCTTCCATTTCCGAGACATGCTATCCCATTTTTCCTGTTATACAACACTTTAATGTAAATTAAACAAAGAAACATCTAATGCGTTCTGACAAATGTTATGATCTAATAAATTTGTTGGTTTAAATTGGATATGATATTAAATAATCACATTTGCCATAGCTTATGGATAAGCTAATGCCGGACGTTGGGAGCTACCATGTTACAAACATTTAAAAACTTGTGTTAAATTATACTGACAAAAGCACGTTTGAACTTCTACGTTATGTTTTGAAATTTTTTTTAAGTAAGATATTGATAGGTGATACCCTCTCTGAACAAGGTATTCCATCAGACAATTGACAACCAAACATAAGACATTAAGGGAGCATATCAGGATGGTTAAACAGTGATTGGGAAAGGCAGGGACCATGAGTCATTTTGCACATTTGATGACAAAATGGCCCATTAAGATTTTGAAGTTTACTTTTGACCTAATGGGCAATGGCCCATTTGAAATTCAGAAATTTTTCAAAAACCTTGAAATTGGCCCATTGTCAAAGATGAATTTCCCAATCCCTGGTTAAGCAATCTCTTCATTATCATCTTACAGGTGTGGTGAGTATGAGCTGAGCTCGGTGCAGCTCTGATATGTGGTCCATCTCGGTGTCCCCGGTCAGCTCCAGACACGTGAGACCCAATGGCTGGAACTTCTTCTGCCAGTCCAGGTACCTCTCACTGCACAGAGCCTTGATTGGCGCCACTGTCAGTGGATATAGAGCATATCATCATTCTATATCATGGGTGCTAAGGGAGATATATTACAGAAATCCCTGTAACATGAAGAGGCTCCTGAAGGGGTAGTGCTCTAAGGATGTGAGATGTGGGGCTGATTACAGCTTGTGGCCGATTAAGTAATAACTCATAGGATATTCTGAGTTTTTGTGATATTAGATAAGTGATGACATTGAAAGACATTTTATGATGGCAAATGCTATGCAATAATTTCAACATTGGTTGTCTAATAGCAGTGCTGTATAAGAGATGCACAGAGTTAATCAAAGTTATTAAGAAGGACTTTCTTTGATACATCATGCCATGTTGATAGAATCTCACCCTCAATTCTAAAAAATTCAAGCATATCAACACTGATTAGATATCTCAATAAGTAAATATATCATCTAAATAATGATTTCAAGAAACAACATACCATATACAATTTTCCAGTTTTTCTTTGAATCTCCAAACATGGTCAGAAGTCTGATGATGGCCAATTCAAAGATTACAGTCTTACCAGCACCAGTGGGGGCCGAAACAACCAGCGGCTTGTCAGTATATAATACCTGAGATTGAAAAAGGGCCAACAGTGAAGTTTCACTCAATAGTCTTTAAAATATAACTATTTGCTCTGTGGCTCATCAGGCGTTTAGCTTTGGGTGCGGCCAAATTGCAATGTCGATTTCCCCTTAGGAAGGGCCACAGGGTCGACAAATGTACAATTTAGAATCACCAATACCTATGGAGTCTCTACACAACATTTCGGCATTTAAGGCTTTGTGCTTCTGGAGGAAAAAATTGAAAAAGGTTTAAGACCTTGGCCCCTGTGGTCCTTAGTAGTGGCAACAGGGTCACCAAGTATAAAATTCAAAATTGTGTAAGAAGGCTACCAATTCTGCAATTAATGATTTAGGGCATAGGATTCAAAGGGCCACCAAGCTCTTATTAGGGGCAACGGTCACTAAAGCTATAAATTATAATTCTCACTAATCTGTACACAAGATTTTAGTGTATAGAGACAATGGTTCTGGAGAAGTAAAAAATACACAAAATTTATGGACCGCCGGATGCCAGACACAACGCTATGCCCTAAGCCCAACATATGTTTCATCTAAAATCAGAATCAATGAACAGTCAGTATCATCATTGTAAAAAAAAATTGTCCTTAGATCCTTTGGAAATTTTGGTAAGGACAGGTTTTTCATAAATGTATATATCTGGTTACCTTCATTCAAATAGATTTCATACACTTCATACATCTTGTATCTTATTTTATCTGTGATTTCTTCAATCAAAAGTTTTTTAATTCAAAACTTTGATTTCCTTTATCAGTTGTTATGTTAACATTATGTACATTGACAATATCACAGAATAACATCCTAGTGAACCAGTTGAAATAGAAAATACTCACATCATCAAAAACCAGTGACTGCACCTTGTTGAAGTATGGAAAGTTGAACACAGGCCTAAAACTAGCTGGTGAAAGTGTTAAGAATCATCACATCAAACATCATTACAATACATTATGATTTACCCTACAGACTTCCACCAATATATGAGCAGTCACTATGTTATATAACCTGCAAATGAACCAATGACCTGCAAACTATTTTTAACCAAAAACATTTTAACAATCCTTTAATTTTCCAGTTGAATATGGCAAGGAGAAAACATGGAGCTCTGAATCCACAATTCATCTTAAAATGACTAACTCTTGTGGAAATGTAGAATTAATAGCATGTTCTCACTGAAACAGGCTTTTTTGGCTAATATTTAATTTATATTTGGCTATTAGATTTTGACTCTTGCATTGTGGTTCAAGGATATGAATCTCTTCAACAGATCGCAATCTTGCAGCGTTTCTGTCTCCATCTGAAAAGCAACAAAATCATTTTCTGTGTAAGTTATCTGAACATAAGAATCACAGGATAACTCATGACAGGCAACAGGAGAGAATACTTCATCATATCACAACTTTAGACTCAAAGAATATGATCTGGTCTTTTTGAAATATCAACTCTGAATAGGCCTAAGGAAACTGAGACAAAAGTATTTGTAACAATTAATTCAGCCTTTTAAAAAGATAATTAACAAAACAGTTCTTGAAAGGTAAAACAAGATATTAAATGGTCCTATAACAAACAAATGGAACAATAAAAATCTATTGGCAATTTGAAAAAACAAAATCAGACTAACAATAATACCAACCTGGTCCTGGAATGCAAAGGGGTGCTGGGGTATTCAAAGCTTCCAAAGGACTTCTAAAATCAACAAATCCACTATCAGATGGATTTCTTTGAACTTCAGAAGGGCGACATGGTGTGGAGGCAAACAAACCATCATCATTCAATAGGCTCTGCGTAAGCCTCTTACTAGATCGAGGGGCTAAAATTTGTGAATTGGTAATTCCATGAAAAGGGCTCCATCTTTTTCCATCTTGTTTCTCCATCTGGGAAAACTGAAAACAGGATCTTTTTTTGGGGGCAGCATGAACTGGGGAGTCAAAATCAAAATGTGAATCATTTTTGTTGCAGGATGATGGAAAATGATCACTCTGAATAAGTAACTCATTTTGAACATGGGATGATTTGTCAGAATGCAGAAATATGCCATCATCTGCAAAGCCCTGGTCACTGACTGGAGTATATGAAGTCTTATATGGAGAGACGTAATCTTGAAGGGAGTCTCTTTGAATGTCTAATGCTGTGTTATCATTTTGTCTTCGTCTCTCAGTCCCATGGTTGAACAGCAGAGAATTTCTTTGATGCACATTCCTGGAAAATTTTAATTTCTTTATTCACTCATTGTTTCATTATCCCATTTCAAACAAATCACAATTGTGCTTACTTATCATTTCTTTATTCAACACAGTTGAGATATATAAGTGCCATCACACATAAATGGAAAATTAAAAACTTATTAGAATTATTGACAGATAAATAAAAAAAGCTTTAGGAGGGAAAGACCTAGTTAACGAAAAACTGAAAATGAAAAATTGAATTTAGGGACATTGGACCATAAACATTCACATTACCAGGTTGAATTTATTTGCAATAAATATCTAGGAGCATAATTGTTTTCCCCTAATAGTAACTGTTAAAGATAATCTAATAATCAACTGCAATCAAGTAAAGTGTGGTTGCTGAATTCACTCTTACATATGCCTATCAAATGAGTGACATTTTGTACATTGAAAATATTTTTCATGCAGCAATTAAACCATCTATTATATTTAGTAACTGGAATTACCTTACATTCTGTCGTGGTTGATGAAACAGGTTGTTTTCTGGAAAATTGTGAAAATGTTACACTTAGTAATTTACTAAAGAAATTGCTACGGTATTATTACTAGGGAGAAAAATTAAAGAGCCTCATTTTATCTTTTATTCTTTGCTCATTATTTATTTCAACAATTAAATTATTCATTAAAAAATACATTACCGGTAGGTGAAAATTGAAAATTAATCCTCTACCTAAAACAAATACCATCTTAAATGTATTTGTTCTAGTTAACTAACACTAAATTTGTAGATAATTTTTCCATTTATGATAAGATATCAGTTGGGTTACATTATGCAGGACTAGCTTGTTAGGTACTTTTTTTAGGTTCAAAGTTCCTAAAATTTTCCGCTAAATTTTTGATTAAATAACTTCAAAATGGAATAGCAAGAAATAAAATTCAGAAAACTTTGTATTACGGTAGGTAGTATTCTTGCCTTTGTCAGAGGATGTTAATATGAGATTTTCAGCCTTCTGTGAGCGTTGAATTCCCTGCGTAAGAGGTAGCTCTGAGAGGAAAGAACTTGATATGGTTGCATCATCCTTGAACTCAGGCACTCCATTCCATCCTTTCTGACTTGTGATGAAATTTCCATTTGGAAACCTGGAAATAATTGTTGAAATTTAATCATTCAAAAATCAAGTCTGATGACAATTACAATAATTATCATCATGATCAACTGATAAACTTATAAACCAATAAAGGAATCCTTTGATATGATTCAAACATTAGAATTGAATTCAATTGCATTTAAATAAATAAATAAATATAAATAAATAAATAAATAAATAAATAAATAAATAAATAAATAAATAAATAAATAAATAAATAAATAAATAAATAAATAAATAAATAAATAAAATGTTTGTCTTTAAAAAAAACCATTTTGTTGTCAAATATTGAATATTTCATTGACGATAAAAACTTAATTATTTGAAGAAGTTGTTCACAATACCTTTGTTTTAACGTTAAATCTTTAATTTAAAATAAATCTTAGTTTGTTTACGAAAATGCAGGCTACTGAGTGGAGGCTCATGACTTTTTGCCATTTTCTACCTCTTTTAGGTTATGTGCGCTTGAATTTATAAAATCAAATAAGAAATACTTATGATACTTACATATCGTTTCGGCGTATTTGTTACGTCATTCTAAACAACTTAACTTGTTTTCTTTCACTGAATAACCTTTAAAAAACTTATCAAGTTGTGCAGTGCAGACGATGCATGTTATTCCTAACGAAATGGCGGAACTAGAAACTTCCGAAATAAGAATCAGTGTCTTTTTAAGAATAAGATTGTACTCAATGTTCTTTCTGACGATAGTATGTTGTTACAAATAGTATATAATCAAAATAGTGTTAATTATATTAAGATACATATTAGTTATTAGATTTAATGTGAAATGCGATAGTGGCCGTGCAATCTTTGTCCGTTAAATACCATAGCAGTGATTTAGGAAAATTCTCCCGCGAAGATCAAATATGGCGCCAGTTGGGTTAAAATATGTGGTGTCATTTTCATCACAGGTAATTTTCTTAAATATTTTATAATTTCACCATGAAATTTAATTTATTCCTTTGTATTAATGCTTCAACTATAACATCAACGAGTTGTCATCTTATAATGTGCGACCATTCTCCCGAAATTCGGTATAAAACTGTATGAGGTTAACAACTTGAGTTTGTTTACATTTGACGATTTGTTATATTTACAAAAGTTGTTAAGTTTTAAACATAAAGTGCTGACACTGACTGATGATTTTAATGTATAAATATCATATTTTAACCAATCAAATTTTAATAACCATAAGTTAATCATATAATGGGTTCTGAATCTAGATCTATATCCTTCATTTCAAACAAACTAGTAGTTATGATCTTAATTGATTCTTTAACAGCTTCACTTAATAGAAGCATTTAAGTGTATCCATTTCAACAAGAAAAATATGTAAAAAAATGTTTTAGAAGTTTGTTTTTGAAGCTGACATAATGATAATGTTTTTAAATTTTTTGTTTAAGGATGATTACCACAAAATACAAAATATTCTCAATGGAGATGGATTCAGAAAATGGTTGTCCCATCCCAAGGAGAAAAGTGGAAAGATCGATGCTGTCTTTCAACTAGAGGAACCATGTCAACTTTCTTACATTGATATAGGTACTTATGTATATTTCAGTTAAAATAAATACAGATGTTGGATGTACTGAATTGTTAAAATAATGGGTTATAATAAATTGACTTCTTTAACATGAATTATAATAAATATTTGACATTATAAATGAATACATATTTTAGTAAAATGCTCAGCACCTTTAGTTATTGTCGCCTACCCAAAAGTTACAGATTCTTTTTCACACAGTAAAATGACAATATAAAAGAAAGCCCATCCCCCTACTTAATTTTCAATGTTATACAATTAGAAATGATGATTTGCATGTCTTTTTGTTGATATTTTACTCTAAAAACTTAGAATTAATTACTTTTCAAAACTTAATGATTCCAGGCAGCTACTGGTGTGCAAGTATTGAGATAAAAGTTGGGCGGTCGGACTGGCCCGCGAACACTTTGTACCGAACACTGGTGCCGACTTCAGCACTCATGACACCAGCTGAAAGTATACTTAGCAAAGGAATGGTCAAAACAAGGATGTTTAATTCAGGTATTGACTTTGTTGGTTTTCCCCATTATGCATAAGTGTTTCAGTTTAGAGCCAAGTAAGATTGAATTGAAAGTATTCTTCTTGAAGAATGTAAGCATTCCTAAACATGTGAATAATATTTAAGAAAACTTAATTTTACGGTGAAAAAAACTATTATCAGGGCTACTAATTGCTTGCAATTATGAACGAAAGTAATTTGTTTTGCATAAGATGATACTGTTATTTCTTCATACTCTTGTGATCTACTCATGTTATGTTGCTTATGTTAATCACTGCATTACTAAGAAGATGATATTTTAAGGTTTTTTACTTGTCCCCATTCTTTTCCTTGTGAATGAAATATGTTTCAATCAAACAAACAATTATGCATTAGTGTTCCCTTTCAGAGAACTTTGTTTCTGATGTTGCTGATGAAAAATGGGATAGGATTCAAGTAATTTTACGTCAGCCGTATCGTAAAGATATTCAGTATGGTCTGTCCTTCATCAGACTTAAGACTGCTGGTGGTAAACAAGGGGTCAACAGTTCAACAAAGGTGAAGGATGCAAGCAGTTCTGGATCACCAGCTATTAAATCAGTCACATCTATCCAGAAGCATTTCTTTGGAAGCAAGGCAGAATCAAGGTGATTGTTTTTTCCTGAACGTGATACAAAACTTTTGATTTTTAGCTCATCTGGCCTGTAAGGCCCGATGGGCTTATGGCATGGCATGGTGTCCGGCGTCCGTCCGTCCATCCGTCCGTAAACTTTGTGGAATTTCGACTTCTTCTCCAGAACCATAAGGCCTAGAAAGCTGAAACTTTGTGTACAGACTCCTTGGCTAGTGAGGATTATAAATTGTAGCTTTGGTGGTCCTGTGACCCCTAATAAGGGCCACAGGGGCCACATCCTAAAAACCTATTTTCATCTTCTTCTCCAGAACCATGAAGCCTAGAAAGCTGGAACTTTGTGTACAGACTCCTTGACTAGTGAGGATTATAAATTGTAGCTTTGGTGGCCATGTGACCCCTAATAAGGGCCACAGGGGCCACACCCTAAAAACCTATTTTCATCTTCTTCTCCAGAACCATGAGGCCTAGAAAGCTGGAACTTTGTGTACAGACTCCTTGACTAGTGAGGATTATAAATTGTAGCTTTGGTGGCCATGTGACCCCTAATAAGGGCCACAGGGGCCACACCCTAAAAACCTATTTTCATCTTCTTCTCCAGAACCATGAGGCCTAGAAAGCTGGAAATTTGTGTACAGACTCCTTGGCTAGTGAGGATTATAAATTGTAGCTTTGGTGGTCCTGTGACCCCTAATAAGGGCCACAGGGGCCACGTCCTAAAAACCTATTTTCATCTTCTTCTCCAGAACCATGAGGCCTAGAAAGCTGGAACTTTGTGTAAAGACTCCTTGACTAGTGAGGATTATAAATTGTAGCTTTGGTGGCCATGTGACCCCTAATAAGGGCCACAGGGGCCACACCCTAAAAACCTATTTTCATCTTCTTCTCCAGAACCATAAGGCCTAGAAAGCTGGAACTTTGTGTCCAGACTCCTTGGCTAGTGAGGATTATAAAGTGTAGCTTTGGTGGCCCTGTGACCCCTAATAAGGGCCACAGGGGCCACACCCTAAAACCTATTTTCATCTTCTTCTCCAGAACCATGAGGCCTAGAAAGCTGAAACTTTGTGTACAGACTCCTTGACTAGTGAGGATTATAAATTGTAGCTTTGGTGGCCATGTGACCCCTTATTAGGGGTCACAGGGGCCACGCCCTAGAAACCTATTTTCATCTTCTTTTCCAGGACCATGAGGCCTAGAAAGCTGAAACTTTGTGTACAGACTCCTTGACTAGTGAGGATTATAAATTGTAGCTTTGGTGGCCATGTGACCCCTAATAAGGGCCACAGGGGCCACGCCCTAGAAACCTATTTTCGTCTTCTTCTCCAGAACCATGAGGTCTAGAAAGCTGAAACTTTGTGTACAGACTCCTTGACTAGTGAGGATTATAAATTGTAGCTTTGGTGGCCATGTGACCCCTAATAAGGGCCACAGGGGCCACGCCCTAGAAACCTATTTTCGTCTTCTTCTCCAGAACCATGAGGCCTAGAAAGCTGAAACTTTGTGTACAGACTCCTTGACTAGTGAGGATTATAAATTGTAGCTTTGGTGGCCATGTGACCCCAAATAAGGGCCACAGGGGCCACACCCTAAAAACCTATTTTCATCTCCTTCTCCAGAACCATAAGGCCTAGAAAGCTGAAACTTTGTGTACAGACTCCTTGATTATTGAGGATTATGAATTGTAGGTTTGGTGACCCTGTTGCTCCAATGAAGTATAAGGCCAGCCTTGAAAACTGAAACTTGTCGCCTATTATACTTAATTTTATGATTGGTGACCCTTTGGCCTCTACAAAGGGGGAATCACATTTGCCACACTCAACAGCATATATTGTAATTGACGATGAAGCCTGATGAGCTACAGAGCCAATGGCTCTATTTTTTACATCATCAAATATTTGAACTCCTGTCATCTCTGTATTTGTGAAAATATTTCGCCACTCGTAAAATTTCACAGGAATATGAAAAAGTGATTACTTATCTGTTATTTTACTTATACAACAACAATATGTTTTGTTAAAATAATTGTTTGATTTAAATTACCATTGATGTGGATATCTTTTTTACACCAAATGCTTAGTAGTGTTGAGTCGTCAAATGGTTTATCTAACTGAGTGGAAAACATTTTCTGAAAATTGTTAATTATTAGTTTCTTTCCCTGTGGTATTGTTACGATAGATGTATAGATAACGAAGCTGATTCTGTTTATGACGTCACAAAATGGGGGCGTGACCAGTCATGCATTCACTTGTTTGTTGTCAGATAGGTCTAAGCGGCCCATCAAAAGTGGCCTTCAAAAACGGCTTTCATTACCACACTATTATTTGAGTAGCGACCTTAAATATTAACACTCTATACAATATTGTAATAAGACTTTCTATATTCCAAAGAAAATAATGAAATATGTTTGTGGTTATGTGAACTTTAAGCATTGCACCAGATCATTCAATAAAGATTATCGGTAGTTAAAAAATGTAGTCATTACAAATAAATTTGTGTTAATATTTTAGTATTATTCTCTGTGAAGCAGCAACATCTCTCCAGATCCTGTCAAATCGAGGTTGATGAAGTTAGCAGGCTCGGGGGAGAACGGTTCAGAACAGGGCGGTGTGTTGTCGAGAACAGCCAAACTTGTCCTTTCTGCGTCAGACAGTGCCGGCAAATACAGCCCACAGGCACGAGCAGGGCCGAGCAAATCTGCTAAGATGTCCTTGTTCTCTGAGCATCTGGCTCAGAAATATGGATCATCAGTAAGTCACTGTGGATGTTTTACACACCCAAAAGCTTTAAATATCGTAGTCAATCAAAACAGAGTCCAGGGTACTCAAAGTACATATATTTGGGAGTGTATTTCCCATTTAATGAGTCCTTAAAAAATATAATGTATGTTTTACACTTGATAAAGGGTTGATAGAGATTTATCTATATTACCAATATATGGTTAATGGTTGATCTTTCTGCAGGGAACCAATATGAAATTTTTGTGGGTGTCCTCTAGACATTTTCTGCTTCAAATACTCAGGAAAGTTAATAGTCTCGTAAAGCCCTTTCCCCCAGAGGTAAACTCAAGTAATCATACTTTGTTTTAATAGAACAACTTCTTTAAAATGGAGAAAATTTTATTGGATGAAATCTAATTTAGTCATAGACAATTGTATTAAAGGAAAAAAATCAAAAAGCCTTTTATGTTTTTTTATTTGACTCTGAACATTGCAGTTCTTTGTTTTTTTAAACAGGCAACTTATTTCAGGCACAGACTAGTTTTTACAAACTGTGATATATCTTTTCAAGTTTATCTTGTTCTGGTATCATACATTGTTTATAGTTTAATTTGCTGGTTGCAAGGGTGTGTTTAACCCTGATTCATATACATCCATGTTTTGTTTGACAGTTTGATGAAGATGTTGATGAGTTTCTTGCTACGTTAACCAAAGAAGACATTGATCTTGACAAAGTGACTATGGCAGGTAAGTTGTTAAAAGATATGGTGATTCAAATCCATGTTTTTCCGATTTTTCTGAAAGGGTTGTGTTGGTGGTGACCTTCTAGCAACATATATGTCAGCTTGGGTTAGACCAGGATAATACTCCTATATCGCCTTGAGCAAGATTGTCCTTTTTTATGCCCTATATTGTTTTTCACCTGTCCGTCTGTCCGTCCGTCTGTCTGTCTGTCCGTTTGTCCATAAAAACTTTAACCTTGGTCATAACTTTTGATTGGTCAGAGCTAGGTCTTTGATACTTGACATATGGATCCCTTGTGATGAGACCTTTCAGATGACACCATGACATTTGACCTTGTGACCTTGACCTTGACACAGCGAGCCTTTTCCGAAAACTTTAACCTTGGCTATAGTTTCTATACTGTCAGTGCTAGGTCTTTGATACTTGACATATGTATCCCTTGTGATGAGACCTTTCAGATGACACCATGATATTTGACCTTTTCCGTCTGTCCGTCCATCTGTCCGTTTGTCCACAAAAACTTAAACCTTGGTCATAACTTTTGATTGGTCAGAGCTAGCTCTTTGATACTTGACATATGGATCCCTTGTGATGAGACCTTTCAGATGACACCATGACATTTGACCTTGTGACCTTGACCTTGACACAGCGAGCAGGATGCATCCGGGGGCATTCGTGTTTCACAAACACATCTTGTTTATTTAGATTTCGTCTGATTCTTCAAGCAAAATAAAAACCTAGGTTTTACCATGGTTGGTGAACAGTGAAAGGCTAATAGCTTTATTGTGTCTTCAGATTTGCGGCACAAGTTTGAAAAGACAAAGCTGAGGAAATTGACTGTCGATGAGAAGAAGATATTCATGGAGAAATGTAGTGACTTCATCTGTAGTATGTTTGACCCTGACACCCAACATACAGAGGTCAAGAGTCCAAAGAGTTACAAGAAGACAACCCTCAAGTTCCACACAACTCCAACCAGTTGCAAAAGAAAACTTGAAGAGGCAGAGTTGACACCAAAATCTTCTCCTATTGATCGGACTCCGAAAACAAAAGTGACTGCAAAAAAGTCTGACATCAAAATTGCAAAGAGTACTAATTCAACAACTCTTGCACCTCAGAGGGCTTTGATATCTCAAGTTGAAAGTGCATTTAAGCATGGAGATGAAGACAGAAGAGTTCCATTTGCATCCCGCTCACCCAATGTCAACAGTAACACGCCAAAATCTTCTAAGAAAGGCAAATCTTTGGCAAGAAAGGATTCACCAAAGATAGACACTTGTGGAAAATGGTTGTCGTCAAATCAGAGGCCTGAACAAGATGATGCAGATAGAACTCCTAAATCTTTGAAAATTCACAACCCTCCACAAAGTTCCAGAGGGCGTGGAAGAAGGAAAAGGGGTGGAAGAACAGAAAACAGGTATTTTGTTGTTATCATTGTGATCGGCCTGGGTTAGACAAAATATTTGTATTAACTATAAGTATACGGTTATTTATCAAGAAGTTTGTTATTGGCCTAGTTTGAGGTTTAATGTCACGCAAATACAGAAGACCTCGGACCTGTAACTTGGCAAAGACGTTACACTTTAATGACAATTTTGTAAATTAATCTCTATATGTTTTCTTGCATCTTAGTATAGAGTTGAGTTTGAGACAAACATATCTCTTTCCTTCCTGTTGCATAAAACCAAGTGAGAGGCTGATAATCCATTGGTCACCCTCAATATGGCTACATAAAATGTGAATCCAATTTAATTATATTTTGATGTACTTATTTTCAGTGACAAAAGAAGAAATTGTGAGACATCATCCTCTGGAAACTATGTGTATTGCTCTTCATGCAAAGGTTTGTTACAATTCAAAAAACAAAAAATATTTTTATTTTGAATAAATTGAATATTTAATGGATATATTACGCTAACTCCACTAATCTGTACCCTGAGCTCAGAAGCTAGATTTGCTTGCGCGGCCCGACTTGGGATATAGCCAATCAGATCATCTTCTCGTTGAAATTTTATCGAGAAGGTGGCGAGAAAATGATTTGATTGGCTATATCCCAAGTCAGGCCGCACGATCGAATCTAGCTTCTGAGCCTAGGGTTCAGATTAGTGGAGTTAGCGTAACCTTTGTACCCTGAGACAGAATGATTAATTTGTTTTGAAACAAGCATATCTCATTCCTGAATTTTCATGATTTTTCTTTCCTGCTATGCAACAACTCATCAAGGATGTAATCCTGTGTTTTAAGCACTCCCCAAATATAAATTCCTTTGCAGTTCGGGATTATTTTGTTGAATCAAAATAACATTCTAATTCTGTTCATGTATGTTTTTCAGGCAACGTTCCAGAACACGTTTTCTCAGATCACTTTATTCGGTGTGGTGGAACAGATCTTCCTGAACATGTGAACAGGTCAACAGACTCAACTAATGCTCTAGCCACATCACAGGGAACCCCAATAAGTGACCATTCTCCTATAAACATTAGCGGAGATTCTGACGTTATTGCGGAGGACAGTTTTAATTTTGTAGAATGTCCACTGTGTGGAGAATTCTTTCCTTCAGATGTGATAACAGTTCATGCCGATGTCTGTGCTTCTGCCATGGAGATGTCTGCTTTGTGATCAAATGTCTTTTTATGCATGCTGTGATAGATAAAGATTAAATTTATACTGAATAACGTCTCACATAGTTTTGTATTTTTTGTTGCATGATTGATAATTCACAGAGTCATATTTTTCAAGTTATTTCCTTTTAACGTTAATCAGAGGAAACTTTTACATTTTGATTGACTGATTTGGTGAGTGCATGTTTTCCAACCATTGAGAATCTATGGCTCAGTTTTGAAAGTGATTGCCATTTATGATAAAAATATTTACATTTGTAGAATTTATGGGATTCACAGTTATTCAACACTGATGGTGTAACTTAGCTGTAAGTTTTGAAGACTGAAATTTTCTGTTGTTTGATAACAATGAATCCTGAATAATCTAGAAATGTAATTTTAAATAATATTTTATGGATATTGCAACATGACATAACTCAATTATCAGTGCTCCAGATAAGCTGCATATCTGCATATCTTATAAAATCTTTAAAACCCAATTTGTTTAAACGCTTAGAGTACAGATAAACAGACATTTTCTTTAAAACCCAAAAGACAGCTTGTGTACTGTAGCGTAGTCGAACCTAAAACTGTCATAAATGGATATCAATATCCAGCGCTTTTAACATGTTCATTAGAATCATTACATATCTCAAGATAATTTTTATATGCAGAGAAATACCCATTAATGTTAAAACTTGAGAGTACAATCTCATTTCTCATACGAGATACCAAATTGTCCATCAGGGGGGAACAATTTTACTGATGTACACTATCAAAATTGACAATACTCAATTGTTACAAAAACCCAATAGGTTATCTGTAGCACTGATTACAAACTGACAGTCCTTGGAATATGAATATTTAACTTGCCCAAGATCCTTGTGCTGATGATGCTAAGTATAACCTTGTGATGTCAATAACAAAGTCACATCAATCTTTCTCTGACGTTTACATTTGCAAGAACTATGCGTGCAATTATCAGAAGGATGGTATCCAACCGATGTTATCTAAACAACCAGCTGCTGACATGCAATTGACATTTGGCTCCTTCAGACAAGTAGTATTTGTGTACTGTAAATACACTGGCCGATCATATTCAACACGTGGTCATATACTAACAAGGGTTACAATAAACCAACCCCTTAGACTGCAACGTTCCAAAAACTTGCTTACAATTGCTAAATCTTATTTCATATTGTTCCCATGTTTTAAACTATGGTACTCTTGAATAAGTTATCCTAGTTGTATTATATTATGGTAATATATATATATAACTAAGGTCACACAGTTTCTGACGCCACCGCATTCGTATTACTGGCTATAACATTTTTTAACTAAGCTTTAAAGAACTCTTTATTCATAACTTACTGCTTATACCTCGAGAAACGATTTTCACACGTTCGCTTTTAAGGTCAAAGGTCGAGGTCCTTATAAACATGGTAACTTGTAACATTTTTGTGCTGTGAAGCTCTACTACAATCCGTCACAGCAAGGTTGCGACTTTAAATGAAGCATGTATGCTTAACTTTTAACACTTTTAATTATTACGTTATTGTTATACTCAATGAAAAGTGTTCACTGCTTGTTTGATCTTAAATGTCAAAGATCAAGGTCACGAGAGCATGCCTAATTTGCTGAGGCCTGTAGAAGACGAAACATGGGAAGGCAAAACTGTCAGTTTCGGGGCTGCTCTGCCTTTGTGCTGTCTCGCAAAAGTTAATCTAGTTTAAAACTGTTTTTCCTTGTTACAGCTGATTTTCATTACATGTAAGATATGAAAATGTTACAGATCAATCAGATGTAATCATCTTTTACATGACACCAGAAATCTAATGACTTCACAATACTTACCAAGTAAAAGTGAAGGAATCTGGACAGAGAAGTTACCACAAAAACAACAGCACCTTTGTGAATCAATACAGTTTATTGAGTGAATCCTCGCTGTATCAATCTGATGGAAACATTAACAGGTCCCACTTCACAATATATGTACACTGTATTTATTACCAAATATGGAAAGTCAGGTTCAATCAAATAAAATCTCTTTACCATAAAACACTGAGTATATTTTTATTGGGAGCAAGTCAATGATATTTGGATACTATTCCAAAAACCAGGTGGATATTCTCTGTACCAATTAAATTTTAAATCTCAAACGCAAAATCCAAAAACTTTGAGCATTACCAGCTACTTGACTTTCAAATTTAGACAAACCAAGAATCTAAGCACACTTCTAGATCTAATACAATACAGATATTGTTGTAAAAAGTATGTTTTATTGTTAAATGAGTTAAATTTTTGATAACCAATGCAAGCTTGTTAGACAATTAACTTTGAAACAGGCGTAAATATTGTAACAACTGGAATTGAAATTTACAAAATAGGCATTTCTTTGAGACAATGAAAATTAATCTGGCTACTAGAGTCTTCAAACCAAGCACTATATTGAGGGATTATAACAATGGTAAAAGCTGCAGCCTGTGCATGTAATAGTAAATTCAAACTTGTATAACAGTAAATTTTCAACACAGTTTTAAACATGAACATGACCAAACTGTAAATGGAGGAAAAATTATCACAAAGTCACTTCAAGTACAAAAGATTAAGGCTAGTAGACAACATTTCACTCCATCAAGGCATATTTAACGGGAAGGCTCTTAAAAATTACAGACTGCCTTTACAAGATTTCAATCAAAGTGCCTATACCGGAGCGCTAAATAATTGAATCAATCCGTGCCAAAATGGCGGATATACCGCGCATTTTCATTCTTTAAAGCATGAAGCCAAATTGATGAAAATCCTGTAATGGCAATCTGGACATTTTGGGAGTCTTGACGATAAATATATCCTAATGGGCAAGATGAGTAGAAAAGGAAATATATTTTCTTCAATAGTCGTAACATGTTATCGTTAATAAATTTCTGGTTTCTTTGTTACTGAAATTATGAACACAGAAGAATTTAAACTTGAGAAGAAGGAGAGGCAAAAGATTAGAATTCTACAATGAACTTGGAGATGTTTTGAATAAATGTACATGCTTGCAATTAACCAGTAAATATTGAAAATGAAAATGAGGCTATTAGGGACTTGAAATATGAAATTGCATGCAAAAATTAAACATTTCTATTTTGAAATACTTCAATATGGAAACAAATATCAAAATGGTCTTTTACAAAGGATATAATAGGGCAAAACACAAAACATTCTCAGTTTCTTTAACCTGTGTTAAAATAATCACTATCCTCATATAAATACAACAACACTAGGTAACAGACCATTTTGATAAGCTGTGTAACTGAATACAGACAAAAACAAACCCAAAATACCACACACATACAACCAGGGCCATTGAAATTATTTATATGACATAAACATATTTTCAGATAGTAAAAAACCTTTCCGTAAATATTTCAAATAAATCTTACTATCATACTTTCACAAACCAAATGAGTTTCAATGTACTTATCCTTTTATTTCAAAACATACTGAAGACTTTGATTTGAGGTTAGCAAAATATATAGATGCAAAACTACTGCTTTTTGGTTCGGACAACACAAAAGCTTGAGACATTGATGTAATTGCTGAATATCTTCTGTATGTGCATAAATAAGGCAATTTAGCTGCCTTCAAGCAGAATGTCAAAGTTTTGAATTCCCCTGTAACTCAAGTGGAATCTGCATCAAACTTTTGCAACAATTTGGTGAAAACACTCCAAAAGTTTTTATTAACTGCAATTATTTTAATTTATATCAATTCATATTTTCAGACATAAATACAGCATGACAAATCTTTTGGTGAATCTGAAGTCAAAGAATGTGGAAATTTGACAAATCTGCTATCAAAAGAACTCTACAGCCCTGAGGACAAGTTCTAAATAAGTGAATGTTTATAATGGAAAACTGGCAGCAGTGTTTACAAATTGTTTATGTATAATATACTATATGTACATCAACTTGCGTTGTATTTCATCATGGTAGTAGACAAATGGGAATTTGAATGGACATGAAACTTGATGGTTTGTACAATATTTTGAAAAAGTTGATTTCACAAGTGTTGCATCTGACACAAGTGCGATAGCCTTGTCAATCCATGTTCAAATCTTGAAAGCCTTTCTTGAAAATGACTGCAAAGAAACATAATAAAGTTCATATTCAGTTATTGTTGAATTACAATAAATATCATAAACTGCTGTTCAACAAAATCAAAGATGACAAAAAGGTTACAAATACACTTTTATGTTTGGCATTAATGATAATAATATTCTGACATCCTATGAAAAGGAATACAATGTACATAAAATTGTTTTATGTGAGATGGGTTAAACGGGTTAAATTTTTTTTTAAAAATAGAGTCATTGACTCTGTAGCTCATCAGGCTTTACATTTGATTTTGCTTTAGGGTGTGGCCAATGGGTTTGCCCCCTTTGTAGGGTACACAGGGTCACAAAATCTACAATTATTAATCCTCATGAGTCAGGGAGTCTGTATACAAAGTTACAGCTTTCTAGACATATGCTTCTGGAGAAGAAGATGAAAATAGGTTTTAAGGGTGTGGCCCCTCTGGTCCTTATTAGGGGCCACAGGGCTACCAAAGCTACAATTTATAATCCTCACTAGCCAAGGAGTCTTTACATCAAGTTGCCCATGGGCAAGTTAAAGGAAGCATTTCTGTTGCCCGCCATTAAAAGTTGACTGTAACCGTAATTTTTAACCCCTGTGAGTCAAGTAGACCGACTCATATCTTCTCCATTAGGTTTCAATTCTTTCTCAAAAGAACCAAATTAGCAATGCAAACTCCATATTTTGGTCCAATCAAAAATTCTTTATAATTTGTATCTCTTGACAATTTACACAGGCTGAAATGTCACTGCAATTTGTGTCTCCCTTTTGCTCAAATGAGACAGGTTTTTTTTAACCGAGGATTTGTAAGAATGAGTAAACCCTTTTGGATGAGAAATCAGTGTTCAAAAGAGGCTCACTTAATTACCCTAGCACTCAACACCAAATATAATTTCATGAATTCTAGAGATATCATAGAAAAAGAAAAGTTGAGAACTACCTGAATGAAAAATTTTGCTGCCATCATATTTCATCTTGACTCCTGCGAACCAATTTGGCAACTTTCCTTCGGAATTCCTTAGGCGTTTCCCTCCAATCTTTCTGTAATTTCAGATACAAAATAACGTGGAAATGAATCATTGAAATCTAATTCATATAGGATATGAACTTGCCTAAAATATCAAGAGGTGTATTCTACAAACAGTCCTAGTATAGTTAGATAATAGCATTTCTGAAATTCTTATCAAGTATCTATTTTTCCAGGTCATCAGTACAAAACAAAGTAGAGGACTGGACACATCTGAAGTTTTTTCCAAGGCTGTCAGTCTTATAGTGAGTGAGTTATTGTTTTACACCGCTTGGGCAATAATTCAGCCATTAGCAGCGTGTCAGTCTTTTAACCTTAACAATCATTATTGTGGTCTACATCATAAATCAGGTGGCATGCAAAATAGAGAAACCACCTGAGAATTTGAATGCACTGAAGTGTTGACAGCAAATTTTTATAAAGGGACAGTCCAATCTTAAGTCATGGGCAAACTTTCTAAGCACTGTTACTCACGGCAGCATCTACATTAGCAGGGGATTCATCATTTGGGTCGGCCAGCATGGATATGACGCTGATGAGAATACTCTCGACAGTGTGGATTGGCAGCCATCTCTCTGAAGCCTTCTCGTAGCCATACTTGTCATCACCTGGCTCGTGCAGGATGGAGATGCAAACTTTGCCGTCCTTCGCAACTGTAGACAACATAAGCAAATAATCGTTACTAATACAGTAGAACTCGGATATAACGAACTCCTAGGGACCAAAGAATTTAGTTCGCTACATCAGGTGTTCGCTATACGCATATAATTTTAATGATTTTATAGGGACAGGACTTGAAATTTTGTACGCTATATCCGTGTTCTACTGTATTTATTTGCAAATATAGTTAATTCATGTTATTTGCAACCATAGTTTACTATTAACTAATTACAAATATAGCTCTTTTACTCATAAAGATATGAATTTTTTAGTATTTTGGGCTTGAAATGACGGCCATCTTTGATGTTGTAAACAAACTGCACTAGCTAGACTTTAAATTCCTGAATTGTAAATATGATTTCATGCCAAATTCAGGTGAGAAATGAGTAAAGCAAGTTTATCCAACAACCCATTGTTCCTTATTTGTTTTCTGAACTTAATCTGTGACATAAATGGCAAAACATTGTTATTAACAATTCTTTGAACAGTCTCCCCTGAATTTGTCTGAACGAACAAGCACTTTGCCTTTCTAAACATTTTAAAATTGAACAGGCACGATGACAACAAGACATAAGATTGCTGTTATCTTTATATCTTAATTGCTAGTAAGTGCCTGCAGAAAACAGGGAACAAACTCGTCCATTCAAAATCACAAAGAAAAATTTGACATAGATTGAAATGATTTTCTCTGGATGTTCAGCAAAAAGTTTCTCTGGAGCTAGCTTACTGTTCGGATGCCACATCTCGGACACAAAAGTCATCGTTGGTGGACGATGAGGATATTCTTTCGGGAACACTAAGTGTGCCTTGAAGCAGCCCCCCTCGCTGGAAAACAGACAAATACCATTTTATGTATTCTCACAAAATTATCTACAGACTTCAAAATATGTTCTTCCGGATCAATTTAACTTTTCTACAAATCTAATTTTAAAATTTCCAGAAATGTTTGTTACAAATATTTCATGAATATTTAAAAGTTACATTTAATAAGCTTTAAATTGTGTCAAAAATAATCAACATAAAATACAATTTAAGATAAATTGTCCCAGGCAATTGAATTTACTGGTAATACTTACAAGACAGTGTCCGCTGGGCCATAAACAACTACTTCCCATTTATAGATGTCATCATCGTCTATCAGTCCCGCAGAGAAACCGGAATGGTCACTTTTCTTTAACTCTAAAAAATAAAGTCATTAAGTCAATACATGAACTTTTCAGAGATTTTAAAGAGGTGATGAAATTCATTCTATTCAAGAATGACAAAAAGAATGACAGATTATCCCCATTGATGTTATCTATTGGAGTGACTGACTTATTGTTTTACGCCGCTTGGGCAATATTTCAGCCATTAGCGGCGTCTTATCTATTAGAATCCATTGACATAATCCATTGGAATGCAATGAGTATATGATTGAGACAAAATAACTTTACTTAGGCATTTTTCAACAAATTTTTAAAGTTGGTAAAACATCTTGAAAAGGATTACCGTTATTAGTTGCAACGACAGCACCACTGACACGTCATGGCAGTGCAGACAGATTTTGTTTGCCAGATCTCATTTTGCAGTGTATTTTAAAAGACATTTAGGCAAGTTATTGTCCGATTTTAGAATTTCAAAGTGTATTAAGTCAAATTTATTTTTCCTTAAGAATCCTCAAAGTGACAAAACACCATTTCAGCGGATCTTTAAAAAAAAAAATGACTCCATTACACACAAAAAAGGTTTGTTTTTTCTGAACACCTTCTTCCTATAAATTTGGTACTGAACATTGAAGATATTTTCCTCTCAATTCACTGTTTTCACATTCATTTTATATACAACGTACGCCTGGGCACACTAACCACTGGGGGTGTTCAAGTCTGAAGATGTTCCAGTCCCAGTGATTGTGTGCACATCAAATAAGAAATTAAAGGAACACTAGGCCGGACGCCCTTTCCGAATAAAACAATGGAAAGCAAAAATTAATTAGGTCACAGCTACTCGGAAATCTCAATTAGCGTTATCCCTACTCGACGATGTTTGCTTTGCGCAACTCGCCACTACTTTCTGTATACGCGTGATACTCAACCTGATCGTGAAAACTTTCAAATTTATAAATCACGAACTTTATTCATTACTTAACATATAATGTTTACTTTTATATTATCTAATTTTCAAATCTATATAACCCTTCCCCCTCTCTATTCCAAATTCCAAATTAATTTTAATTTTCACCACTTTTGAACTTTTGTCAACTATAATTGGGTGTCTATGCCCCTATTCATTGACAATAATAAAGGTATACGCCCAGAGTCAGCGACATCACCCCACGATAGATTTCAAACCAACAACAACAACATTTTTAACATACTTCACATAAAGTTTTGCTTTACTTTAAACCTTGCAACATACAGTACTGTAATACTTATGTGATGAACAAAACTACACATTTAAGCATATCGGTAGCATTTTAGAAATATTAAATTATGAAAATAACTAACCTGCTTTATTTATCCATGTCAACTGAATCTGTTTTCATTCTCTATAATGTTTCAGTTGAGGGATTTGTTCCCTACGATAAAACTTGCATTCACTTACTGATTGGTCAGATCTATTGTTCTACAGATTCATTTGTTTTTTTTTAGTTAAACATTCTGTCGGCGAAGGAAATAACATTTAATTAGCGGAAATTGTCTTGTACACATCCGTTGTCCACTAAACAAGACACAATGGTGTCATCAATCAGTGACCCGGCAGGTTATATGACCTGTTACGACACTGCAAGAGACACAAGACGGCAATAAACTGACACCTGTTATCTGTGGCATCCGGCTCTATAATACACAACCTCAAATGCCAGATACCCGGTCGTCGTCAACGTACCTGTAAACATTTATTACCCCGGTAAGTTTTATTGGAGGATGTTCAATGTATCACACAATGTGACAAACTGAAAGCTATGTTATGTATTAACTATAAAAAATAGAGCCATTGGCTCTGTAGCTCATCAGGCATCATATCAAGTTTGCTTTATAAGGGGAAGATGAGCTAAAAATGAAACTGATGTTACCTATTGCAAGAAAACCTATAAAAAAATTACAAAACAAATGTATTATTATTCAACACTTTCTAGATCGCCAATATCAGACAGTGAAAGAAGTCCACACTAAAATATCCAAGGAGAAATAAATTTGCCATAGACTGTCATCTAATGGAGAAAAATAGGTTTTTAAGATTGTGACCCCTGTGAGTCTGTGACCCTATTCGGGGTCATGGGGTCACAAAACGTACAGTTTAGAATCCCAATTGGCCAAGGAGTCTACATGCAGTCTATCAGCTCAATAGACCTTTAGGAGCTAAAGATGATGATGAAAATAAGTTTTTAAGGTTGTGACCCCTGTGACCCTATTTGCCTGAGATCTATTGTTCTACAGATTCATTTGTTTTTTTTTAGTTAAACATTCTGTCGGCGAAGGAAATAACATTTAATTAGCGGAAATTGTCTTGTACACATCCGTTGTCCACTAAACAAGACACAATGGTGTCATCAATCAGTGACCCGGCAGGTTATATGACCTGTTACGACACTGCAAGAGACACAAGACGGCAATAAACTGACACCTGTTATCTGTGACATCCGGCTCTATAATACACAACCTCAAATGCCAGATACCCGGTCGTCGTCAACGTACCTGTAAACATTTATTACCCCGGTAAGTTTTATTGGAGGATGTTCAATGTATCACACAATGTGACAAACTGAAAGCTATGTTATGTATTAACTATAAAAAATAGAGCCATTGGCTCTGTAGCTCATCAGGCATCATATCAAGTTTGCTTTATAAGGGGAAGATGAGCTAAAAATGAAACTGATGTTACCTATTGCAAGAAAACCTATAAAAAAATTACAAAACAAATGTATTATTATTCAACACTTTCTAGATCGCCAATATCAGACAGTGAAAGAAGTCCACACTAAAATATCCAAGGAGAAATAAATTTGCCATAGACTGTCATCTAATGGAGAAAAATAGGTTTTTAAGATTGTGACCCCTGTGAGTCTGTGACCCTATTTGGGGTCATGGGGTCACAAAACGTACAGTTTAGAATCCCAATTGGCCAAGGAGTCTACATGCAGTCTATCAGCTCAATAGACCTTTAGGAGCTAAAGATGATGATGAAAATAAGTTTTTAAGGTTGTGACCCCTGTGACCCTATTTGGGGTCATAGGGTCACGAAATCTACAATTTAGAATCCCCATTGGCCAAGGAGTCTGCACATATCATTTTTAACTCTCTAGTCCTTCTGGAACTGGAGAAGAAGATGAAAATAGGTTTTTAAAGTTGTGACCCCTGTGACCCTATTTGGGGTCACAGGGTCACCAAAGTTACAAATTAGAATCCCCATTGTCCAAGGAGTCTGCACATATCACTTTCAACTCTCTAGTCCTTTTAGAACCGGAGAAGAAGATGAAAATAGGTTTTTAAGGTTGTGACCCCTGTGACCCTATTTGGGGTCATGGGGTCACGTAATCTACAATTTAGAATCCCCATTGGCCAAGGAGTCTGCACATATCGTTTTTAACTCTCTAGTCCTTTTAGAACTGGAGAAGAAGATGAAAATAGGTATTTAAGGTTGTGACCCCTGTGACCCTATTTGGGATCACAGGGTCACCAAAGTTACAAATTAGAATCCCCATTGTCCAAGGAGTCTGCACATATCACTTTCAACTCTCTAGTCCTTTTAGAACCGGAGAAGAAGATGAAAATAGGTTTTTAAGGTTGTGACCCCTGTGACCCTATTTGGGGTCACAGGGTCACCAAAGTTACAAATTAGAATCTCCATTGTCCAAGGAGTCTGCACATATCATTTTTAACTCTCTACTCCTTTTGGAACTGGAGAAGAAGATGAAAATAGGTATTTAAGGTTGTGACCCCTGTGACCCTATTTGGGATCACAGGGTCACCAAAGTTACAAATTAGAATCCCCATTGGCCAAGGAGTCTGCACATATCATTTTTAACTCTCTAGTCCTTCTGGAACTGGAGAAGAAGATGAAAATAGGTTTTTAAAGTTGTGACCCCTGTGACCCTATTTGGGGTCACAGGGTCACCAAAGTTACAAATTAGAATCTCCATATGCTAAGGTACTTGTACACAAAATTTCAGCTCTCTTATGTGTATGGTTCATGAGGAGAAGTCGAAAGTGTCAAAAGTTTACAGACGGACGGACGGACGCCGGACGACGGGCCATGCCATAAGCCCATCTGGACTTTCAGTCCTGATGAGCTAAAAAAAGACAAGCAGGGCTACGAAATGAATAGATGAGAAAATGCTTTATTTTTTAACCCCCCCTTAGTAGGCCCTTACCATTCCTACCTATTACTAGTCTCGGCAGTTATCATGAGCAGCAATTCTTTTAAAGTGATTGAATTAAACAATGTTTTACTTCAAGCAATGAATTTGGCAAACAGGCTATATGCCTACAAGTTTATTTGAACGCGCTCTTATACACGATACATAAAACTGGACACAACATCAAGAAAGTGTGAAACAAAAAAAAAGACAAACAGGTGTAAATGTTATCATGTAGGTACGTAATGTTTTCAAATATTGCCTAGTAATGGAGTTTGCTGCAGCCTCAGCTAGATGAAACAAATTTAATCTTTTTCGCAAATCATTTGAAGCAAATAATAAAATATGTTGCTATCCTAGTATGAACCTTCGAATGAAGTGAAATGGCAATTGAAAAAATGTTTTATAATTGATTATCTTCATATTGTGTGATTACATAAAAGATATGTGAATACACTATTTTTCAAAAGCCACGAACACATTCCAGACAAAAATTATTCTTTTTTTAAACACAAACTTTTCAAAAACATTTGAATCACAACAAGAGCGAGAATGTAACAGCCAATCAGCGATCGTGTGTCAATAAGGGGAATCCCCTGTCAAATTTTGCCCGCGTCGCTTGGCCGGCGCCCAGTCTGAATCATGTGATCTTATTACCCGTAAAATCCATTACGTAACGATCTCATCGGCGATGGTCAACTATCCGAAGAAGACAATCGGCCTAGTGTTCCTTTAATGTGAAAACAGTGAATGCTGTAAGGGTGCAACGATACACCGATACACCGGTGCATCGCGATTATATGGCTGACGATAAGATACACGATACGTTTTGCCTCTGAATCGATACACTACGATACGACCTACAGTGGAATTAAATTTCTTAATTTTAATTTTTTACCCTGTCAGTTTCAACAGTGTTTATTATAGACAAATAAAGTAAATGTTTACAGTTTCACTATCCTGTGTAATACATATCGAGATACGTATCGTATCGTACCCTAAATATCTAGATACGTATCGTATCGCGACCCTCCTGTGTGGTTGCACCCCTAGAATGCTGTCATAAACTTGTTCAGTTGCCGAAATATCATTCAGTTGCTGGGACCTTTTATCAAGGAATTTATGGCTAAATTAATGTCAAATAACAAGACTAATAGTTTTTTCTTCGTTTAATTCTAACGCAGTCTCATACACTATATTTTAACTTATTACTAAATATTGCCACTGAACGCAAAACAATGTGTACAAAAACATGATTCTGACTGGAAAAAACAAATTATAAAACAATCAATATTGAAATTTCATATATTTACATAAATTTCATATTATTGGAATAATCCACATATCTCCAAGATTATAAAATAATGCAACTTCGGTTTTAAGCCACTTTTTAACAATGTAAGGAGCGATATGGATGTTTCTGTTATTGTTTTCAACTGTTTGCAGGAACTGTTGCCAGTTCGACCGAACGTGCGTTCAGTGGTTTTTGCGTAGCACAATGTTTTCATACAGATATTTATATCAAGATCTTTAAAGTTACTATAAACAAACCTGCGAGTTGTTTTCTGAGCAGAAGTGATGACTGATCGTGGGACATGGCCCCCAAAGTACAAACGACCGTGTCAAAAATTCACTTTCCTCCGTACTTGACTGACAGTAATGCGCATGTGCAAAGCTTCACAAACAGTTGGAAGGGCAAGTAACTCTTGCTGCAGTACAAAAAGCTTCACACTAAAAATATGACAAGTGTTGTGGTTCGATACTTTATCCAATGGATTTATGATGTTTTTTGTAAATTTTAATATTTTGATTTTAATATTGTCTAACACTAATATTGATTAAAATAAAATAAAAGCACTCACAATTTCCTGTGACAAAACCCTAAACCTTGTCTCCATTATCCAGTTGCCTAACTCACACCATCGCCTAAACCTTGCTGTCACTTTTTATTATTTAAAAATGGCTCCCTAATTTTTGGCTTTGAATTATATTGATATTTCTCAAAATTTAATCCAAACCCCGTTTCCCTTCATTGTTTCTTCTTCGTCGTATACGGAGGATTAAAGTTATCAAAGGGAATTAACTTGAAATTACCACAATCCATCTACAAGGGACTGGTGTTTATTAATTAATGTATATTTATAAAGTTACACTACAAAAATATTTTCTTTAAAAATGCATTTAAATTTAAAAGTTACCCGCTTCGAAACATAAATGAAATTGACCCAATGAATACAATATCATTCATTGTAATGGGTGTAATACAGTGGATACAATTCGGATAGGTTGAAAGGGAGCAATGTTTTGTTCTTATAATGTTTTTAAAATCATATTTTTTTCAACCTATATCGACTCCACCATTCACTTTAAATGTCTAGTTTCAATACATATATAGGGCCTAATACAGTATGACAAAGACTATTTAAACAATACTTCGACTAATGAAACAATAAACAATAATATTAGATCTATCAAACAATCAATTACAAGATTTGTAAAATGTGTCTATTTTTTAACTTATCTTAGTACTTTTTTCATCAAAATATATTACTGAGTAAGTTTTTGTCGCATGAACTCAGAAGTTGGCATACTTCTTATAACGGTTTTTTTAATTGAACATAGTCATCTTTAAAATGCCATAAATTATGACATTCTGTCGCTATGGATAATAAATAGAGGATATTATATGAGTGTCCATCACATACTATATTTACGACACGAGTGGCTATATATTAGTATTTCCCGAGCGATAGCGAGGGATATACTGATATTTAGGCACGAGTGTCGTAAATATAGTATGTCATGGACACGAATATAATATTCTGTTTATTATCGTAGTCCCAAAATTAAAGAAAATACTTAAAACCTACTTCTATGCATATGCGGACTAGCCGCCGGCCCGTATATATTGTGACGTCATATGTGAACCGTGACGTCAAAGCATTGTTTATGACGTGACGTTACAATGAAATAGTGATATTTTGCCCTAGGGCAACATATGAAAATCGTGAACCTAGATATGACTGCTCTCGTAGGTAATGAATAAGTTAACGACCTGGCGAGATGTCATATTACTTTATCATCCAAAACTGTGTTCCACAGGAGATATCGCTTGTGGAAGATGAAGCTATAGCTGCTAGGAGATATTGCTTTGACAGTAGATTTTGAAAAATGCCCTGTAATCAGACAATAAATGACCTCACAAACGTTTTACATTATCAGTAATGACATCACAATGCTATGACTTCATAAACACAACGACCTCACAATGCTATGATATCATTATTACGATGACGTCACAATGCTATGACATCACTGGTGTAGGACTTTTAGGGCTATGCAGTGTTCAAAGATGTAAATTTTTCATGCTAATTTGATGAAAAATAATTTTTTTGATGATAAATAGAATCTCACCCTCCTGTCTTCTGATATCAAATATATCAACACTCGTTGATATATTTGATATCAGAAGACACTTGGGTGAGATTCTCTAGTTACAACACTCGTATCATTTAACTGATATTTCCCTCTATCTCACTCTGGAAAATATCAAACAGTCATTCGTGCTGTAAAGTAGTATGACATCTCTGCATGGGTGTTAATTTCTTTATGATCCATATAGCGGCAGAATGTCATATTGCATGTCTCTGTGTATTTCACATTAAAAAAGTATGTTGTTGATGTAGCAGTTTGTATTTGAACCATTAGAGATCTGCTTGGGTATTTTGTACAACGAAGCAGAATATGATTGTAGTGAGTCCAGGCATCCATGTCAATGTCGACATTCTTTCCATTTCATACAATATTGATTTGGATTTGTTTATTTTCTAATGAAGCCATGTAATACTGTTGAAAAGACGTTCGTGGGAGAGAGTAGCCAATGTAACTCCACAATGTGCTTGATCCCATCATCCGCTCCTTATATGAGCCTCAAGGCAGAGAGCCTTAGCATAAAACTTAATCTGTTAATGTAATATTTAAAATAATCACCGTACCTTCATTTATAATTTTGTATTTCTTTAGTCTTTTGTCTGAATGTATTACTAAATCAAGACTTGGACATCCCTACATTTCTCATGTCATTAATGAATGAATGAATGGATGATTGAAAGAAAGTAAGAATGAATGGATTGTTTATTGTTCTATGTCACGCATAGAAGTACAAGGTATAGATACAAAATATCGATAACGGGTATTATAAGTTATACCATTAGGGGGATTAATCAGCAATCATATAACTTATTATCCACTGTGTCCCCCTGACTACCATTGTCAACGATGACACAATGTGTTGAATTATATTAATAATTGGAATGACAAATACAAACCGCGATCTGTCAATCCTATCATGGAGGAAATTCTTTACAGAATCTGAGTCATGTGAATATTGCAATTCACGTTAACTAGCCAACAATAAGAGAACACTACATATTTAAATATGACAAATATCAATACGTGATTTTACAAAGTGAATTTGATTGATTGCAACTTTATAAGTAATCTGATAATTATGGCGGGGCTTAATTCATATCGATATGTTTATGTTACGAAAAACCTTGGCTAATTTCTATATCGGTTTGTCGTCCTTTATCAGCATCCGCAATACTCCAGGGTCAACGTTCTCTAGAGAAGAGAATTACCGGAACGTTGACCCTGGAGTATCGAGGATGATTTTCATTTTTCATATGGATGTATGCGATAGGCAATATCAACAATTCTTTCCCTTTCCTTACTCCTTAGTTACTTCATCAGAAATGCTTTTCACTGGACAGATTGGCTGCATCATGACATCTCAAATTTATACAATTAACAATTAGGGTACAGAACAAAATGTAAAAATGCGTTCTGTTAAATCTGTAAAAAATTTACACAATGGCATATAAATGTTACACCATGCAAATTGTAAATACGCCTCAATGAAAGACCAAATATTACTTTTAACATAGCTTACAATTCACATCACAATGGCATCACAAATTTCATGCCAGTTTTTATCTTTTTGAGTAAAATTCAATAATTTTAAAGATCAAATATATAAAATGTCTAAACTGCATAAAAAACATAAGCAGTTATGGACTGAACTGAAGTGTACTACATTTCATTTACTGCCACAGGCAGCAGCATATGAGGATACACATGATACACAATATACAATACATAAGTTTATATCATAAAGTTCAATACAGGCTAAGCCTCAATATTACCCGTTTCACTCCGATATTGAGTCTAGAAAGGTCTAGTAGAGGGTCGCGTCAGCCCACGTATCGAATTGACCAATCAGAACTCATCTTACCAAACCACAATAGCCTGCTCTACTAGACCTTCCTAGACTCAATATTTGATATTTTGTATTATTTGGTAATATTGAGGTAAGGTAAGGTAAGGGAATAATATAAGGGTATGTCCCCTAAGTCCTTACGTTACATCTAGCTACTAACCCACCTGGTCCGTGTCACGCATGCGCGAAAATCAACCAATGAAAAAAGAACTGGCTGATCCCTTTGAATCGGACAATCTAGTTAATACAAGCTGTTAGAATCGGTCAATCTAGGCGAAACTAGCTGTAATGTTTATTTCCAATAAGTCATACATTAAATGATTGATAATTATGCTCATAATCATAAATGTGTAAAATGCAATATAAATCCTAACGACGCTCGATTAAAAAAGAGCAGCCAGTTCTTTTTCCATTGGTTGATTTCCGCGCAAGCGCGACACGGACCAAAAGGGTTAATCGTTAGATATAACGTAAGGACTTAGGGGACCATAACATTACAGCTAGTTTTAACTAGATTGCCCTTGTCTATACATCTTTACTTATTCAGATAAATGAATTTCTGTCAACATTTAGTATAGGAAGCTAAAATTTATATATAAAAGTATTCTAACGAGCAATTTATCAATAGAGAGTGTTGTAAAACGATTCAGAACGAAGGTGTTCTGACAGTGAGTGTATGAACTACCACCGAAAGATGTATTTTCAACCTTTAGGCCTAGTTGACCATCGATCTTTGCTTCATGTTTAAAATTATAACAATAATGTAAGTTGCCGAAGTATAGGTTCAAGAACACAATTCAAAATTATACCTGACCATGCATATCATATGAAAGTTAATATAAAACTCTTCTCGGGAGCAACTAAAAATGCAATCTAAATAAATTTAGATCAACAGGTTTTATAATTTGTCATTCTTTTGATATAAAACCTGTTGATTTAAATTTATTTAGATTGCATTTTTAGTTGCTCTTTAGTCTTTTGTCTGAATGTATTACTAAATCAAGACTTGGAAAATTGGGATCTTTACTGTGTTAAAGGCTCGCATTTCACACACTGTTATGTAGCCGGCCTAGGCTTTTCCCTCTCAGATAGTTTTCTGATGGATTCTGTGAAGGTTTAGGGAGATCGTACACATTGTGTGTTCTGATGTTATCAAATGTTCGAAAATGTAATGACGTTGACCTATCCAATTCGTTCTAGAGACATCCCTACATTTCTCATGTCATTACTGAATGAATGAATGAATGAATGAATGATTGAAAGAAAGACAGAATGAATTGTTTATTGTACTATGTCACGCACAGAAGTACAAGGTATAGATACAAAATATCGATAACGGGTATTATAAGTTATACCATTAGGGGGATTTATCAGCAATCATAGAACTTATTATCCACTGTGTCCCTCTGACTACTATTGTCAACGATGACACAACGTGTTGAATTATATTAATAATTGGAATGACAAATACAAACCGCGATCTGTCAATCCTATCATGGAGGAAATTCTTGACAGAATCTGAGTCATGTGAATATTGCAATTCACGTTAACTAGCCAACAATAGAACACTATATATTTAAATATGACAAATATCAATACGTGATTTTACAAAGTGAATTTGATTTATTGCAACTTTATAAGTAATCTGATAATTATGGCGGTGCTTAATTCATATCGATATGTTTATGTTACGAAAACCCTTGGCTGATTTCTATATCGGTTTGTCGTCCTTTATCAGCATCTGCGATACTCTAGGGTCAACGTTCCGACAATTCTCTAGAGAAGAGAATTACCGGAACGTTGACCCTGGAGTATCGAGGATGATTTTCATTTTTCATATGGATGTATGCGATAGGCAATATCAGCAATTCTTTCCCTTTCCTTACTCCTTAGTTACTTCATCAGAAATGCTTTTCACTGGACAGATTGGCTGTATCATGACATCTCAAATTTATATAATTAACAATTAGGGTACAGAACAACATGTAAAATGGCGTTCTGTTAAATCTGTAAAAATTTACACAATGGCATATAAATGTTTGACCATGCAAATTGTAAATATGCCTCAATGAAAGACCAAATATTACTTTTAACATAGCTTACAATTCACATCACAATGCCATCACAATTTTCTTGCCAGTTTTTATCTTTTTGAGTAAAATTCAATAATTTTAAAGATCAAATATATATAATGTCTAAACTGCATAAAAAACATAAGCAGTTATGGACTGCACTGAACTAAAGTGAACTACATTTCATTTACACCCAGGCCACAGGCAGCAGCATATGAGGATACACATGATACACAATATACAATACATAAGTTTATATCATAAAGTTCAATACTAAGCCTCAATATTACCCGTTTCACTCCGATATTGAGTCTAGAAAGGTCTAGTAGAGGGTCGCGTCAGCCCACGTATCGAATTGACCAATCAGAACTCATCTTACCAAACCACAATAGTCTGCTCTACTAGACCTTCCTAGACTCAATATTTGATATTTTGTATTATTTGGTAATATTGAGGTAAGGTAAGGCAAGGGAATAATATAAGGGTATGTCCCCCAAGTCCTTACGTTACATCTAGTTACTAACCCACCTGGTCCGTGTCACGCATGCGCGGAAATCAACCAATGAAAAAAGAACTGGCTGATCCCTTTGAATCGGACAATCTAGTTAATACAAGCTGTTAGAATCGGTCAATCTAGGAGAAACTAGCTGTAATGTTTATTCCCAATAAGTCATACATTAAATCATTGATATTTATGCTCATAATGTGTAAAATGCAATATAAATCCTAACGACGCTCGATTAAAAAAGATCAGCCGGTTTTTTTTCCATTGGTTGATTTCCGCGCAAGCGCGACACGGACCAAAAGGGTTAATAGTTAGATGTAACGTAAGGACCATAACATTACAGCTAGTTTTAACTAGATTGCCCTTGTCTATACATCTTTACTTATTCAGTTAAATGAATTTCTGTCAACATTTAGTATAGGAAGCTAAAATTTATCTATATAAGAGTATTCTAAAGAGTGTTGTAAAACGATTCAAAACGAAGGTGTTCTGACAGTGAATGTGTGAATACCACCGAAAGATGTATTTTCAACCTTTAGGCCTAGTTGACTATCGATCTTTGCTTCATGTTTAAAATTATAACAATAATGTAAGTTGCCGAAGTATCAATCTAAATAAATTTAGATCAACAGATTTTTTATTTTGTCATCAACAGTATGACCAAATATAAAACCTGTTGATCTAAATTTATTTAGATTGCCGAAGTATAGGTTCAAGAACACAATTCAAAATTTAGTGTATGAAATAAGGCCCGTCCGACAGCCCAGTACTGGTTACTTTTTGTCGGGACTGGTAACTTTTTTAGCTTTTCCTTAAATTTTACCATTATAATTTACAAAATACCAATTTTTGTAGCTTATTTCAAACACTGCAAAATACCTGACCATATCATATGAAAGTTAATATAAAACTCTTCTATGCAATCTAAATAAAGTTAGATCAACAGGTTTTATAATTTGTCATACTATTGATATAAAACCTGTTGATCTAAATTTATTTAGATTGCTAAAAATGTATGTTACGGAGATATCATGTTTGATTTTCTACAATTGTCAGTCTATATATTAATGCTAAATTGAGAATATAACACTAAGTCTTGACGAATCTAGAATGAATAGGGATATGGCATTTATTTCTGTTTGAAGCATAAATGCATGATTAAATCATGAATTATTTCGTACAAACTGTCCGAGTAGGAAGGTGACATATGCATAAGATCAATGTCGAATGAAAGATAATGCATTTGAAAACACGTTATAAGTGATATGTAACTGATGTCACCAAAAGAATACGTTGTAATTATGTTTATATTTTTATGTTTCGGGATCAAAATGCCGGTTGGAAAGCCTTGTTATATATGGTATATGAGCACTGCCCATGCATCAAGTGCTTGTGCGTCCGGGTACTACCGCACCCGCTCTTACAGTTTTTGAGATATGGCCCAGAAACGAAAGCATTTCGCCACCAGGGAATAACGCAACCACAGAACCACGGACGGAGCCGAAAACATCCCGCAAAGCATATAATAAGATCGACCAATTGTGCATGATTTATATGAACATCGTTTTGTCCAGCCGAGTATCGCCTACTTATAGAGGAAACCAATCTAATTCATATGATCATAGGCCTATGCCTGTAGTTTATATATAAAAACTGCTAAGATCTGCTATGACTCTCAGGACAACGTCGTTTTCATTGGAACGAACGATATCGAAGGAAATGGCGCTATTGGGTACGTGCTAAGCCCTTAGTAATGACGTCATTTTGCACGCGCTGTGAATATGACGTCATTTTGCTCGCGCTAGTAGCTATAAAAGCAGCGAGCGATAAGCTTTAGCATTACAATTCAAGACAACATTCTATTCACGCACACACTTAATTACGTCAACCGAAATCTACTGAAATGCGATCTACGATGAAAAGTGTGCGGGTGAAATCTCGACAAATGCACAAGAAAATGAATAAGGAGGTAAAACCTTTGTTACTTCTTGTCACACTAGTAATTACTTTAGCAGTTATCTTTATATACAGAGTCGAGATCGAAAACGTCACAGCGGAAGTGTCCCTGAGGAGGACGTCACTGACGGTACTGTCTAATGCCGAAGGGCAGACATCATCGTCAGGAGGAGATAACTCTATCCGTGCACCTCGGGCAACAGGAGTTAATTCAGCCCCGTATACAGGACAATCCTCTACAACATCCACAAGAAGTGTGTATCGTTGTGAGGAAATGACATTCAAAGCACAGTTTCAGCAAACAGGCGGGGAGCGTCAAAGTGAAACTGGTGGAATACAAACTGAAGGAAATGATGCCACGGTCCGAAATATAGCAAAATTTTAGGAACTCCAACGAAAGGTATGTTGATTGTGTTTATACTATTGCAAAGTCCATTGTTGACCAGGATATAATACTGCTTCCTGAATTAATTTAAATTAAAATTTTTATGACTGTATAATATTTTCGAGATATAAATCAAACCTTAGACAGGGTATTGAGCATGCTTTTATTCATTTTGTTTCAGAGTGAGTGTGTGAGTTATTGTTTAGCGCCGCTTGAGCAATATTACAGGCATCAGAGACGTTATCGGTGTAGAACAATATTCCGAGTATCATCAAGGACGCCATTTTAGAGACATTCCATGGACGATCTCGGTACAGCTGACATTTTTCTGACGAGCAAAGAAAGGCCACGTCCGAGCATTGCAGATTCTTCTGGTGAAATTGTGAAAATGTTGAAACCAAACAACATTCAAATGACATCTTAACGGCAAACTGTCATTGATGCGAATCGAAGCGAACATCGACGATGCTTGCTGTACAGTTCAAAACTTGAACTTGAGTTACTATCGGTTATTGTCGACTGAAACTGTTCAAACTATTAATTGTTCATTTTGAATGTTATAGATGTTACGTTCTTTTGAATTTTCAATTGAAACCAAAGAATAAACTGATGGAAATTTTGATTTTGGTGTTAGTATTATATTGTATTTGTTTACGTAAGAGATATAAAATCTCATCTTATCCATATTTCAGTTTTCTGGAAGATTCAATTTTCATGCATAATGAAAAGAAATTTATCCGAGTGTCTCCTGACATCAACATCATCAGCAAAATTATATAAATTACACATCCGTTGCTTGATGATTATAATATATTTTCTTTCATGAAAAGTGTTTATTTCTTTAAAAATAATAATAATAGAGCCAACATGTAATAATTTGTTATCAGTTTAAGTTTTCAAAATTTTGGAAATTCCAGCTATAACTTAAAGGATTTTAAAACCCCATTCCGAAATATTTGAAGTTAAAACATATTGTTTTGATCAAACAACTCATCCTGCAACATCGCCCAGCTAACATTTTGTTCCCCTTCGTCAAACTTGCTGCATCACTTTTCCCGAGCGAGAACCCGAAGAATCCCGAACTTGATGAGCACAAGAACCAGTGACGTAATAGTAGCCTGACGAATCCAGGGGCGTGTAGTTGTTTACATACGAGCGAAGGGAAAGCTATTCGGCGTGAGTTTACAAAGACGTCGTTGGACCTAATAAACGATGATGATAAAACTATATCAACACAGACCTATTCACTAATAGGTAAGGGGCATATTCGATTGGAGATCATATTCTATTAGATAGGTTTTTATCATCTAAATCTAATATCATAGCACTGTGTCAATGAGTGGCCGTGCTCAAAGAGCGAAATCGGAATTACTAGTAGATCTCAACGAACACACGGCAAGTGTTATCAGCATTTACTATTTTTTAAGAACTTTTGATAATTGATTTTTGAGCTAATGTAAGGTGGCGAAGTTTCCAAGTGACACATAAAGACACCTTAAACAAAGTCTAAATATTTGAATCGGCCCCCGGCCGGTCGTCACGCCGTTGTGTCGTTGACAGCACAATTTTGTTTAACGAAAATGTAAAAAACCTGTCAATTTTTTTAAACTTTAACTGATAAAACTGGCAACATCTTCAAGAGAAACTTACAAAAAAGGCGTCAAAACAACTTTGTATGCCATGATAATCAAGCAATATAGAGTTAGAACAACATTTGTTCCTTTTGATGTGTATTTCAATCACGTCGCCAGTATCAAGAACGATAACTCTAAACGGCTCTTTTGTTCCCAGAGCTGATTGACTAGGTTGGTTGGATTTTTTTCTTTCTTATATATATAAGATTTACTTGATTCAATTACACCTGCAATATCTCAGAATTAGTCTCAATACAATAAATTACAATGTGAACAATGCTACATGTGTTTGATCTTTTAAGACTAGTTTATCAAATATCATGATGATAAAACATTGATGACAATGAAATACAAGAAGGTAAATAAAAAGCAATGTAGAATTACGCTGTTTATTTTAAAAAAATGACAACAAAATTATGATAATTTTTTATGATAACATTTTTTATACTTATATGACAATTGACAAAATAAAACCCATCAAATCACATAAATTACAGGAATTTGTAAAGCATCATTGACAAAGGGCTATTTTGTAGGTTTTCGCAATTTTCTGTATTTGGGCAAATGACATTATTTCAATAGTAAAGTTTATGGGCCAATAGTTTTCATCCAATGTGCAAAGTGATCCATGGCCCTTGTCTTACCTAATCCCTGTTTTATGCATTTATATTTGTTGATCATTTAATTATTGCTTACAAATACTGATTCATTCCCAAAATATTGAAAAAAATATAATCACACAACATCATTTCATTTATAATATGCAAACATCTAGCAGATCACTTAGATATTGTTTAAAATAATTACTGTAACATAGATGTGCAAAATCCATTATTTCGCAAAATATTGCTGATATGTGACATTTCTAAAATTTGGAATCGTTTTCACTATGAAATAATTTTAAAAAACTGTCTGAAAATAAGTACTTATATTCCAAGTTACTGCAAGACGTTCAATTTTATCCAAAAGACAATCATCAAGGTTATTGTTTCCTTATCTACAGCTGCGTATCTTAAGTTTGTTCACTTACCTTCGTATTCTAGTGCAAATATCATGTAATTTGTATTTGTAATGTCTTTGAGACATCATATCATTGTGAAAACGAAACCGATAACGATGAATTTTCACTGCATAAGTTAAGATTCAGTTTCCGTTGACATATTCGTATGTCATACCTAGCAGATAGCTGTAACAGATTTGGCAGGTCCTTGAAATGACCAGGGGTCAAAATTTCGAAAACACTGATTTTTATTTTGCTCTACAAAATCCTTCATAAGTGATCAACAGCTTTAGATCTTATTCATATGTGTTCCTTTGCTTTAAGGCAACATAAATGTGCTAAAAAATTTCCTACAAAGTTTACATGGATGATTTTAATCAAAATTTAAGAAAATCCGAATTTCACAAATATGACCCCATCTGTCTATTTAACAATGCCAAATATCGACATTCAGCACAAGTGACAAAACGATCCCGAAATATGGTTTGGGAATGGTTATTTTACACATGGACAATTGATGATCTGTGGTCCTGGAGTTATTTTATGAACGTCAAAACGAAACCCAAATTACATGATATTTGCACTAAGATTACAAGCAGGTGAACAAACTTTTGATATGCAGCTGTAGAGATGTTATTCAACTGATCTCAAAGTTCCGGTTCTATAAATAGACTGGATTACGAAGTATTAATAATATAAACCTAAAAAAAATTGATAGCCAGTTGGACTTCGATTTTTTGTATTTGGAAATATCGAATCATTCTCCAAAAAATAAACACAGAAAAGAGTCTATCGACTGCAGGCATGAATTGACGACGATCAAACACACATTTATCTTCAGCTAAAATTATTAAACTTAGTCAACAATACGTTTAATGTCTTTGAATGTCTATGTTGTGAGTATTTTATGTATATCTCAACCAAAGTATCGACCAAAATCGTGTTTGTTAACAGCGTTGACATCGTTCTACCCAGGCTTTGCACTGCAGCGCATCATGCCCGGCCGAGACTGACGGGCTACTATTACGTCACATTACGGAAGATACCGAAAGCTGCCTGTCGGATTTGCCGGGCGGTGTACAAATGTTAGCGCAGGATTGCAAATTTGACGTAAAATCATGACGGCTTGTGTTTACCGGTAAAACACACAATACTTATGAAGTTAATTGACTTAAAATGGGGTTTTGAAATCCTTAAAAGCAATTTCATAAAAAATGTGTTCATTATCCATTTGTGCTTACATATTTTTTGAAAAGTTCATCCTTAAATAAGTTTGTCCTGTCAAACGTCTACCCCAGAACAAAATAATTCTTTATCTAATATGTGTTACAATTGGGTATCTACCAAATTCCCCATAAAACATAAAATTTCTTGAGCTTTCTCCAACTTCAACATTTTGAAACTCTTCAGTATCAGAGAAATAATTAAGATTTAGAAAAAATAGAGCCACGGGCTCTGTAGCTCATCCAACTTTTGATGGAAATTGTTTTTTAAGGTCTTGACCCCTGTGACCCCAATTGGGGTCAAGGGGTAACCAAATGCAAAATTTAGAATCTTAATTGGCCAAAGAGTCTACACACAACTTTTCAGCTCTCTAGACCTTTTAAAACTGGAGAAGATGAAAATAGTTTTTAAAAGTTTTGACCCCTGTGACCCCACTTGGGGACATGGGGTCACGAAATCTACAATTTAGAATCCCCATTGGCCGAGGAGTCTACACACAACTTTTCAACTCTCAAGACCTTTTGGAACTGGAGAAAATGATAAAAAGGTTTTGACCCCTGTGACCCCATTTAGCGTGATGGGGTCACGAAATCTACAATTTAGAATCCCAATTGGCCAAGGAGTCTGCACATCAAATTTCAGCTCTCTAGAGTCATTGGTTCTGGAGAAGAAGTCGAAAATGTGAAAAGTTTACAGATGGATGGACGCTGGACGCCTTACCATGCCATAAGCCCCTCGGGTCTTTCAGACTTGATGAGCTAAAAATGAAATAAGGATTTAATTTCCGGTAAGAGTCCAGTTTCATGGTTGCCATTTCCCAAAATGATTTAATATCAGACTTTTCCAAATTTATCAGTTTCTTCCCTACTTAAATAGAATGTGATTTACTGGCATTTATTAAACGTTGTCGATTTTGAATCATATTGGGTCACTTGAAAAGTTTCTTGGCGTTGAGGTATGTCCACTTAACAATTTATATTCCTATTCACACAAAGGAAGATTTCGTACACAACGTCTTTGCTTTCATGACAAAAATCATTCTCTCCCCACAGAGGCAACTCAGTCATACCCCAGTTAGCCTCTGTTCCATTACGCCAAAATCCTGGGGTTCCGGCAGATCGCCCTAGCGGCAAAAAGTTGTAGATGAGATATCTCCCTTATTTGCAGCCAATGAAAACATCTTTTGGATGTCCACGACTTCGGGAATACTCAACGGTCGCTCAGTGACTTTTAAAAGAATCATGCCTTTAGGTTTCTTTTTCATTAACAGTGTGAGTCTCAGAGAAGGAAACTATTTCAAAATCAGATATGTATAGGGTTTTTCATTAGAAACATATTGTTTTATAATTGTGTTAATTGTTCTTCGTTTTATGATTTATTTTATTTTAATAATTCACCAAATAAAACCAATGCGAAGGTAAAAAGTGATTGTTTTGTAGAAGAAAGAGTTATCTCCCTTTGATGCGGATCCACACGGGAATAGCCGAACTTTTGCGAATGACCACTTTTGAAACGGCGTCGCTGATTGCATAACTAACTTCGATTGCCTCCAATCAGATTTCTACCTTTCTATCCCGTATGTTAGCCGTAATAGAACAGAGGCTAATTCAGGTATGACTGAGTTGCCTCTGTGGGGAGAGAATGGACCAAAATGTAAAAAGTGTAAAGTTAATTCAGCATATTGCAGTATTATTGCAATACATGTGTTCGTGAGCTTTATATTTCAGCTTACTGCAATAAGAAATGTTTGTGCAATACTCAGCTCTACAAATAAACAGTCTACATAGATTGAAATTAATCATCTAGGGAAGCCAGTTAACGATGTATGCAGACCGATAGGTCGGTGACGTCATCAGATGGAAGTGAGGCTGACATGTTGTCAAAGTAGGCGACACCTTGGTCGATATTCCGGTACATGAAGTTACAGGTTGCCCTGACAATGGCTTTCCGCTGAAACGAATGAAATATGCAAAATGAGTTTTTTTCCTCCCTCAAAGCAAAAGAGTAAATCAGCACCAGCGTTAAAATTAGATTTTTTTATCATCGATTTCTGCCCTCTTTAAAACGTCGCTGGATGGAAAAGAATTCAAATTGTTTGATTGGATACTAGCTAAAACGGCTTAATGGTTGTAGCCGTTTCTCAGACACCTTGAAGCCGTTCTCGGCAGATTATAGCCGTTCTTGCCAGTAGCCGTTTCGCCGATTTGTCTCGAGCCTTATGGATAGAGTTTATCTTGATACGTTTTTGCCATGTTGTGAATTAATCTTTAACTCTTTGTAATTAAGATGCCCTGATATGTTGCGATTAGAAAGTCAGGAAAAATTGATATCATGTACACTGGACAAAACAAATTAGGGATATAGGGATCTTTATTGTTGACATACAACCAGTTTCTAAATAGATATAGAACTTTGTGTATCATAATACAAACTATATATATATGTGCAATTATCCCTGAATATATTTGTCCACCATAATTTGATGTAAAAGATTGCAAACCAACGTACCGGCGGCAAATCAATCTTGACGGTAACTTGATGCCAGCTGCTGTTTCGTAGAGTAAAGGGAGTCGCGTAGCCCCACAAGTTCTCTTTTGAAGGTGTCTGCAGGGGGTAAAACAAGGGTTTATATCACGAGTGTATAAGTAAAAGTTCGCTTTGAAGGGACAGTCCTATCGGGACATTTTTTTAATTCCTAGTAACATGTACTAATGGCACTACTAATGATAAGAATGATAATTGAAACTTTCATCATAACTTTTTAACAATAAGTTCAGATCAAAATTATGATTTCTTAAATAACATTTCCACCTATTTATTAAAAGTTAAAAAAATAAGGCAACGGTATGCATAATAGCTAAACTTATAGTTGTATTGCGTTTGCAATACTGTTAATGTTATGCTTATTTGTAAATAACAATGCGCAGGGATTTGTTAATCCTATGTATTTTGGGTCTAAGACCTTATACTGAATACAATCTGTTTGTCTGTCTGGCTTTACTAATGGCATCATTATATGCATTAACTGAAATGTCCTCTTAAATTTCGTTTCCACAATAGATACTCCATGCAATAGGACTGTCTCTTTGATATACTTGATGCAGTCTGATTAAACTAAATCATTTCCGTGGAATGAAAAGTTTGTATACTTACTTAATATGCATATATATTTACTCATGGAAGCAATATGATTATGTAAGTAAATTATGTCCATGTAAAAAGGCTCATAACATGTCTTTGAACTTTTGAGTTTTTGAAAGCTGCAACTTCCAAGCACTGAAAAATTAAACTGCTTTATCAATGGTCAGAGCACAGGAAATCATATATAATGTGAAAACAATCAATAATTATTACGATGCTGATGAAATATGTCCTCCCCCAAATACAATAGGCTTATGGGGGAGGACATATTTTATCTGAATCGTATTTTGACTTGATTATTGATTGTTTTCACGTCATATTCTCAATTTCCTTGGGTCAGAGATATGAATAATCAACACATTTTACCTGAAGATCACAGTACAAGCTGTAGTCAGACCTGTGTTTAATCGAAGGAGGGCCGTCTATGTTCTTGCTCCAACCACTAACAACAAGTCTTCGAATTCTGTTATAAAGATAAAAGTGACCATTCAGATAATTTGCTTTTGCTAATCCAGGAATTTCCAAAGGGGTTTTGTGGGGACCACCACTTTGAAAATGGATAATAAAAGTACCGAGGGTACAGAAGCTCACCTTAAAATGAATGATGTGGTAATATGGTTTAATTGTGTAACCATCTTTTATATGATAATTGATTATGGCTGCCATCATGATTTTTTTATCTTTAAAAATGCTATTCTTCTGTTGAAAACCACTAGAGCTTGAACAAACATTAATACAAGAATGATATAATCATGATTTGTTAACAAGCAGTAGGTTTTTGTATAACTTTTTTGTAAATCTATGGCTAAATTGGTGACCATCTTGGACTTTTTAATCTTCAAAATGCTACTTTTATGTGGGCATCTGTATTAATTTCAATATGATATCTTGATTGGTTTAGGAGTATTCATTTAGTCACACTCTCAACTTCCAAAGAACTAAAAAGATGATGCACATAAACATTTGGAATATATCTCTCTGACACAAATCACAAATTCAGCTAGTGATAGGTCCAATTGCCAAAGTAAACTGTCCAGGTCAATGTCTCATGTAATTCTAACTGAAGATTTCCCAAATCTTAAATCTTGACATATGTTAGTGCAATCTGATTGGTCAGAATAGGCTAGCAACATGGGGGTTTATGCTAATTACTAGATATGATGACCTATGATGACCTCTTGCACCTGCATGTAGCTTATGTAACTTATCCTCTTATGTAAGTTACTGTTATTCCATAAAGTGAGTGTCCTCCCCTCATTTCAATATGCAATACAGAGTTGCAGGAGAGGGGCTGGAAGGATAGATGGGGAAAGGGGGGAAAGGGGGGGGGGGGGGGATGGGATAGAAGGATTGTGGGATAGAAGAGAGGTTTGCAATGGAAGGACAGGAGAAAAAAGGGGAGGAGGGAAAGGGGGGATAGAAGGGGTGGGGGTAGAAGAGAGGTTTGCAATGGAAATAATCTAGAGGTCAACTCAGTAATATGTTTATTGAAGTATCTTAACTAACAGAGAGAATTGGTGAGAAAGACTTTGTAAAAAAAGAATTGTTCAGACAGCTGTTCAATTAGTTTTGAAGATGAATATTAAATGATATCTTTTATTAGCATAACAAACAAAATAAAAGATAATTTGTTATTCATTAACCAAAATTTTCAATTTGGAATAAATTAATTGCATGGGAACAAAGGAGTAAAAAACCTAACAGTTAGTGTTGGGAGTGAACAAATTTAATCATTTTAAATGCTTTTGAAAAGGATTTGTTTGAATTGAATGATCATTATAATTATCTAGATAATCATTGTTCAGACCGTAATCAGATATAGATGATTATAAAATGTATATTTATCCCTCACTGGCTATGTTATTTGCCATATATGAAGTGTCAGGAATTATGTAAAACGGAAAGGATTTATTAAAACAGTCATGCTTCAGGCTGTTCGCAGATAAAGATGATTCATACAGTTTTTTGTAACTGTATTTATAGTGTTGATAAATATTACAACAAGCGTATCAATACAAATATAATGACATTGATTTGATTGATCAGGAAATGTATTCTTTTCAATGAATTTCATGAAATCTAATTGAAAATTCAATATAATTGACATATTGACCATCTTGGATTCTTGATAATAAAATAAATGCGTCTTTGTCAGGAATCACTATATAAAAAAATACTCACTTTTCAGAATGATATCTAAATTGATTTAGTAGGAGTAGTACTTGGCCTGAAATCTAATTGAAAAATAATGACTTGTTGACTATGATGACATGTTGTTCCCAGAACCCCTTCAGCATGATACAATTATCATTTATTTTTACAGGTATTTATAAAACACATGGTATTGGAACTGGAACCTGATACAAAATACCTCTATTATTAACTTATCATGTAGATTACTGAACATAAAAGCAGATTCTTGACTTGTTAATATTAACTCATCGTGCAGTTTGTTGTACACAAAAGCTGATTCTTGACTTGTTTAAATTGTTATTTGTAAAAAGTATTACTATAAATAGAATACAAGTGTACTTTTCATAAAGACAATTTGTATACTTTCCATAAAGTCCATTATGTTCTATTTACCAATTAGGTCAGGATTACTATGCAATATACAAGCAGGCAGGGCTGCTAGCCCCAGAGAGTGTAGCAATTTGTGTATTTGGCTTTGTGTACGTATATTTGGAGAAGCATCCTAGTGTGCTGAGCATGTAAACCTGAACTCTGGCTAAGCCCTTATGTGTGGTATTAAAAGACTTGACGGGAGAGAACATGAATTGTTGTGAAAAATAAAAATAATTTCACAAAATATAGTTAGCTTATGTCCTAAATTGATTTTGTGTCAAGAAGAACTTCTGTTGATATAGAAATGGTACAAATATGAGTAAAACACAGGAACTGGAACCTGATGCAAAATAACTCTTTCCACATCAACTTATCATGTAGATTGCTAAACACAAAACAAGTGACAAGTTTTGTGTAAGTTGTTATTCTTAGAAAGAACATATCACTATCATGAGAATACAGGTCTAATTTCCATAACTCTTATTGCATGTACACATGGCCATATAACATAATGCTCTACCATATCAATTGGGTCAGGTTGATTATGCAACAGACTAGCAGCTGACACTATGATGCTGGCAGCCTGTATTGGGATGTGTATTAGACAGCATAGTGGACTCAACAGAAATATCTGAACTATGGTTGACCCCTTATGTGTGGTATTTAAAGGAATATAAGGGAGATACCATTGTTCAAAATCTAACATGATGTTTAATGTCATTGGGTTTTTGCAGCTAGTTGCCATAAATATTTTAAACAAATTAATTAATTATGTTTGTCTTTCATCTTAATGTTTTAGAAACACTTACAAATATAGAACAACTTGCATGACAATCTTAAATATTCCATATTCAAGATAATATTATGATCAGTAAGTTCAAATTAGAGAATGTATATAGTGCGAGTGATCACTTGATGAAAGCTTAAAATTTAGTAATAATGATGTGTCTTCTGCAGCTGAAAAGTCAATATGGATGCTAACACAGCCATCTTAGATCCCAATACTGAAACGTCTACCTTTGTGGGAGGAATCACAATAGGTATAACATACTACAATATGAAACTGATATCTAGATTGGTTTAGGAGAAGTAGTCATTTTCATGAAATCTCATTGAAAATTCAATATGGCTGCTATCGCGGCCATCTTGGATTCTCAAAACTGAAACGTCTACCTTTCTGTGCGGAATCACCATAGTTATAACATACTACAATTTCAGAATGATATCTAGATTGGTTTAGAAAGAGTAGTCTTTTCATGAAATTTAATTGAAAATTCAATATGGCTGCCATAGTGGCCATCTTGGATTCTCAAAACTGAAACGTCTACCTTTCTGTGAGGAATCAACATGGGTATAACATACTACATTTTCAGAATAATATCTGCATTCGTTTAGGAGGAGTAGTCTTTTTCGTGAAATCTAATTGAAAATTCAATATGGCTGCCATGGCGGCCATCTTGGATTCTCAAAACTGAAACGTCTACCTTTCTGTGAGGAATCACCATGGGTATAACATACTACAATTTCAGAATGATATCTGGATTCGTTTAGAAGGAGTAGTCTTTTTCCTGAAATCTAATTGAAAATTCAATGTGGCTGCCATAGCGACCATCTTGGATTCTCAAAACTGAAACGTCTACCTTTCTGTGAGGAATCACCATGGGTATAACATACTACAATTTTCAGAATGATATCTGCATTCGTTTAGGAGGAGTAGTCTTTTTCGTGAAATCTAATTGAAAATTCAATATGGCTGCCATGGCGGCCATCTTGGATTCTCAAAACTGAAACGTCTACCTTTCTGTGAGGAATCAACATGGGTATAACATACTACAATATCAGAATGATATCTGGATTCGTTTAGGAGGAGTAGTCTTTTTTCTGAAATCTAATTGAAAATTCAATATGGCTGCCATGGCGGCCATCTTGGATTCTCAAATTTGAAACGTCTACCTTTCTGTGAGGAATCACCATGGGTATAACATACTACAATTTCAGAATGATATCTGGATTCATTTAGAAGGAGTAGTCTTTTTCCTGAAAGTTTACGGACGGACGGACGGACAGACGGACGGACGGACGGACAGACAGACGGACGACGGACGAAGCGCCATGACATAAGCTCACATTTACTTTGTAAAGGTGAGCTAAAAATGTAAGTACATGATCAAAACACAACCCAATTGAAACATGTCACTGTGGTCACATTTATATCGATTTAGATCTGACAACTTGACAAAGAGCGTACTCTCGGTCAATAAAACAACAATGACAAATGGAACGAGTGTGAAAAGCCTTACTTCGGACAAAGTTTCACATAAAATTAATTGGCGGCCATTTTGTGTGAACACCTTTGATTCATTTGTGTAAGAAAAAGGAATCGCATGGCTAAACTTTACTTTATATATTTGAATTATTACTGCTCCATTTAGTTTAAATAGCCTACATTGTCTTTCAACTGGAACCATTAAGTTCATCACCTTATATAACCTCTAAAACGTGCTACTGACCCTTTTATATTCATTATACTAAATATTCTTGTATCCTATCATAAGAACAAGTTTTAATGCTCTAACCCAAAGATCAAAATGGCGTACGGGGTGGTGCAGTAGAAATACCTTGATGCCTACTTACGGTTCTGAGAATGTAAGAACTTTGGTAACACCGCCGTCGTAAGTGACCTTTGCAGACTTGACCCCGTCCTGTGCTTCATTCGATACTGTCTCATAGCCTTCCTTATACGGTTTCCAACCCCCGTTCACTTCAAAGGAAGGGTTCTCTAATTGCTTCTTCATACAGCCTGTGAATATGTTCGGTGTTTAAGCATTCCATTTGCACAATTTAAAACAAGAATTTGATAGATCGATCGACTAGTACAGGGAAACCCAACGGTGGATCGAGTTCATATCCCGGCAAAAAAGATTTTTTTTTTATGAAAGTTAATCGGAATTATAAAACTCAAACCCTGGATTTGAAACTCCTAGAAAACATTTACACAGAGAAAACACGATCAATATACGACGTTGGTTGGTCTCTTAGCATTTATGTTCAGAGCTCCTCGAATGATAAACAGAATTACTTCTGCAATTATCCACGAATCGGAAGGATTATGGTGTCTTATTAACAAATTATAGACAGAGACATTTCAAATGTGTAATTCACATTATTATACAACTATAGACTGGCGATGAGGTCAATACCTGTTTTTTATAGACCCGAGGAAAACAATGTTGACCGAGGACGAAGTCAATATTGTTTTCCTCGGGTCTATAAAAACAGGTATTGACCTCATCGCCAGTCTATAATTGTATACTATTCTTTAAAATAATATAATATTATATTTATTTATAGAGCAAGTAACGATAGTGTTACACGTGTTCCATGCATGATTATCAATACAAACCTAGTGCAACAGCAAGTCTCCGTGACGTCATGTCTTGACCATCCTTGAGTTCTTGGAGCTCGTTTCGAAGTTGATTGACCATTTCTTGAAATTGCTCAGTCTGAAGGCCATTCCCATTCTCCTTACTCGACCTACATAGAGCGACCTCATCCTTGATCTCACTGATTTCACGGAGCATTCTCACTTGCTGTCTTTTCAGTTGTTCTTCCCTTCGTATCATCCTCGACATCACGTGCTTCATATTAGCGTTTGTAAAGTCTTGAAGCTTCTCCGACTTACAGATTGCCGACACGTCCATATGCTCGTGCAGACGCTGATCAAGAGACGACACATTCTTACGGAGATTTAGAACCTTCCTGGTAACTCCATCAATCCGCATGGACAGCAATAAGAACTCCTCCTCATAGTTAGACAAAGCAGATCCAGTAACACAGAGAATCAGAATGGCGAGGTACAGCATGCCTTTACACTCGTGTGACTCAAAAACCACTTTCACAAAGCACTAAGGTGACCGTAAGTCCTTAAAGGGCCAGATCGAGCGGCTATTTTCTGTTCCACAAATATTCGGGAGGGAATTCCCTTTTGCACACGACACGTCAAATTTTATATATTCGACTTTGTTTTCTATTTTTTTTTATGTTAATAACTATGTCATATTTGGTAATTTGTTCTAATCCGCCCTTCAAAACAAAAAAATTGCGAAAATAAATAAAGCCACTGACAAGCACATCGAGCGGTGATTTTGTTTGTTTGTGGAAACGAAATTCACGGAGGACATTCCTGTTAACTAATAAATACGATTTTTACATGATTATTTCACACTTAATTTCAAAAAATTCAAAATGTTAATGAGGTTATCATTCAAGTTGTTCATGATTTAACAAAGTGTATTGCCCCCCAAAAAGAAAAACATCGTGAAATGAAGCCAATCATCGGAGCTACGAGCGTGAGATGCATTACTGGCATTTACTGCAACAAAATACTGTCTTAACTGATAACTTTTATTATGCATCACGTGTAAACATGTCCCTCTTCTATCAATCACTTATTTTTTCTTGATTTACTCAATGAATTAGCATGATACAGTACATTTGTTTTCTCGCAATGCAAACAATTCAAAATGGCGGAGGAAAGCCGATCGAACTCGAAGCCTTGATCATGGCGACCACTAGGATTATTGTCAGCTGATTGTTTGGTCGGTGTTGTAGTTACTTCGATGTTTAATTTGTAGGAAATTTGTTAATAATGTTTGCATAAGAAAATTGACAGACAAACAGATTGTTTATTGAAATCTACATATGACACTCAATCAATGTGACACTGAGAAGAATAGCACTCCGAAATATACATAGTCCGTATTGCACTTTTTCGAACATAAAAACTTCATGTGATTTAAGTGACTAAGATATATTTTGGAAGAAAAAATGTTTTACTATGAGTCGGGTTGAGATTAGCAAGAAATCATTAAATTGATAAATATATATGTAAATAATTTTCATTTCTAATTAATATTGAAATATTGTGATATTAAATATTGCATTAAAATGGAAAAGAAATTTCACAAATAATTATCCAAACAAAATACTTTGTTTACATCAGAGATAAGCAAGAAATCTATAAATGGAAATTTATATAAATAATTATGTCATTTATAATATTGAAATATTTTGATATTACAATTTATGTTGTAGTTTTTTCGTAAACCCCCAAGTCATAATAATTGGAATGAGCAAGACATAGAAATAAATAAATAAATGCCAAAATTCATTTGACACCCTGACACAAACGAGCCATGTTGTTTACATATAGCGTTGCATTATGGGAAGGGGCTTTTCTCGTGCTATTTATAGATCTAAAAACTATGACGCGCTATTCGAAAACAGCCTCGTTCCCGATCTAAAGCTTATTTCTCAGAAAGAGGCTCGATCGGCCTCTTTAAGGTAGCCTTAGTGCAATGGGAGTTAAGGCCACCCTTAGTAAAGGTTGTTTTGTGAAAGGAGGCTTAGATGGTCTGTACATCATAGATGACAATGACGTTCTCCCTTAAGTGAAAATTCTAGCAATTTCGTTATATACACAACGCCATTTACGAATATGTCCGTTCAACATTAACACATCCTCTTCAACTTGAGTCTTACAGTCAACTAATATAAGTGTCCACTTCTCTATCACTCTGACTGTCTCTTACTATAAGCCTTATTTACATGAGCATATTTACTTTATTATTATAACATTATATTTGTATAATACGTTTATTTAGTTAACTCTTTAATAAATACTTCTAATTTGTACCAGGGATTATTTCATATTTGCGTAGCTTTGTCGCATTTTGTGTCTTTCCATTAGGTGAGAGATGGCTTGTGACAGTCGGGATGATACAAAAATTAATTTTTATTTGTCACAAAAATACTTTAACATGTAAGTAAACGTTTCAGATCCGTTTATTTGGTACGATTGCATATAAAGTAAAAATACTGACGGAATAATATTTTACATTACCTCCTCAAGTCATGAAAATTAACTCAACCTAAAAATGTATTTACCTATGTGATATACTTGAACAGATTTAACAAGGATGCCAAAATGTTTTTAAATGATCATTAACGTAATTTAAAAACGAATTACACGGTTACAGCAATCCAGTTTAAAGGGGCAGTAGCACGTTTTTTGAAAATTTTATATTTTAAATTTTTCACTGATAATTGCGTTAATGCTAAATGTATCATTTTGATAATGTCAAAAATCTCATTACACAAACCAATCATCCACAGTCAGAGTACAAATTATAAAGATTTACGTAAAGTCCATTGGCTGCCATTTTTGTGTGAACACCTTTAATTCATTTTGTGTAAAAAAAGGAATCACATGGCTGAACTTTACATTGTGAATTTGATTTATTACTGTCACACTTAGTTTAAATACATTGTATTTTGATTGTATTTTCATTTTCCTGATATCACCTTATATTACCCCTAAACCGTGCTACTGCCCCTTTAAGGCGCAGATTAACGATGAAAGGCAAACAATCTAATAAGATTCATTAACAAGAATACAAGAAAGAAAATAACTCGGCTGGTCATTACAAGTGCCAAAGCGTTCATCATCCAAAATGAATGTCCCTCCCCAATCTGTGTCCTGTTCCTCCTGTGGATTATACATGGAGATTGTATGTGTAAAATACAGGGCGGAGTTCGTCATAATTAGAAATATCAAATTCAGAAATTGACTCTGAATTTAGAACTTATATGCAAACCATAATAAATTTGATGTAAAATGGCTTATCATCCACTTTTTGATGAGAAGTCGTAGATCAACTTGACATGCAAATTTCTAGAATACACACTAAAAGTGTATGTATATATGCCTTGTCATCATATATTTATCATATTGACATTTGTCACTGTGCATGCGTATGTGAAAGTTAAGTGTCGTTTTCTTGTGGAATACTCTGAATCTTTTCTTCTTTCAAGCCTTTTATTATGAGGACAAGGAGTCTTTTAGGTTCTTTTTGACATTGTTTCAGGGATTCATAAATAAAATATTGATTAAAAAATCGTCATTTTCGAAATTAATCACACATGAGGCTAGGTATGTAGGAAAGTGATCTTGCCATTACCAAAAACATCATTTGAATATCACAATTTTGTAGAATAATTGCATTGGCAAAATTTCAGCCATTTAATTGCTTTTACATCTAAACTAATGTCCAAAAGAAAGTACCCAGTGTATTTTTTTAACATAAAAAAACAACCAATGCAGATATATGTGCAATTTTTTTATTTCTGAATAGAATATTCAGTTCCTCAGCATATGCAGACAATTTCATTTGATACAAAGTCAAAATTACCGTATGATTGTCAAAAAAGACAGGTGGTATCAAAAACTGAATTTCAGCAGAAATCAACAAGGCAATTCATTTGCAAAATGACAAGAAATGTTTATTTAATAACGGGTATGACGACCATGGGCGTTAATACAGGCAAACACGTCGACGCATTGAAGAAGTTAGGCGGTGTATGACCTCTGGTAGGATTTGCTGCCATTCTTGAATCAGAGCTTGTTCCAGTTGCTGGATCGTGATAGTGGGTGCGGGTCGTCTCCTGATTTGTTGATCCAGGTGGTCCCATAGGTGCTTGATGGGAATTATGTCGGGAGAATATGCTGGCCATGGCAAAACATCGATATTGGCGTTGGCTAGGAAGGCATTTGTCCGTCTTGCCGTGTGCGGGCTTGCGTTGTCATGATGAAAAACAATTCCCTGTGGCTGTTGCTGAAAAATGGAAGCACAACTGGTCTCAATACCTCGTCTCTGTACCTTTGAGCATCTAAATTGCCATGCCTCGTTGTCAAATTGCTGTAGATCCCTCCCCATATCATAACGGACCCGCCTCCAAACCCAATTCTGGTCCGTGCGTTCACCAACGCGTCAATACACACTCGCTCTGCCGTCTTTTCGAAAAGACAAAACCTGCGTTCACGGAAAACAGCACACGTCGCCAATTACGGAGCTGCCAACGTCGGACTTGCCTTGCCCATGCCAATCTACCACGCTGGTTTTGAAGAGTCAGATGGACCCCGCGGTAAGGACGACGTGCTCGGATGCCATGGATTCATAGTCGTTGGTACACCGTCTGTCGACTCATGACGCGTCTGAGTGCTGTCGACGCCGTTGACGTCGCCGGGACAAACCGATTGCACTGATGTATCGTGCGGATGTGACGGTCTTCCAAGGGTGTTGTCATGGGTGGACTACCACTTCTTAGCCTGTCTGACGTATTGTCTGTTTGCCTGAGTCGTTCCATCAGTCTGGTGATAGTTTTTCTGGTACAGCCGAAGGTTCTCGCAATGATGGTGTTGTTGGGGCAGAGTTGCGCCATACTGACAGCTCTCTCTCTTTCCACCTGAGTTAAATGCAGCATATTTGTTGTGGTTTTCTTGCTGCTGTGTTCATACCGTGTAGTTTGCACATGCATTTTGTGCTACAGCAGGAAACATCATTTTAGGTGTTTTGCAGCAATGGGACGATTTTTTTCACTTGTTTTGTCATGCGTTCCCTAAAAAAGGTGAGTTTGCACGTGTGGAATATGATCCAATAAGTTTTAAGACAACATTTACATCCACAAAAAAATTGGTATAAAATTCATGGGTGGGTACTTTCTTTTGGACACTAGTTTATTACAGGCTACAACCTAATAAGGTGAACGACTTCAATTCTGTGAATAAAATATGTTTAAAGAAAACTACATATCCAAATTGTGTTTTAGATAATAAAATGATTATGAAATGAACTGTGGAACCTATTTATTTTAAATTCAAAATTTGTGACAGTCCAAACCATACTAGGGTTACACGTAAAATGCTTGTTGTCTCCAGCCTTGGAGAAAATGGAAGATGTATGCAATATCTGGCGAGCTACAGAAATACGGTTCTATAAGGAAGCTTTATAATGTTTGTGTGGTAGAAGAAAAGAAAGAAGAAAGAAGAAAAAATCTGTATTACCCTAAATGGGAATTTGGCTTACATCATCACAGAGCACGCGTAAAGGGGCAGTAGCACGATTTTTTTAAAAATTTTATGCTTTTAATTTTTCATTGATAATTGTACGTTAAGGCTAAATGTATTATTTTGATAGTGCCAAAAATCTCATTAAACACGTTACAGACCAATCATCCATAGTCAGACAACAAATTATGAAGATTCATATAAAATCAATGGTATTTATTCATGTGGAGTAGGCCTAAGGAAAGGAATTGCATGGCTGGACTTTAACCCATATATTTGATTTATAACTTCTTCTTTTAGTTTAAATACATTGTCTTTCAATTAGAGGAATCCCCCCCCCCTTCTTCACGCAGGAGTTTACTTTCGATTCTCGATCAGTTTTATACAATGACTGGTCCCCTCTGAAGGTCACTTCCGGTTGTGGAAACGCGTGAAGAGTCTGTGAAGTTTTTAACATAACGGAAAAGTATTAATTTGATAACAAATGGTGACCCGATTGTCCAGGGTTTTATGTCCAGCATGGATTGACACGTTGTCGTTTTCATGCACGACGGTTTGGCGTCAGGGTGTTCGATGTAAGATTATTTGTGAAGTTTTTTTTACGATTGTCCTGTTTTCGATCAAGTGGGATCTCCAGTTTGGTCTATTTCTATCTCCCTCATTCTCGGTTACAACTTCAGAAATACTTGTCAGAAAATTATAGTGAAATTATGCACTTCTAGCTTAGATAATTGCGATTCAACCTGCAAGGTTTTACAATAATCAAATAAAAAAACATTCAATTAACATGTAAGTATATTTAGAAATAATGTTTCTGTGCGAATACTCTATTCAGTTTATGTATCTTCCTAACTGACATGTTTTTATTCATAGAATTATAGTAGTTAAAATTTGTTAGCGAAACTATCATTACAATTGGTTTAATTTTATCCTAATGATCATGAGTTATTTCTTAACACATTCAATGAGTTTTTCGTAAACAATTCAAGAAATGAATTCACTACCATTATCACATTTTTATGATAATAAGAAATCAGCATAGCGATCTTCATGTACAAAGAACCCTTATGGTGGTTCCACAGAGAAGTTTTTCACACAATTTTCCTGTGTGGAACAATCCTGCAGCAACGCAACGGTTCTTTCTTTTTTAAGATGACTTTAACTTCAATTCATTTTCACATGACCACCTTTCCTTCCCATTATTTATGCATTTGAAATTATTCTTATCACCCATATTATTCTGACATTAATCAATCAAATTTTTACGAGATTGTTTGATTAAGATAAAGAAATATATTCATGATTTTATCTTCTCTTCTGTTTATAGCTTTTGGAAGCACATGTGTCACACTCGGAGATGAAAGTCCGAACAAGGACTTCAAGGTCAATGCTGTCTACTACAACAGAAATCCAAGGTTTTTTTCTTTCTAATACTTACTAGTACCAAAGATATTTATCAATGTAGTTCATGATTATATTGTACTGGTCCGACATAGTCCAGGGTATCATAGCGCTGTGTGTGTCAGTCTGTCTGTCTGCTCAATATTATTTCGGGAGTATAGCTTGAAAACTATTTGACTTTTTATTAGGGATGTTACCTATGTGGTGCAAATGTGTCTTAAGGGGTTTAAATTCAACAGTACCAAAAATTTAAGATATTTTGGACTTAAAACATCAAAATAATAATAATGTGAAAAACATAAGCAATCTCGTAATGATGATAAGTAAAAACAATGTAGCAATTAAGGATGCGTGATATTATCGATATATTGGTATATTGCAATACAGGAACAACATAATGCGAATCGGTACACCCATCTGAAAACATCGAATATATCGAACGTATTAAAATGAGCAAAAAAATAAACCTACCTATCTAAAATTGCAAAATTTAAGAACCTAATAAAACAAGATTTTGCGGAACGTTCTTATCAAAGTATGAAGTTGGTTGTGAAAGATCAAAATATCAAGCTCAAGTTTGTATACAGGTCATAAACAGTGTTAAAAAATATCCATTTCTAAAACAGCTAATAGCTTAGCAATGACAATCGTTCTAATCGCTCATATTTTGACAAGATAGCTTGCAACTTCTTGGATTTAAATATTGCCAATATATTGAAAAACGCTTTTCTGTATTGCAATATATTACAATACAGAAATGAGGAACGTTACCCATCCTTAGTAGCAAAGTAAGGTATCAAGAAGATAATGATTGTACAGTTTTAAACTAAGGGTGAAACGGTTCACAACTACTGTAGTTGAACCGCGGTATTTTGCTTTCGGTTCGGTACGCGGTACATTAACTTGAATTTTGGGTACATATACCGAATGCATACTTCATTCAAACAATTAAATAGGACCTTTTATTCTCTACAAACGATAGTGTGTGAATGGCTTCGTGATTGCCTAATATAAACGAAAGTGTTTGAATGACTTGATATCGTGAGATCTCGTTCAAAGGTTATCAAAATGGCGACGGACATTTTTGGTTTTGTACCGAACCGAAAATGTACCGAACCGAGGGTTCTGTACCGCAATATGTACCAAACCGAACCTCAAGCGTACCGTTTCACCCCTATTTTAAACTCCTTACACTGTTCTTGAATCAGCAACTTACTAGTATGATGAAGCATTGACCAGTCATATTTGATTAGATAACAGGCTTTGTCTTTTTGTGTTATGTAGAAGATATTTTACTTAATTTTTGGAACTTTTTCAGGAATCTGGAATTCATGGGCCTGGCAAGGAAACGCAGAGGATGGGTCTTACAGTTTCCAAGAAAAGACTTCTACCATAAGTTAGTTCTGCAGTTTATCAGTACATTCTTAAGTGGATATTCTAATGAAGTATCTCTGTACACATTTCCATTGATAAACAACATTACATTAGTCATAATATACATAAGTTTGAAAAGTTGACAGAAAAATTTAGGAAGAGGCAGAATAATTTCCTTTAAGATTTCATTTGAGTTTACGTTTGGCTAACCAGATCGACCTGATTACATGTCATGGTCTATAAAAAAATGATACAGTATGGTCCAATATTTGCCAAATGTAATGTCAACAGCAGTGGCAATGTACTTTTGCACCAATAAAGACCTTAAAGCATTCAGCAATGCAGGAAATAGTTGTTCTTAAAAAAACAAGACTCAAAAAGTTTCTTATAAATTGTTCCTTGTTGATTATATTTTGAAAAAACAGTCTGGTTATAATTGACCTAGTTCCCAGGAATAATTTTTGTTAAAGCAATTCTGTAAATTCTAATTTTTATAATGAACTCAAATTGTTTGTAGCCAATGACAGCCCTTAAATTTCTATATAATTGAAGTTAGAATGTTTGGAAACAGTATCTTATCACATTTGGTTCATATTCCTGATCTGTCATTTTAGGCCTTGCTGCAAACCCTTTACTTTTCTATTCTGCTATAGTGCCCCTACAGGCTAGAGAGCAAGCACAGGAAACTGAAGGGTCAGCAGCAAGGCATAATACTGACATTTTGGAAATTGGCGTTTTAGGCTTTGCGTAGGAAGATGCATTTGGTTATGAAAACATAATTTTTTCAATTCTATGAAAATGGTTTTTAGTATTTTATAGAAATCAGCAGTAAGTTTAAACAATAACAACTATTATAATCGATCAATTATCGATCTAGCAAAAGCAATTATTGATAAAAAAATGTAGTGATAACCAACCTAGTATTTTGCTCCATATTTTCCAGATTATTCTTTGAAAAGAGTGCTCGTCACACAACAGGGTGGATCCAGCACTGTAGCGGAGACATTGTGGTGTCGGCGTCCACCAAGGAGTGGGCAATCAGACAACACCTGTACAGGTAACCGGATACCTTTATTCTGAATTGAGTGTGGGTGTATGAGTAGCAGGAATTGAGCCTAGACCTCTTCTTATTAATATCTAAGAGGTGTATGGTTAGCACAGCGCTGGGGAAGAATAGCAATATCTGAAATTCAAATTGGCGATTTCCCTTTCATCAATAGTAAAGCACTCTCCTGTTGATTATTCAGGTTTGCCTTTGAGGTGAGTGATAAGCATATCTGGTACTTAACTTGAGCAGGTATAAATTGATCATAATCTGACTTTGCTAAGGGGCATACACCACTATGGGAAAAGACATCTTTGACAATGGGTTAATTTCAGTAATTTTCAAATGGGCCATTCCTTCATGCAATGTGAACTATGACCGTTGGTAATCAAGTTAAATGTACATCATAGGGAGTTATTTTCCCCTAACTAACGATACAAAACAGCTTTACTGAAGGCTTTATGATAAGCTAGCTAAGTTAACATCAGATTTTATATCTATAGATTCTATTGTCAGACTATAAGGAGAGGAACGCCCTGATAGAATGAGTTTGTAAATATTTTGAAACTCAATCCTTACATCAGTTGATTTTAATCAAACTTGTTTGTTTATCATGTTTCAGCTGTACGGATGTATCAGCAGCACAGAACATAGGGCTAGTGTTGGCACAGAGGTGCTTGGAGACTGGTCTAGATCGAGTATTCTACGACAGATCAGAAATACCAGAAGTTTCAGAAGCAGTAAGTTTTGAAGATTACTCTTTCGATTGATTACTGAACTGATATTTATTGGCATGTCCATTGAACTGATATTTATAGGCATTTCCATTGAACTGATATTTTAACAGAATTTGAATTAAACAAACTGAAGCTATTCACCAATTGCTTAAAATTGACTTTACAGTCTTTGTTTTGGGTATGCATCTTGATATCTCTTTTTAAACTCTTTTTTTTTATGCGACAATATCTGCTTGAGCCAAACCTTTTCAAACAAATATGTGACAGTTCACATTTTCTTTAACATTAAAGCTTTATCAACTTTCCCCTATAATGCATGCTCTTGATGAAATGATGCAAAAATCTATTACTTCAATGTTGACAGTCAGGAATATTGCCTAATGAAACACATAATTGAATAATTTTGCTTCAGTTTAATTCCAAAAATATTGGATGATAATTATGTATATTATCATCATTTTCACAGATGCAGGAGTTTCTACAAGCGGTTAAAGATGGAAACGTCAGTCTGAGAGAACCAAGAGAGAAAACTCCTGAATATAAGCCTGGGATCGACTACGATCGCCCCAACAGATACGGGGAGAAGAAGAGACTAAAAGATGATTATCAAAAAGCTTAGTTTTAGAAGATTAAAGAGTTTGAATGATTTGAGGTTCTCATTTTTAGGGATATTTTTCATATCTAGTTATATAACTAGATGTATATATAACTAAAAAAAACAAATTTAAAAGTGTCATAGCATTTACTAATATTTTCTGAGAAGTTTGGCTTTTCATAATTGAAATTTATATTAGTTCATAAATGGTAGTCTTGATAATTGTCAGGTAAGGAGTCATTAAAAAATCATTTGACTTTGTTCTTGATGTTATTTTTGGAGAAGGAAGTTAGTATCACAGCAACAGACAAGCCATTCTCTAAGTGTTTCCATCCACTGTTCAGACAAGAAACATAAAGAAGTTGTAGAATTCAAAGCTTTTGATTCATCAATACGCAAAAGGGCAATCTCATTGAATCTCATGTTTTGGCCATTAAGGCAGGTAAAACACATTTAACACAAACCTTAATTGCTTATAGCAATAAACAAAATTGGAGTTTCGTTCTTTTTATTAACATTTACATTGTGAAAACACAACAAATTGCAAAAGCCATACAGTGGAAAATGTTTGCAGTACAATAAAGAGAACATGACTGAAAATGATATTGCACAAAATAATTAAAAAAACACAAAAGTGTCATTTTGGACTAAATAGCAATAAAAATGCATAAAAAAGTGAACACATTGACAACATAGAAATATAACTTGGAATGAATTGTTGAAATGTTATATACTTTCAATACTTTAAAATAGTCCAACACGTGAGATAAGTTCAAGAAGTGGGAATAGATCCTCCATTCAAGACTCAAATATCCACATTTTCAAACATGACATAAGAAATGAAAAGGCTTCCATAGGTAAAAATGTTTGGACTGGCATACTCTATAGAGGTGTAACGATACAGGAGGGATGCGATACGATACGTATCCCGATATTGGGGTCACGATACGATATGTAGCCCGATACATATAATCTCCTGATATAATGATCTTTTCACAAACTTTTGGAGTCAATTAATCTTGAGTAAGAATTTATTTGAAGCTTTATTGATGTAATTGTAATAAAATCAAATTTCCAAATTTTAAAATAGGTTCTTGTGTGCATAATGAAATATCTTTTTAATGTATATAAAATTTTTGAGCATCTACACTGAGAATGTATCATTATTTTATGTATCCCGATACGCATTCTACGATACGATAAGATCTATTACCATATATCGCGATACGATAATGTATTGCCGTATCGTTACACCTCTAATACTCGAGGGGTTACACTCAACTCGTACTTGGAATTCTTATCCTTACCCAAGAGGTCATTTAATTGCTAAATATAATAAACATATCATGTCGAATAATAAATTGACATATACAATGGGGTTTATGTGGCCTCATTTATAATTATTCCCAATCACATTTTATTAAGATCTTAACATGTGCTAATGCCTTTTCTATACTACAAACTTAAAATGTTATTTTAAGATCATTGAGACTGAGTGATCAGTGTTTTCTAAAAACTAAAACTTATGAATAGATTTACATCTATGGTCATTCTTTTGCAAAACAAAATCATCGTCCTTTTGGGCAGTAACACATATTGAAAATTTTATATTTTAAATTTTTCACTGATAATTGTACATAATAAATGTATTTTTTGGCGTGTCAAAATCTCAATACACAAACCAATAACCCATAGTCAGAGAACAAATATCAAGACTCGCATAGTCTGTTGGCGGCTATTTTTGTGTGAATAGCATTAATTCATTTTGTGTAAAAAAAAATATAGCATGGATGAACCTTACATTATATATGTTTGATTCTGCTTCATTTAGTTTAAATACATTTTCTTTCAAGTGGAACCATTTATTTTTATAATCCTGACATCACCTTATAGTCCCCGTAAAAACGTGCAACTGCCCTTTTAGGGCTTGAAGAATTTGTCAACTTTCTGCAAACTATTCCATAGACAAATTTGCTCCCTTTATTAAAAGCAAATTAAGTAAACATTAAATCAATTTCAAGCCAGCTCATAATCAAATTTCAGCTTAATTTTAAAGTCCTTTTTGAAACCCCTGAATTTGTGTTTAAATAGGCATCGAGGACTGCACTTAAACCCACAAATCATAGCACAATAAACCGGACAAAATCAAGACTGCTGAGTTTTACAAATTTGAAGAACTAGCAGTTACTGTCAAAGTCAATTTTCTCTTTCTTCAAATGCTAGTTTAAAGGGGAGAGGTCTGATGATGTAATCGTATGTGCCCTCCATGTGGAAGTGTTTCTCGACAGGCTTGACTGTCAGCTGATGCATGATGGTCCCGAAGAAAAGAAATAGTTTGATTTCCGCGAGACTCTCCCCGGGACACCGACGAGACCCGACACCATAAGGAAAAAAGTGATCTGGGATCTCCAAGTCGTCGTCTTCCGTCAGAAATCTGAAAGTTAAAGTATGAAGAGTTTTAACTGATTACTGTAATTCTGAAAGTAGACAATTCAAATGCTTAAACGGCCAGTTCGACCGCGTTTTCACGGATAAGCTTAGGCTGCTAACGAAGCTATTTTTAGATACAGCGCGTCATTTGTTTAGCAGATCTATAAATAGAATGAGAAATGTCCCTTCCCATAATGCAATGTAGTGTGCAGGGAATTCTGGTAGGCACCTATGTTTTCAGTGCCCATCAAAATTCGACAATGGCCCTTCGTTTTTTAAAAACAGTCACTATGTTAATATCATGGAATTTACATGGTTATATGTCTAAAAGGGTAATTTCATCCTTAGAAAAATCTTTGTCGTGTGAAAAACAGTAAAATCAGTTGCATTTAGGAATCTTGCAGTGACATGTCAACTAATGATTGTAAAGCAAATTTTAAAAATGTTTATCCAGTTAAAAATCCGTAAATTTAATGTAGATTTCAGTTAATTTCATTTTGGGGCAATGTCCCAAATAAATCCGCTTGACATTTCTCTTGTGTCGTCTCGCATGCGAATTTCCATCGTACTTTCGCGGTCGCCCTCGACTTCGCAGTTCGCACAACCTCACTCATAGTAAAACAGTTTTTTTCTTCAGAAATATATCTTAGTCACTTACTTCACATGATTTGTTTATGTTCGGAAAAGTGTTATACGTACTGTGTATATATATATGAGTGCGGCAGCGCTGACAATTATTTTTTATATTCGAAAGCCAATGCGAATCAACTTTTCTCTCAGTGTCATATTGATTGAGCCTAGCCATTTATATGTTAAATATGTAGATTTCAATAAACAATCTGTCTGTCATATTTTCTTATGCAAACATTATTAACAAATCTCTTACAATTTAAACATCCAAGTAACTACAACACCGACCAAACAATCAGCTGACAATAATCCTAGTGGCCGCCATGATCAAGGCTTCGAGTTCGATCGGCTTTCCTCCGCCATTTTGAATTGTTAGCATTGCGAGAAAACAATTGTACTGTATCATGCTTATTCACTGAGTAAATCAAGAAAAAATAATTGATTGATAGAAGAGGGACATGTTTACACGCGATTCATAATAAAAGTTATCAGTAAAGACAATGTTTTGTGGCAGTAAATGCCAGTAATGCATCTCACGCTCGTAGCTCCAATGATTGGCTTCATTTCACGATGTTTTTCTTATTTTTTGGGCGATACACTTTATTCTTTGTCAAATTGTTAAATCATGAACGACTGAAATGATAACCTGATGAACATATTTGAAATAAAGTGTGAAATAATCATGTAAAAAATGTATATATATTAGTTAACAGGAAACTCCTCCTGAATTTCGTTTCCACAAAAAATACACTGCTCGAAGTGCTTGTCAGTGGCTTTGATTATTTTTGCTATTTTTAGTTTTGAAGGGCGGATTAGAACTAATACCAACCTTAACATAGTTATTAACATAAAAAATATAAAACAAATTGAATTTATAAAATTTGACGTGTCGTGTGCAAAAGGGAATTCCCTCCCGAATATTTGTGGAACAAAAAATACCCGGTCGAACTGGTCGTTCAAATGGATAAAGACCAGACCAAACTCAGAATCTTTAAAATTGTTATGCTGAGTGCAAAATTTTTATTTTGAGATCACAACTGTTTCAGATTTAAATGATTTAGCCATGGCATGCTAATGAAGTAAAATATACCTGAGAGGATCAAACTTCATAGGATTCCTCCAGTAGCGAGGGTCATGGTGTATACTCCACACATTGAACAGCATGATACTGCCTTGAGCTATGTCAAATCCTGTAATTTGAGAAAATTATTAAACTTTGACTACCATCATGTTAAATATTTTGTTGGCTTTTAGAACTTCAAGTTTCAATGACAATGTGATTCATGTAAAATAGATGAAAGTGAGGAAAAAGATTTTACTGAATGTAAAACGTGCAATATTAACTTTAATTCCTGATAAATGAAGCAAATACCGTATTCAACTTAATAAGCGCCTTCTCCCTATAGAGGTGCTTTTAACTAAAAAAACATTAAGTGCCCCCTCAACAGGCATACCTTACAAAACAAACGTATGAAATTTTACATAAAAATGGTTTGTAGACTTGATTTCAGTCCTCTATAATCTTGGTAATTGGATTTGTAACTTTTCACTTAAAAATATATGCAGATCGAGAATATGCAAACATTTTTATCATTTGACTGATGATTAAGACATTTTCTTCTTTCGAATTTTCAACCGCCCAGGGCGCTTATTAGGTCGAATACAATATGCATAAGTAATCTTAGAGAAGAAATATCAAACCGTGAAGCTTGCTGTTCTCTGTTGCCACATGAGGTTGGAGGAAGGGAAAGACCGACACAAGTCTCTCGCACTCAAATATAACTGCACTTGTATACGGAAGAAAAGGCTGATCCTGAAGGGAAGGGAGGCGATCGTTGCCAACAACACTGTCCAACTCTTTCTGAACCTTAGTTTGAATTTCAGGGTTTGCTGCCATATATCCAAGCAACCAAGTCAGAATGACTGCAGTTGTTTCATATCCAGAGTTGACAAAATCCAAAAGAAGAAAATCAATATCCTCTTTTTCCATTAGACCTAAGTCCTCTCCAGTTTCCAAAAAGAGCAACAAATGATCCATCAAGTCCCGTAAATGGTTTGGATCGTAACTGTCTTTGTGAAGGTTCAATATCCTGCGCTGATACTCAATTTGATTGGACGTTTTTTCAGATACAAATTCGAGATCTTCTCTTGGGGCAAATGCTTTGAGGAAAGGAACATAATCAACTGAGTGAAAGCTGTATTTTGCAAAATTTCTAGCATGGAATGTTGAGAGCATTTCAAGCATAGCTCGACCTCCAGGGTCAAATCTTTGACCATAGGTCAATCTGGTCATTATGTTCAAGCAAGCACTCTCAAGACTGGGCAGAACATTGAGAGGTGTCTCTGATTCCAGGAATTTGTTGACAACTTCAAGAATGTCTGCTGCGACGATATCCTCGATGTTATCTGAGCTTGAACAATACGCATCCAGGCTTGAATCAAGGAAATTCTTCTTCAGTCTTATCATGTCACTCAGGCTTGCTGTAACTACCCCTGAAATAAGAAAAAGTATCCTCTTTATACACAGCTAAATATGCTAATTAAATTAATATCTCTTCCCTATTACAAAGTAATGTCAATGGTATTTTAATGGCCTTTGTTTTCCGTAAGTAAACAACGAAGGAACGTTTGGTATCCAGTAGATAAAATTCAGCTCTTTATCTATATGTTGAAAACCTGTAAATGTATTGGCATGTTGAATGTGAAACTTTTTTCTCAGGAAGTTATGGTTCTCTTTATTAATATTTTGTGTAGTGTCTTCACCGTAATTGACCATTAGTCAATGACAGAACAACAAATGTATGTCATTACCGCTGACATATTTATTGCGGAAGCGGGGGTTACATTCAGGGGTCCCCAAGGGACCTCACTCTGCTGAGTACTGCCGTACCGGTCGCACTGAGCCTTACAAGGCTTACAGAGTTATCTCCCTTAGACCATGGCTTTAGTCTTAAAGTCAATATAATACATTTTGTCTTACAAAAACTTATTGAAATAAATAAGCAGCTTACCTCGTTCTTTATCACCCTCATATAAAACATGCAAAGCCTCAAAATCTGGTCGTCCACTGAAAACATCTCCTTTTTGCAAAAGTCCTTCAAGAACAGCTTCCAAGGAACAAACAACAACAATGTTGTAATTTCCAACACAGATTCTATACACATCACCATATGTGTCCTTCAAGTTTGTCAACTTGATATGAGGGCGCTTTTTTAAATAGCTTATGTGGCCAGTGATTGGCCAAGGCCATGGACCAGGTGGTTTATTTCGACGAGATCGCTTTAGAATTACAAAAAGGCTGAGAGTTGTAACTATGAGTATCAATGTCCAATGATGGTTGAAGAAGAGATTCATGTGAAGAATATCAACAGGAAGAATGTGATGCAGATAACTTTCCATCCTGTTGTCATCCCTGTCTTCCATTGTGGATTCAGACATTTTCTATCTGAAAATAAGATAAGATATCTTATTCAAATAAATATGATAAATGATAATGACATGCATGGGTCCAAATTAGTCCTATTGGGGTACTAGCCATTTGGACTTGTGCATTCCTGAGAGCACTAGCCCAAAGACATTCTGACTAGCCAAATGCACTGATATAATCACATTTTCTTGAAATTCAACTAGTCCTTCGGACTACCAGTCATTGCGCTTTACTAGCCGAGCATCTTTTACACTAGGCATGGGCTACCGGGCTAGTGCTAATTCCGAACCCTGACATGCTTAATGTCATTCATAATTATTGAATAAATCATAACTACTTTTTTCATTTTGAATTTATAAACCTTTGCCAGATTTCATCTTCATTTAGTTTTAGAAATTCATGAAGGATTAGGACATAATACACCAAGTTTGATTAAAATCGACTGTGCTTCGAGGAAAGAAAGTGTAAAAATATTATCTCTAGTGGGGTTTGAACCTCACCCAGCCCGGCTTTTCTCTCGTTCACATGTTGAGAAGAAAGCCCCGATACATATTTTACTTTTTTCCCTCGAAACACATTCAACTTTAATTGGACTGTACTACACCTAAACTGTTATGTGTCTATGTGCAATAAGAGTATCTATACATTGAGGTGTACAGATTACCTTTCTACTGATGTAATTTGCCTATAACTTATCTACAGTACATGCACTGCCAATAACCATTTTTTCTGCATGAGCAGAGACCCCTCATGAATATACTATTGACAGTATACATAAGGGGTCTTTGATGGCGGGGGCATGTGCATGAGACCTATTTAATCATTCCTAACGATGGATTAGGTGACACTAACACAAAATATTGATTGTGATTAATATTCAATGTTTATTACTTCTTATTTTTTAGATTTCAATGAAACAATTCATCACAATGATATCCTATGCACCATAAATATTTCCCGTAAGTATGTCTTCTTCAAAGAATTATTGTAAATTCATTAAATTTGTGGCATATTACATCTAAATCAAATATTGGACGATGCATTTTCATGTTGATGTTCACTGTCAGCCATCTTGTAAACAATAGCCACAACCAATCACAATAGTTAGAAAATAACCAGACAGTCCCTTGAAAACAACTTTAAATTATTTTTTTTGGTGGGTTTATTGTCGTCCATTTCTTATTTTTTCGAAGTATCTTGTCTACAATAAAAGCCATTATTTACCACGAAGATTTTAGTATAATATTGATTACAATATTTATAATCAGACTATGGTTGAACATTCTCCGGATGTTAGTCCCATTTTATTTCAGCCAATCAAATCCCTGATATACATTCGGTCCGCATTTACGAGAACAAGATGGACGACCAAGGAAGACAAAACTTACCCAATTTGAAAATATGCGTCGACAATACAGAGGAAGGAGAATTATCTGACAGTGACGAGTCAATGGTTCCAGCAATAGCGGTTGATATTGACGAAGATGAAAAGATTGACGATGAAAAGGAACACGATGTCGAGTTTAGCATTAAAATATCCGATCTACCTTCAGAGAACAAAACGAAAACAAGAGCCGAGGTAAAATCACAAACTGATTTTGGTGATCAATATCCTGTTTGTGTTTCTTTTGAACCTTTTGTAACATTCAAGATTATGAAATCAACAAACAAAATATATAATTTTTTATGAGTTTAGCTTATAAATTACATATTCTAATTGACTAAACTTTCTTCCCCATATTGTTGACAAGATAAACAGCTTTTAAATTGGCCAACATTTTTATCATAAATTAAGGCTACAGTGCATTTTACGGGAGTGATTTAGATTGTTTGCCATTTCTTTTAAACTTAACCCTTGGATCCCTATTAAAGATCCATTAGAGTTTGTTACTTAGTTTGTATAATTTTTGGTAAGGTAGTACCTTTAGCACCTATAGTAAAGTGCAAGACTCCTCAAATTAATTCTATGTGCCTATTAAAAAATGTATACGTATTTCAGTTTCAAGAATCCTGCTTTGTCATATGTGTTCTGTCTTTCAATTGTTCAAATATGGCTCTATATTTCCAGATCTACAAGAAGAAATATGAAAACAGAGATGGAGATTTCATCACAGGAATTGATCTCACTTCTAAGGTAAATTCAATATTATTGTTTATCAAGTGAATTAAAAAGCTGGAGATTATGAATTATTAATACCAGTAAGAAACTTTGGAGGGAAGAATTTTTCCGTGTCCTGTGTAGTCTATAAGTAAAGAAGAGTTATTTAGCAGCACTTTAGATTTAAAGAATGCAAAGGTGTTTTTCATGTTTGCAATGAACTAATCTGCTGTTCAGGAAGCCATTGAAAAGAGAGAGGAAAGAGCCAGGAGATTTGGTATTGATGTCAAAGAAAACCCTTTTGCGGATGAAGACATAAAAGATCTCTATGCCAGGTATGACCAGTTATTAATTTTAATAGTGCGTAAAGCTTCTGGAACATCTGGTGTGTTAACATGGCAAACAGAGTAAATAAGCAATCATTAATGCAATTAAAAAGGCGACAAAAACATTTTGTTACTCTTTATTTTGATCTGAAAATTATTTCAATATGTCCAACAGTTTCATTTATGCAATGAATTACTTGAATAACAGTCCCAAAAACCATCAACGGCTTGCCACAATGTAAGACCAAATATTTGCAAATGGTCCTGTGGTTGCACATGGTCCTTTGCATAGTTCAGTTGACAGCTACAAATGAAGTTCAGCAATAACATACACGGCTTGCTGGATGGGTGTTCAACTTTGTTATTACTTAATAAACTGAGTCTGTAAGGGATGATTCCTTGTCCCACACTGAGACACAAGTTAAAAGAGTTCTGGTGTCAATTTTGGCAAATGGATTTGTTCAAAATGTACCTCTGTTCACCACGCATGATAAATAAATGTGTTGGTGGGTGACTTTTATATGATGAATATGTGAGCCGTAAACATGCAGAAGTAGTGGAAATAGAAATATGAAAGGAAAATGCAATATGTATATGATATTGAATATTTTGATTCTGATACTTCTCCGTATTCCAGTCTAGGGCTGAAGGAAGACGACTTCCACAAGGGGGAGAGGGGCGTAAGACCAGAAGCAATCCACCTGCGCGGTACAGACCAGATGAGCACACAGGATGTGTTTAGATACTTCAAGGAGTTTGCTCCTGGTGGCGTCGAGTGGATTGATGACTCCTCCTGTAAGTTTCTGCTCAGTTTGACTATAGAAGATAGAATTTGTAAAATGTGTAATTTAAATATAATTGAAGATGAATATCATTTCCTTTGTGTTTGTCCTGCCTACCTCACTTTGAGAAAGAAGTACATTAAGAAATATTATTTTACACATCATAATATTTATAAATTTATATCTCTATTAACTTACTCTAGCAAAACACATTTAGAAAATCTGTCAATGTTTCTATACTATGCCTTTTTACTCAGAAAAAATGTACTCTATCCTGCCTGAACATATTGTATGCACATTGTGCTACAGGCCTGTGGCCTATAAGTGCAAATAAAGATTGACTAGAAAACAATGCCAAATCATTTATGGAAGGCCGGAAGTTCGGATGGATATCATTTGGATTTTCAAGATTGCTTATTGTTTGTTAACCTTTCAAGCTTATTCCACAATCTTATGCTGTTAGTGATTTGCCATTTTTCCACTGTGATATAATATGCTGTGCCTCCTTATTTATGGATTATTTTTCTTTTAAGTTCTCGAATATTATTACCCTGTCTTTTGGTTCCAGGCAATGCAGTTTGGGCAGATCCTGTGACAGCAGCACGGGCCATGATGAGACTCAGTGACAGTTATGAGACTGTGATGGATATTAAACCTAAAACAGATATCTCAAAAGCAAAACAAGAGGGCGGTAGGTGATTTTGTGTCTTGTATGATAGTACCGGTATGTTATACTCTTCTCAGGTCTGTTAACATATATATGTTCTTCACAGATGTTTGTACATTTTCTACTTTCCTTTACTTTGTCATTCCACTCTTAGCTATGAGAGCTTTCTTTGATTTACAAGAGTCTGTTTTGACAACAAGTCCTTATGGAAAGAACTTTTCGGAAAACAATAGCAACACATAACCTTGACTTCATTGAACTTGGATCATGAAATCTTCTTGTCATTAACACAGTAATATAAGCTCTTGATGCTGATGTGAAATTATTCTCTGAAAAACTGATTGATTTCATATGAGATGCTTCATGTATGCATTTGTTCGTAAAGGTGACGGAGACGGCATAAAAGAGAAGAAAGAGGAGACAAAGGAAGAGACTAAAGAAGAGACGATGGAGGTAGAGGAAGAGGATGATTCTCTTGACTTGCTGGATGAAGATGATGAGAAAGCAGAGAAGAAAGAAGAGGCCAAGAAAGATATGGATATGGACAGTGACAGTTCTGATGACGATACTTCCAGGAGAAAGGTAAGCCCTCTTGGTGAACTGTGATATTTGTTTGTACACCAGACATACTTGTGAGGTTTTCATAACCCATCATTATGTAACAAAGCCTTATTCATGAGAATTTCATAACTCATTGTTATCACTGTGAACTGAAGGTCTCCCTCTAATGAGGATTTGCGTGAGTTACAATCTTAGCACTACTAGAAGTCCAGTATCAATTTCTGTGAATCTGGGATCAACACTTGTTTTCCTTTCATGTTTTTGGTGTGCTTAGTTTCTCTCAAAATGATAGTTTTCTGTCTCAGCTATTAAAGTGTTTTGCTTGAAAATGTTAAATTTTTTAAGTTAAAGAAATGTTATTGATTATGGTTACAGCTGAACTCTAAATCTCTTACATTCATTTCTATGAAATGCTTCTGCTTTCGGTCTTTTCAAAGCATGATTTAAAAGAGTTTTACTTTAACAAAGCACTCAACAGCAGTCTTTGCTTTCAGAAAGAAACAAAGAAAGAAGACAATCCAGAGGAAGATAATTCCAAGGCAGAAACAGAAACAGATGACCAAACAAAGAAAAGTGAAGGAAAATCTGATATTGCCAAAAGAAATAAGATTGCTTGGCCTCCTGGGAAATGGAGACGTGGACAAATGAAACACAAATCAAATAAGCTCTTCCTTAGATTTGCAACTCGAGGTAAGGGCATATTTACAGTGTTGCATATTTGCAATTCAATATGTCTGAAATATGTGTCCTTAACTGAACTCCACTTTTCACAACAGATATTCTTGATAACGATACAAGAATCTGTATCGAAGCATCACACTCTATGAATAAAGAAGTTGTCATCCATAAAGATTGTTCTTATTAATAGATTAACATTTCAAATTCTAAAAAGGGTGATCACACAACTTACTTTGATAGCTACCAATCAGGATTAAGTGATGCTTCTTTTTTTCAAGAAATAATGAAAATATTACTAAAAGTGGATTAGCTTTGCCCATTTACTATGCACAAAGGTTAAGAAGAAAACAGTTGAGTAATTTCTGTGCTGAGAAAATGTCTTTCTTTAATTAATAATTTTTATTGCTCTCAGGAGAGATTACTTTTTTCTATGTTATCCATGCTATCCATGTTTATCATGTATTCATCAGTCTATCGTTTCCTTCTTTTTGTTGACAGCTGACAAGAAACTTCCACGTGCGGAGAGTAGAAGTAAATACTATGTTAAACATGGAAACCCAAATTATGGAGGTAAGTTTGGTCAGAATGCACAGGAATATTAGCAGTCCTGTAAGTTTTCTTAAAATTTAAATCTTATTCATGATAACTTAATAAAATGTATAAACAAAATTATGAGTTTCATATCAAATGAAAAAAATCAGTAAGTCGATTCTACAATTACATTGTTGTGTCTTGTAAATTCCTCCTTCAGCCCCTGAATTCTGTTTAATCATTTTTGATAACCTTTTTCATAAATTAATTGTTGAGAAAGCAAAAATTTTACTATTGCAGATATCTTTATCCCAAATGTGACAATGCTAAAAATGCACTTTAGATTGAAATCATTTATTTCTATTCCATATGTAATTTGAAATTTGAATGTTTGTTAAGTTTTGCTCTGATCAAAATATTGCTTACTTCCAGGTATGAAGGGTCTCATTAGTACATCAAGGTAAGTTTTCTCTATGCAACTCTAAGAAATATCCTAACTATTGGGAAAATGCAGATTAAAGGATTCAGTAAAAGGCATAGTATCTTTTAGCAAGTAGATTTCATGTAAGTCAAAGGTACTCCAACATACTTTTGAAAGCTATTTTTAAAAATCTTATTGATGAATAACATGATATAAGAACCAATGGTTTACACTTGATATATTTAAAAATTAACTTGCATTAAAAGCATTTTATAATTGTTACTAGGTTTTCAGAGAGTTTGGTTACATTAGTGCAAATACCAAATAACTCAGTAAATGTTGTAGTTTTGGTTGTGCCATGATTTATAGCTAACTTCAGCAGACATGTCCATAGAGGTCACCTGCTTGTTGCTGCCAGCTTAATGTCCTCCCGACTGATTTGACATATTCTCTATTTGACAGAAAGCGCAGATATCGAGCCAAGACGTTTGAGGAGGAGTTAGCGGAGACAAAGGCAGCTATAGAATCTCAGCGAGCATCGAGGGAGGCGAGAGAGAGGGGGAGTCACTGGGAGGATGAGAAAGAGGAGGAGGTGGAGGAGGAGGAGGAGGAGGAGGAAGTGAGAGATCTACCCAGGGTATCTCCCCTCAAGAGGAAAAGAGGTGAGAGCTTATATTGTCATTCAAAGAAAGTTTTGAATCAATGAATGGCAGAATGGTGATTAAATAGAAAATCTATCATGGGGCAATCCTCAAATAGGTGCCGGCCGCCAATAAGCCCTAGGCCTAGAATTAGCGCTAAGCCTGTAAAAAGTCTAGGCCACTAATAAGGCTAATAAGGCTTGGACTCTTGTAAGTATTGGGCCTCCAACAAATGTCAAGCATTCCTGTAACAGTAGGCTTTATAAGAGTAAATATGGAATGTTTTGCTTGCAGGTGGGTCTGACGGGGAGGGGGAGGAGCTAGACATGGAGGCGGAGCTACAGGAGCTGCTGGGACCGCCCACCAGGAAACAGCGATCTATGCGGATGTATGCAGATGATGAGGAGGAGAAGAGAAGCTCGAAGAGGTTTGTACTATGATTTGTCGCATATTAGATCTTTATTGTATGAATAGAATATTTCTGCCTTTATGACTGGCCTAATCAGTGACAACGCTGATGTCAAACTATGCCTACTTGTTAGAGTTTCGAAGGTTGTTATTACAATCCAAGCACTCCCTATGGCTAAAAATAGATTTGAGAAATCCTGGTCTTTCACTCTGTACCAGGGATGCAGAAATCGGTCTATTTGCCGGACATGTCCGATTGGGAATTCAGTTTGACCGATTGAAAAAGTGACCTGTCGGACATTCAAGGAGTCATTTGACCGATTGAAGATAATCAAAGAATTACTAAACAAACAGATAAACAAGCCTGAGTTGACTAACAAGCAATCAATAAAGGCCGATGAAATGCCCCGCTTGTGTCGGTCATAATTGTAATGAAAACACGAACCGGTCATCAATGAAACAACTAATCCATTCAAACGACATAATTACCTTGTTATCTTTAATTATTGGATCATCTCAGTGTCATGCATTGAGTAAAACAAGTCACTAAGGCCAAACTTTTTTTAAAAAGACATCAAACAACTTCACATCGTTATTTTACATGCTGTTACTTTTTCCTCCCTCCACTAACTTCACAAGCTCCATGCATTGACTTTGCAAGCAACACTTCATTGACACAGTGTTGGGAGCTTTCATTACTGCAGGGAGGAGAAAGGAACAGCCGGATTACTGCAGTGATAGGGAAACGAAAACAGGCTGATCTGTTGGCAAGTTTGACAGGTTAAAAAACTTATGCAGTGTGTGTCAAGTAGTTGATATGCATCATAACTTAATAGAATTATATTTAAAACAGCCAAAGTAATTTTATTTTACTCAATGTAATGTATTTTCAGTGTTTTATTTTTGCATTGCATTGCATGCGTTGCTATAAATAGATCTGTACATCGTCTGTTTTCCAGTTAGCTTAATATTAGATTCTAAGCACCTGGCATTTGTTTACTGAATAACTGACACTATTGAAACTTGATTATTTAAATTATAAACATATTCATATACCTAGGCCTAAACATCATAGTAATAAGTAAATTACTGAGTAATAATTTTAGACTTAAATTTAGTCTGTGAAATATTTCCACATGTTCAATCGTGTATTTACGTGAGATAAAGCACCAAAATTTATTACAAAATATCATTATTCGTCGACTTATACGTGGAATGTCCGATTGGCAAAAATTTGTATCTGCATCCCTGCTCTGTACTCTTTGTGTTATGCTGTAAATCAAGTGATGTTATTCCCAATGGTAATAAAACTTTTCTTTTGAGCACTTCTTTTACTTAATAAGATAGAATTCATGATTTAACTCTTTTCTATCTAATCAAAGTTTATTCTAATAATTTCGTCCTGGAGTAAACCCTGTTTCAAGTAGGGGAAATGTTTTAACTAATAGTACCAAATTCAAGTCTGTTGCTATCAAAGTAATTGCAATTCATTTGAATTGTTCCTTGAGTTGAATTCAAATGATTGTGTTTGTGCTCATTTTTGTTTTTAGAAAGTATCTTAATGCAAGAACTGCTTTGTGATGTTGAAAGAATCAGTATTGAAACAAAAATGTTCAGATGGGGAGAGGATGTACTTCAGTAAGTATGTAAACTCATTACGAAATCTAATCACTCCTATATTTTCAGGCGTTTGGGAGGTTCAAGTGGAGTGTTAACAGTAATGACCGACACAGCTAGACGACCTCCAGTAGGAAAGGTGAAGGACGCAAGGGAGTTAATCCGGCGTGGAGGGGGAGGAGGAATGAGATCACAACTCATGATGGACAAGGAACGAGAGGAATCCCCTGACCCTGTCTCGTACTCCCGGTCTGGAAGTCTCCGGATGAGGATCCGAGCGAGTCCCTCGGTCAGCGGAAGTGAAGAAGAGGAGGAGCAGGATTCCGACTCCCAGGCCGAGGAAGAGACTGACCAGCGTCCAAGCATTCTGTCTCGTCTGGGACCAGCCGGCAGAGGCAGTGATAGTGACAGTGAGAGTGGGGGGAGTGAGAGAGACTTCAGGGGTAGATTAGGGGTCAGCAAGGCCTTGGGGACTGACCTGAGGTCAAGACTTGGTGCTCAGAAACACAGAGACAATAGCAAGTACCCTTCCATGAGGATCGAGGTGTTTGAATGATGCTCAGTTTCTCATGTCATTTTCATGTGTATTCATATGGTTTGTCATTTCCTAATGCATTAAGTCCATAAAGGTATAACAGTTTGAAAATAAAGAATTTTGGAAGGTACCCAGAATGTCTTCATCAGAAACAGTTGTTTAAGTGAAAACCATTCACTTCAGAAAATTTAAATGAGGGTACTATTGTAACAAGAATTATTACCAATGGGTATAAAGTATTCTTCCAGGTGAAGTGATGCTAACATTATTTGCAGCTATGTCAGTTTCTTAGCAGTAACAATTCAATATGTTCTAGTTCTATACACAGTCACTTCAATCCACTCAGAAGGCTAACATTAGATACTGTGAAACTGCAATAAGAATGATGCTCTAGAGGCTACTTGACATGGCAGTGTGAGTTTCTTCATTGTAACCTATTTAGTACTGTTCTGAAAATGGAAGATGTGAATGTGATTGCTGATGAGTTATTGTTTGAAAAACAACATGTAATTTCTGAAGCTATCCCTTTTATTTCATAGTTTTTAGTTATATATTCTTAAAATACTTAAGAAGCTTTGTTACCATGAAAGAATTGAGAGACAATTTTATACAACATAATTCTGAATAGATTGCCAAATTACACATTTAGTTCTTCTAGTATCTGCATTCTTAAATTCTCTTCAGTTTATTTCTTCATCACTTTAACTTCAATTATTGGTATTCAAACTTATCAGTCAATGATTCCTGTCTAGTAGTTTCTAACAAGTGTTTTGCCAAAACCAAATTGCTTGTTATACAGAATGTTAATCGCTAATCTTTATGTGCTTAACTCCAGTCAAAATATGAAAACACTATAATCATTACATTTGTCAACTGAGAGTCTAACAATTTCTATGGATATATAAATTTTATTAAGAGGTTGTATAGTAAAAACAGTCTGTGGTCAAATATTGGCTCAAAGGAGGATGTTTTCTTGACCTATGAGTGCAAGACCAGGGGTTTATTTGTTACATTTGCTAAAGATTATGATATCATTTGGTTCTCTTTTGAGAGTGTCTCTGTTAGTTGTTTCACTCTTCCCTTGTTTAATCATTAACAATATTGTTAGCATATTCAATAGGTATCCTTAAAGAGATATGTTGATAGGATTACATATGTCAAATTTTGAAATCGATGTTATTACATCGGGAACCACCAACTGTTACTGAAAATAACAAGTTAAAGGTCAATCAGTACATTAGAGCGAAAATACGGCCATTCAAAGTCAGGATTATGATCGAAAACCGGACAATGTGGCTCGAGTGGCGCTCACAAATTCGCCAAACGTAAGTTTGAAACCTTGTCATAAGCTGACAGGAAGATATATTCGATTCTATAGTGTTAATTAGGTATTGTAACTAATAGGTAGATTAATTGGATGCAAAATTTCGAATTTTAAACGTATTTGAGATGTTTTCTTGATAAATGGATATATTTGCAAGTCCAGTGCTGAGATATCAACTTCAATCAGTATATTAGATATTTTGTAGCTTATCAAAACCAAATAAAATTTTAAGAAAGATACTCTGTGTCACTTTAAGAAGATTAAGACCATGATTTCTCAGTCATCTTGTCTATGGATATGTGCATCCTAGACAAGTTCATAGATGTCAGGGTCTTACAGCCCCTTGATTGTCACAGAAAATGACCTCAACACTCATGTTAAACTATGGCCATTTATTGTCATTGTAAAGGCTTCTATTGTGGTTTAGGTGTTGATGTTTGCAAAACAGGACCAAGCTCATTTGTCCTGTGATCAGTACCTCATTGAGTGAATCTTCTCTGTTGACTCAAGCTAGGTACTGCCTATGTCTGAAGTATTGCCCAAGTGGTGCTAAAACAATAACTTACTTTCCCCTTTGATTTAGACATATTTATTCAATAAAGAAAGGGATTAGGAACAAGTTATCCAACTTAGGTAACTTTCTCCCTTACTGGGGGTTCAAAGAGAAAGAATCATTTCAATGTTTTCACTAATATACATTTTACAGCAAAAATAAATTCAAAAATAGTTATCTTAGTGTTAATATATTTTTTAACAGATGAAAAATTCTTTGATTTTTAGAAACAAAAATTATGATTGAATTTTTTTTTTCTAAGAACTTTAAAATAAATTGAAAATTTGAGGAATGTCCACAGTGTTTCTGTTTTTGCTGATTATTGTTTTTTGTCAGTTTTATGATGATTGAGTCATCCTTAATCTTAAACATATACTTTTTTTTATCAACCTTTTCTTTTGCAAGTAATGTCACTGTATGATGTTTTATTGGCAAATTTTTCAAGTTTCCTTTTGCAAGTATTTTCAATGTTTGATGTGCTTTACAAGAAAATATTGTCGAAAAAAACCATCTCAAAATATCTTATTGAAGAATCGTTAAGTTTATAGATAAAAAAGTCTTAACATTTTTACACATAATTTGAGGGGGTATTTTCATTGTCATTGTTTTTTTGTTTCCCTGTAAAAATGATATATGGTTTCAAGTTTATGAACGTGTTTGAGGAAAATAATTATTAACTTGTTTTGTTTTAACTTTGTTTTATTGTTTAAACTGTTAAGGTATTTTACAGACAATACAAGTGAAGTTGATAAATCTTAACCTGACATTAACAATATTAGTAATATTTAGTTTTTGTTTTCTCTACATCAATTAATTTACCTAAAATAACTTTCTACTGTCCCTGTTTCCACTGCTGTTTGGCTTATTACATGAAACTTAAAAAGGTTCATTATTCAAAATTGTACAATTTTTCCATATATTTAATTTGGTTGCAAGCAACATGAAATTAAAATAAGGTTACCTCACCGATACAGGATTTTTGTCTTGCCAACTTCAACCTGGGTTCTTATTTATACAATGTCAAAACACTCCAGTACATGTAACTTCAATATCAATAGGATTTTGTAGTTATCATTCATGTTTGTCTGAGGACTTTAAACAGGTTATACCTTGAGTTATATTTCATGAATTGTGTACAATTGAGAATTAATGGGTATGTCTGTAACAACAACATCAAGTATGATGGTTCATTTCAGATAACAATCAAAGATGGATTTATGTCATAACATATGTCATTTTATCTTCATTTTCTCGTTCATTACCATGTCTGATTGTAAATTTGTCATTCAAGGAATATTTATACATTAAAATAAATCTATGCAAAAAGTTTCTTGTTCAGTTTGGTTTATTTTTGCCAGGTAATCTAAAGAGATTGATAAATACAAGTTGCTTATGCAGAATGGTATTTACACTGTCAAATGAGAACACGACTGCTTACAATTAAATGACTACACCATTAGTTATTGTCAATGAGCACACCATTGCTTTTTTCTTAATGAAATACATTATTGGTTACTGTCAGATTGAAAACTGTTGGTTACTGTCTAATGTGAACACAATTGCCCACTACAAATGATAACACAATTGCTCACTCGGTGACTCTCAAATAAGAATACAAATATACCATCAAATGAGAACACCTTTGCTCAATGTCAAATGAGAACACCATTATATGATCAAATGAGAACACCATGATACAATCAAATAAGAACACAAATATACCATCAAATGAGAACACCATTGCTCAATGTCAAATGAGAACACCATTATACCATCAAATGAGAACACCATTGCTGAATGTCAAATGAGAACACCATTATACGATCAAATGAGAATCCCATTATACCTTCAAAAGAGAATGCAAATATACCATCAAGTGAGAAGATCGTTGCTCAATGTCAAATGAAAACACCATTATACCATCAAATGAGAACACCCTTGCTTAATGTCAAATAATAACACCATTATACCATCAATTGAGAACACCATTATACCATCAAATGAGAACACCATTATACCATCAAATGAGAACATCATTATACCATCAAATGAGAACACCATTATACCATCAAATGAGAACACCCTTGCTTAATGTCAAATAATAACACCATTATACCATCAATTGAGAACACCATTATACCATCAAATGAGAACACCATTATACCATCAAATGAGAACATCATTATACCATCAAATGAGAACACCATTATACCATCAAATGAGAACACCCTTGCTTAATGTCAAATAATAACACCATTATACCATCAAATGAGAACACCATTATACCATCAAATGAGAACATCATTATACCATCAAATGAGAACACCATTATACCATCAAATGAGAACACCCTTGCTTAATGTCAAATAATAACACCATTATACCATCAATTGAGAACACCATTATACCATCAAATGAGAACACCATTATACCATCAAATGAGAACATCATTATACCATCAAATGAGAACACCATTATACCATCAAATGAGAACACCCTTGCTTAATGTCAAATAATAACACCATTATACCATCAATTGAGAACACCATTATACCATCAAATGAGAACACCATTATACCATCAAATGAGAACATCATTATACCATCAAATGAGAACACCGTTATATCATCAAATGAGAATACCCTTGCTCAATGCGAGCAAGCCTCTGTTCTAAAAGTCCAAGATCCCAGGGTTCTGGCAGATTTGCCTAGCGGCAAAAAGTTGTAACTCAAGATATCTCCCTTATTAGCAGCCAATGAAAACACCTTTTTGATATCCACGACTTGGAGATTTCTTTACGGTATGAAATTTGGTTATAAGTAATAATGTCCAGCTAATCCTCACCTATCAGAAGTGTAATATTTTAGTTTCTTGATATTAGCACATAAAAAGACCCGTTAATTTATACGATTTAATGCAGGACATGTTACAACGAAAAGCACAGGAATATATATCAGACAGAAGTTGATCAACCGCTTTAGTTGTGTCAAATTATCTAACTCACTTGGATCATCAATTTCAAGATTTCTTAGGTCATGTCATATTTAAGTACTTTTCAATTAGTTTTTTTAAAGTAATAAAATACAATGATATGGATGACAACTTCTTTATTACTCCACACGACGTTTCTGGGCTAGTTCACCCCCTTTTCAGGTGGGTAATGAGCATGGTGGTAGATAAAGAGTATAAACGTGTACAAAGCCAGTGATTCAATTACCTATGAACAAACATATTGATGACAAGGTATTACATATATACAATCAATACATAGGAAAAAGGGGAGAGGGTTAATAATAGATGAATGAGTGTTTTTGAGATGCAGCAATGTTCTCATAGTAAAGGGATACAGCTGATTCGTAGTTTATGGTTCTTTGATGATTACTTCATTACTCGTTTATTAATTAAAAATGAACCACCTTCGGTGGTACGTAAACAAATATTACAACAAAATTTTGCAGCAAGGCGACTACATTCATGAAATATAACAATCAGAAGTTGCCACAAACAATCTTTATGAAAGGTTGACGAATTCTTTAGAAAACTCTATAAAGCCACGAAACAGATTTTGAATAATAAGCACATTATTGAGAGACCTAGTCTGAAACCCGATTGGACATGTGAAATTATATCATTGTCATTGCAAATCTTATTCAGTCTTTCATCAAGAACACTTCTAAAACGTAACTACCAAAAATCGGAACTTGCAACCATGGACTCCCAACAGAAACTGGTAGAAGTTATAACGATAGTAATGTAGAAGATTTTGTACACTCTGTAAAACTTCAATCGGAGACGAGGCTCACCTAATTATGTTTTGTCCATCCCTTAACAATGTAAGATATTCATTTCTGTAAAACGTTTATTGTCATTATCCATCATTAGATAAGTTTTTATCACTGATATCATGTTAGCACAAACCACTACAGTGGAAATCATGCAACTATGTAAAAACATGTCTACCTATGCTCCAATAATGAAACATTTATATTTGTATTTCTTTCTCTTTTTGTGATCTTCATGAGAATAAACCATTCCCCCATTCAGTCAGGCGGGAGGGAGGTTAAATCACATTACAATGCTAGTTATATAGTTAACTAATACTTTCATCAAACCGTAATATGTTCAATTTACATTACTTACATCATTCCCATTCCGAAAAAAGTTCGATATGAATTTTCGTAAATTATATATAAATATATGTTACCGTGCAGGAAAAACATGTGAAACTATTCCGAATCTCAACCATTTTTGATAGTCCACAACCTATCGAGTACTAAATGCAGAACCTAACCTGAATTTCATTTACCTTCTCTAAATAAAAACAAAGCATAAACACAAACATGAATATGTTTTTCATGCACTGTTTTTCTTTCTGCTATTGTGTTAAAAATTTTTTTTTACAAAAGGTACAGAACTCGAACCTACAGGACATATAGACTTGCTTTGGCTTGTGTCCAGACTGTTCACCTGTCAGTAAGTTTGGGACAATAATTATTTAGGGAACAGGAGGACAGTCTACTGAACTCCCAAGCTGGGTAGCTGTTTTGTTGATTGGTTGGGCTCGCTGAACGTTGGGTGGAGAGATTTGAATCAGTCACAACTGGGTCAGAATGCAGGTATGATGTGTTTAATATTTTCATCATATCTAAGATTCTTTTAGCCAGTAAGTTTAATGTTCATATGATTAGGTTGAGTTGTGATTATTCTTCTTCTTCATTCGTTCCATTTCAGAATGCAGGTATGATGTGTTTAATTTTTTAATCATATCTTAGATTCTTTGAGCCAGTAAGTTTAATGTTCATATGATTAGGTTGAGTTGTGATTATTCTTCTTTATTCGTTCCATTTCACATTAACAATATATCCCATTATGACTTTTATTAGGTTTTGTAACGGTTACTCATTCATTTCCAGATAAATCACCAACTTAACATGATTCAGATTAAAGAACCCTTTCATGTTATATTGAAAACGTAGTCTCTATGAATGAAACGAAATTAATTTTGAACTGAGTTTGAAGATTTATTCAGCATTCATCCATCTTAAAAATATGTCAAAATATCTATGCCGCCTCTAATGGCTGACATATTGCCCAAGCGGCGTTAAGCACTAACTCACTCACTCACTCAAAATATCTATCAAGTTTAAATTGAGAAGATGAGAAATAAGCATAAAGGGGCAACGCTCATATCATAATAGTTAGTGAAGATTTACACGGAGAACCTGCATCCTTTTAATTGGGATTTTAAAAGTTTACAATTGTTGTCTGAGAGGGTAACTGTTGACAAACACGACAAAATGTTGAGGATACTTTTACCATTTTCACATTTTTCTATAGGGTTGCATCTGACTCTGATGTCCAGGCTGCTGGTGTGAGGGGACGTAACCTTGTGTCGGAGATACGTCTGTTCGAGGTGTCCAATCCTATGTCAGCTTTTCCCGCCTTTAGCTTATGGGTGAACAGCTGCAGGCATCTGTTCTTGGACTTCTCCAGGCTTTCTATCCTTGTTTAGATTCAGGGACCATGCTTTTCATGGTGGATAGGGACCACACAGTCCCCAGTGTGGATGCACCAGTTAAATCTAGGCTACACCTCAGTAGGTTTAATTTAGGGATAGATTCCCAGACATTTCCGACACCTGGTTGCTAGCTTTACATACATGCACCTTGAATAGTGGTCACGATGTCCGTGACCGTGGGAGATGCCGGGCCAGAGAAGACCGAGGGAGATGCCGGGCCAGAGGAAGACCCATGTGGGCGATGTAAAATGCGGCGACTGAGGGAGGTATGAAACATATTTTTTGTATACTATTCAACAAAAGTTATAGTTTTATAAAATGCTTAAAGGAACCTTAAAACGCAATCAAACACAATGATTTATTCGTTTAAAGTCACTATATTACCAAAATGAAAGTAACTTATCCAGCAATTTTCTTACTAACAAATTGACTATCAATATTATACATCTAATATGCATTTGTTTAATTAATCTAAACAATTGAATCTATTTTGCAGGACCGGAAGAAGACCCAGAGGAATGCCGGGCCAGAGGAAGACCAAGGGAGATGCCGGGCCAGAGAAGCTCGAGGGAGATGCCGGGCCAGAGAAGACCGAGGGAGATTCCGGGCCAATGAAAGACCCATGTGGGCGATGTAAAATGCGGCGACTGAGGGGGTACGAAACACATCTTTTTTGTATACTATTTAACAAAAGTTATAGTTTTATAAAATGCTTAAAGGAACCTTAAAGCACAATAAAATACAATAATTAATTTATCTAAAGTCACTATATTACCAAAATAAAAGTAATCAATACAGCTATTTTTTTCTAAACAATTGACTCACTGTTAAACATTTAATATGCATTTGTTAAATCGATCTAAACAATTGAATCTATTTTGCAGGCCAGGAAGAAGACCCAGAGGGATGCCGGGCAAGAGAAAGCCCGAGCAAGATGCCGGGCCAATGAAAGACCCATGTGGGCGATGTAAAATGCGGCGACTGAGGGAGGTACGAAACATATCTATTTTGTATACCATTTAACAAAATTATAGTTTGATGAAATGCTTAAAAGAACCTTAAAATGCCATCAAACACACTGATTTATTTATTCAAAATCTCAATATTACCATGATTAAAAGTAACTTATCCAGCAATTTTTCTTACTAAATAATTAAATACCAATCTTACACATCTAATATGCTTTTGTTAAATCAATCTAAACAATTGAAACTATTTTGCAGGACCCGAAGAAGACCCAGAGGGATGCCGGGCCAGAGGAAGACCCATATGGGCGATGTAAGATGCGGCAACTGAGGGAGGTATGAAACATCTATTTTGTATACTATTTAACAAAAGTTATAGTTTTATAAATTGGTTAAAGGAACCTTAAACGCAATAAAACACAATAATTTATTTATTCAAATTTACAATATTACCGAGATTAAAAGCAACTTATCGAGCAATTTTTCTTACTAAAACATTGACTATCAATATTATGCATCTAACATGCATTTGTTAAATCAATCTGAACAATTGAATCTATTTTGCAGGACCGGAAGAAGACCCAGAGGGATGCCGGGCCAGAGGAAGGCCGAGGGAGATGCCGGGCCAGAGGAAGACCCATGTGGGCGATGTAAGATGCAGCAAAGAGGGAGGTATGAAACAGATTTATTTTGCATAACCATTCAACAAAAATTATAGTTTTATAAAATGCTTAAAGGAACCTTGAAACGCAATCAAACACAATGATTTGTTTATTCAAAGTCACTATTTTACCAAAATAAAAGTAATCAATACAGCTGTTTTTTTCTAAATAATTGACTATCATTGTTAAACATCTAATATGCATTTGTTAATTCAATCTAAAGAATTGAATCTATTTTGCAGGACCGGAGGAAGACCTAGTGGGATGTTGGTCCAGAGGAAGGCCGAGGGAGATGCCGGGCCAGAGGAAGACCAAGGGAGATGTCCGTCCAGAGGGAGATGCCAGTCCAGAGGAAGACCCATGTGGGCGATGTAAGATGCAGCAAAGAGGGAGGTATGTAACATCTACTTTGTATACTATTTAACAAAAGTTATAGTTTTATAAATTGGTTAAAGGAACCTTAAACGCAATAAAACACAATAATTTATTGATTCAAATTTACAATATTACCAAGATTAAAAGCAACTTATCGACCAATTTTTCTTACTAAAAAATTGACTATCAATATTATGCATCTAATATGCATTTGTTAAATCAATCTGAACAATTGAATCTATTTTGCAGGACCAGAAGAAGACCCAGAGGGATGCCGGGCCAGAGGAAGGCCGAGGGAGATGTCGGTCCAGAGGAAGCCCGAGGGAGATGCCGGGCCAGAGGAAGACCAAGGGAGATGCCGGGCCAGAGGAAGACCAAGGGAGATGCCGGGCCAGAGGAAGGCCGTGGGAGATGCCGGGCCAGAGGAAGGCTGACAGAGATACCGGGCCAGAGAAAGACCCATGTGGGCGATGTAAGATGCAGCAACTGAGGGAGGTATGAAACATCTACTTTGTATACTATTTAACAAAAGTTATAGTTTTATAAATTGGGTAAAGGAACCTTAAACGCAATAAAACACAATAATTTATTTATTCAAATTTACAATATTACCAATATTAAAAGCAACTTATCGAGAAATGTTTCTTACTAAAAAATTGACTATCAATTTTATGCATCTAATATGCATTTGTTAAATGAATCTAAACAATTGAATCTATTTTGCAGGACCGGAAGAAGACCCAGAGGGATGCCGGGCCAGAGGAAGGCCGAGGGAGATGCCGGGCCAGAGGAAGACCAATGTGGTCGATTTAAGATGCAGCGACTGAGGGAAGTATGAAACATATCTATTTTATATACCATTTAACAAAAATTAAAGTTTTATAAAATGCTTAAAAGAACCTAAAAACGCAATCAAACACACTGATTTATTTATTCAAAATCACAATATTACCAAGATTAAAAGTAACTTATCGCGCAATTTTTCTTACTAAATAATTAAATACCAATGTTACACATCTAATATTAGTTTGTTAAAATGCTTAAAGGAACCTTTAAACGCAATCAAACACAATGATTTATCTTTTTAAAGTCACTATATTACCAAGATAAAAAGTAACACATACAGCTATTTTTTTAAATAATTAAATAAATATGTATATATATTGTATATATTTTTTACTTTTATGAATGTGTTTTTAGTTGTCATTTTTGTATCCAAAGAAAGAATCTAACCAATAACATTTTACAGGACCAGATGAAGGCCTGTGATGATGCCATTCCAGTTGTTGTTGTGAAGGGACGTTAACTTTGGTGTTGGAGATATGTCTGTTTGAGGTGTCCAATCCTTAGTCAGCTTTCCCAATTACTAGTTTAGGGGTGAATAGCTGCAGGTAACTGTTCTCGAGAATTGAATCCTAGGCATTCTCTATTGCAGAACTGCTCTGCCAGGATTGGTGAAACAAGGCTGTCCATCCTTGTTTAGATTTAGTGACCATGCTTTTCATGGTGGATAGGGACCACACAGTCCCCAGTGTGGATGCGCAAGTTTAGAATGTAGGAACACCTCAGTAGGTTTAGTTTAGGGATAGATTCCCCCTCCCCTCAGACATTTTCTGATACCTGGTTGCTAACTTCACAAACATACAACTTGACATGGTGGTCAGTGCCAGAAGAGAATGAATGATGTTGCCATGCCAGAGAACAGCCAAAGAGAGTGCCGTGCCATGCCAGAGGACGAGCAAAGATGTTGCCAAGCCTGCGCACGATCAAAGAGGGTGTCATGCCAAAGGACGCTCAAAGAGGGTGATATTCCATGGAATCAAGGAAAAAGTAGGAGTTTTAAATTTATCTCTATCTATATGCCTGCCACATTGTCTGTGTGACACATTCATTTGATCAGCAGTGGTCAAAATGAAAACTGTGAACTGACTATGTAAATATCTTAAACATTCTTACTCATTTCTCTATTTCCATTGTACTCTCCTATGGAGGAATAAAAGCATATATTGCACAGTTTATGTCAAATGTTTGAAACAATCTTCAGATTTGAATAGCTCTGAAATAAATATGTGAAAAGTCATTTGAGAAAGATCGAGATGAGGTGACATTTTGTGGACATTTATAACATTGTAACCTTCTGTTCAACATATCTTGATTTACAGTAAAGTATTGTTTATTGTTCATATACGTCAACATAACCTAGATTGTGAATGTTTCAACATTTTATTTTCCAGATAAGGTCAACCAAAGAAGAAACAAGTGTGTTTAATTATTTTGTTGTAACTTCCAAAATACCCATTGCATTGAAGCTTCAAAATTGCCTCACAATTATAAGATTGCTACCTTGTCAACTTTATGGTCCAAAATAAACCAATGTGGGGATTCATTCGAAATTCATAAGTCCCTTTGCAAAATAGCTTTTAGATAATTTCTTTTGGTAAAGTTATCATTTTGAAATGTCTTCATATTAATTTTGATTTGGCTACATTCATTTACTGTTTGCATCGCTTGTAACAATCGTGAACAATAATCAAGTTAATTTGGAGAGGGAAATGTATTAAATTTATTTGTGCGATGTTTATTGCTTTTGTTCTTTTCTCTGTAAAATGTCTTAAAAGCTCTTGTTCAGCGTGGCTACAGAACTCGTAGTTAACTCAATTTGATAATCATTTTGTTCATTATAAGTTGTTTGACCAGGCCTTAATTGAAAATCTTTCTTTCCAAAATTCATGTTTATATAATTTCTTTAAAATGTTTTGAAATCCAATTTTCAGAGGGGCTTTTTTAATAACATCAATCTTTGTATTTTGATCATCATCCATCTGATGAAATCAGTCTATTTTGATAAAAATAACTGTCCAAATTCCCCTTTTGGTTCCATCTCAAAATTATCTTCACTAAACTTGGCACATTATAGTGATTTTGCCGATACGTTTATAAAAGATAATTTTGAAAGCAAAACAAAAATAATCTTTATTTGGAATCATTTTAGTAAATAATTGTAGTTTGACCAGGCCTAAATTGAACTTATCTCTCTTCCAGATTGCCTAGAAAGGCCATCTTAATTGCCCCATTTTTATATCATTTGTTTAAAATGTTTTGAAATCCAATTTTCAGAAGGGCTTTTTTATTTTGATCATCATCCATCTGATGAAAGCAGTCCATTTCGGTGAAAATAACTGTTCAAATTCCTATTTTGGTTCGTCTTCAAAATGATCTTCACTAAACTTGGCACATTCAAATGATTTTGCTGATAAATTTATTAAAGATAATTTTGAAGCAGAAACAAAAATAATCTCATTTGTGTCATTACTTTGTTCATTACTTGTGGTTTGATTTGGCCTAAATTGAAATTATCCCTCTTCCAAATTGACGAGACAGGCCTTCTTAATTGCCCCATGTTTGTATCATTCTTTAAAACGTTTTGAAATCCAATTTTCAGTTGGACTTTTTAATAACATCAATCTTTTTATTTTGATCATCATCCATCTGATGAAATCAGTCCATTTCGATGAAAATAACTGTTCAAATTCCATTTTTGGTTCGTCTTCAAAATGATCTTGACTGAACTTGGCACATTCAAGTGATTTTGCCAATAAGTTTATAAAAGATAATTTTGAAGCTGAAACAAAAATAATCACTTTGTTCTTTAATTGTTGTTTTATCAGGCCTAAACTGAAACTATCTCTCTTCCAAATTGCTGAGAAAGGCGTATTTAATGCCCCATGTTTATATCATTCTTTATAACGTTTTGAATTCCCAATTTTCAGTGGGGCTTTTTAATAACATCAATCTGTTTATTTTGATCATCATTCATCTGATGAAAGTAGTCCATTTCGATGAAAATAACTGTTCAAATTCTATTTTTGGTTCGTCTTCAAAATGATCTTGACTGAACTTGGCACATTCAAGTGATTTTGCCAATAAGTTTATAAAAGATAATTTTGAAGCTGAAACAAAAATAATCACTTTGTTCTTTAATTGTTGTTTTATCAGGCCTAAATTGAAAGTATCTCTCTATCAAATTGCCTAGAAAGGCCATCTTAATTGCCCCATGTTTATATCATTTCTTTAAAACGTTTTGAAATCCTAATTTTCAGTGGGGCTTTTTAATATCATCAATCTATTTATTTTGATGATCATCCATATGATGAAATCAGTCCATTTCGATGAAAATAACTGTTCAAATTCCATTTTTGGTTCGTCTTCAAAATGATCTTCACTAAACTTGGCACATTCAAGTGATTTTGCCAATAAGTTAAGAAAAGATAATTTTGAAGCCGAAACAAAAATAATCATTATTTGGAATCCTTTTATAAAATTATTGTTGTTTGACCAGGCCTAAACTGAAACTATCTCTCTTCAAAATTGCTGAGAAAGGCGTATTTAATGCCCCATGTTTATATCATTCTTTAAAATGTTTTGAAATCCAATTTTCAGTGGGGCTTTTTAATAACATCAATCTTTTTATTTTGATTATCATCCATTTGATGAAAGCAGTCCATTTTGATGAAAATAACTGTTCAAATTCCCTTTTTGGTTCTTCTTCAAAATGATATAAACTAAACTTGGCACATTCTATTGATGCCTTTACATTAAGAAAAGATCATTTTGAAGCCGAAACAAAGAAATCTCATTTTGGTAAACATTTTGATCTTTGAAATCAGGAACTTGATAATCATCTAAAAGCTTAGCCAGTGTTGTCGAAAAGTTCAGAAAAAAAGAGAATTTTTTAGTTTCTTTTAGTTTAAGGTACAATTGCACACATCTCACCTGATGCATTTGGTAAAAAACGATTTAAGATCGTTACGATCGATATATTTTCAGTGTTCTTAATGAAAATTACATTGGCATCCAAATGTAGAACTATCCCTCACCATTTTTTTCAAGAATGAGCAGAGCAATACAAGATAGTTCATGACGAAAATATTTGTAAAGGACAAAAGAACGGTTCTTTGTAAAATACGTCTTTATTTAAAGCATAAATCAAATTTTGTTGCTTTAAATACAATCCGACAGCTAAAACAAATAAGATGATTTTGAACAGTTTATAAAATTCAAGTGTGTCTATATCTACGCTTCGGCTCGGTCAGATACCGCCGGAAGGACACTCGTTTCGTATAATTCGTATCTAAGGAGACCTCGTATAGTATTCTCTATATGTGTGTTACATTTCTAACGTCAATATCAGAATTTCAAATAAGATAATAGTAATGAAAAGGCGTGAGGTTATAAGAAAAGTTTGCAAATATCTATTTTAAATAATATACTTGTTTAGAATACATGTACATGTACTTAGTTTTAAGATTATTCTGAATACGATATTACCATTTCAGGCAACCGTACCATATTCTGAGGCCATTGTTCATATCTTACACACAATTTCAACTTGATTCAATTGAAGACTTATTATATGTATGGAGATCTCATTATATAAAATTCGAACCCTATTGATAAATGTAAATCAATATTTCCTTTAATTTGTTTATGCCATTCCAAAATATATTACTTATATAAATTGAAAGTTGATCAAAACAATGCAAACCCCACCGGGATTATATCCATCTTGTTTTGGAGGGAACAATATGTAAATAATTACCTTCATAACAGTTAATATGCTTCAATTGGATTCAAAGTGTGTCTTGATTTTGATTACAAAGATAGCATTTCTTTGTATGCAGAACATGTTATGAAACATTGATAATGCACTATTTATCGACTGTTCTCTACTTTATGTGTGAATGATGTCAAATACAGTTTTTCTCAGTTATCATATATATCACGAGATGTCCATGATTTATGATTTTACTTTAAATGCTAATTTAACATAGTAAGGGTATTCTATTGGGTAGTAAACTATGATTGTGTATTTTTTCTAGAAGCGATTTTGTACAGTATGAATATTATTAAATACTAAATGTATTGAAAGAAGAGAGGAGGAAAGGGCCACACTAAAAGTCGACGGACTTTAATGCATGTACAAATAATGGCCACTGAGGTAATCATAACCCCTTCCCACAAGAACATTTTCGGTTTAATGAACAAAGGTTCTCGTCTAATTGAAGACACAAAGATGACTACCCAAGTGCTGCAATCCTCTTTTGAATAATTAGTTTGATGTAATGCTTGTTCCCCTTTACTCAAAGAGAATGAACTATACAATATCATTTGTCATTGACATTCAATTGTATATTTTTGAGGAATGGAGAACCGTTGAATGAAATTTTAAATTTGATTTGTTCTTTATTATTAATAGTGTATGTAGATGTGACTATTAGCAAGTGAATGATTTTAAACATGTTATAATATGCTTTACAATGTATCATGATTTTGAAGTATGGTGTAGGATGTAAGGAATAACATGAGATGAAATTATCGCCCATTGTATACCTTGTAAGGTATCGTTTATTTTATATCTGTGTAACAATGTAACAGTTGCCTTTGTGGATATTATTTCGTTAAGATACACATTGATTATTGATGACTTATTTGATATACAACTCATCTATCTACTCTGTGATGTGTATACATTACGGGTCAACAAGCCGACATGTTTAAGCAAACGACGTTCAAGTTTGCTTAACTAGTACGTCGTGATAACAATATCTGCAAATGAAAATAATGAATTGTGGTCACTCTTTGAATTATGGTAAACTATGTAACATTGAGTTAACAACTTTGCGAAGCACATCCATAGATATCAATAGTGATAATATTATGTTTAAATTTTTTTTTCATATCAATTTCATCACTCTCAAATCATTTTCTTGTATCAATCAAGAATTCAGTATCAATATATTGTAGTGAAAACGTATTTCACTGTGAAATCAGCAATAGAATGGTGTTGAAACCTTCATTCATTGTCTACGATCAATTATATTATTACAGTTCATGTATATATAGTGTTCATTAGTAATTGTATGTATAGTGTTTGATGTATTTGGTCTAAGGTTTGGTTATATCTCCTGATTTCCCTCTTTCTCTCTAACTTTTTGTGTCTCTCTATCTCTCTCCCTTTTCTCTTGCTCTCTCTGTCACTCTCGTTGTAAATAGTTGATATTGAATTTATATGAATACTGGTAATGTGTTTGTTCATTGGCTTTTAAACGGTTTGAAAGTTAAACTTGTATGGATACCGTAGATTGTCTATGATATTCATACAAAAGCTTAACTTGCACTCCTCGAGCCGTTTATCAACCAATGAAATAAACATGTTTAAATTGACTTAAATTGAAGAATGAACTGTAATCTTATACTCGCTTGAAAAATATTTTCAACACCAATGTCATTATGCAAACCATGTTCAGATGTAACAAATGGATTGATGAATAAAAATATCAAATCAAAATAGCCCTTTATTTCCTCCCTATGTTAGTGACCATGGACATAATGTCATGATGCACAACCAAAACCTATAATCATTTTCTTACTGACAACTTTGATCATTTTCGATGGAAGCTGCTTCAGGCAGTTGTAACTACTCTTTATCAATACCATCAAAGCTGTATAGAGTTTATTATATGTCCACGCGGAAGTCATATTGAGATTACCACTCGAGTGACTTTGAATTGATATATGATATGTTATCACTTTACTGGCTTGAGTGATGTAGAAACAATATAATTAACTTCGCGAGTGTGTTAATTTTCACTATCCATATACATTGAAGGCAAATGGTGAAATCAATCGTCAGCGCTACAAGTCGGTCACTGTAAGCTGAAATATAACATAGTCAGATGCCGCTTCCAATTCCAATATAAACACACCTCAATTCAAGCAGAAATTGACCTTTGAGTCGGGTAATTGTGAAAAAGTTTTGTAAATAAGTTACATCACACTTGTTAAGTTCAGATAGATGAATCGACACGATTGTACTCATTCACTATGGGCGGCCGTCAAGGCAAAAAATAAAACAAAACAAAACTAACGTTCAAACTTGGACCAATAGTCCTTAGCGAATCTTGTTAGGATAACACGTTTTATACCTGCCCCGTACCTTGTAAAGTCAAACTGGAACGATGGACGCTAGAGGGCGCAAGCGTCGACTGCTGTTTTTAGGTTGTTTGGAAATGGGATACTATGGTGTAGCAATCCAGCGCCCATAAAATGTTCACATTGATTCTACTTCAATCGTTTGAATAGGAACGTGTCGCAGTTGTTAAAGGACGCTTGCTCATGCTTTCAGATTATGTTAAGTTTCGGTTAACCTGATATCTCCTTAAAAAATTCTATAGGACCACTGAAAATTTCCAGATAAATCAGGTCTGATATCACGAAATACAAGCTAGATATGTAGGATCAAGAATAATTTATGAATCCATGTTGTTTGATTTGAATTGAACATAGTTTTTCCATGATAAGCTGAGCATATGAACTATAAGTAAAATATGTGAATCTAAATCGATATAAAAAGACATTTCCAAATATTAGAAAGTACTAAACGTATGTTTCACAAGTTACCAACAAAATAAAGTTTCGTGTGTTTTTCAATTGATTTACGAAATTTAAAAAATGTCAAAAGATCTTTTTCCTATTGATATTGCAAAGATCAGATGTACCTTATACAATTCCATCTCTCGTAACAAAGTAAAGAATTCATTATTTAATGTCTTCATTGAGATACTTCTGAATTTTTTCCCTTTGTGATTAAATTTAAACGTAGCTTCTCCGGTTGCAAATTGATCGAGAATTTTTCAGCAGGAAGGGTAATCCGAGGGTAGCAATTAACACAACATATTCTTGGACAGGACCTGAGGTACAATTAAAATATGTCTGTCAAGTCAACTAATAACAATTCTATACAAATATTTTACTCACCAATTTGTTCGAAAAATATATGTAGTAAAAATAATAAGTATTATTTAAAAAAGATAAAGCTACTTCTAATTGGAAATTCGAAATAAAAAGTTGCCTCTTAAAATTTTCTGAAACATGGGTTGGGTTGCGTTTAGCAAATAGGCCTACTGTTGGGGTGTATTTAGCAACTGGGCCTATTGTTGGGGTGTATATAGCAACTGGGCCTATTGTTGGGGTGTATTTAGCAAATAGGCCTACTGTTACTAAATGTTGTGTTAGATGTCAGGAGGAAGTTCGGCACAGAAATGTGGAACAACTCTGATGTTGGTTTTTTTTTTGTTTTTTTTTTGCAATCCTTGTCTGCATTTAGCCTTTATGTATGTTTTTTTGTGCAAACAATGCCAATTTCGGCGAGTGTTTGATTCGGTTTCTAGAAACATTTGACTGATTGACTCGTTGACTGAAACGTTTTGATATTTCTCCACTTAATTAAACTGGTTTTGAGCTATCTAAGATGCATTCACCATGCTTATGAAATTTTCAGTGGTTGTCTTTATTTCTTTACTTCCAGAATACATGTTTCTAATGGCACTTATTGATGGTCAACTGGTAAGGACTACACCGACCAGTGTCTTATATCAATATGTACTGTTTCATTCTTGATCTGTCCAATAATGTGTAATGACGGGAGGGAAGTATTTGCCAATGGGCTTGAGGAAAACTTTGCCGATATTGTTCTCGGTATTTCCTTCATTTGGGTTATACCAAATGGCTTCATGACATATCATAGGGTAAAGACATATAATTGGGTTTTCCCTCCAAGCTATTAAAATACACATGCCACAGTAAATGAACATGTATTATGTAAAGATAATAATAGTTATCTTTACCAAGGAATTCGGTTTCGGAGAGATATTGCCTTCAACTAATTGTTACATGATATGGGCAACAACATAAACTCACGTGCAAAAGAAACGTCCCCAAACGTTTTCAAACTATAAATAGCAAATTTCAAAACACTTGTATATTCTGACATTTATTATTATAAACTTGTTGTATATTTATCAAATTGCAAGAATTCGTGAAACATAAAGACATTTTTTTACCGTTTTACAAGATGATTAGTTGACTAGGAGTGTATTGTCCGGTATTCGATCACCTGTCAAAACACAAATCACACTGCTTCAGTTACTTAAACGTCATAATATCGGCTGTGGCCTCCTTGTGATGCAACAAGTAACGCAACACGACCGCGGACATGGTTTATAAATCGCCTAATAACACGACTATGGATATTGTGCCATTTCCCCTGCAAAACACGACTCAAGTCCTGCACTGTCAGTGGAGGCTGTTGGCGTTGTCGAATACGTCGCCTGAGGTAGCCTCAAAGATGCTCTACTGGATACATATCCGGAGATCTTGCTGGCTAGACCAAGACATTCACAACATTGACGAACAGTACTCCCTAAAGCCAGTATTCGACGTCAAATTTGCTGCTTTGACTTCATTGCTTTGAGAGGTCGATTTGCTCAAATGTCGTGTTAACGCAGTCGTCTGGTCACTGTCCATCTGCTGATTCGATGATTCAGGCTGTGTGCAGCTGATGACGTCACAGTCAGGAAAATGTTCCTCAGGGGAAGCACCCGTAAATGTCTGTCTGCAATTGGGGTGGTCACCTTCGGTCTGTAGCTCCTGGGCCTGTTTATTGTCCTGCCAGTCTGTCCAAAATGCATCAACAGCCTACCAATTGTTTGATTCGAGCAGTTCAAGATTCTAGCGACATGGTCGTTTGTAGCGCCAAGTTGAAGCATCCACTTTGCTCACCCTCTCTGCTTTGAAGTTGATTGCGGCATGTTCTTGTTGTCAACATGATGTAACTGATGCCCAAAAACATTTTGGCGGGGGCTTTCTACCCCAAGACCATACGGGTATTATTATGTACATTTAGGAAATTTCACTGATTAAAATAATTTTTCTCGTAAAAAACATGCATTTATTGTCCTTTTGTGGTCATGTCATCAACTTGAGTGTTTATGTGACCTAGTCCTAACACTGAGTTTGGTTCAATGTCATTAGATAAAAAAATACAAATAAAAAATGTTTGGGGACGTTTCTTTTGCACGTTAGTATATATAAAAAGTCAAAACTTACATCAATCGTGCAAATTTTATTTGCTCATAAGGCGTTAAAGGGAGAGAGTATTTTGTAAAATTAGAATATCGCTTCATGACTTGGCTGTTAACAAGTAAAGACGAGGAAAGATAATTATCATTTAGATACACTGTCCCCAAACTGTTCCTTTGGAATAGAAGATGAATTCCATATATCATTTATTTGCAGTAAATATTCATCGCTAAGGAGTAAATTTTAACCAATTAATAAAAAAAAGTAATAATTTTATATATGGAAATATGTTCAACCTGTTAAATAGTTCAAATGTGAATGTAACTAACTTTGTTGCAATATATCTTAAACATGTATTCAATGTTATACCAAACACGTGATCACAATGTATTCTTTATAGTAACTGTACTGTAGGCCATGTGGCCAAAATACTGAAATAAATAACTTATATAAAGGGACAAGGAGTTTCTGACATGTGCCTTTGTATTTCATATTTCAAAGTAAGCACTTATGCATCAATAAAAACTTCAGTTTCGAAAAGCGTGAGGGTATACTCATATATAAATGTGCCATTTAACAACATATATGTTTTAAGGTCAACTTTAAAAACGTTTTCGTGTCCACGAGGATAATACACATTTCCAAGAGGACAATTTAATCCATCCTATATTTTACACGACATGACATATCACCGTCACATGATATGTCTTGTGATTCTGATAACATTCACATGACATGTGACTTCCAATGTCAAATACTTGATATGTCACATTGTCATGATTATGTGCACGGCATATTTTAGGATTTAAAATATCAACCGCTTTCTCACATGATAATGTACATGGCATTAAATTCAGATGATGAAAATACTAACTCAATGTGATATTTGTACAAATGTCACACTAGTTATTTTCTGTGAAAATACGTTCGTAATGTTTATGATTTTCCTTCAATCATGTACCGCCGTCGGATTGCCATTTACCGTCTGAAAGTTATAATCCCATTATATATCTGCTTCACCACATGTCATGAAACTTGTAGGTTGACAGGAAAATTATCACTTTTCAGGGTTACATTTTAAACAGACACCCATTCCGTGTCACTTATATTGCTTTGTCTGCATGACATTCTCCATGACAGTCTCATCGTTCTTGTAGTTTTTAGCTGTTGTTTCCACATGACATTTAAACATGAATGTAGGATTACTTATCACATGATATCATTCCCCAACTTATTTTCACATCACTGAAATCCACTGAATGTATCGTTACTTCCTCCGCACGGTTATCACTTATCATCGAAGGATCTGACTTACGTTATGATTCGTCATCCAAGATGTCATGATACTTTTCCCCTATGGATGTGTTATGACATGAAAACTTCTTCTTAGATCAAATTTGAACATGGCATTAACATGACATTCACGGTCCATTGCACAGATTGACAAACATGATCTTCAATCTCTTTTGTAGAAAACCAAGGATAACTAAACCCACACAAGAGCAAATCATCAGATCATGAATTTGATGTATCAAAACCAAAAAAGGAAAAGAAAGTTTGAACACTTCCACTTGTTCTTTCCCGAGGTCGAGGCTGGTTGGATATGAATTTCATCCTCTCCACAACAAACTGCTTCGCTTCTCTGTCCCATCCTGATCGTTCCTCCATCACCTGGAATAAAATTGAAAAGAGAAATTGTTAACCATACAGCTGTGTAATAGCAAGGTCCCCTTCCGCAGTGTTGTTTCTGTATGATGCACAATTCAGTATAGATAAAGCTAGCATATTTCAAAAGGCAGTACGAAATTATGTTGTAGCGATTGAATTCGATTTTCGTCATTTGTTATAAGCAAGAACACTGCGATAAATGACGTTTGAATACAGGATCAACTGAAAACTCTACTTTTATAAACATTTACAGAGACGACTATTCAACAGGCAGTGACAATACTGGTTAAGAAAGAAATGCTAAGACATATAGTCATGGAAATGAGATATTTCTCAAGGTGTGTAAAACAGTCTTTGTGAGAATCACCTTCATTCGTTTGATTTAATACTACATAGTTTTGCTTCCAACTATCCTACGGCATCAGCGTATCTGTTTCCACGAATCTCAAACCATACCCTGATCATATTATCATCAAGCAAACGCCTCATATCGATAACATGTGGTATACATGAGTAAAGGTCCCGTGGGCGTGTTTTCAACCAATGAAATATTGTAAATCAAGGAGTCCGAAGCATAATATCTTGAGCCCCTGAACTTATTCACTCGTGGTCCGCCTTTATACTGGATGTATATCATTTCTTGGTATTTAAAGAGTTACACGAGGAATTTGGTTTATACATATCAGGGTAAGGTTGGAAATTCGTGGAAACTGATGTAATAGTGACATCGTGGTCCGCCGTTATACTGGATGTATATCATTTCTTGGTATATACAGAGTAACATGAGGCCTTTGTTTCATAGATATCAGGGTACGGTTGAACTTCGCGGAAACTGTTGTGACATCCCACAAATACGTAAATCTTGCATCTACCCTTGATGTTGTACAAAATATGCGTAAACAAACACGCCGACGTAAAAGGATAGTTTCCTACCTGGAAGGGACCATCCTGAGATAGTGCAGGCCGCTTCAGAGGCATCATGACCACAGGCATGCTGTTTATCTGGGACTCCTCTGTGATTGGCTGGATTGTTGAGAGACCGAGGATGACCTCCCCAGCAAAGTCGTCAGATACCATGTAGTCGTGGTCCATCACGGAGAACAAGACACCAGCACCTGTCTCGCCCAGTCTACTGCTCGGGATGGTCGGGCTGAAATATTATCAAGATTTAGTAAGACTGTATGACTTTATTGGGCGCAGTGTTGATTAAGCATTCTGCCATTACATTTCAAAATCTTCGAATTTAATTGGTATATTTTTATGGTCGACGAAAATGAAAAAAAAACAAAACAAAGTAGGTTTATCTACTAATTCATTTTAAAGATTGAATATATTCAGTGTAATGTAAATTGTGATGAGTTTTAATGCTCAAATAACGATTATTTTGGCTTCTGTCTTGCCCAACCTACTGCTTGGGGTTGCAATATGACCAACAATTGTAATTTTCTTTTCAGTGTTGATAAAAGTTGGAATATATATACTGTCCAGTTGTGGATGAGTTAGAATGTTCATATCAAGATTATCTGTTCACACCTTGTGCTCTATCCTTAAACTGCAACATTAAATACGCAGTGAATACATTTATTTATACTGACTGTGTTGTTACTGATACGTTTGACGGCAATTTGCTCACGATTATAAGCCCTAGAATTGTCCCTCTTGATGAAACATATATGAATACTTCGTACAATTTGAATGATCATAATACCATTGTTGAAATATTCAGGGCAGCATTCAATCAGTTCAGTTTGATTTTAAACAAATATATACCTAAAACTATAAATAAATGCTGTGGCATTTTTCAGAACTATTTCCATTATGTTTTCTCTTAAAATCATGCCTTTCCATAAATCAAACAATATAATCAGGTTATGTTAGGAATCAGCATGAACCACATAGCCTTGAATAATCGCCCTTCAATTATCAATTCAAACATTGCTTTGACTCAGCTCTTATTCAAGGTAAGCAATAAAGGCAGGCGAAAAGATTATATCAATAAAACCTAAAAAACGGCGTCTCTTTGCTATCAATTCAAACACTGTTTTGGCCCGAACATATTTCAAGGTAAGCGGTAAAGGAAGGCGAAACTATTATTTCAATAGAACCTTAGATACGACGTTAATTCAAGGCCTGCGACTATTCAATGATTTACGGTAAATATTATAGGTACTCACAAATGGAATGTCTCGTTAAAGACGGGATTGAGTGTCTTCTCGACGACTTTAGTTTTACCGGTCTTGATGGTGGAGAACAGACACGGGGGCTGGAGACTGACCAGTACGTAGGGGTCACTCAGACCACTCTTGTCCAGCCCAGGCAGCTCCAGCGCCTTAAGAACTAGATACAGATAGACAGATGTTTTATTAAAGTCTCACCACATAAATAAACAATAACATAGACAAATGAATATATACAGTTAAAACAATGAGCCACCTGTGCAGGATTATGAGAGACTGATTGTAAAAAAATGCATACTATTAGCTCAAACCATAAACCACATGGGAGTATAACGAAAACATAAAAAAAATAGAAAAAATTAAGGTAAGATATTTACATATAAAACATATGATATATATAAAAATGTAAATCTTAAAATATATAAATAAAGATACAGAATAAATATGCATGGGATGTAAAACCAAAATTGTTAAATGTATTTGATTACTAACAACATAATGCAAACTTGTGAAAGAGTCCTATCCTCGGAAATCATAAGCAATATCACATAAAAGATTCGCAAACAAATTTGAAAACCTCAAACAATATTACATTGGCCTATATCTACACAAAATATGAAGATAACTAGTAGATGATAAAATTAAAGTAAAGCAAACAAATTGCGTCGTGTTATTGTACCCTAAAAAACAGTCCAAACTCTATCATAAGCGCTGAAGTTGGTATAAATATGCAAATAAATATCCTAACTGTAAAACGTCAAGACATACCCAATGCAGTCTTCGTCATTCAAAGATCAGATATAGGGATAAAATCTAAGGTCCGCCTTTTCAATGTATTATGTATTAGAGCCTTTTTTATTAGACTATATAACTTATTTACTTATTACATCGTAAATTTGTAGCAAAGGTTATAAGTGAAAAAACTGGATAAAGCGAACTTACCTTTTACAACGATAGTAACTTTCCCCCTGGTTTCTTCCACGTATGCAGCCTTGATCGCCAGATGTCCGAGATACTCGGGCGGCGTGGTCTTCAAACAAACAGGTAAACACACATACTTCATTCATCAGGAAAAAGGTAGGGTTATTTCAGGGGTTACCAAACAAACACACTAACGAGAAAGCACTAACAAGGAGGCTATGAAGTTGATATGTTGGAGGCAGAGTTGTACAATACAGTCTCTCGGTTGAAAATATCTTAGGATTTCCTATTCAATTTTGATAAAAGTTTAGGCCCTCAGGCTTTTCAACAATACAGTGAACTAATAATAATGAAATGTATCAACTGATATCCATGCATTCCGAAAGCCTTGCATTAGCTGTAAAATTATTGTATATACTATATCATAAAGAGTCTATTAAGACTATACGATGAAGACAGGGGTTCAAAGGTAAGCTATCTAATATGTGTAATTAAATTTCATGCCATGAAAAAGTATGATTTGATTTTTTTCTAAGAAAAACAAAAATAAATAAAACCATAAAGTTGATGGAAAAGAAAAGAAAAAACAATTGAGTATTCAACTTCGTTTAGAAATATGTTGGAGATATTCTGAACCAAAATAAAAAACAAACTTATCTTAAGATTCATATTTCATAACATATTTGATTATAAATGGTATTCTGGCAGAAAGTCAGAGAAACTTCAATTAATACAAAATTACCATCTGCAAGGATTCACGTATAAATCAACATATCTTAAAAAGATTGATAACAAAATGAATTCTGACACAAGGTCAAAGGTCAGTACCATTCCATTAGCGAGAGCCTGGAAGTATTCTTGCATGAGAGAGCTAGTCTTGAGACAGTTGAGTTCTATCCTCTCAATGAGCCGAGCCTTCACAGAGCTGGGGACCGTTTTCTCCTCCAGCCCACACGTCATGAAGAAAGCCGATAGAGCATGGATGTGCTGAAAGAACCCGCATAAGCACAATGAAGAATGTTAGCGTAATGATAGTGACCCCACAGTTTTAAAAGTCAATACGGGCAGTTAGGAAAGGGTGGCGATAAGGATGACTGTGCTGTGAGATCAGAAGGATGAAAGTGGCATAGGCCTACATTTTGTCCAAAATTATCGTTGCTGAAAGAACCCGAAAAATGTTGGATGGCGGTAGGACTTTTCAAACTCAATGTGGGCATTTGTCAAATGTCCTTAAAGCACCTCGAAGAATGAAAGCGAATAAATGAAGGTGACAGGGCATGAAATAGGTGAAATAACCCGAACAAGGATTGACAGATGATGGTGGCGTCACTTATCAAAATTTGAGGTGGGCATCTATTACACACGCTGAAAACAGTTTAAGTAAATGACCTTGCTGAAAGGGCCCCATTTATGTTAGGTGATTATAGTGGCACACATACTTTTTAAAGTCAATAGAAGCTAAAGTCTACAATAAGTTTCTTAAAAATGGTTTAACCCCAAAAACGTAGTAGGCTTAGCAGAAAGGATAAGTAATATATTAAACATTTCATGGGTGAAACTTATTGAAATTCAAACCAGCGATGACGAACCATCTTTAGTAAAAATCTAGGTTTACATTTATGTTTCGTACTTAGTAAAAAGAAAATAGTTAGTTATGAGACAAAGGAAAATACCGCAAATCTACATACCCTCCTCATATGGTCATAATATTCCAGTTTTTCCTGCAAGCAGACCATAAGAAATTTTGATAAAGCTGGATATTCTTTTAAACAATCAAAGGTGTCATTTGCTGACTTTTAGTTATTTGCAAAATTCCAAAGGCAATAGAGAAACTCATTTCATAAAACGGAAATTACGTAGGATTTAACATAACTTAATATACTACATGGTTCATCCTACAGGCTTTACTCTGAAGTGCCCAATTCCACGTGAATGGTTTATTATTATTAAGTGAACAATAACTTAATTACTGAACATTGATATAGATTTTACGTGTTAAATTGTCCAATCTAAAACGATCAAAATAATTGTATATTGGCTATCATCAAAGACATAATAGTATCACAGCAAATTTGAAATGCATTAATTTCATTAATGTCCCGCAAGATTTGTGTCTACAACAGAACCCCCCTTTAACATTATTGAGCAACCTTTAAAGTGACTTACTCCTTTCTTCATGCGATCACTGAAGATCTGGACCACCACCTCCCATAGCTCCTCGATGACCTTGGGGTAGATAGAGGTCATCAGTTTGTCATCCAACGTCTGGAGGTTCCCCGATAGGTAGCCTATTGCCTTGTCTACAGCCTGCGAATAAGAAAAGAGTCCAGATTTTAAAAAGGTAACTTATCACCTTGCATAGCCTGCAAAAATATGAAAATGTCTGAAAGTTAAAACCATTAACTAGTTGTCTTGTCTACAGAATATCAGCAGTATTTCTGAAGAGTTTGAAGAAAGAGCTCAACTGTAGGTTAATAATTTCTCCTTTTGATGTTACTTCGCATCCAATTAGTACTGTTTTTGCTTTTGGCAATTTTCGAGTTATCGATAATTCTAACCTTTACGTTTAGTTTTTAATCACTTTTCAGAAAGAAAACTGAGGACCTGTTGACAAATAACATTATGTTGTTAGAGGCTTTGGGTCACTGACTCACCCCGTTGTGCATATCCAGTAGAAGCTTATTTTGTACCACCAAAACTTATTGAATAAGCGTTTTTTTTCTGAAATGAAGCCAAGACTATAACGGCACCTACCGAGGCCTTTTCCGGGGATCTGTGTATGAACTGATCCATGTATCTCTGTATGTTCACCCTCATCTTAGCAGTTATCTCCCTTAGAAGGAAGCGACTCTTCATGAGTATATCGTGGTGAGCTGTGGAGGTGAGGCGCTGGAGGGTTGACAGGGACTGTCTGCCTATCTTGGAGTCCTCGTGTCTGGAAGACTGGGCATCAACCACCGTGCTCCACTGCAGGAGTTGGGGCAGCTGGTCCAGGTACTGTCTCACGTGCTCTATGTTGTTCAGGGTGATGCACAGCTGGGTTCAAGTATGAATGTTGATTATTTAGGAAGTAACATAGAAATTATTTTGAAGCAGTCTGGACATTGTTTGGACATTTGGCACAAAGCTTAAATAATTCCTAATAGTCATCAAGATTTGTGGCAGTTTTCAACACCTTAAATGTTTTAACATGTTGCTAAATATATCTTTTAATTACATGAATACAAATTGACATTGACCTTTCTTTGAAACAACAGAAACGTTTAAACAGTTATGTCTTAGGTATCCTTTTGTTGCAAACATTGAAGAAGAAAATATTTGTTCTCAAAGAGGGTCTGTTACGTTTGTGAACAAATAAATGATGATATTAATTGTTTGCACAGGAGACGGCTTGAAATGGGAGTTATCTACCCTGTCTGTGACGTCAAACTGTTCCTCTTCTGAGTCGTAGTAGCCATTACGTTCGAGGATGCAGTGGATCTTGTCCGCGTAGAGTCGGGCCCCGTCACAGATCAGCTGTACAACATAAAGGTGGGTTTACATGCCACACATTTACCCCTGGGGGTATTATACCCCCGGGGGTATGTTTGCCCCCATGGGCAAAAGTCAAATATTGCATTGCGTTTATATGAAATGAAATTGCAATACCTAGGGGCATTATTTTCTCTTCATATATTGACTTTTATAAGGATATTCAGTTTTGCCCCCTGGGGTATACAAAGTAAAGTGTTTACATGACATGTTTGCCCCCATGGGTATTTATACCTCCGAGGGTATCTGATTTGCCCTACCTCCAGACCAGGGGTAAATATTTCGCACTTTGCCCCCGGGGGTAAGTATACCCCTCCTAAAAATTGCGTTTACATGACGAAATTTACCCCCCTGGGGCAAAAAATTGCCTTTACCCCCGGGGGTAACCGCACATATAAACGGGGCTTAAGACACATCGTGCAATTTACTGTCGGTCATTGTGGTAGTAGATATGTAATGACAGAGCATGCACAGTCGTTCATACTTGAAAGATTTCCATTTCCATTATTACTGGCAGAACCTAAACAATAAGCTGTATGTTGAATGAAACTAGTCATTGGCTCTGCAGCTCATGAGAAATGAAAACAATTTATTTTTATTTTATGTATTTCTTCGAACCACATTAAAAAAATATTATATTCTTGTTTTATTATTCACTTACATCTGTTATCTTTGTAACTCCCATTACAACCGAATCGGGGTCCTTGAAATCTATTTGTCGCCATTCTTCTGTGATCTGCAAACATAACAATTGCACATTAAAATATGTAAAATAGAAATATAAATGTTATCATAATTTCACAGGGATAAGGTCACGCGTGATATGGCAATGTGTAAGATGGCGAAAAATAATAATAATAATAATAATACTGGATATTTATATAGCGCTATATATCCATTCACTGGTGAATGCTCATAGCACGTATGGGAAAGGCAACAAGGTTAAGCAAAAGCTTTTGAGAAAAAGTAAGTTTTCAAATATGTCTTGAAAAGAGCAAGAATGATTGGAATTAGTGCGATTCCAATTATATATGTGAAAACGTATTACAATAGAATTCCACGTTGAGCAGTTTATAACGGAACGAGAAACATTATCCTCACGCATTCTTGTGGTTAAGAATTCTTGCAAACGAAAAATTCAGCACACTGGGTTAAACTCATAATTGAATCTTGATACTTTGAGTGGATGTGTGTGTGTGTTGGGTGCTATGGTATTTCTCAAGGTAGATATTCTTCAAGGATGAACTTACCTTTGCAAAGCAGGAGAGGACGTCGACTGAAGAGTTTGAAAACTTCACAATGGATGTCACCAGAACGACCTTGCAACGTGGAATAGAAAGTCATAGATAAATAAATAAATTGAATAATACAGGTTACTTTTGCAAAGGTTTTAACGATCTTCATCTATTTATAAATATGTTGCTGCGAATTGTGTTGAAACAGTGCGATGATGTGTTCTGAAATAATTGAGGCTCGTTTCAGCTTGCCATGCATGAGTCTGACTAACAATATTTTATTTTTAAAAAGTTGATTCTTTGCAACTCTCGTTAGTCAGAGGAAGTGTACACGTGATTTATGCATCATTGTATATTTGTTTACATTGACAATACATTTACAAGTATTAAAGAATAACAGTCATGAACGGCATATAATGGGCTTTACTGTGAATTTAACTCTTATCTTTTTGACGAATTAAGGACACCCAAAGACAACGACTTATAAAGGAGAAAGTACGCTTCGATCTTACATCTTTGTCAATCTCTAGCGCTTTCTCCATCCGGGTCCTGCACTCGGTCTTGAAGATCTGTAACCAGAACACCAGCGATTCTTGGAACCAGTTCTGGTACTGGCTTATTGTCAGCCGGAACATATCTCTGCAAAGTAGTACCAACGTTGATTGCATTTACATAATTGATGCCTAAATGAGGGCTGATATTGAAAAAAAAAAATAAACATCCCATTCCCTGTGATCGGCTTTCCTGAATGGCTCTCTTACTGACATTTGAAAAAAGGATTCACGAAAAAATCATTTATTGTTATGGTTTTTTTCTATAGATAACCAGACAAGTAACAGTACCAGATTATTAGGGACACTTGACAAAATTTCTAGTACTTGGTGACTGTCAAAAGGGTTGTATCCTATACATTTCTGGTAATTTTTGTTCATAACATTACAACATGTTAAGTAACTGATACCATATATAGTCTACAGTATAACAATAGTTCACGGTAGAAAGGCCGAACCTTGATATACATAATAACTTTTACAAAACTGTTTAGAACGTGCTCCCATAACATTGTGTCAGCATATGTGATTATAACGAGACCGAGAATGTTGAATCATTCCTAGATTTCCTCTACATTGCCTCAAACGTTCTGCGTTAGCAATTTGTTGATATATAGTTGACATACACTGAAGCTGGTTGCTATTTTTCTAGCTGTTCACCGAAGTTTATAGTTAAATATACAGTGAATTGTAGAAATACCGTCAGCTTTGATGCTCACCCACTTCTGTTCAATACTGCCAAGAATGCCCTTCTTTTAAAATTTGTCAGTATTTGAAATTTGTTTCTAAAGGATGTCAAATTGCCAGTATTTGTGATAATATACGACGAATCCTCGTTAAATATGAGAAGAATTCTTTTTACTCTTGATAATTGTGTACAAGGAAGCTTGATGCTATATTTCTAGGTATGCTACCCCACCCACCTGTCTGTGAGCCCCTCTGTGATGATAAGGTAGAACTTCCTGATTGAGAAGTAGAGAATGAGAGAGAGTCGAGAGCCCTTGTTGACATTCACGGGGAAGCTGTGGTACCTCAACAGGTACTTGTCCACCTCCAACATCAGGCTCTGGGCCGTCGTGCACACCTGCAGGTAGGACACTGGTTACTGAATGATACTATGGACTAACAACGGACCTCTGAAATATTCACGTCAATGTCCTACAAAATCATTTTAAATAATTTGGGTCACTTATCAATGCACAATTAATTATGACCAAACACGTTTCAGGCAAACTTTAACTGTCCGTACACTTTAAGAATCATTTATCCTTCTATCTTTTGGAGAAACAGCCAACATTGTATGTCCAAAACATATGCATTTTTTATGGTTCTAATCCCATCTTATCAATGTTTTCAATTTTCTTAAAGGTAAACCATAGAACGATAAATACAATAATACACAACTAAACATGGTGAGCTGGAAGTTAAGATTACATACTAAACCAACAAACTTGCACAATTGAGAAACACATGATGCGGATCAATGCATCTTATATTGTAAATATTTCAATTAACAAAAAAACCTAAACTATATGATTTTTACTTATGTTCCAAACACATAAGCCCTAAAAATCAAGCACATGTGCAAGGATTTTCTCATGCTTGTCCTTATCACTGGCTACCGGAAGTCCACACACTTTGGAGGTACAGGAGCAAGAAACATCAGTGCTCAGCATACCTAATCATGTCATTTGTTGTCTTTGTTAATTCGGTGCATTCATGTTTTCATGCAACACAGCATCGCTCATCAGATAGTTACGTAGACTAACACGAGTAATCCCTTGCAGTGGCCCCCTTTCACAAAGAGTACCTGAGGTGATTTTCAGTCTTTATGTAATCTTGGTGCAATGCTAAAGAATGGAGTTAAGGTCAACCTGTAGATGCGTTGTAAAAGGAGGTCAAAACTTTGAATGGAGTTGAGGTCAACCTACGGTTCTTTTGTGGATGGAGGTCCAGATCTTGCGTTTTAGACGGAAGCATATGTAAAAAAAATCTCAAAGCGCTACATAGCATAATTAATATCATGGTCAATAACCACCAAGTCTGACACCCAACATACCTTTCTCTCTATCCTAAAGGCGACGATTCTGTAATACTTGACCCTTAGAGGTCCGTAGAACTTTGAGATGACCCCCAGAGGGGTACAGTTGGAGATCAACTCGTTCATGACCTCAATAAGGGCTTCCACTTCCGGTATGACAGAGTCCTTGACCTTCTGATGGACAAACACCTTCGCAAAACTCTTGGTGACCCATTCGTCAATGTCTGACTGGAACAATTTAGTAGACTTGTATAAGGATGCATTCCAGATTTGCTGAATTATTTCATATATTTGGTTGGACAGTATTAGTTACATTTTAATGGACATTTTGTTCAAAATTACATGTACAACTTGTTTTATAGTTTAAAGTTTTCGGATGCCATTAAATCGATAGACATATCTGAAATGCAGAATGATTTGAGTGTGTTACTATATAATAGTACGATGAAAAATGAGTTCCTTTTCAAAGGTTCCTACTAAATCCTCGAACTCCTAGAGTATTGATCTTAAAATAAGAAGACCAACCTACCTGTATTTTGTGCAGCAATTTATCTGCCAGATCATTCTCAGGTGATGATGAAGAATCCCAGAGATCCAGCTCAAGTAAACGTATTGCAAGACTAGAAACAAAGACAGATGTAAATACAAGGTCCTGTCTCCTATTTATTGATACTTTTTCAGTTTCTATTATCTGGTGCACGGACTTGGAAAAGAGCATTGAAGACAAAACGAAAACATTCTCCTTACAAATATACCTGGATATTCAAAGAGCTATTTAGAATAAATTTTTTTAACATCAATCAAAAAAACTCCAAGTTGTAATGATTCAACTATTTTGAAATTCATGACAAATGTATTATAAAACACTCCATTTAATCCCAAAATGTAAAGCTAATCAATTGCTGACGGACCTAAAAAGAACAAACCCTATTTAAAAGTAAAGCACTCTGAGATCATTAACCTACTTAATTAAATGAAAGTGCTATTTTTGGTAGCGACAGTTGCTTCGGAAAAATAATATCTTTGCTATTTACGTCGCCCTTCAATATCTGATTTCATACATAATAATGAAATGTTGAAAACGGAAAAGGTTCGTTACATTTAAGTTGATCGCTTACACTTTACAATATGATTATAAAAGCATTTTAATAACGTAAATATTGCTAGAAAATATCGGAAGCATTCATAAAATATAAATACCCGAGAGATCCCTTTAGAGTGGCAAGACTTTCAGCAGATGGCGGGAAGAGACTGGGCAGATCATGTAGCTTGTTAGTCAGGGAGGTAATATACGACCTTGTCGCGTTCCTATACAGGCAGATCTGAAACAAAATGAAATGCGAAAAGTTACGTATTGTGATGTGTTAGTCATGGACGTAATAAACGACCTTTTAGCGTTCCTATACAGGCATATCTAAAAACAAAACAAATCTGAAAAGTTACGTATTGTAGCCTGTTAGTCAAGGAGGTAATATACGACCTTGTAGCGTTCCTGTACAGGCAGATCTAAAACATAACATTTTAAAAATTCTTTTATTCTTTATTGTCCTCATTACACTTCCCGACTGCAACTGTGCAGCGCCAGTTCAAGCGGTGTTATATCCTTGTTATAATGCTGAACGACAAGCAAGGAAGCAACAACTCCCATTTCCGAACGTCTTTTGGTATGACGCGTCATGGAACTCCGGCCGCTCTACCAACTAAGCTACTTCCCCGGTGAGTAGTAACGTATTGTAAGTTGTTAGATGGGGAGGTAGTATAGGATCTTGTCCAATCCTATACAGGCAGACTTGAAAGTCTGAATATTATAAGTATAAATAAGGGGGGTATTGTACGACCTTGTCGCACACCTGTCAGGCAGATCTAAATCATAACACATTGCAAGTTCTTAGACAGGAAGGTAAGATATACAACATTGTCGCATGGATAAACTCTTATTGTACATCCTTTTCAATCCCATGTGCTCTGTGTTCTCTGCAGCCAGCTGTCTTAAATAACAACATTACGTCAAAGAAGCTATTTTGTCAAATATCACACTTAAAAATACCTCTGAGTCGGAGAGCGGCATCCTCTGAGAGAGTTCGGCCCCCCGAGCCTGCATAGAGAGCCATGTGATCTCGACCTCCTCCACCGCCTTGTGCAGCACAGAGTCCGACATCTGTCTCACGGACTCCTTGTCAGGGGTCGCAACCATCTCCAGTAGCACCGTCAGATCTCTGGAACAGGCATTATGATGATTATTAAGTTGTCAAAATATTTGCACAATCGTCAAATTTCTGAAATAGGCGTGGACATTACCAGATGATTATAAAGTTGACAGTAAATTTTTAATTAGTTAGATCTCTGGAACAGTCGTGGACATTCTACCATTATCAGATAATTGTTACGTTGTAAGAATATTGTAAAATTTCCGAAGGGGTTGTGGATATAACGTGTAATGTTTCATAGTCAGAGTATCATCGGCATCTTATCAGTATTTTGTGACATTATTGGATAATTGTAACATTGTCAGATAATTGAAACATGGTCAAATCATTTTACGTTGACCGACTTGATAGAAATTTGCAGGTCTCTGAATCAATGCTCGAATTGCCCGAATATTATTACATTGCTACAAACAGTGTTCGAGATGTCCATCAATTGTAATTTTGCCAGATACATGACATCTTCCTACGCAGAGCCTAAAAGGCCAGTTTCCAAACTGTCATGTTATGCCTTGCTGCAGAGACTTTACTTTTCTGTGCTGCTATAGTGCCCCTACAGAGTAGAGAGCAAGCACAGAAAACTCAAGGCTATGCAGCAAGGCATAAAATGACAGTTTGGAAACTGGCCTTTTAGGCTCTGCGTAGGAAGATGGATACATGAGGGAAACTCTTAGAAATTTGTCACAGTCTTATTTCATGGGGCAGTTCTTCAGAAGTTAATTTTACTCATTACTGCAGGATATGTAATTGAGATAGACATAGAATGCAGTGGTACACAGACAGAACATTATAACTTTTGAGATGATTGGACATTTGTCAGATCGATTTAATAATGGAAGCAATTTGAATGAGTGATTGTTAGTCAAAATAGACACTTTGTCATAAAATTATCATTTCACAATGTATTTTCTAAATTTTGTTGTGTTTCGTTAACCGATTATTTAAGAGAAGGAAAATACAAAAAGAAAATGTTCACTTTAAATAAGGCTTTCAATACCAGATGGTTCAAGCACTAAAAAATTGGTTAATCCATATTTAAAACAATCGGTCATGACATACTTACAGTATAACTTGGGAGAGTTTTGATATTCTGTTTGAAGTTGCAAAGATGTCAAGAATCTTTCTGCTCTTATTTGACAGCGGGTCTCTTTTTGCCTGAAAATATACAAACATCTCCTTATTTGTACAAAATGATCATAAGTTTTACAGTGTTTCAAATCTTTTATTCTACTTTTGATGCTTTTGTTTGACGCAAAATTGTATACAAATTGGGAACATGAATAATATTTGAGGCAAATAAGTATACAAATAGAGTACGTGAATATTGGTTGAGGTAATATTTTATACACATAGAGTACATAAATATTATTTGAAGCAAAATTGTTCACGTTTGTTTCAATTTTCTAATCTTCCTTATGCATTCAAACGAAATATTTTCTACTTACCCTTTTCCTTGAAGCATGTTTATAATGTATAAGTGACGCTTGATGATAATCTTCTACAGAGAAGCTCGACCCCGTCTGAAAGCATGAAAATACCTTAAAGTGAAATGACTTAAAGACAGGTGCTACCGGTTGTGTAAGACCTGCTTACCGCCGTACCGTCACAGCAGTCAAATATACTAAGAAATACATGGCCACCAATATCTCAATATTGCGATAAAAATCACTTTTACTAAACCTAAATCTAAACCACCTGTGTTACATGTGTTCCACAAAATGATGTTTTAGTAAAATCCCCAAGCGATGAAAATTTGTAACGTGAATTTAATCCTAATTTTATCCAAACTCTCTGATTGCAACCTGTTAATGAAGATTTTGTATTCTAGTCAAGAAATAACTACACTCGTAACATAGGTTACTGTGAAAGATCCAAAAAAAATTTCAAGTCATTTTTCGGCATTTAATCGTCTTTAATAAATGATGTTATGATATTGAATTGATATATGAATTGAATATTGGCCTGTAATTATTCGTTCCCTCCTTTGTACCGCTTTTATAATATGTATCAATCATGGTTATGCAATTTCATTGGAGGTTGATTGTTATAGATCAACAAATCAATGAGCAGCAGCACATATTTTCGATATTCATATAGTTCATAAATAATATCATGATCCATATAAAACACGATTTAAATACTCGATATTGTGTATATAAAACCAAGGATCACCCGGTTCAAAGTATGAAAGGGAAAACAATCTTTCAGAGAAAGCAATGGGATGTTTGAGAAGGAATATAAATTACAGTTTTCATTTTTTTTCAATGAGATTTTCTCCCCTCATTAGTATTGATAATGGATATGTTGATACATCAATGTGTAAATATCCCAAAATTCCTGTCCAAAGTGATTCCTGTAAATCGACATGATATCCTTACCTGCATGTATGATAGCGAGAGGCGGAGTCTGCACTGTCCGACAGGCTTGGTGCGCGATGTGACGGGTCCTGTTGGGTAGATGTTGAACCACCTGTCTAGTCCGTTAGATGGAATGTCCTGAAATGAGTATAGCGTTCTTTATGATTAAGTTTATATTATCAATGTGATATCATTGATAGGTATATCGTGTGGTTAATTGACTAATTTTATACTATACGATTAAAGGAAAGGTATATCGTATATTATACATCGAACATTGCTGCGGATTAAATAATGTGATTTTCTAACCTAGTCGAATTCTCCAGTTTTTCTGAATTATCTTAACAATACCTGAAAGGATACTTCATTTTGTTCATTCTCGTTACCGATAAAAACTAAGGTTGTACTTCTATGAGAAATGATAATATGGAATAAATGGCTTACATTTCAAAATTATAATTTCGCTAATGAATGTGAAGTAATTCATTCTTTTTGGATCATACTACGAAACATGATGAGCTCGAAATTAGGTCCATACTTTAAAGTTACGATTTTTTTCATTTAAGAGAGCGATGTCGAGATGCATAGGTTTACGAGTCTGTCTACAAACATTGCACTCTCAGTCTTTATTCATAGGACTTGTAGTGATTGTGTTGATTCTAGGATGGGAAGACATTTTGAATATATCTCTGGTTTAAGCATAATTTTATTATTTAGATAATTATGAATTATTTTGAACCAACTGTCCGACCACACTCGCTCTACTTAAAAGTCGCAAACTTCTAAAATGGCATAAACAATGCAAAAAATGCTTTCAAATATTTGAGGTAGAACATTAAGATACCAGAACTACAAAGCCGTTATTATAATGCTTAAAACATAAACTTCATTCTCACCCTGACTGGTTGGAAAATGCGTCCTATACTGCCAGGGACGTACTTGGACCGTGCTGAGGCTAGGAAACTCCGGAAAATGCTGTTTGAAGAATGCTTTTATGTTATTCAATATTTCAATTTTTAGATAGAACGTAGAGCGCTATGTTATTTTACTGATATCTTATGATAAAAAAGTAGTAAAAAGTAGGTTCCTACCTAATATGTAAAACATATGTTATATGTCATTCTCATTCTTTTAAATGCAGGATGAATCGTTAGTTCTGTTAAAAGTAGTAGCGTACTTCCTTGAATACAATTATGATCATGATGATAACACGTGCTTCGAATACAATCCGGGTTATTTAGATACAACCGGTGATAACCCTTGGAAATCGACTTCGAACATAGCCAGGACCTCGAATCGGACGAACTCTCCAAAAGGTTGTATTCGAGGAAATACGGAAAAAATACACCCTAACGTCATGAGTTTTTTAAAATTATTATTATTAAATTTTAATAAGAACTGTGTTGTGTTGTTTTAACAAAAAAGAGGAACGTTGAAATACCTTTTGAGTGAAACATTTCCTTTTTCAGGGAGTTTCATAGCTCCTTGTATCACTATTTCCGGTTCTTGGTGGAAGAAGCACACAGAGAGGTCTTCCGTCATAATATCCTCCACTTCTCTGCAATATTACACATAGTTGTAGCAACATCGCTGTGTTTTGGGGTTTTATGTATTAATGTTTTTTAGAATTCGTCAATTTTAAAGGGGCAGTAGCACGTTTTTAGGGGGAATATAAGGTGATGTCAGGAAAATGAACATTAATGGTTCCAATTGAAAGACAATGTATTTAAACTAAATGGAGCAGTAATAATTCAAATATTTAACGTAAAGTTTAGCCATGCGATTCCTTTTTCTTACAGAAAATGAATTAAAGGTGTTCACACAAAAATGGCGCCTATGTATTTTATGTGAATCTTCATACTTTGTCCTCCGACTATGGATGATTGACTTGAGTAATGACATTTTTGACACTGTCAAAATAATACATTTAACATTAACTTACAATTATCACTGAAAATTTTAAAATAAAAAATTATCAAAAAACGTGCTACTGCCCCTTTAAGGATCAGTTGTAGATAACTTCAAGTAAAGTTACTCATTCAACTGCAAGTGTATGCTTGTAAAATTCGAGAATTTGAGATTTAAATGTTAAAAATTAATAACTTTTAAGCTTCCATTATATGATTGCGTGATTGTGTGTTTGTGATTGAAGCTTAAAGGTAAAACTCCTCATTGTATTTGGGGTAAACCCTTTCGCTGGTTGAGATCATACTTTAGTTTGAATTATTATATTTGGGTTAAAAAATTGTGTGAATATTGTCTATTCATGATCAAAACTTACATTAAAGTTATCATTCAACGTTGACAGAACCAATCCTTCGCTGTTACATATTGCATCATTAACTCATTTTGGATACATAATATAATTTATGTTGTGCATCCATGATTGGACTAAACATATAAAACTCACCATTCAACCTTGGCTCAACCAATTCCTTAGGAATTCCCAAGTTGTTTTCAGTCAAGTATATGTGTGTATTGAATTAATAAGTGTGTATTCACGATTGAAACTTACAGGTAAAAAAGTCCTCATTCCGCTTGGGTTCGGCTAACTCCTTAAGATCATAACCGTAACCAATTCTCGTACAAAGTATGTATACATGTATGTATAGAGTATTAAGGGTTGAACTTACAAGTAAAACTCCTCATTCCACTTTGGCTCGACAAGCCCCTTCGCTGGTTGAGATCGGAGCACGTCCGCCTCCACAGTCCCTGCATGGATTTTTCTCTTGGATTTGGGGCTGATCCGGGGGGAGGACATGGGGGATGTTCTCGGGGAGAGCTTGTTGATCTTGAGGGGGTTCACAATGCTCATCAGACAGAAGGTCGTACATTGGTCGTGAACTGTATTTGATTTAAACATATTTTATTCAATCAAGAAAGGGATTAGGAACAAGTTATCCAACTTAGATAACCTTCTCCCAACTGTAAAAGAGCAATCATAGGACTAAGCGGTTTGACGTGGTTGGTGTTGGGGTTTTGAGGCAAGAGTTCTTTTGCAGCTTTATGTTATTGAATCAAAAGTTGAATTTAATGTTTGTTCATAATTGTCGAAATTTGGTCTTAAAATTAATTATCAATTACTTGAATAAACTTGTTCATCAATAAGGAATCAGACTTAGTTATATATCAAAACATTGATTAAGAAAAAAAGGGAGATACAAACAAATGGCATCATAAACTTCATCAACGAAAAAGAGAATTTGTGAGCTAACGCACAAAATGGAAACAGGTGAGATAATAATGTGTTATAAATAACAATATTTTCAAACGTGTCTTAACTTAGGTCTCACATATATTGCAAAACTGTCTAAATTGATCAATTGATCCGTCAAAGACGGTTATCTAAATAACCATTACAATACAAATATGCATGTCAAGTACAAGGAAGGAGCATACAGTTGCTCAAATAATGTGTCATTGAATGTTCAATAAATGATTTCAACCCCCTCCATACCTTTGGATTCACTCTCCAGAACCTTCAAATCTCTCGCTTCTATCAACGTTACACATATTTGGATTTTCTTCGGCTGCAAGGTAAACAATATTTAGAGTTAAACTTTATGAATCAAGAACAGATATATGTTGTTGCAAAAAGTCGTTTTTCGAAAATGGGTCGATCTGTCAAGCGATCTTGGCAACGTATTTGCGAAGCATCTTGAACGATAACTTAGGAGACTATTGAATAGTAAGCATCATTGAAATAATGCGATGAGGTGGTAACCATATGGCGTTTTCAATCAAAATGTGTTGTTATCAGTTACTTCAAAGATAAACAAAGCATAACTGAAAACAAACCCCAAAATACAATTGTAAACAAACAAACAGTTTGTTTTGCTTTGGTTATAAATCAATTTAATGATATTACATATTCCAGAGGAATAAAAGACAAAGAAATATATCGAACATGTTACACTTTTTAAAGTTTCAAGAATTTAATGCGAACCCAAATTGTTATACATATTTATAAAAAAGTTCAAACATCCCATATTAATCCCCAAATGATTCAAATGCTTTTTCTTCCTCTTAGCAGTGAATTCTAAATAAAAGTCTTATTTGGCAGTCGAATATGTAAACGCAAACTGAAACTTAACTTACGTTGTAAAATTACAACATTTTCCGTTTCAGTTTCGCAATACTAGGATGTTTGAAAAACATTTAAAATAATATGATATTTGCACTAGAATACCTACGTAAGTGAAGTGAACAAACTTAAGGTACGCAGCTGTACATCATTGATAAACTAATGCTTTTTCCAACAACTCCGTTCACAACTCCTTAATAAAGCAAAATTTTGAAACCAGATCCGTATTCACCAAGGTATTCAAAAACAAAAGATAATTTACACACATAAAAGAATACAATCCATGCTTATAGTAAAGGTTTTAAATGGCTTACCATATTTTGAAGTTCTTTTCTAACGAAATATTCATGGTCTTCTTGCTCCATATCAAACACCTGAATATCAACATACAACAAATAAATATAACAGAGTAAGATCACAATGTTACAAAAACATCTTACTACTTTACAATTGGAATTAGTGAAACCAAGGAGTAATTATATGATATCATGTAGATGTGAAATCAGTTGGCCCTTTTAGGCAGGATGTAAACAATGTCACAACAACATATCGTTGAATCCATTCAATAAATTTGACAAATTTTTTTTAACAAACAATGCAATGGAGATAAATAAGCAATTTATCCTTAGAGTACATAACCATTCAATCTTAATGAAATCAGAACAAAAGAATCTCAAGAAACGAAGCTAGGTTAAGTCATAGAGTCGAATTGATATAACCCTTTCCAAACAACAAGCTAGAAATAATTTTTAAAACTACTTTTTACTGGTTTCTTACAGTGAAATGGTTAATGTCATCGATCGCCTTAAACACAATCAATTAAAATTCAAATAATCATGAACATGACACAAATGTCTTAAATTCAGATTCGGTTTATATCACTTTACCAAAATACTCATGAAAACAAGAAACGCAACACTTGCCTCCCTAAGATGGTCCACAAGATCACCGGCTCTGATGCCAATTTCCGGTTCCGGACATCCCAGCGGGTGGAGTAGACTCCGCAACAACCCCCCGTAGAGCGCCTCATTCTAAAGGTGGAGTGATAAAGGTTTTAGAATATCAACAAATATAGGTCTTTGTATGGGTGATTCACATAGAAGAAATTACAATTTGGAGCACTACATAAATAGTTTAAACGTATTTATTCAGAAAAACTGACCGGATTGGCAAGCAAGCAAATCTTTGCACTACACATATCGTCCGCTTGAAAAGTTATGCTAATTAACGTCATTTAAAACAAGTACATTGAAAAGGTTAAACTAACAGTGTATGGAATTACACCATAAAACGCTTTTTGTAATGCTTTAAACATCGACATTTTAGATTGCATTTAAAAATCAACATCAGACATTGCAAATAGGCGAAGATAAAGGAAGAAAGTTTTCAGATACAGCTTTATTCATTTTCATTGTTTGATAATTGTTATCAAAGAATTTGTTATGGTATTTGAAAAAAGAAAACAGTCCGTTCAGACAACAGAGAGCTGAAAAACGTTTCATGACAACATATTCTATCTTAGAGGATATGTTTAGGAATTTTCATAGAAACTAAAACAAATCCAAAACGTTTCACTGTGATATATACGGTAGCTGAGCAACCTTTTAGGATGCACAATAGTCCTTCCAACTACATGTTTATCTATTAATGTTAATTCTATGTCACAGCGAGGCGCGGAAAATATCATCACCATGACAACGATATCACCTCGTTTGACAAAACAGCATGAACATATTCGCGTTAAGTTGTCAATTATGATTCATAATATCGGAAGTGATGAATCATTAATGGCCTTGCATGAATAAAGGGTGGAAATTGAAATTTTCCTGAACATAAAGTTGTAGAAGACTCGCAGAATATCTGCAAAAACTGACCAAACATACTGACGGTTACAGTTGCGGATCAAGGTATTTTAAAAGGGAGGGTTTAAAGGGACAGTCCTATCGGGGTATTTATTGTGGAAATGTTTTGAATATATATGATGCTATTTGTACACGATTAAAACAAAACGAAGTTGAAAATGGTGTAACTGGAGGTAAGTTTTTGTTGATTTTCATAGAACATCTTGATGAAGAAGAGCATAAAGCGAATTTCGTTTCCACAAAATATACCCCGATAGGATTGTCCATTTAACCCATTATGAATAGAGGGGGTTCGACCTGGGGACGATCCTATCTACTGACAGGGCTGGTGGAAATCAGTATTGGAGCACGTTAGATAAACACTAAATCTGTTACAAGGATGTCAATTTGATATCCCTTATACGAATATATTGTTTGTTTAATTGAAGGAAAGGGCTTTCAACATCTATATGATTATGGGTTGTAATCAAATCATAAAAGGGTCACATCGCAAGAGCAAAGCTTCGCTACATCTTGTAGGCAGTGTTTGAATTAAGCATCCAAGCTGCTTGTCTATAAGGACCGATACGTAAAAAACACTATGGGTCAAACTCTGAAACTGTCAGCATTATTAATCAGTACTGATGTGACCTATATCTAAATAATAATATTTTGATATAAGTGTCTTATAAGTATAAAAATTGTTGTCAGTGTAACGTGATGGCAATGAATCTTCGTTCGGCTAGGAAATTAGTCTTACTTCAAGATATGTGAAGAGGTACAGAGAGGACCGGAACAGTATCATGGTACAAAGACTGTGAGCATGTATATGAAGACCTGAAGATAATTAAACGTTTTGGTCGTAGTGAATAACTGTCGTTCGGCCTACGGACCGATGCTTATTTCAAACACTGCTTGTAAGGAATTTGAGTACATCCGCACTGCATGTAGATCAATTCCCTTCTGTTGAAAACATTACAAAGGTACATACTAGATTCGGACCACTGACTTTTGAGCCCGACATATTTACACGATACGGGTGTACTATGGGGAGATATATGTCGAATAGAAAAGTTTAGAAAATAGTCGACGGTCAAGTATTTATAATAATATCAAAAACAAAAGATTGATAAACATCATATGGAAATATGTGGTACAGGTACATATTATTACAATGAACACACAGGTAACCTTTGTGAAGGTTATGAAACATCATAAGTAGCAGTTTATTTGAAGTGCTGGTTTGTACAAATAAGAAAATAGATCGATTTAACAGGGTAATATTTCACAGATCACCGATTCGCATATTTTGAAATCGTGTCATACACTAAAGAGAGGCAATACGGTATTTGGTACACACAGTGTGTCAGTACAGATATATCATTCATATAATCGGAGGTACTTACTTTACTACGACGGTGAAATAATCTTGAAATGGGAGCGAATAACCATGGGATAGCTGACATTGCTTAACTCCGTGATACTAGCAATATATAATCGGTATCAGTGATTGTTTTAGATTGTTATCATCTTCGTATCATTAAGTAAGGTTCATTTTATAAGTCGTGTCAACCAGAGACGTTATTCTTTCAAAATGTTTTATTTCAGTGACTTGTTCAAATTGCTAAGAAATAAATGGTTTGTGACATGTTTTGTTACAGTATTACGCAATCATCATATAGATTTACAGTATTTAGATATAAAAGACAAATATTCATTTTCAGAGGTCTTCAGCTCTGTCTATACACATCCTTGAATAATTAAGTTCCCGATTCAACGGACGTTCTTTTGAAAGGGATCCTACATATTTTAAGGTGTCAGACCCGGTGTTGATTGTTCTATGGCGAATGACTATTTTCTAAAATATATTTTGACAATAAATTGTTAACAGTAGGTAATACATTAATTTTCCTAAATAGATAAGGTAATGCTGAATGTATTTTACTAGGAAGGTCAATCTTTCCGTTACTCAAGCCTGTATCTATAATCGTTGAAGTAATTATCAAGTAATATTAGTAAATTAAGGTACGACAATTTCATTGATAAAGATCAGCTTTTATGCACTAATTGTAATATGAATGTAACAGAAGATGAGTATCATTTTGTATTAGTCTGTCTCTATTATAGGCATTTATGGGAAAAACTTATTCCTCCATACTATTTCATATTCCCTTCAAGAGAAAATTTGTATCAGTTATTATCATCCAGCAATCCTGAGCATATGAAGAATTTGGCTATTTATTTGAAAAGAAAACTGCCAATATAATGTATGTAAACTTGACATGAGTTGATTTTGAGCTGTATTTTCATGTGCTTTTGGCCATGAGGCCTTTTCACAGAATAAATTTGTCACTTGTCACTTGTCACTTGTAATTATCAAGTATGAAGATTGCTGGGAGTCAATAAAGTGTGAACACTTTTCAACTTTATGCGTTATATTGGGAAATGAAATATTGTTTAAAAGAGTTGGCATTACAAATCAAATATTTGTATTTCATGAGTTACCCCTTCTCCTTTATGACAATTTGTTGCTCCCTCCGTTAATAGACTGATAAGAAAGTTTTCATGGAGTTTTGTTACTTCCGTTTATGACATTTAAAGTTGAGGGAATATAACTTGTAACTTTGGACATAATCGTGGCAAGTTCTCACTTTTTTAAATTAGTAAACTATTTGTCTCTAATTGATATGTTGATATTTTAATAACTTTTATAACAAAGATCTTTATTCTTATAAAAGAAAAAAGAATGTATAGTTAAAAAAGATAACCAGGTAAATATAATAAAAAGCGATTAACACGACTGAAACAGGGTTACATACTTCTTCAGAAGCCAACTAAACGAAGCTTTAAATTTCCATCAAGATTTTTTCTGTTCATGTTTCCGAAAAAAACCCGATTTTTGGAAATTGTCGTTTTAGAATCTCCTTAAGCAAACTGAGTAAGAGAGTTTAGAATCGTTTTTTTCTTTATGATTCGTTAACAAATTAATGTTTATTTAATCATTTATTTATTTGAAATTCCTCCTTTGGGAAGTGTCTTACTTCAATTCCAAACATTTTGGCTGAAAAACAGTTTAAAAACCTATTTCAGGACCTTAAGTGTATTTGGACATATATAAAAGGTTCATAATGTAACAAACGAATGTGTTTTGTCATTTATAACACAAGTGCATATTGCAGGAATTTAAGGTCGCCGTTCTCTGACAAATCGGTGACGTAATATTTTGCTCACGGGATAAGTAATATGAATAAGATTTTACAATTTCTCAAAATCTAAGACAAAGCTTTTAAGTCGAGATTACTTTGTATGAGTGTATGTTGAGTCATGAATCAACATAGGATTAGTTAAACAAAGATCAGCTGATTACGACTAACGGTATCATCAAAGGTATCACATCTCAGGGGTCATTTCAAAGGTTTCACGATAATAAATGAATTTCACCATACTCTTAAGAATTGCTTTAACAACAAAAGTACTTTAGAAAAACTCTCTATACCTCCGTGTTCACAGAGTTATCATAGTGTATGTGTATAAATGGCCAGTACATACATACTTTCAATACTTTCGGTGCTTCTTCGAAAGCTTCAAAATTACTGACCAATGCATAACCCTTTCTCGAATATAACTTTTCATTCATTTATTATAATATCTTTTTGTAGAACTTCTTAGTAGGTGTAGAAAGGAATAGCTGTGGTTTTATCACTCAAAGTTCCGTGTCGAAAGTGAACGAATTATATTGCTAAAACAGTACCATGTCATCGAAAGTTTGGACTTTATAACAGAACATACATTCATAATGATTGCATATCCCACCAGACTATTGAGGCATCAACTAAACTGCCAATCAAGGACCACCCTTGTCTTCTTCTCATACCAATAGGTAAATGGACACTTGAAAATGTATTCAGTTTATAGTTACAAAAGGCCTCTTTAAGAAAACGAAATAAATGCAACCGTTTAAATGGTTTGATTTTAATCACATTATCTTTCAACGTTCGGAAACTTAATTCTGTCACAGTTCAGTTTCAATGTCCAAATTTTGTTTGACCTCTTATGTTAGTACCGCCAAAAACGTATTAATCAGCAATAAATATAACACTGTTTAGGAAAGGAAATATTCAAGTTTTTTTTCTAGTGTAAGCGAGAAAGATAACTTATATGGAATTCATTGTTGACATACACAAACACAAGATTAAAAAAATTACCAATCTAATTAAGTTTCTTCTGTAAATTCGGTATAAAATCAGTTTCTTTGTCAGACATTGCCTACATGTCTATCATTGTGTTTAAACTGACATAGCCGCAAGTATATCATTATACAAAAGACCAATAAGGAAAGAAATAAGAAATCTTACAGATATCATATGTCGGGGCGATAAACGAAGGGATTTGTAAAATTTGTGATCTGTCTTTGCTTTTTGGCCTTTAACGATATGAAAACTTGATGAAGGCAACGGACAAAGAGAACACAGTTTAGTTTAGTATCATAAATGACACCACTCGTATCTTTGGCTCAGAAATTGATATAAAATGGAAGGAATAGCCTACATATAAATATATATTAGGAAAAATTAACATACGTGTAATTTCGCCGGGTCTATCAACGAGTGCATAAACGCGTTCCTCATTTTGGTTGCAGTTGGAAATCGGTGCTTTACAAACATAAATTGTGATATTTACTACTAAAGTTCGGCAAAATGATCTTAAAACCCCCAAAACATTGAATCAAAATTGCTTCAATATATCCTTACCCTATTCATATCTGCCAGTCCTTAACCAAGACAAGCATTATTTGTTTTAACCCAATTTATTTACTTGAATTTAAATGGGTGTAATCGGAAACGATTTGTTCCGAATGTACCTGCATGCAGTTCAGTCTGACTATAGCATTCGAAATCTAAAGGTAAGACAGTATCTGCCCAATGTTATCGCCATAATCCATTTGCGCTAAGCAAACAAAGCTTTAGTCGACCTATATCCAGGCAGTGGAGGTATGCCGAGTGATAAAGCTTCAACCTTTGACAGCCAAGTTGTATATTTCACGTCTAGAGCAAATAAATACACATTAGACATACCTAGAACGCTCAGAGCACAGCAAGGTGCGAATAATGTAAATTACCTTAATGAAACCCTCACCTCAAAAGACGCAAGTCGATCACTGTTTGGACGACTGATTTCTTGGTCTGCGTCATTATAAAGACGAGCTATGTCGTAAGAGGTGAGCGATCGTTGTGATGCTTTTCTCTTATCAAAAGAGGAAGATTTTCGCCTCAAACTCAGTCTCCGAAAAACACGGGTAAATATTCCATTGGACTGAGGTAAAGATGAAACGAGATCATCTGGCGAGCTCGGTAGCGATGACGATCGTGATAGCGGCATGACCGTAGACGTTCAATGAAAAATAAATAGTCAGGACTTTTCCATTCTTTCATCATGTCCAAACTTGGTGTCGCTTATCCAAACACAGCAAAAGTCTTGCTATACCGGTACCGATTGTTGAGAAATACCCGCATGCTTGTCCATATCACGCTTGTCAATCAAGAAACTTACGTCGCCGGGCTGTCAATCAAACCCGGTCTATACGGGATTGTCTCCGCCTTGATATTTGATAACCAAGGAGTGTCTTGAGACGACCCCCGCCCTGGCCTGAAAGGGTACCCTATACCGTAAATCATATCTAATACGTCAGCAGTGTCCTGAGACTGTTCCCACCTTGCCTTGAAGAGGTCAACACCCGTATATCGGAAATAGTATAAGGACGCACCGAATGTTTGAGAACTTCCATCACTTTGGCTTAATGGTGTCACCTCCAATACGCAAAATATATCTGCAACATCGAAATGTCTTGAAACGACCCTCGCCTTGGTTGTAACGGGTTTTCACCAGCATGCGATATATTAAATTTTTGACCCACGAAGCGTCTTTATATGACCCCCTCATTGTTTGATCTTTCTTATAGACCGGACATCATAATACTCACCACACTCTCATGTTGAATCTAGCTAGATGCACCAACAGGTCGCGTCAGCCGGAGTGTAGCGAGTTTTATTCAAACTAGGTTTAGTTAGACTGTACATGCATTACAGCTCTTTCAACTCAGGCGCTGTGGAACAGTTGTATGATCATGATATTTACGGGTTTGAGACGACATATCGCCGTATCATTTGTAAATTGAATGAAATTTAATAACTTTGAAAGAAACCCAAATATTCTTATCGAATCCGAGGGAAATGCTTCGAAAAATTCCATTGTCTTGTGAGGCAGAATACAATAACGAAAAAAACAAACGCTTCTCTATGATGACCCAAAAAATCACTTTATTTACCCGAGTTCAAGGTCACAAACACGTAACTTTTTGACATGGTGGCCTTATAAGAACCATATCTGACAATCGAAATAGAATAAATAGTATTAAGTTATAAAAACAGTCGATATAAATATATAGATTGATTATCTCAAGAATCATTCTTTGATTAATCTTAATGAGGACACATGGCCTTGATAATATTGGTGATATCGTAAAGCTTTGATCTTTCAGGTACACCTTATTAGGGTTATATCAAACGTTATGTTCACCGAATTCTTTCTATTCAGACACCGCACGTTCTAACAGTTCAGGTAGATATTGATTATACTTGAAGTCACGATGAAGCTTTGAATAAATACTTTTTTAGACATGCACATGATATTGTAATCGTAACATGTTAAAGAGCGATCAATTGAGTCTTATCATTTACAACAAGGTTTTGTTCCAATATGGAAAACAACGAATCAAAGGAAAGTCAACATTGGTGACCATTGTTCCATGACGGAAGACATGGGTTCGAGTCAATTTTGGTGACATATACAATTTTTAAGGTCACAGCTTGTTTTTAAATGATACAGCTTTCGTCCCTGCGTCATAGGCTTGTCACGCTGGCCTCTATTTCTCTCAATATTTTCAGATGGACTGTGCGATTTAAAAATTATTTTTCTCTTAAAAAAACAACAACGAAACATTAAAATAAATTAAAAGTGATCATGCTTCTGTTCTGTTGCTTTTGGAATTTTTTGCACCTAAGGCTCTTACTTTTCGAATTATGTTCTTTTTAATCTACAGTAATCTACGGAGGGGGATTGAATACTTGCTATAATTTTCAATCTCGGATACTTCCTTAAAATGCTAATTTTAGAATATTGCATAGGACCAGGTTGACATTTTGTACATTGTTAATATGTTTCATGCAGTAAGCAATGCTTAAAAGGACATGGAGACAGACTTTCCAGGCCATACATTGATATATTAACCCAACCTATTCTAGGATCGCTAACAAAATTGACCTTTATTCAAAAGGTCATATCCGGTATAAAATATCAAAGAGACGTGGCCAGAGTGTTGTACATGGTTTTATACTTACGTGGGTTTGATCGTTAATACATGAATATCTTTGTTTCGCAAATTCTACTTATTGGGCCACATTTTAATAATTACTTGTAAATATCTGTAATAAATAGGTTGTATTTTAGACACTTGATAAAACTGGAAAAAGAAGAAATGGACATAAGATAAGTACGTGTACTCATATGTATAACTCATTAGCATTTGAAAATATTTTAGAAGAGTATAATATGAAAGGATTCTAAGAAATGTACAATTCATCATTTGAAAATATTTTAGAAGAGTATAATATGAAAGGATCCTAAGAAATGTACAATTCATCATTTGAAAATATTTTAGAAGAGTATAATATGAAAGGATCCCAAGAAATGTACAATTCATCATTTGAAAATATTTTAGAAGAGTATAATATGAAAGGATTCTAAGAAATGTACAATTCATCATTTGAAAATATTTTAGAAGAGTATAATATGAAAGGATCCTAAGAAATGTACAATTAATCATTTGAAAATATTTTAGAAGAGTATAATATGAAAGGATCCCAAGAAATGTACAATTCATCATTTGAAAATATTTTAGAAGAGTATAATATGAAAGGATTCTAAGAAATGTACAATTCATCATTTGAAAATATTTTAGAAGAGTATAATATGAAAGGATCCTAAGAAATGTACAATTCATCATTTGAAAATATTTTAGAAGAGTATAATATGAAAGGATCCCAAGAAATGTACAATTCATCATTTTGAAAATATTTTAGAAGAGTATAATATGAAAGGATTCTAAGAAATGTACAATTCATCATTTGAAAATATTTTAGAAGAGTATAAAATGAAAGGATCCTAAGAAATGTACAATTCATCATTTGAAAATATTTTAGAATAGTATAATATGAAAGGATCTTAAGAAATGTAAAATTCATTATGAATTCAAATCTAGATCGCTTTTCAAGAGGATTTTTATAAGGATGTGGTATATCTATGGTCAAATTATTATAAGTTTCTGGGTGAGACAAGCACAAAATACTCCTCATTTTGGCAGATCATGTGCGTAAGAGGGGTAACCAAAACAAACAAATAACACAAGAGCCTTATAGCGTGAGGGGGACATTTAACTAAACACTCCCCGGTATTGTCTGTAAACAATGTGAAGCAATATGGGCTAGGCTTGACTTGCGTTGCGGGACCGGTAGTTTAATTTGTAGTTCAGAGTTAAATATGAAATTGTGTGTGAAATTAGGAGATAAACCTAGTGTGTTTGAAAATCAGAGACATGTTATTCTGGATTGAAAGCGAGTAAATTTTAAATTAAAACCGAACGCGTAGCCAGATTTGTTTTGTTATAAGTCGTCTCAGTCAAGTGACAAACATTTATTTGAAATAATTTTATTCTTTTTAATTGATTATTACACATCGGAAGCAGATTTAATTTGGTCATTTGATATTACTTATTGATAAATTTAAATGGCTTCGTATGGCCTTATCAAGAAGAAATAGTTGAGATTTAGTCTATGTTTATAGTATTTTTTATTATGGATGTCCGTTTCAGGCAAATCACAATGTTTTCTGTTGGTCTTTTTCATGTGAAATGTCGGGTGTAAATGCTATGATATTGTAACCGATCTGCAGAAACTGTAATAATATTTGTACGTAGTATCTGTAATAAGAAATAAGAAAACCTCTGAAATAATAAAGTTATGTATTGGTTATCGATTAGTATAATCAATGTGGCATATCACGTTAAGTGATGATCTTTCTTTCATCTTACCCATGTGACGATATTGAGTTATATGAACTTTTGGACCATCCCAAGTCACCCGACGTTAAAGGGGCAGTAGCACGTTTTAGGGGGAACATAAGGTGATGTCAGGAAAATGAAAATAAATGGTTCCAATTGAAAGACAATGTATTTAAACTAAATTGAGCAGTAATAATTCATATACATAATATAAAGTTTAGCCATGCGATTCCTTTTTATTGCACAAAATGAATTAAAGGTGTTCACAAAAAAAGGGCCGCCACTGGATTTTATGTGCATCTTTATAATTTGTTCTCTGACTATGGATGATTGGTTTGTGTAATGAGATTTTTGACACTATCAAAGTAATACATTAAGCATTAACTAACAATTATCAGTGAAAAATTGAAAATATAAAATTCTCAAAAAACGTGCTGCTGCCCCTTTAAGCGTTGCAATAACTCCTGTCCAGGTGCACCAATAGCGAAGAAATATTGCCTGATCTTGAGACTCTAATAACTCTTATAATCAATTATCCTGCATTATTTGAACTTGTTCTGCTGTGTTTACCATAACATTTTACACTGCCTCCTTCCGTTGATAATGGCTAATTTGTGATCTTCATTTCTACCGGAAACAGCTTTGGAGTGGATATTCTCATTAAACCCAATCATTCCATTTGCAGTATTTGCTCCGTGTCGTGCGATATTGTTACCATGGTTACGAAATCTACTTGACTATAAGTTATCATTAAGGTTACTCCAAGTGCAGTTTTAATGGTGTTATTTGGACCTTTTCTAGGCAGTAGTTGATCCTTCAAATAAGCGAAAAAATCCTGTGATTATAAAAACCTGGAAAAATTTATTCTTCATTCTTCTCATTTGTATCTCACAAGATCTAAAATTTGAATTTGGTTTTAACCAAGAACTAACTTAAACTAGTATCAACTAATGTATAAGAAACAAATATCAATCCTCAGGGACATGTATCGCTTAAAAACAGCGTTAGAAGACATATACTCATAAACCCTACCCTAATACTACAAAGAAGGATTTGAAGTGTTTCCTTCTGTACAGTATCAGGGAAGGGTCTATGAGCATATATGTCCTTCTAACGCTTTCTAACTGTTTTAAAGGGGCAGCAGCACGTTTCTTGATAATTTTATATTTTAAAATTTTAAGTTAATGCTAAATGTATTATTTTGATAGTGTCAAATAACTCATTACACAAGTCAATCATCCATAGTCAGAGGACAAAGAATGAATATTCCCATAACATCCATTGGCGGCCAATTTGTGTGAACACCTTTAATTCATTTTGTGTAAGAAAAGGGAATCGCATGGCTAAACTTTACATATTATATTTAAATTATTTCTGCTCCATTTAGTTTAAAGACATTGTCTTTCAATTGGAACCATTAATTTTCCTTTCCCTGACATCATCTTATATTCCCCCCCTAAACGTGCTACTGCCCCTTTAAGCGATACATGTCCCTGTGTATCAATCCTTAAGTAGTAATGTTTCAAAGGGACAGTAGCATAGTTTTTCGAAATTTTATTTATCTCTTTCAGTCTCAATACACTTTATTTCTTTGAGAGGCATTAGAAGCTGGTTGATGAAGAAGAACAAGTTCTTATGGATAGCCAACTTCTTTTTTGCATAAAAAGCGACGTTTCGGTGAAGATGCTGACACAGTGAGTGATGCAAGCGAGTAATGCTCGGCATGATTGTGGAGAGAATATATACATAATTTAGAATAGTTTATACAATGAAGTAGTTGATGCACTAAGATATAAATTATGTCATGCAATAAAGAAGTTAACTATCCATAAGAACTTGTTCTTCTTCAATAAACATTACTTCATAAAAAAATGATCATCGTCACAGATGATATTAGCAGAAATTAAAGCGAAAACTTTTGTGAACACCTTTAAGTTTAGTTCTTGAATTATGTAGTGTAGCTGAACTGAATAAAGTTAGTTCATTTAACTGCTACGTCTGTTCCTATTTATCTTTAATATATTATCTTCCAATTGTTATCATTAAAATTTTCTTAAAATCAATCTTGCTAAAACATGCTACTATCCCTTAAAATTGTATATTCGCGGCTTAGTGTTTATCAAACAATAGGATTTATAAATTTATAGTTCTCGTTTTTAGGGCAAGACATCTGTCATAATGCTTTACGCTTTAATGTGATATATAGGATAATTTTATATGATGATAATATTACTTGGCTCTTCCTATTTATATTAAATACATTATCTTGCAATTGTTATCATTTAAATTTTCGTAAATCAATCTAGCTAAAGACTACTATTCCTTAAAATGGAATTTGTTTATTTCAGCTTAGTGTTTATAAAGTGTTTTTAAATTTAAAATTCTCGTTTTAAGCACAAGAACCTTGTCATAATGCTTTACGCTTAAATGTGATAAGAAGCTAATTTGATAGTAATGATAAGATTACTTGGCAAGATGATCAATGTACGACAGTCGGTAATATTGTTAGTAGAATGTCAGAATCAGCCTGTCACTAATTATACCTTAACATTGACCAAGTTGTTGTCTTAAGACTCATAAACTGATAGCGTTACACGAGTTTCAGTTTTAACGAAATAGTTCTATCGGAGAATTTATGTTGAAACGAAATGTGAGGGGACACTCTATTTAACAGTTCTGTATTTACTTATGATCCCAATTTAATTACGTTTATGATTATTTCAGAATCCACAAGCTATGTTACTGGTTGTAATATTTCTGATTTAGAAAATACAGTATTACAACTATAAGCACAAAGTAATTTGAAACTTTAAAAAATAGCCATTTGTAGAATATACGAGTAAAGAAACGCCGGGAAGACGGTATAATTATATTTCCAAGATCCATATGAATTTTCCGCCCAAAATATCTTACTATTGTACACCAAGGTAAGTTACTTCTGACAGCTCGACAAACCCTCATTGGTCCCTGGATAAGCTTTTCTCACTCACACAAACTGATCCAAAAAGTGCAAACCAAAAGACATTGACCAATGTCACTTTATTTCATCACTCTGAATTTTCCTTTTCTATGACTGACTTAAGTGGAATTGTCAACATTAGGCAAGGGCATTTGGAAACATCAATTTCAACACAATGTTCATCGACATTTAAAAGTACATATGAAAAACCTCACCAAACAAAAAGAAGTTATCACAAATTGAAATAACTTTGATTAAATAACGAAGTGAGTCTAGTAAAACAAACAGAAACAGAAAATTTAATTAAACATAACCGATAGTGTGCCTCAGAAATTCAACGTGAGAAGGGGTCAAAAACAAGGATTACAGAGTCCAATTTTGATAAAATTTTCACTCAAAAATACAAAATATTGAACATATTTTACATGAGACCCACTTTGCTTACGACGAACGTGAACACCCGATGAACCATTACCTCAGCTACAATTAGAAGGATGTGTGACGTCATCATGTGGCTCGTTCAGTATTCCTTCTAAACCGTAATCGAGACTTGTTCAGAAATTGGAGAATCAAGTTGGATCATTTATGCGAATCCAGTGGTTTGGTAATGATTTAAATGTCATATTTCGAGCTTTTTTATTATTCTTTTATCAGAAATGATGTATCATAAATGGAAGTCCGGGGAGCTATAGAAGTCAGTGTTTGTGTTGGAAAATTGAAATTTCAAGCGTTTTTAATATTCTTTAACATGATATGATGTATGATTTGTCTGACAACTTTGTTAAAATAAGGAATATGGATATTTATGAATTTTAACGATTTTTTTACCTGGCATGACGTATGATATAAAGCCCAGTGACCTTTAGAAGCAAGTGCTTTTGTTATGATTGGAATATGGAAACTTCTAGTTTTGATTCTTTTACCTGGCATGATGTATGATGTATAAGTCAATTGAACCTTAAAAGCAGGCGCTTTTGTTACGATTGGAATATGGTAACTTCTAGCTTGGATTCTTTTACCTGGCATGACGTATGATATAGAAGTCCAGTGATTTTTAGAAGCACTTGCTTTTGTTATGATTGGAATATGGTAACTTCTAGCTTTGATTCTTTTACCTGACATGACATTTTATATGGAAATTTCAATGAGCTATAGTAGTCGTTAACGAAATTTAGTTATATATCATATCTATAATCATAGGTTATACAGCAAGGTTTAGAGAGAGAGACATCTGACAATTATAATGATCATTTATTCATTGAAATTTTCCATAATGAAATAAATGAAGCGATATTTGTAAACAAAAATCTATAATTGCAGCTATTTCTTTTTGTATAGTTATACCGACACATTATTATGTTAAGGCGACAGCTTGCTGTTGTTTCTAGAGCAGTAAATGTATGCATAGTATAATCATGTGGAACACATTTGCTTCAATGATATCAGACAGAGAATATTTAATATGCAACATGCGACCTGTCGTCATTGTTTGAATACATCAAATAAAAAAACATATAATTCAAACTCATGTGAATCAGATTTTATGAAATGAGATCACATGCTTTAACCTTTTTCATGAAGTCAGGAAACATGTCTGATAGTTAAACCATCTATTGTTTATTCATACTGCAGGTTCTCAATGGAGGATTATCTCCTATTTAACAAATATCAAGGTAAGATCACGCAATTTGACATCACATGGCTTCAATCCATCAAGTCACTTTCAACATGGGTGATAGATAAACTATAAATCTCAGTGTGACAGATTAAAATGGTATCATTACACCCTAGACGTATGACGTCATATCTTTTTCAACATTGAAATGTGCTTCAATGATCTAATCTTTAGAAATCTTATATAAATTGCAAAACACACTTCAGTATGATTTATTATATGATTTATAATCATTATTTCAGCCATTTGTAATTTCACCCATGCTAATCGTGTTCCCTGAATTCTGTTTCTCTTAAGTACAAAACTCTTACATGGAGAATTGCTTACTGTGTAATTGTGTAAAATTTACAAGAAGAATTTAAAGACTGAAATTTGTGTCTACTTGGGAACTGATAAAATTTCTTTGGAATTAATTCATTCTTTGATTAATTATTATCAGAATGATGTGAAATTCGTCTTTAAAACTATATCTAAAAGGATATGTGTTCGTTCAATTCTAGGGTCATTATTACGTCTCCAAGTTTTGAAGCCAGGATGACTATAGCAACATTTCAATCATATAGAAATTTGGTCACATATTAAAGTAGTAATGCACAGTTTTGTTGAAAACAGTTTTGATACATATGACATAGATAAAACTAACTGTAAAGCAGAACACCAATTCTGTTCACAAAAGACATTTAGTCTGTTGAAAAAATCATTACAAACTGTTAATATTCCTGTGTTCACAAACACAACCAAATCCGAGAGAAATGTTTTTATACTAGAAGCATCCAATGAAGTTTACAATTATTAAGAGCTTTAAATCGCTCTTTGGCAATTGACCTGAGTTTTAATATAATCCCATAGATCCACAGAATCGGGGCAATACACTTTTGTCTGAACGTTTCTCAAAAGGAAAGTTTCCCATAATAATTTCACAAACAATACAAATATCTCTAAATTATCCGGGGTATCCCGTACTTTTTGGTCGAGTAAAAAAACTAAAATCTACAAAAATAGGCCCCTCCACTGTGTCTGCCACTACATGAACCAATGACTGCATGATAAATGAAACTTTGAACATTTCAAAGCCATATCAATTTGCAAACAATACATATATCTTAAATATATCTGGAGGATAACCTACTTTATGGTCGAGTAAAAAAACTAAATTTACCAAAAAAGGTCCCTCCACTGTGTCTGCCACTACATGAACCAATGACTGCATGATAAATGAAACTTTGAAGTTGTCAACGCCATATCAACTTGCAAACAATACATATATCTAAAATATATCTGGAGAGTAACCTACTTTATGGTCGAGTAAAAAAACTAAAATTTACAAAAAGAGGTCCCTCCACTGTGTCTGCCACTGCATACACCGATGATAACGAAACTGAACTTTTCAACGCTATAACCCTTTAAAACAGAGATTTGACATTTCAAGCATCTGACCTACCTCGATGTCATCCCCGCATGGATCGTACCAACAGTCGGGGATGTATATATAGTCGGAGGCTGTCCTCCTCAACTTTTCGTGGTGTCCCCATTTCCTCCCGCATCGATACATAGAGCTCATAACCCCCTGATTGCTCTCCGTGAAATGAGTCACAGGGATACACACTGTGAGGAATATAGCTAACGTTTAAGGCGTCCCGTCCAATGCGATGTAACTTTTGCTGTCCATGGTCCATGCTCTATCGCACAAATATAATAGAAACGTTTCATTAAGGTATCATGTTATAACCACTGACCGCGTTGTCACTAGCTAACAGTACGTGGTGGATTTTCAGACGTGATGTTTATCTCGTCTTAGGTACTACAGTTTTACAGACAAAAAATAACTGCATATCGGTGTAGATGCCGCTACATATGATTACAGCTTGACTTTTGTGTATCTTTTTCCTCTATGCGACTTCAACTATCCGACAGTATGGACAACCATATTTCTGTCGGATGATTGGGAAAGGATGACCCAATGCTGATATGACCCACTACACATCACGACTGATTTTTGTTACGCCTCGCACAGAGAGTTATCACAAGTGGTTCCATTGCAGAGTATTATCGTACGGGTAGAAGCTGTCAAGCACATCGTCATTTTGAAGTACGGAGCGTGTCATACAGTGTGACGATTGTTATTAACAGTAGCGTTTCAGTCGACCTTTATACGTAATCTAAAGACAAAAGTTTCAAAGACATATTTCATATTGCCTGAATGTTATGTTATCCAATGGCCTCTCCCAGATACTAAAGGGGCTGTTCAATCGAATAACACGTCCTGATGTCAGAATCTCTAGGCTGGGCAGTATTCGCAGATAAGCACTGTTTGGATAGATGTTCAAAGGCTTAATTGGATCTCGATGCTATCCGATGTGACGATAACATGTTCAGTTCATCCATTATCCAAGGCCGTCGTCCAACTGTTCACGTATGAACATTCAAGAACACATTTTGTCAAAATGTTCAATTTCAAATGCCTTGTGCGTGAATCTTATGAACACTTTTGTAATTCCCTTATAACATTCCACTGTGGCAACATTTCTTAAAGGCACAGGGCCATCGCTGTCGAACCATTGTTCACACTGTCTTGGAATCGAGATAAAACCAGTCTCAGATCTATTACAGAACTATGTAACTATCCGTGTGCATGTTACTGCCATGCGGTCACAGTGTGACTTTTAAAGCTCGCTATGTGACAAACACAACTGATGGAAGCTTTTAAACTCCTACGGACCAATGTCATCTATTATCGTCTCGACATGGCGACACCATAAACACAATACCCGCTAATTGTAGCGGCTGGGCTGCGAGATACAGGGGAGAGGATGTAAATAACGTCATCTCTATCATTGAAGCTTTCAGGGGATGAGAATTGAATTCGTGTCTGTCAAACAGCATTGAGGCAACACATGGTAACACGCGATAGCGTAGTCTATTTCGCAACAGGAAGACATTTTAATGAAAAAGGATAATATTGGATTGAAGAGCATGTTTATAAAATAACAATGAAAAATAGATCATAGTTTGCGATTAGAGGGTGACATACAAATGAGTATAACGGAGGACGACAAATCAACAAATTAAATGGGGTGTTATTTGGGTTTGACGTCATGGCAGGCTAGCTGAAAGAAGGCAAATTGCAGTATAACAATGGCTTGTAGTGAAACCTACAAGCGTTGGATGGAACTTGCAAATCATGCATGTTGGTCAAAGTATTAAAATGTTTAATCCCAAACATACATAACAGGTTTCTCAAAGGTGCAGATATCAAGTCAAGTATAAGTTTTGATATATCGGAATTTAATATGTTCTTGAATCACAAATTACCTTTAATATTGAGGTACGTTTCTTTAAGCACAAACAATGTTTCTCGTTCTTATGAGTGGTTAGTGATCACCAAGTGAATAACTGCATTTATAACATGGTAATGGGATAAAGAGTATCCGGGGTTTGATTGATATTTATCCAAACCTCTCAGATATGTTAAAAGGTGTTATTAGGCAACTATTGATATCAATGTTAGTTTGCATAACAACTACTTATAGTTACGTATAAGATCCCTCGAGATTTATCATTTTCATCACCTTTACTGATATTAACATCATCCGTGAAATAATGCGAAAATTTACACATTACTTTTCCCTTATCAAACGGTAATCGTCCTGCTGACAGTTATATAATAGAAAATAATTCGATTATCATTCATTATGTGCAATATTTACTAGGTAATACATGTAAAGTATAGATGCATAACGTAAATCGTACTGTTACATCTGAGATTGAAGGAGGCTCTTAACGATCATGCATCTCCTCTGATCTGTTTTGAGGACTGTTTATTCTTAAATTGTCACACCCTCAATTTTTCATTACTCAGTCCTCCTGATATTCGTTCTGCGGAAATTTATGCATGTCAATGTCAGACGGGATTTACTGAAGGCATAGTATGAAAATATTCTACAGTTCAGGTTAAACATGTAAAGTATAAAGGGCCACCGGAAACCTGACTATTAAAGTGACATCTGTGGAAGGAGGTTCTTCACGATGATACATCGCCCAATATCTGTTTTATTATTTTTTAATGTCATACCCTCTGCTTTTCATGACAGTAGTTTCATGAATTTAACGATAAATAACCTCTCGAACTCAGTTCCTAGTGAGATTAAACATCTCTGTGACTTTCTTGTTCCCATGCATACACTTTTCATCTGCCTTCTTTAAAGGAATTTTTACACCTTGTTCGCAAAATTAAACATATCAAGTCAAACTGTTCACTTTGTAAGCCTCGCAACGTTATTTCACATTCTCATTCACAGGACTCATCGTACTGGTATTAAAGAGGAGTCGAGAGCAAACGTTAGAGACATTGACAACTGGTGCCAATAGCACAGTGAAACATAATCTCTCGTGTGGCATTTATAATGTTGATTTGCGTGCTTCCGGTTATGTCAGAACATTGTGTTAAAGGTTTTACGAATGCTTTAAAACTAATTTATTTTCTGAAAACTCAAATCATAGAAATTTGTATGTGTGTGTTGACAGAATATATACTATACTTTCTCACCAACATTGGTATGAATTCACCATTTCTACACGTTCGTATTGCGTTACAAAAAGGTTAGCAAGTGAGCGTAATTTGGAGGTGCTGTGGAACGTATAGAAAATTCTATTTCTTTTCTTTCTTCCTAATGAAATTGAGTTTATTCAGTATGTATTATCTTAAACACAACACATCACCTAAGTTGATTATTCTAGAAAAAAGGCGAATTGTATACACAATTTCATGTAAACTTAATATTTTCATTTGAGTTAAGGAATTCGAAACAAGTTTGACCGAAAATGACATATATCTCCTTGAACAAGAATATTGTCTTGTAAATGGTCACATTTAATTCCCATTTCAAGAGATCCTTCATTCGTACTTCAGATCCTTTTGATACACACTGACACGACGTGTGACTCCCAATCTAAATACATTTAAATCGACAGTTCCATACTTACAGTCTAATTTAAAATAAACACCTGTTGATCTAAATTGATATAGACTGTGTGACTCCCAACCCGTTGTGTTGTGTATATTTTCTTTAAATAATCATGATTGAACGATCTTTTTTTGGGGGGGGGGGGGGGATAAATGTCACCCTGATATGCAGAAGCTAATTTCAATCAATGTTGGACCAACCTACCTTAGCTCGAAAATACCTTCTCGGTATATCAAAGTTGATAACAGATGAACCAGCGCTGACAACGCTGAGTCTATCTCGCTGTTTTTTACTGTCTTTCCTCGATAGGAATGGTCTGCCAAATGATATGTCTTCCATCGTGAAGCTCTGCTTACGTGCCATAGATATCTGAAACATTCAATATTTCATTTAGGAGCTGATATTTTGAAAATATGTTTGTTCAGTATATTCTCTTCACCTAGGAGGTTCTAAACCTCTGATCCGACAAAAATAAAACAATCTTAAAATGTTATTTTCAAATATTTTTTTTAATGAAAATAACGTAAAGATTTTCAAATGATAATAAACATAACAAAGGTTATTATTGATAACAGGACGCCTAAAATTGAACTGTGTTCACACAGGTGTTTTAAATCTTTATGATGATATAATTTTTTGGATCAACACCAGCTTTTCATTAAGATGATACTGTTGATTTGATTATACTCATAGCAAAATATCATATCCATTGATGCAAGCAGAGAGACGAAAGTGACATTATCACATTTCAGGATAGAGTTAAGGTAATGTAAATGAATAGAAATAACCTGACATCGAAAGAAGGCTACGTTTAACGAATTACGAGGGAAATAGGCATTGCATTCTTAAATTTTAACGGATTATTTAAGACAAATGAAAATTGAATGGGTACAAATGTGTCTGTGAGTGAACTATTTTAAAGAAAATACTTTATTGTTTTCTTCTTTTTCGTTCTCATTTGTTCTACTGGTATCGACATATATAGTACGACAATTGTATATTTATGCTGCAGAACCTGATTAATATTTTACTTAATAAGAGTTCGAAGCTATACTGTGCTTTCATAGACTATCACAAGGCGTTTGGCCTCAACAACAGGCGGGCTTTAAGGTTTAAATTATACAATTCGGGTATAACCTCCAGCTTTTATAATCTAGCTCGTAGCATTTTTGATAATGTGAAGTCTTGTGTTCAAGGTGTTGTCGACTCGTATTCAGATGTCTTTATTTCCGACTTCGGAGTTAGATGGGGTGAAAATCTCTACCCCTCTTATATTCTTTATTGATTAATGACATTGTTGAAAGATTATCAACTTCCACTGATCTTGGTATATAACCTTACAGGATTTACGACGTATGCTTCTGCTTTTTGCTGACGACATGGCCATGCTTAGTAGTACTATCAATGGTTTGCAAATTGCTATAAATGCCCTTTCAGAGTATTGCAATAAATGGGACCTTTCTGTTATTGTTGATAGCCAGGGACTCAGTAACCTTGTCTGCAGTAGAGAACTGTTCCACACGCAGTTAGGTTTGGGTGCAATGCTACACTGAATGTCAGTGCAGTACCACCCATGGTTCGCTAGTTCCAGCCGATGCTCGCAGGTTTCACCACATTACATACCCAGAATAGTGTTGCGGGCTTTCTCCCTGCAATAATACTAGCAGCCGCGTTATAAGTGAAATACTCTTAATAGCGGCGAGAAAACCAATAACCCAACACCTCACATTCACTTTATCAATCTCAGGTGATAAAAAGGTATACACACTGGTGTTGGATCAAAATCCAGACAACCGACGCTTTATTGTGAAATAATACCTTATAATTATAGTTGTATAGTGCATAAACAAATGATAGATAAAATCATAAGATATTGGATTCCAAAGCAGAAAGATTGCTCAATACCAATGTTGTCATTCTTTTGTTTAACCACAACGTTTAAATTTACGAGCGCTTCAAACAATATTCAATATGTTTACCTTTGGGCTTACAAGGCCCTTTCGTCATCGCATCTTTAACAAAATAATGATGTATAGAAAACATTATAATATCCATTACGGTAATTAGATTGTGAGTAGTATCGAGAAAAAGCAGAGCAGTTTGATGGCTACCCAATTCATCCAATCATATTTCGTTGGGAAATATACTTCGGCAGAATGTTAAACAACCTTAAAGAGCCACTGCCTGAGTTGACAGGGGTCATATATGCCAAAATTTACAAATATGAAGTACCGATTGTTGAAAGAAACAAACATTTCAAAGCTAATCGACTGAATAGGTTTGAATTCACGATTGTGATCGAAAACCGGACATTGGCGCTCGTCAGTCAGTCAAACTTATTTAGAGCAGTTGGAATGAAAGTTACGAGTTGATCATGTTTGAAAGGCTATTTTCATGAATGAATGAAACCTTGTTTTGTGCATTTTTAACAACCCACATTAATGTATGTACAAACTCACGCAGTATCAGCAACACGCTATTATGTACAGCACGAAAATATGATCTGCTTAAATATATACAACATTATGTACAAACTGGAATCTTTCAATCAAAGGAAGTGTGCCGCAGAATAGTTGTTAAACATATCTTCTCTTATGAAGAGTATCAGTGGAAATTTTGTTCAAAGCACTGTTTTGACCATGATTCCCATATCATTTTACATTGTGAATTCTTTATGTATAAACGAAACACTTTCTATATGGCATTACTTGACCAACTTGACGTAGATACTTTTGTAAATATTGAAATGTTACATGATGATGATGCTCTTGCATTGTTTTGTGGAGCCAAACTAGACATCCCAGGCTTAATTAAATGACAATTCATGGGAAATTATTATACGTGCATTTTCCAACTATGTATTTGAAATGAAGGATGCTTTGACGACCTATTTTTGATTGTGTAATCTGTGTTGCAATGTCTTAAATATTCTATGTAACTATTCTCTGTGCATGTACATGTATGTAAATAATTGATGTTTTATCTTTGTAATCTTCGATTAATCTTGGAGGAAATAAAGACATTCATTCATTCATTCATTCATTCATTCATTCATTGGCATTTGGGAATGAATATGTGAGATATTTTGAATGTAAATATAATGAATTATGACATTTAAGTTCGTATCAAGCAAACAGTATGTGATGTAAATCACTGAGTGGCTCTTTAAATAACGTGATCGTATTAGGCTATGCACTACCCGATGTCGCCCGAAAATCACACTTAGCAGCTGTTTAGAAAATAATAAATAAATTCTTTGTTAGCTCATGTTATTTAAACTTATACTCTTATCGTAAACTTTATATCATTTCTTTACGTTTTAATTCCAAAGTATTATGAGAGACTCTTTTCATTTAGAACGGTTGGTAGTAGTTAAAACTCCTACTAATTTGATTTTTGTTTAATGAGTGTCTCCAGTCTTCTCCTCAACAAGTTATTTCCACTGATCCGAAACGAATAAATAAAATATAATGTTGATTCACACTATGAATATTCCCGAAAAGATTTTCGAATGACACACACATACTTAAAGTTATTATTCATTACAGTACGGCCATTTCATGTTCAAATATGATTAGTTAACAATACTTAGGGCTATATATGCACGACGCAACTGCTGTCGATAAAACATAACATTTATTTCCGTTAAATAGGAAAATAGTAAAATATTTACCCTTCAGTGTCGCTCTTCGAATACCTCTGTCAACCCGAGTAAACTGTACACACCCAATCACATTCACAACATTCGACAAAATAATAGTTGCTACGCAACTAGTTTAGTTTATTGCAGCTATTCGACATAAAGTAGTATGCACGTCAATCCGATTAACGTGTCTTGAGTTAAGTGATACTCTCCTATTTTAAGAATTCCACAACAGCGCGGGTCAAACCCGGAAATTACCATTAACGGTTAGGTAAATGTATTGTATTATTAAAAAACGTGTTGATGCATCCCCGACTAATACCTGAAATCTAAAACGACCAATTTGATTAATAACAGTACATACAAAATATACATTTAAAGCTAGAGAATGGAATTTAGTTTGGTTTGAACTAGCCCTGTGTTCATTTGAAATTAGGTAAATTGGTTTCTATCTAAACCTGTTATCGACAGCAGGAAAAAAATGGTATGAGAAAAAATCGTATCGTCTTGACTTCTTATAATATCTAATGATATAATACTGGATTAGTATTGCCCCTTTTTATGCTTGGATAGTATGCATGAAGCGGATGAGCATAAGATGCATGTTTAATGTGTGAATAAGCAGTCTTCTAAATACTGAATTTTCATAATTTTTATACTTATTTATCCTTTGTGAGAAAATCAACTATTCGTGTTATTGATTTGCTGAATTATATTTCCATTTAGTTAAAAATGAACCATGATTATAAATTCCTCCCTGAAATGTTTATTCACTTGTTGACAACTCACGTTGTAGTGACACTTTGATCCTGCTACGAAATGTTTATTGTTATGAAAAAAAGTTATCATAAACAAGGAAACGATGAATCGGCATTACAGCTATTTTTGAATTACAGTACTTACTAAACAACAGTTCAATCAATATCTTATAAATATCAAATTCCTTTGTCATGTTGATATAGTCATGTTTTTAACGGTATGAAGAATCGACATAAAGGCTTTAGTGGAAAATACACTGCTGTTTGAAGACGTGTTTTATTAACATTTTATTAGGTAGTAAACAAATCAATATGCCATCGTTTGTTCAAGTTTTCTTAATGAAGCACTGATTGCCAAAAAAAGGGTAATTGAACATTACACGGCTGGGAATGATTCATAAGAGTTTAGTTTGTGCAGAGACATTCTCAAAACAATTAAGATAAATTGTTCTTTAATGAGTAACAGTCCTCATCATGTAACAAAGATACGGGCTGTAAAATCTCTCTCATGTCTTGTTCAATGAACTTATTTCGACAAATTGCATTCAAGTTTAGTAAAGTTACAAACGAGTCAACCAATCATCAACTGCATACACATTCAATGAAGTAACATAGATAAATTGTATACGAGTTCAGTGAAATTACGTTGATCAGTGTGTCAGTGTTAACAGACCTTCTACATCAGACAAAATACCCGCTATAATTAAGGTAAAACTGTTTTACAAATGGCTTAATGTGATCTTCCTTTGTTTGTCACCTTCATTCCATCAGTTGAATCTCATCCTAACCAGTCACGCACTCGGCCTGTTTAAACAAGGGGCTACCAAAGCTGACATCCATGTGATCCAATAAACGCGAATACTCGCAGTCGCCTCTCTCTAAAAGCTAGATAAAAGCCAGTTTATACATTTATGTGCTTTGCAACGTCGAGAAATCGACCGCGTTATGTACAGAAATAGATGAGTCCATACGTACAGGTGATGGAAACCCGGGGTCTGAAAAGTGAGTAAATTTTTTTGAAATTTCAATTATACTTCTAACTCTGTATTTTCTCTGTTGCCTGCCGTTCAGTCTATAATATTCAGTACACTTTTGGTTAAATATTTGGCCGCTCTTATTTATCGTATATACAGGAGAAGATTCAATGCTCTTTCTCTTATCAAATTTTTTTACATCAAGTTTATCTATTGTAAAAACAACCCCTTGCCAACCATGTATATATTTACTCAAACATGTATCTTTCAACATGTATCACTTGCTTGACAACGACATTAGAATAGATGTCGAAACGTCACACAGATTAGATAAGTTGTTCATCCATAAGAATTGTCCTTATTGTGATATATTTTAATAAATCTTAGGGATGGGAAGTTTTTCCTATGACAGATATTGTTGTATATGTTGTTAAGTTTTGGCTACTAGATATATATTTTTATTTCTATCACCAATGATTTGTAACAAATCAGAACCATATTGCATAACTGTCTCATTTAAACAATCTGCTTTAGTGCATGAAAAATAAAATATGATATTAAAGCAAACACCTTGATACGTTTCATCGATGTCTTACTTCAAGTACATCTACTTGTGGCTTACATTACGTATACGGCTATGTCCGAATAAGACATAAGACATAAATTACACTTAATAACATGATTATTCAACTACATGTATTAAACCTTACAACTTAATAAAAATGAAATATTGAGTTAAAAATTTGAAGTAAAACGTAACACTCCATTAAAGAAAAATAATGAAGCGAGAGAACAATAGGGTGACGTCACAAGTGTAATTTAATTCATTACCTTTCCGAAATTGATTTCGATCAGTAGCAATATCATTAGTAGTACCTATCAAATGACTTCCTTGTTCGCATAAATGACGAAAAGAAGCGTAGGTTTATTTTTCTTTATTCTTTGTCTCTTAGATATGTTCAAAACATTTCCCAGCCAATTATTGATTAGTGTCAGGTATCCAATTACAGTGCTCGTTTACTTCCTTGTTTGCATCAAGAACGAGAAGGAGCGAAGGTTTTCCTCCAGAACAGTCCTATCGAGGCATGTATTGCAAACGAAATTCAAGGGGATATTTACAAAATGGTTTTGTTACACTTATTTCCGCGATTCTGATTGGACGAGAGCGCTCAAAAACCTGCTGCCATTTCTCGATAAATGCAGAAAAATTTGCAACCATACCATGTGCATTCATTCCTTGTGACGTCACAATCACCTGACGCAATAAGTTCGGTTTTGACATTTGCGAGTTACGTTCTGTTCCAAAGACAGATATAACATATCTTATCACTTCCCACCTGCGTTTGTAACAGGTAAATACATTCTTCTACCTAACACAATCCATACATTCACCGAAAAGACTGCATTTTAGTAACTACGAGTCCTCAAGCTTGTTCGCTCCGAGCGTCTCGCAAACGGCGGACATTTTGAACGTCGTGTGATATGCTAATAAGGGGTATTCCAAAAATGCGGATTCCGGTTAAGACGAATTGTGATTGCATGGGTGTCAATGGTTGCGAAAACGAAATTAAATCTTCGGCCGTTTTAGTTAATGGAGTTCTCAATTTTGATTCAATTTTGTATTGTTTCGTGTAACAAACCACAATCTCACGACATTGATGACAGATACGCGATTTTATACAATTTGTTGCTGTTATACATCGATAGAGGCACAAAACATGTAAAACAATCCTTAATTATTTAAGGATTGTTTTACATGTTTTGTGCCTCTATCGATGTATAACAGCAACAAATTGTATAAAATCGCGTAGCGTAGCGTAGCGATTTTATACAAAATTTGTTGCTGTTATACATCGATAGAGGCACAAAACATGTAAAACAATCCTTATAATTACAAAATCAACATTTTAACAATGTTTTTTCTAATAATTTTCAAAAAATCTGTCATCAATGTCGTGAAAGTGTGGTTTGTTACACGAAACAATACAAAGTTGAATCAAAATTGAGAACTCCATTAACTAAAACGGCCGGAGATATAATTTCGTTTTCGCAACCATTGACACCCATGCAATCACAATTTGTCTTAACCGGAATCCGCATTTTCGGAATACCCCTAATTAGCATATCACACGACGTTCAAAATGTCCGCCGTTTGCGAGACGCTCGGAGCGAACAAGCTTGAGGACTCGTAGTTACTAAAATGCAGTCTTTCCGGTGAATGTATGGATTGTATTAGGGAGAAGAATGCATGTACTTGTTACAAACGCAGGTGGGAAGTGAGAAGATATGTTATATCTGTCTTTGGAACAGAACGTACCTCGCAACTGTCAAAACCGAACTATTGCGTCAGGTGATTGTGACGTCACAAGGAATGAATGCACATGGTATGGTTGCAAATTTTTCTGCATTTATCGAGAAATGGCAGCAGGTTTTTGAGCGTTCTCGTCCAATCAGAATCGCGGAAATTAGTGTAACAAAACCATTTTGTAATTATTTCAGTTTATGCACATACAATACGAAATGCTATTAGTACATGATTATAAAACACAGCCATTTTGGAACATGCTAAATTGGCTAACATTTGTGTTGATCAATATTTGACTACTTGATAAAAAAGAGCGCACAAGCGAATTTCCACAGAAAAAAACACGATATGACTCTCTCAGTAACACACGTTTATGCCATGAACATTGTACATCATTTACATCAATATTTACTCTGATATAAATAACCATTTGAAAAGTTGTCTAAATCTAAACTGTATGTTTGACAACAAATTTAGTCAGGGAAAGTTTGATGTCAGTGATGAAATATTTGCATAGCGTGCATAAATATTTCACGTGTAAAACTGAGACAATCACTTAAGTGTACAGCTGCGAACCTTAAGTTTATTCATTTATCTTAATATCCTAAGTGTAAATATCACATAATTTGGGTTGTCTTTGTGGAGTCGCATCATTGCGAAAACAAGACATATCTTGTTGAAATTTCATTACAGAGGTTAAGATTCATTGTATCTTAACATATTTTCATATCATACCTTACAGTAAACCGTATCAAGTTGGCAAGTCATCAAAGTTATCAGGGGTCAAACGTTTCAAAACTCTATTTCATATCTTCTCTACAAACTCCTTCATAACTGATGACACATTAAGACACAATTCTTGTTTATTCCTTTGAAATAGGTATATGTAACTTTACTGATTTTGTTCTCGAAGAGTGTATATTTTGATGCTTAAATATAAATATATAAGAACATTTATATTATAAAAATCTGACCTCTTCCATCTATTTCTTTATGTCAAAATTCTACCTTCAGACAATCCTAAAAAATATCCTTTGACACTTTGTTGAAGTTATTCAATTGAAGTCCACACCAAATCAATATCTTATGATAACTGCACTTAGATATCCTAGCACGTAAACAAACTTAAGGTCCGCAGCTGTATTCATAACCCGGTATTTCAACTACTGATAGATCTATCTCGAATAAGAGTGCTTCATACTTCCTTGTTGCGGCAGTGACGATAAAAGGTTTATTGCTTTCCTTAGTTTATTCATGAACCGTTTCATGCCTACTATTGATTGAAAGAGCCTGTTCCGTTTAGGTTAGTTTTTATTTTACCAATAATGAATAAACAACGTCTATGTGTGACGAACTGGTAAGAGTGCAGGTTCCTAAGTGCGGGAGTATCTGTTGGAATTTTGAATGAAATTATTGATAACGTTTTCGTAAAAGTGACATTTAGTATTTTTTATAAACTTATTTCTGGAATTGATTCGTTCCAAGATGCAATATGTTTTCAATTATTGGTCAATGAATCTCAAAACATATGTTCATTCATACCAAAATACATGATGAGAAGAATTTCGTGTACAATGTAAACGTTTTCTTTTTAAATGACTCATTAACACTTTTCAAAATGACGTTTGACCAACTTGAATCTGCCCTTGATCATTTATTGTATTGAACCGACTGACATTCAAATTGCAAACTGTCAGCAATGATTCATCTCGATAACACAGCATTAACCGAAAACGTGAGTATATTTAACCCGATCAACATGCTCTATGTTACTTTGATATCCCTACTCTCTCTGTTACTCTCTATAACACATCTGTTCGTCGCTTAAACTTTAGTATGTAATTACATTCTATTTAAACAAAATGTTTAAAGATGCAGTAGCATGTTTTTTGATAATTTAATATTTCAAATCTGTATTGCTAAATGCATTATTTTGACAGTGTCAAAAATCTCATTACACAAGCCAATCATCCATAGTCAAAAGACAAAGTATGAAGATTCACATAAAATCCATTGGCGGCCATTTGTGTGAACACCTTTAATTCGTTTTGCGTAAGAAAAATATATCGCATGGCTAAACTTTACGTTATATACTTGAACTAGTACTGCTCCGTTCAGTTTAAATACAATATTCTTCAATAAGAAGCATTAATTTTCATTTTCCTAACATCACCTTATATTCCCCCTAAAACTACGGCCCCTTTAAAGGTACCTGTAGTTTGTTTATAAAGTACTCGCAAAAATAAAAGAAATATCTCTTGGTGTTTATTTCTTTATTACTAGACATACATATAGGCCTATTTATATATATGTGATTCCCAAGAAGTTAAAATCACTAAGTTCGTACTTACTAAACCCTGTGAATACAACAAATGATAAATTTATATTGCGGCAATTGTGCAATTGACAATTTTTGCCACGAATGTACTTGTAATTCAGCGCTTTGTAGCGTTTAGCACTGTAAACGTGTTGAAAAACAAACGTGATTTTTAAGCGTTTCAATATATTTCAGTATCACCTAAGGTTAAATAGATAGGGAAGATGCTATAGTAAATAAAATATGTCATTTGCCGTAATCGTGTTGAGATTACAGCTCATTCACATACTAATTCTTGCATCAGAATAATACATTCTGACTTTGAGGTTCGTTGTTTGAGATGACAAGGTTTTGAACTCCTGTAAACTAGACTCTTTTGAAGTATTTACAAAATCTATCGGGAACAAAAATTTCGGAAAAGAGTGTAAATAAATATTTAGCAGTTAACTTAAACAAAGAAATAATGGCCAAAACGTATATTATTTCTTTTTCCTAATGCCCTAGTACATTGTGATGTGATTGTGAAAACGGTTTCCAATTTTCACAATGAAGAGCAACGTGATCGTGTCTAAATAAATAAATATATAATGCCAAAAAAGCATATAACTTTTATTTCTTTATACTCTAGCAAAGTGTTCATTTTGGTGATCTGGTTGTGAAAACGGTTTCATTTTTTTCAAAAAGGTAGAGTTAGATGATCGTGTCTAAAATGCATGTTTTTTTAGAACGACAGTTGTAAAATGTCGCGTCGGTGACTGTTTATCATGTGATGTTTTCCATCTGTATCCTTATAACTAATAATAATTGCAAATAATAATGTTCAAGGATGAAGGCAGATCTTTCACCTACTTCGTTCTGTTGGAGTGTTTTCTATCTATAATACTAGTTTGACATAATCATGTTAAACCAAGTTTACCAGAATTTATTTTATTAGTGTTCAATTTCCTCTCTGTTTTTAAAAGGGGCAGTAGCACGTTTTTAGAGGGAACATAAGGTGATGTCAGGAAAATGAAAATAAATGGTTCCAATTGAAAGACAATGTATTTAAACTAAATATATAACGTAAAGTTTAGCCATGCGATTGTTTTTTCTTACACAAAATGAATAAAAGGTGTTCACACAAAAATGGCCGCCAATGGATTTTAGGTTGAATCTTCATACTTTGTCCTCTGACTATGGATGATTGGCTTGAGTAATGAGATTTTTGACAATGTCATAATAATAGATGTAGCATTAACTAACAGTTATCAGTGAAAAAATTAAAATATAAAATTTTCAAAAAACGTGCTACTGCCCCTTTAACTCCTCGTTTGGCTTTGAAATGGACAAAGCAATAAATCAAAAGCTGTGTTCAATCGTGGTACGATAAAAAGAAGACACTGAATACCAGGAAAGAAACATGATCACCACAACACTAACTTGTCTTGCTTATACCTTCTATAAAATACAAAAGACGAAACTGATTGTCAGGTAGGAAATACCATTGTCAAAATACAAGCTATGATTACTTAACCTTTTCCATTAGATATTTAGAATACTTTGAGGATGTATTCACGCAACAATATCAGATATTTGTTCTGAGACAGAACATCGTTTTTATAAATCAATAACTCACAGTGTCATTTTCACAAGTGAATGGTATTTGTCAAGAAAACACAAATTTTCTATTTATTTTATGATTCAATCGTTGTATTTCTAACAAAACTGAAGTGCATTTACGTTGAGTCGGCTCAAAAGCGAGCCCGTCGCCAAAGCAACAACATAACGTCATGAGCGTGTCCTTGCGTCAGAGCATTGTTCGATGACGTCAGGTCATTGTTGATAACACGTTCCATTGTTATTGTCACTAGTGACTGCATTCTCTCCCCACAGAGGCAACTCAGCTAACTGGGGTATGACTGAGTTGCCTCTGTGGGGAGAGAATGTAGTGACTGATAACACGGTTAACTGTCATTGATAGATCTCGATATTTCACCGCCAATCATATAATAAAAACATTTTATTGTCATTAGCTGATTGGTCTATTTCACCCTCAGTCACTTATTACGTGGTAGGTAACATGTCTTTCTCCAGTATTAACATTTAACTTCTTTATCTAACAATATGGAATAGACATTATTTGAAACATTCTAGCTGCAGTTTGATATATATCAAGATTTGAGTTGTCTTATATTTCATACTCTTCTTTTGAACACTTTTTAGGGAAAGTTCACTCCTCCTTTACACGAAGTAAAATAAACCATTTTTGTTTCACAGCTCGATCATTTGCAGTAACATATTCATCATCCTGCATATATTAATCCACAATGCTCTGTCGTTACCATGATATTCATCAGGTCACATTCCTCATTTGGTTTTGCTTACAAAATGTATTACCAATAATGTCATACAAAATTCGTCTTACAACCCGCATTACAAAGAACTTAAATATGATATTTTTTGCTACAACCTCTTTACCTAAAGACATTGCATCAGCTGAAATATATGCTACGTCCTGCTGTAATAAATTCGAGGCATTAGGCCTGATAATAATTATGATATTAAATGAACTCTGTGGATCTAAAACGCTTATATTGCATATATGTGAGAGTATAGTTCCAAAGGCTTGATAACTTTATTTAACAAAAATGAACACTTTTGATTTACTTCTGAGGTGATTGACAATTGACATCCTTTCTCAAAAATCCAAGATCGTTCTAAAGTTTTTCCTGAAAAAAGAGCGTCCATCATTCTGACATTGCTTATCATTATTAAAGGTCTGTGAGGTGGTATCAATTCAAATGTTTTGTTTCAGATTCCAAGATGGTTCTCAAGATTATCCTGTTGGTACACTGGGCATCATTCTGCAGCGGCTTATCATCAATAAGGGTCTGTGATGTATCAAGCAACACGGGAGATAATGGAGTCCATGTCAACTGTCATGATAGAGGTCTAACTGAGATCCCAAAAGGGTTTCCAGCGAACACGACATCCATCGATTTAACTAATAACCTGATCAGCTCTGTAGCAAACCACAGTTTCCAGGGCATTACAAGACTCCAGTCCCTTGATTTGAGTTCTAATGTCATATCAAGCATAGAACCTCTTGCATTCTGGAATTGTGGGTCACTAATAATCCTCAGCATAATATACAACAAGGTATGTGTGAATGGCAGTGTATTCGAGACACTTGGGGATCTTCAAGAGTTGGCCATAGATGATTGTTATGCTGCAGAAGTCCTCAAACCACTTTCATATGTAACAAAAATAGATATCAAGGTTAACTATAACTGCACTTTCAAAGGGTTTCATTACTTAACAAATTTAAGGAAGCTCGACATACAAGGTATTTTTAATTGTCAAAACAATACCTTTATCAAATTGAAAACACATTATATTCAGTCCTTGATAATAACAGCTAATATTGCTAAAATGGGTTTAAATGCATTAGCTCCTTTAAAATACTTGAAGGAACTAATATTTTCTAACACAAAAACTGGACTTTCTAAACCACTTGATTCTTTGTATGCCCTAGCTGGGCGAAATCTAACAACACTAGTATTGGATGGGGCACGGAGTCGGGGAGGTTCCCGCAATTTGAAGGAAGTGGAGGATAGAACTTTGACAAAGGAAAAGATAAAATATTTAGCAAATATATGTGTTAACAATTTCTCTGCAAAAAATAATAGAATTCTTTACTTTGATATTGAATTTATTATGAATTCACCCATAGGCAAATGTTTGAAGAATGTCAATCTACGACAAAACATGATCAATACATTACCTGCGCCAGTATTTTTTCAGCTACAGAAACTCAAACAACTAGAATCATTAGATTTTTCGTACCAGGCACAAATGCCCGTAATTCTACCAACAAATGCAAACAATCTTACATTGTCTAAATTTTCAAGTTGGGAATCTTTACAAAAGATAAATGGAATGTTTGTTACGATCCCAGGTAACTTAAAAGAATTAAATTTGAGGAGAGGTGCTCAAAATATGGGTCATATGGATTTTGATGTATTCATTCGAAATGGACAACGAGTACAGAAAATTGATGCGTCATTCACTGGTTTAACAATCATGAGAAACGTTTATGGGATGTCAGATATCGACTACATTGATTTGTCTGGTAATGACCAACTTATTTTACCAGATGATTTCTTTTGCTCATGTAAGAAAATAAAGACATTGAAATTATCAGACATGTCAGTACGGCAACATCAAATAGATACTCAAGGTAAACACCTTCTTCAATGTCTACCTAAACTAAGAGTTTTAGATATTAGTGAAAATCGTCTTGTTCAGCTCCCGTCAGATTTGTTCCATCACAACCCTTTGCTTGAGTACCTTGACCTGTCGAGAAATATATTCATTTCTATACCAGTACATCTCAATCTCCTTCCTAACCTTCATTTCCTTGATGTGTCCTTGAATAATTTTGGTTCTCTTGATATGAAGACTTGTATAAACATCGACACTCATTATCAGAAGACAAAAAAAATCTTTCAGTTACTTCTCGAAGGAAACTTTTTTGAGTGCAGTTGCAGAAATTTTCCTTTTCTCTACTGGTTGTCTGAGACAGACGTTCTTGCAAGGACAAAGGATAATCTGTCTTGCATCACAGAGAATGGAATCATCACAAACACAGGAGAAATGACACTGAATTTGTTGAAATTTTGGAGGAAATGTAACGGAGGTGAGACATTATCAATAAGTTTGGTACTTGGAACTGTCATTTTGTGTTGTATTCTTTTGGCTCTTCTTATTGACACAAACAAAACAAAACTTGCCTACATGCTTATTAATTCTTTAAAGTACCAAGCTCCAAAACGAAAACGAAAGCATTTTACAAGAGACGTGTATGTATCATATGCTGATACGGACTACCACTGGGCTTGCCATGAACTGTGTGGCATTCTGGAAGAGAGAGACTTAAGACTTTTCATCTGGGACAGAGACGCAGTCCCTGGAGATTGTACTGCTGAAGTGATTACAGAAAATGTCAATCAGTGCTGGAAGACGATCCTGTTCTTCACAGAGAACTATGAGGAAGATGCCTGGGGCTACCTGACTACGATGGCTGCCATCAACTGTGTAGACAATCTCAACCCAGAACGTCTGATCTTACTCCTGCCAGAGAATGAAAACCCTCGGGTACCAGAGTGTCTGCTTCAAGTTGTTCCAGAGACCTGCATCTTCCATGTTCCCCGGGAAGTCAGGAGGAATGATGCATTTTGGGATGAATTGGAGAAAGCCATCAAAAGAGAAAAATGAATGTTGCCCCTCTTTTATTGTGTTGCATGAATTATGGCAATATCATTGATGTGAGTTAGAATTATTATTTCCCGGAAAACAATTTGTTAATGATCAATTGATGTCGTTGTTCTTAATTTATAATATGCTGAGCTCTTTGAACTTCAGCTTCTTATATAGTTTTACCATTTGAGCACTTTTTTATATTCATATTTTGTAGCCACGCCATTTGATAGTCAACATTTACACCCTGCTGGGAGTTCCGATTTGATAAGGTTAGGCATATGTGTAATAGTGATGTTAAACAATGTTTTACAACGTTTTGTGACCTCACTACCATGAAGTTGTTATAAAGATCAGCAAACACGGCTAGGGTTTGAAATATACCTGTACGGAAGCCTATCCTTTACGCCTCATGGTATGACTACAATGTTTTATTGAGAGTCAGATCGCGATCTTCCATGCTTCACTTGTTACATGCTCCAAGGAGAGTTTCCTTTCAATGCATATTTGTTTTCCTGTTACGATAAACCTGTTGTGACAAAGTGAACTGACATGAAGGCAATTTGAATTCCAGGTACTTAGTTTCAATATTTATTTGTGTTATGAGTTAACACTGTCTGAAGGATTATCATTTAGGAAGCTAATAAAATTTGTATTTCCCACTGACTCATTTATTTAATTCTATGTTATGAAAAATGAATTAAAATGGAATGATTCTTTAGGTGTTTATTTCCTTTTATTTTGATTGAAAGAATTCACTTATATGAATAGAAACCTTGTCATGCTCACACTTGCTGACAAGGCTTCTAGTACAATAGCGTTAGACCAATCGGAATACCCGTTACTTCCTTCTTTGATTGAAAAGGATAAAACTCTCAACCCATGGTGTATCCTGTATCGATCTCAAGTTCGCTTCAGATAAGCACTTCGATATTCTTTGAGGTAAGCACATCATTTAGTTAGTTATCTAGGACCAACTAACAACAAGCATTTTTTCTGTATCATTTATTTGGTGTGTTTCTTATCAACGAAGCAGCTTTCTGAAACAACATAGTTTTCTGATGAATTCCACTGATAATGTTACGGTTCCAGTGTACATCGTGTATTGACTTATCTAGACGTCCTAGTTGCTTTCCGAAATATCGTACTTGCCTTTTCGTTTTTTGAAAATGTGTACACATGCATTCAGAGTTTTGTCATGCATTATTTCTTCAAATGTTTTGCATTGGTTAATCTTTAGGTTCAACTTTTTTATCAATCAATTAGCCTCTCAATTCTCTGCTTCTGTTGTTCTGCACTCCCGTTGTTTGTTATTTATAAAAGTCGCTATATAAGACGAGGTATATAATTTACAGTCAAACTGAAACGTTTTAAACCGATGTTATTAATCTTTTAAGACACATACATGTATGTTATAATTTACCATACTTTGGAAATCAATATTGTCTAGGGTACTTCAATATTTGTAAACATCAGAATTCTCCTTTTGCTGAATTTGAGAACAGAATGAATTCAATGTAACTGTGCCTTTGTGTTAACATGGGTATGATAGAATCTCTAGAGCTATCGCAAGGAGCAATTGATATAAAACATACGAGAGACTATCATATAATAATATAAATCGATATGTAAAGAGGTGTGTTTGGTGATACTAATCTTGTGTCGTTCTTGTCTCGTTACCTCATATATATTTGGGATCACACTATCTTCTATAATACAGATTCTTGTATTTTTGTACAGCGATTCGCATGTGGGATTTGAACCCATACCCTCAGAGTGAGACAACACCATCAGCAATAACCATACCAGCAGCTAACCAAATCGCCCGTTTCGCCATCCACAAAAACTAACTTTGTATTGAGTAGTTACAATTACTTTTAGTTTTAAATTCAATTGTGTAAAGGTCATTGAACCCGACCCAGAGTCTAAAGGTGTTGTTTTAGAAGATGATCAGAGTTGCATAAAGATGGTTCATCAAAAATGTCTGTTGTTGTTTCAGGGGATTTCTTCAACAGGGTAATTTGCTTGGAACTTTGTCCATAAAGGGAAGCATCTTTGACTTTGCAACTAGGTAAGACGACTGAAGTTTGTTTACGAAAAGAGGCCAGCAGGTATGTCTGCTATAAAGAACTAGTCTTTAAGCCTAAACTTATGACTACGATCTGCACTGAATTTCTATTCAAGACTGAATCATGAAACACTTCATGGTTCAATAACTACAATCGCTACACAACATTTCCTTTCAATGAACATTTATGTCTTCACATGATATTTTCCTGTCATGATCAAATCAATCGACATGAAAGGGAGTTTATTCATAACTTATGAATAACTGTCATTGTATGGCTATCTCTTTGAAGACGCTTAACATTTATATCTTCCTCATTGCTCTTTTATATTATTTTGTAAAAAGTAGATTCAAGTCATTTGGATTATAGCCTATGCTTGAAGTAAAGAGTTCACCGATATGAATAGAAACCTCGTTATGCTTCATTGGTCGCAGTTGCTGACAAAGTTTCACTGCACTAGCGTCAGGCCAATCGGAATACTTCCTTCTTTGATTGAGAAGGAGAACTCTGCCAACCCTTGGTGTATCCTGTAGTGATCTCAAGTTCACTTCGGATAAGCTTTCGATCTCACGTTCACTTGAGATAAGCACTTCCATATCCCATGAGGTAAGGTTGAGTTATCGTAAGCACATCTGTAACTAGCACTTTTTTCTGGATCACTTCTTCCATGTTTTCTTATCAACGAAGCTGCTTTCCAAAATAAATATAATTCTGAAATACCCCACAGATAATATGTAAGTTTAATTTTTTTTTAAATAGACCTATAGTTTTGTGAATTTGTGTTTATTCAGTGATTTGTCATGCAGTGATATAACCTGTACTTTATAGACATACATTTAAAGAGCCATTTCGTGATTTTCATCACATATTTGTTTGCTTTGATACGATCGTAAATGGCATTCATAACATGTATAATATTTCAAAATATTTCACATAACCCCCAAATATGATAAGTACCTGTTTTTATTGGAAATCTTAAAACAACAAAATATATTTGCGGAAACCAAATTCACACATTTATTTTACATGGACACAACATCAATCAATCTTTTTTTATTCATGAACTATGGCATTCAGGCATTCTTCCAATTATGGAAATGACAAAACATATAAACTTGAAACTGTCATTCTGGTTGCTTTCGATAAGTTTTTGAAGTTATGTTTGACTATTTGACGAGTGTCATTGTCCAGGTTTTCATTATAATTTAGTTCATTCTCACCGTAAGCATCTCCATTCCTTGCCTTCATTGTTCTGCACTCCTGTAGTTTTGGTATTCTATTAGAGGCACTATATGCTACGAGATATTTCATAAACACTTGAAGTGAAAGAGAAAGTGAAGATTAAGCATTTGTTGGAAATACTATTGGTGACACATTCCTTACCTTTGGAGTATGTGCCCATTTTCCCACATGCTTTATGATAATAGTCTTAAACATTATATGACATAACATGTATTTAAAAAGGAGTTTATGTTATTAAAATTGGAGAGGTATCATTGATATACCGAACATTTATTCAAAATACCAACACTTACACATCAATCAAGACCAACATTGTTCATCAACTCACCTGGATTCATGTACCTTGCTCTGATCAAATTTGCCAAAACGTAAACAGAACATAGAATCCATCTATAATCACTGTTGTGTTTCCTTAATTTAACGCCAGTCATTTATTATTTTCAAAGGGTCTTCAAAATAGGCGTCTATTTGAGGCAGCCTTCTATTTAAGGCAGGCGTCTATTTCATAATAAAGAATACCAAACAGATTATATTTTCAAAAGAGGTTTGTGGTCAACAGCAATGGTCAGGTCACTACATCCAAGCACGAAGTATCTTGCTTTATCCACTGGTGCATAGCGGGATTCCTCAGCATGGGTGAAGCGACTGCCTACCACAGTTACCTTCCATCCTTCACGACAGCAAAAGGGCTTTGTCTTGGGACATTGGCAGTGTTTCTGAAATAGCCAAAATCAAATTCCATTCTTTGACCAATCTGTAGCAAGGCAAGTAGGTCTATTTGCATCGAAGATACACACACCGTCCTCAATTTCATTAATGATGACGGTTTTTGATTCTTGAAACAGTCCAGATTGTTGTCCCAATGAAATGTTGTACCTGGCTTAAGGAGTTGACGAAATGGTTGCATCCTTTCAGCCATGCTGAATGCATATGACACTTGATTGACGAGTCCGAACCAAGAACGCATATCTGTGATGTTCTTTGATGTTCTAAAGTTCATAATGGCTTGTAAGAACTTTGAGCAAGGTCGAACACAGTTTTGTGTAATTTCGAAGCCTGCAAACTCGACCGTGTCTTGTGCAAATGTGAACTTGTCAGGATTTTAAGTGATACTATTTCTTCCACAGATGCTAGACTTGTACAGGTCGAGGAGGTATTGTTCAAGTCTACCACGGGTTTCTTTCGTCCCTGGGAATGGTAATTTGTTTGGTGTCGTGGGAGGAAGTTCTCGTTTCGGGCAATCACATTTGACATCATGTACTGCTGAGGTGTTTGTGGTCGTGGGATTATTGTTGATGGCGCTCTCGTGCAAGACTTCTCCGATGATAGGGAATTTCTCTGCCGGACAACCTTGCAATGAGGGCACCAATGATGTTGATGCCTCTGTTGTTTGCAGCACGCATCTTCAGACTAACTGGATTGAGGTTGTTGGTTTTAAGTCCAAGTTTATGAGAAACTTTTATGCCAGCGAGGCAGCTTTGGCAACCAGTGTCAGCCATGACGGCAACAGTGATTCTCTTGGGTATTGAGGAGATCATTGTACCGAAGCTTCGTCTGCTGTAATCATCCGAATGAACAGATATTGTTAGGTTGAGGAAGGGCTTGGGCTTGGAGACTTGCTTGGTCCAGGTGTCTGCCATCTGATCATATAAGTGGTGATCGAGGTGGAGTGAGTTCTTACCATCATGCTAGCCGATGTTGGTGACAGAATATAGCATGTCGAAGACTGCGCCTTCATCTTCTTCATCAGGTTTTTGAGGTTTTCCATGTCCCTTCTTTCCACAGTAGGAGCATGTCTCAAGATCCTGTTTTAGGTGCATTGTTAGCCGCGTTCCTGCTTCTCCTGTAGCTGTTGCTAACAGCTTCCACTGATTGGGAGTCCAGGAAACGAGACGCTGAGCGTTTGCCAGATTTCTTTGCTTCGATAAACACCTGTTCTAGAGTCATGTCCTGGTTCTTGTCTCCGGGCACGTCCAACTGGATTTCAGGGTCATTTAGTCCACGGATTAACACGTCACGTAGGATTGTCTCTGTGTAATTCACTTCCTGAGGGCACAAAGGAATTTGAGGAATTTACATACGCCTGCCTGGCCTTGCACCAAAGGAGCGAACCGTTTCATCTCGATCGTGAGTCATGCTGTGTAAGGTAACATGGGCTACCATGGTATTTTATTCTCTGACAGCTAGAACTCTAAGAGCCTACAGGACGTCTTCCTCAGATTTGTCTGTAAGGGATCCGTAACCGTGTTGAGATTACAGCTCATTCACATACTATATCAGAATAATTCGTTCTGACTCAGAGATTATTTCAAGGTGACATGGTTTTGAACTCCTGTAAACTAGACTCTTTTGTATTTACAAAACCTATGGGGAAGTCAATTTTGGGAAAAGATTGAAAATAAATATTTAGCAGTTAACTTAAACAAAGAAATAATGACCAAAACGTATATTATTTCTATTTCCTAATACTTTAGTACAGTGTACAATGAGTGATTTAGTTTTTAAAACGGTTTCCTATTTATACAATGTGGTGTTATGTGGTCGTGTCTAATGAAATAAAGATCTAATGGCCAAAAAGCATATAACTTCAATTTCCTTATATTCTAGCACAGTGTTCATTTAGTGATTTGGTTGTGAAAACGGCTTCCTTTTTCAAAAAGGTAGAGTTACATGATCGTGTTTAAATTGTATAAGTTGTATAAAGTCGTGTCGGTGACTGTTTAACATGTGACATGCTTTCCATATGTAATGATCATTTAAAATGATAGTGTAGAATGACGTCAGATCTTTCACCTACTTCGTACTGCTGAAGAGTTTTCTATCTATAATAATAGTTTGACATAGTCATGTTAAACCAAGTTTACCAGAATTTCCTTTATTAGTGTTTGATTTCCTCTCAGTATTTTAACTCCTCGTTTGGCTTCAAAGGGGACAAAGCAATAAATCAAAAGCTGTGTTCAATCGTGGTACGATAAAAGGAAGACACTGAATACCAGGAAAGAAACATGATCACCACAACTCTAACTTGTCTTATTAATACATTCTATAAATACCTATAATTCTTGTGCAGTCATGGTGCAATACAAAAGGCGTGGTACAATACAAAATACGAAACTGATTGTCAGGAAAGATATCATCGTCAAAATACAAGCTATGATTACTTAACCTTTTCCATTTGATACTTAGAAAACTTGGAGGATATATTCAAGCAACAATATCAGATATTTGTTCTGAGACAGAACATCGTTGTTATAAATCCATAACTCACAGAGTTATTTTCACAAGTGAATAAGGAATTGTAACATGACTTCGGTAAATACTCGTTTCTGATTGGTTAATTTGAAGGATTTCCCAGTGTTGAATGGCAATGAACACCCGCAAATTGGCTGAGGCGAATCACCGCGAAAGGATACATTATTTGGTCTGCCTCAACATTAAAATGTTCTGATTCTCCAAATATTCGCGCCCGATTCACATTCACAAAGGCCAACGGTTATGACGTCATAATGACCGCGTCACCATCACAATGGTCTCGGCGAGTAAAAGTTATTTGTTCAGTCGGGTTTGTTCCTGTTGGTTTATTAATTATATAACTAATTATATAACTGTTTTCTCTCTCATAAATTTCACAGTGAAAACTATAAGATATCATCGTTATGAGTGCATTTGGTTTGCAATATAAGAACATTATTTAAATGTCTATAACATTAGGAATTCTTTCTTCTTTATAGCTGCGAACACCTATAACAAAAATGGATCAGTCATTAGATCCTTTCAACTCAGAGTTACCTACGCAAAAATAGAGTTCGCTCTTAAAATGCTTATAACTAACGGCCATGTTACAATATCGATAAATAGTTGCGTTTGTAAAATTTCCGGGATTAATTGTTATTCAATGCCCGCAAATTAAGGCGTATAAAACCTCCGGCTAACGCCGTCGGTTTTAAACTAAATTTGCGGGTGTTGAATAACAATGAATCCCGGAAATTTTACAAACGCAACTATTTATCTTCTAATTAAAACATTTTATTGTCATTAGCTGATCGCTCTATTTCACCCGCAGTCACTTATTACGTAGAAGGTAACATGTCTTTCTCCAGTATTAACATTTAACTTCTTTATCTAACAATATGGAATAGACATTATTTGAGACATTCTAGCTGCAGTTTGATATATATCAAGTTTTGAGTTGTCTAATATTTCATACTCTTCTTTTGAACACTTTTTAGGGAAAGTTCACTCCTCCTATACACGAAGTAAAACAAACCATTTTTGTTTCACAGCTCGATCATTTGCAGTAACATATTCATCATCCTGCATATATTAATCCACAATGCTCCGTCGTAAGCATGATATCTATCAGGTCACATGCATCATTTCGTTTTGCTTATAACGAATAATATCATACAAAATTTGTTTTCCAACACGCATTACAAATCACTTAAGTATGCTTTTTAGCTACAACCTCTTTGCCTAAAGTTATTGCATCGGCTGAAATATTTGCTTAACACGTCCTGCTGTAATAAATTCGAGGCATTTGGCCTGATAATGATTATGATATTAAATGAACTCTGTGGATCTAAAACTCTTATGTTGCAGCTATGAAAGAGTATAGTTCCAAAGGCTTGATAACTATATATAACAAAAATGAACACCTCTTTTGATTGACTTCTGAGGAGATTACTAAATTGACATCCTTTCTCAATTATCGAAGATAGTTCTAAAGTTTTTCCTGAAATTAGAGCGTCCATCATTCTGACATAGCTTATCATTATCAAAGGACTGTGAGGTAGTATCAATTCAAATGTTTTGTTTCAGATTCCAAGATGGTTCTAAAGCTCCTCCTGTTGGCACACTGGGCATCATTCTGCAGCGGCTTATCATCAATAAGGGTCTGTGATGTATCAAGCAACACGGGAGATAATGGAGTCCATGTCAACTGTCATGATAGAGGTCTAACTGGGATCCCCAAAGATTTCCCAGCCAATACGACATCCATTGATCTCACAAACAACCTGATCAGCTCTGTGACCAACCACAGTTTCCAGGGCATCACAAGACTCCAGTCCCTTGATTTGACTTCTAATATCATTTCAAGCATAGAACCTCTTGCATTCTGGAATTGTGGGTCACTAAAAACCATCAGCATAATAAACAACAAAGTATGTGTAAATGGCAGTGTATTCGAGACACTTGGGGATCTTCAAGAGTTGGCCATAGATGATTGTTATGCTGCAGAAGTCCTCAAACCACTTTCATATGTAACAAAAATAGATATCAAGGTTAACTATAACTGCACTTTCAAAGGGTTTCATTACTTAACAAATTTAAGGAAGCTCGGCATACAAGGTATATTTAATTGTCAAAACAATACCTTTATCAAATTGAAAACACATTATATTCAGTCCCTGATAATAACAGCTAATATTGCTAAAATGGGTTTAAATGCATTAACTCCTTTAAAATACTTAAATGAACTAATATTTTCTAACACCAGAACTGGACTTTCTAAACCACTTGATTCTTTGTATGCCCTAGCTGGGCGAAATCTAACTACACTAGTATTGGATGGGGCACGGAGCCGAGGAGGTTCCCGCAATTTGAAGGAAGTGGAGGATAGAACTTTGACAAAGGAAAAGATAAAATATTTAGCAAATATATGTGTAAACAATTTCTCTGCAAAAAATAATAGAATTCTTTACTTTGATATTGAATTTATTATGAATTCACCCATTGGCAAATGTTTGAAGAATGTCAATATACAACAAAACATGATCACAACATTACGTGCGCCAGTATTTTTCCAGCTACATAAAATCAAACAATTGGAATACCTAGATTTCTCGTACCAGGCACAAATGCCCGTAATTCTACCAACAAATGCAAACAATCTTGCATTGTCTAAATTTTCAAGTTGGGAATCTTTACAAAAGATAAATGGAATGTTTGTTACGATCCCATGTAACTTTAAAGAATTAAATTTGAGGAGAGGTGCTCAAAATATGGGTCATATGGATTTTGATGTATTCATTCGAAATGGACAACGAGTACAGAAAGTTGATGCGTCATTCACTGGTTTAACAATCATGAGAAACGTTTATGGGATGTCAGATATCGAGTACATTGATTTGTCTGGTAATGACCAACTTATTTTACCAGATGATTTCTTTTGCTCATGTAAGAAAATAAAGACATTGAAATTATCAGACATGTCAGTACGGCAACATCAAATATATACTCAAGGTAAACACCTTCTTCAATGTCTACCTCAACTAAGAGTTCTAGATATCAGTGGAAATCGTCTTTTTCAGCTCCCGTCAGATTTGTTCCATCACAACCCTCTGCTTGAGTACCTTGACCTGTCGAGAAATATATTCATTTCTATACCAGTACATCCCAATCTCCTTCCTAACCTTCATTTCCTTGATGTGTCCTTGAATAATTTTGGTTCTCTTGATATGAAGACTTGTATAAACATCGACACTCATTATCAGAAGACAAAAAAAGTCTTTCAGTTACTTCTCAAAGGAAACTTTTTTGAGTGCAGTTGCAAAAATTTTCCTTTTGTCTACTGGTTGTCTGAGACAGAAGTTTTTGCAAGGACAAAGGATAATCTGTCTTGCATCACAGAGAATGGAATCATCACAAACACAGGAGAAATGACACTGAATTTGTTGAAATTTTGGAGGAAATGTAACGGAGGTGAGACATTTTCAATAAGTTTGGTACTTGGAACTGTCATTTTGTGTTGTATTCTTTTGGCTCTTCTTATTGACACAAACAAAACAAAACTTGCCTACATGCTTATTAATGCTTTAAAGTACCAAGCTCCAAAACGAAAACGAAAGCATTTTACAAGAGACGTGTATGTATCATATGCTGATACGGACTACCACTGGGCTTGCCATGAACTGTGTGGCATTCTGGAAGAGAGAGACTTAAGTCTCTTCATTTGGGACAGAGACGCAGTCCCTGGAGATTTAACTGCTGAAGTGATTACAGAAACTGTCAACCAGTGCTGGAAGACGATCCTGTTCTTCACAGAGAACTATGAGGAAGATGCCTGGGGCTACCTGACTACGATGGCTGCCATCAACTGTGTAGACAATCTCAACCCAGAACGTCTGATCTTACTCCTGCCAGAGAATGAAAACCCTCGGGTACCAGAGTGTCTGCTTCAAGTTGTTCCAGAGACCTGCATCTTCCATGTTCCTCGGGAAGTCAGAAGGAATGATGCATTCTGGGATGAACTGGTGAGAGCCATCAAAAGAGAAAATTGAATGTTGCCCCTCTTGTAATTGTGTTGCATGAATTATGGCAATATCATTGATACGAGTTAGACTAATCATTTCTCGGAAAACAATTTGTTAATGATCAATGTATTTCTGTTGTTCATCATTTATAATATGCTGAGCTCTTTGAACTTCAGCTTCCTATATAGTTTTACCATTTGAGCACTTTTTTATATTCATGTTTGATATTCAACATTTTCACCTTGCTGGGAGTTCCGCTTTGATAAGGTTAGGCATATGTGTAATAGTGATGTTTTACAATGTTTTACAACGTTTTGTGACCTCACTGCCATGCATGTTCAAAAAGGATCAGCAAACACGGCTAGGGTTTTGAAATATACCAGTACAGAAGCCTATCCTTTACGCCTCAAGGTATGACTACAATGCTTTATTGAGAGTCAGGTCGCGATCTTCCATGCTTCACTTGTTACATGCACCAAGGAGAATTTCTTTCAATGCATATTTGTTTTTCCCATTATGATAAACCTGTTGTGACAAAATGAACTGACATAAAGGCACTTTGAATTCCAGGTACTTAATTTCAATATTTTTATGTGTTACGAGTTAACACTGTCTGAAGGATTATCATTTAGGCAGCTTATAACATTTTTATTTCCCACTGACTCATTTATTTATTCTATGAAATTAATTAAAATGGAATGATTATTTAGGTGTTTATTGCCTTTTATGTTGATTGAAAGAATTCTCTGATATGAATAGAAACCTCGTCATGCTCACACTTGCTGACAAGGCTTCTAGAACAATAGCGTTAGACCAATCGGAATAACCGTTACTTCCTTCTTTGATTGAAAAGGATAAAACTGTCACCCCATGGTGTATCCTGTATCGATCTAAAGTTCGCTTCAGATAAGCACTTCGATATTCTTTGAGGTAAGCACATCATTAAGTTAGTTATCTAGGTCCAACGAACAACAAGCACCTTTTTTCTGGATCACTTCTTCCAAGTGTTTCTCATCAAAGAAGCAGCTTTCTAAAACAACATAGTTTTCTGATGAATTCCATTGATAATGTGTACAGTGTTTGAAATATGCATCCACAAACTGCTTGTCAATAAGGACACATAGATAGGAAATACTGTTGGCCCAACTCAAAAACTGCGGGCATTTATTATCAGTACTTATTAAACTTGGGGTATTACACAATCTTTGACAACTGCATTACAGGAATTAGGGAAAGGATGTTGTTTTAGAGAATAAACATGTCTGTCCATTTACGTGAGGCCAAGTTGTCAAGGCACTAGTTATTCATTGGTCAATAATAGGACAAAGAAGGTCCAATCAAAATTAAACTTTAAGATTTTATGATATGCAATGTATGTCCCTGTATCGGGTTTGTAAGTCTACCTGTCAGGAGGACGACAAGTGTGACGAGTGAGAGTCACTTTCCATGGAGGCGTTTAAGATTCTGCACGAAAAGTGAGTCCAGTTTGCCCAAGGGGTCTACCATTGGTTCACCTCCTTCTCGGTCCGATATCTCACCCCAGGGTTCTACTCCCTGGTGTTTATGGTAGCTCATTTTCAGTGTTCAATCGGTCCTACCTTGTACACCGCCATATTTTCGTCTGTCGTCAGTAATGCGGTTACTGGAGCCCGGACTTGATGATATCCCTGGATCTACAGGACGCATACTTGCATGTTACGATCTTCTGGGATCATCACAAGTACCTCCAATTTATCCTTGGCTGGCGCCACTTTCAGTGGTACGTGCTCCTGTTTAAGATCACGAATAGAACGAATGAAGAGGATGGACAACCTCTTGGACGAGGGCTCAGGGAGCCGCTCCCTCTCCGGCAGCGTCACTGTGAGGGGGCGACTAGAGTTGGACGCATCCATCCAGTGGTGAGGAGCCCATCTACGGATGGATCGGACAGCATCCTTGGGGGACGCTCTCTCCAGGGAGGACAAACCTCCCTCCAAGGAGTGTTCACCCAGGTGTGCCAACACTTCGTGAAGCCCAATATAGATCTGTTTGCAACCCATCTGAATTACCAGCTGTCGGCTACGTGTCACCAGTACCCAACCCGGCTGAGACCGGCTTAGACCAGCTTAGACAAGAACTTGGATGTTCATGTGGCTAACGTCCCCAAAGTGGCAGAGTACCTCGTGTACTTCGGGAAGAGAGGAATCTTAAGGCCTTCTCCATTAACACCCACTTGACAGTGTTTCTCCTGCGACAGGGGAATTGCTCAGTGGACATCTCAGTTGTGAAGAAGATCATAAGAATAAACTGTCAGGTGGAGATCGTCCTTGAGCATCTATGTTCGTAATTCTATGAGCCTGTAACAGAAACCATCAACTCATGCTTTGCCACAAGGATTTTGGAATTACATGCAAGGGACGGGGATATGGCTTCGCTGTGACTGGCACTGGGTTTCGTGTGCATTAACCAAGGGTCAGATGAGAGGGGCAGGGTGTTTCACATTCCTGCTCTTGCTGGCTCTGCCTCCCCCACGGACGAAGAGAGCAGACTCCTCTGTCCAGTTCACGCTCTCAGAATCAATGTGGAACGCACACGCTTTCTCCGGCAGGGAAGGAGGATACTCCTTCTTCCTCACTCCCAGCGGAGCACAAAAGCGATTGATAAACGGGCCTTGCGCTCAGTCGTTCTCAAAGCTTATAAAGCCAAAGAATAAGCCTCACTGGCACGAACCAACACTCATGAGATGCGGACGGTCTCCGCCTCTGTGGCGTTACACAACAACATTGGGGTAGCAGACATCAGGTCAGGCTGCTTCTGGAAGTCTGGCAAGGTCTTCGCCAACCACTACCTTCGAGATCTGTCCACAGAAAACCTTGCGGGTGTGGTCAAGCTAGGGAAACAGGTATTTGCCCAGCAACATACAGCGGGTCCTGCTCCAAGTGGGTTTCGCAACCTACCGTTGGGTCATTTTGCGTTGGTTGTTTTTAAAAAAATAAACTTTCCATCCCTTTCCTTTGGTTCTTATTGACTTAGCTGGGGTCCCCCTTGCGCCTTCCCTTAGTTTGACTGGAACATCTACCTACCAGATACTGGGTTCTCGCAGCCCGCCATTGTTATTTGTATTTCACCAATCTGTAATTCCCTCCCGTGCCTCCCCTTCTGCGCAAAAGGTTTGATCAGGCGTCCGTCCGCTCCAGGTAGTTTGGATTAGGATTTGGTCACATGACCATACATGTAGGTGGAGCTGGAGTGAGCAGGTAACTCCAGTCTGTTTTCTCTGTGTAATTTGGCCGAGAGACAATTAAAAGGCAATTATGGGGCTACAGTGAGTCGTCCACGGTCAATACAAATAATGACGTTTACTCAACAACGTACTATTTATTTTTCACTGATGAGTCATGTTTTTGTAACCTTACATTGTTTCTATTATTGATTGAGAAACGCACAAGACATGATGAAACATGGGGTCGAAAGGTGTATGGAATTGTACTAGGTTGAAAACAGGGCAACCAGCTACAATTTCATGATATGATGCCTCAATGACACTCTGTTTCCGAATATTTTGTAGTGTGTAGATAGCAAAACCTCATTAACATTATATAAAAACAGGTCAGATTTATTCATAAGTCATTTAAAACATTTATTTATTTAAAGGAATTTAACTTGTTTTCAAGTTATATGGCCACCCAGGCTCATCACATCATGTAAACGTAAAACTACAAAAGTCAGTACATCATTATAGAACTACAAAAGTAAATACATCATTATATCGTAATATCTAAGAGATATTCAAATTCCACTTAACACGATTAAATAATGAGGTTTTGCTTTGCTGAAATATCCTTAAATTTATACCATCTTACTAAAAATATCAGCCTTAAATTGCTCTGTTGTATATTTTCAAAAATCGTCATTTTAATATTGTCTCTGTATATTATATGTGTAATGATCTGTCCATGTGTACATTACGTTACTATCGTATTAACGGTATTTTCTTGGGGATCAGCATTAATATAAGCATTATTTGCTTGTTTGATGATGTGATTACAAGTGTAGCTACATATTCTTGTATTTTCCAAAACTGTACTCATATAATTGTTCTATAAGTGTATCTTAGGAGAAGTTTTTTTAAAGACTACTTTAGCCTGTTTGCTTATCCTTTAAATTTGTATATGTCACGTTTCATTTTGTTAATTACTGTCTTGTTTTGGAAATCAAATACTGTTTAAAAGAAAAAACTTTGCTTGTTCGCCAATCCCGTTTCCATTTTTTAATAAATAAGTTTAAACCACTTTTATTTATATTGATATAGTTTTTTTAATAAGAATAGGCCCTCTCATCATTTGCAAAACAAAAAAACTATGACATACCATGTAGTCTCATTGATAAATTGACTTTTGATCCCTCTGTTAAAGCCGTGGGGGTCTGCAACCTGAATTTTTAACTTAGCAAGGCCCCGAAAGGGCCGTAAATGTTTGGTAGGGACGAACTCGCTTGGTTGCGAACCACTTACAACTGACAGCCAGTATTCAAGTATGTGTTTTGTGACCGCCCTTATCCGTCTGGACGTTCTCATGCATTAACATTGGTCAATTAGGTTTCACAAGCTAAGTTGTTGATTCCCTTTAAGCTATCAACAGTCTAAGAATATCAACCAAAATTAGTAAATGTCCTTATTATCCTGTCAAATATTGTATTAAACATTATAGAAAATCGTATATCAAATAACTATGTAGTCGGTTATAGCTTTAAATCCCATATAATCTGACGGATTTCGATCTATCAAAATTATGTCAAGGACATGAATAGCTATGATGTCATAGTGCCAATTGCGCCGTCATACGAATGACAGTTTGCACAGATTTGCATTTTGTCTACCGTAGGACGTTGCCAATCACTTCGAATCAATGAACAGCATGAAATGATTTCTAGAAAAAAAAAGAAATTTTAAACACATACTACAGTTAAATTTAAGTTTATAAAACACTTGCAAGGGAGGGTTTGGTGATCGTAAGTTGGTCGGAAATAAAGCAACGGCAAATTAATCTTGAGATTAAGCCCTTCCTAAATCCTTCCCAGGGAAATTTTAAAACAAATTCTTTACCTTATAAAGTTAATGGTAATATATACAACCAACTCGTAACGGGGAATGCCATTATTATCTTTCTTGGTTAAAATAATTGCGTAATTAGTTATTGTATAAATCTTTCCTAAGATTTTTTATTTAGATATTTTCTTCTGGTTTTTATCGTCGACTTGGGCATCACCTATGGTACAATCCAAAGCATAACCTTTTGTTGGTGTTTCATGTAAGTCATGATAAAAAAATAGATTAAAGATATCATTTCTAATGCGACAAATTGTAAAATCTAATGCGATATCAGCTCCTGCAAATGATTTCATATATAAGTATGATTTCAAACTGTTACCTGCTTTCATTAAGTATGTATACTTGAAGAGCCTGTAAGATTGATTTTTATTATTGGAAATGTTGATACTGATTTTGTTTTTCGAGAAAAAGCAACTTACAAACTGATTGAATTATATAAAAATAATTATGATGATTCTTTGATACCTTTCCTTGTTGAGCAATACAATATCAGGGAAAAGGAAGTTATCAAGATATCAAGTTTTTTAAAGATGTAAAGATTTTGATTGCATATTTTATTATGTAAAAGTCAATGGCATGTTTTATTTCTTATATCGTTGTATTGATATTTTCTCTGAATAAATGATTTGTTAAATGCTCTCTGATCATAATACTAGAACAGAAGATGGTCCCCTTCATGGAAAGGAAGCGTGTTCAATTTGAGTGTTTTGTTTGTTAAGGGTATTCATTTCCACTTCTCCTTCAGATTAAGGACTGTGATAACAAAACCTAATGAGGCATTGCTTTACTCTAACAATTATGATATTTTGTTCCAATCACAAGATCACCATTGTTCAGATCAATAGGGAGTTTTTTCCTTCTTCCTTCTTGTAGAAAATCAAATATGCAAGGCAGACTTTGAAGACTGCTGCTAACTAACAATATTACTTCGAGTCGCCTCCTTGGTCGTAGGTGAGTCTGTTTGCTTCTAACTGGAAACAAGATGTGCGTATGTGTGGGGTTCTGATTGAACTTACATGTAGTTAAGATTAGTATGAATCAAGGACAGCCTCTACTCATTTAAACAACATAACAAAACACATTCAAACAACATAACATGTATTTGGTTTAGGAAAATAGCGTTGTTGCTTTGAAGGTTACACGAGTATCCTTTGGGTGGGGTACGTCCAGTTGGTCCCACGAGGACATGAAGTGTACAAATTTGAATACTCAAGTTTGACCAAAAAATATCTGTATAAAATTCAACTTAATTTCAGATCATATATGTTTTATACCGTGAACACTGAATAATATATTTCTCCAACTATTATTCTAAATTATTATTCCTAAATTTGTCGACGACAACATTATCAATTATATTTATAAAAATTAATTTCAAAATTAATATCAATAGTTTTTACACGATTATAAATGTTACATTTTGAACCAACGAAACAAAAAGGTAAAATCTCCACATAGTTTATGGATATTAACATTGATGTTTCACTTACACATGTACATTCAGTACCAATTGCTATATAAAGGAAAAGTATAGTGCCAAAAAAACCCGGAATTTTCATTCTGAGTACATTTGAGCTACGATTTAAGTGAAGGTGACATTTGAAGCTGGCATTTGCGCAACAAGTAGATCTTGATCAGGCAGTCAACAACCGTTGTCGTGAAAGAAGAGAGGGACCTTCTGTATCTAACTGGACAGTAAACAGAACACTGCGAGACATTTAGATAATGAAATCTGTACCAAAGACGATTCCTTTTATGACGGACTTGCACAAGGAGAAAAGGCTTCAGTAGTGTGACAACAAGCTTGATGCAGATTTCACCAATGTGATTTTTACAGATGAATCTGCCTTTTTATTTTCTTTTGGATAACCAAGAAACGATGGTAAGTTGGTGGGACATCCTTCAAGATGGTGCCCAAGTTACACCATGGGGTAGCATTTCACAAATGGGCATTACCCCTCCGATTGTCAGATTCACCAGGAGGGACCGTTGGAGTCAGCTATTGGTGAAAGTGGTGTGCCTTCATTCTCCAGCAAGACAACGCTCGTCCTCATACCTCGGCCTTCCCCCGTGCATGGTTTCGTGACAATGACGTCACTGTGATAGATTTTCTGGTCGTTTCCCGTGACTTGAAACCGATTGAGAATGTGTATGTAGGATGCTGTGGAAAAGTTACAGCCAGGAAACTTTGGGTGCTGGAGAGACGCGATCTGTCGAACATGGATGGACCTCTGAACATGGATGGACCTCTCGCAGGAAACTATAGACAGTTTAGTCGGGAGTATTAGGCAACGAATGACCCAATGCATTGAGCGACAAGGAGCCTCAACATACTATAAATTTAAACTTACATCTTATACGAATTCAAAGCTTTCAAATGAGTCACCCTGTGAAAATTAAGATTTAGTAAAGTTGAAGTGTCCTGAGTTTTTTGCAAAGTGCTATATTTATAAAATCTCTGACTCAAATTGGCTCATTGACAAATGTACCAATTCAACACCAAGTCCTTCAGTATAGATACGAGGAATGCTACTTGATTTAATCATTGCTGCAATGCTAGGTTCAATTGGTCGAGAAGACTAGTATCATGAATGAAGGGAACGGTTGTTCAGCTTAAATATAAGGTTTGGTATGTTGTCAATGATTCCATGGTTTATTTAATCAAATAGATATCTGTGACATAAGAGTATACCGCTAAAGGTACTAACCAATACACTTTGGTCATACGTTTCACTTTATCCCTTTCCTTTCAGTTTTACTGACACTTTTTTGTGAAAAAAACTTATAATTGCACCATGTTAAGTTAATGCACTTGTCATAATTTCACTACGGTAGCTATGTTAACCAGGTTGAACCTCCTTTGTATATGAACAATGGTGAGTGTTTTGTTTTCGATAGGGATTATAGATAGTGTACAGTATCTCAGTTCACCACAATGTCACTGGCTTTTGGCGTATATTGGTTTCCACTAATTGATTTCCCCTCACATGACGTCCTAGTCCTTCTAAGCTGAGTCCGTAAGACTACTGTTTCAAGCCATGGTTTCAGATGACAAAAGACATGAAACGTTTCATTAATTAGTTTCATAATTGTAAGTATTGTGAAGTAACTAGAAGTTTATAATACGACTTCAATTATCAAGATTTGGTTGGCTTCCCTTTGAAATCTTATGCTAGTAAAAACGTTTTACATACCACTTTGACCTCGTTGTCAGTGGCAACCATTCATAAAAGATCTTGTTCATTATCAGAATCAGGACTGTTTTTGTCAAAACAGTCCTGATATCGGATGCAATGACTCTGATGAAAATGTCTTTTAAACTATAGAAACATACATCAGCTTTTGTCAGTATTGACTAAATGAATTCGACTGTCCTTATGATAAATCAAATATTTAAAGAATAACAAGAGAACCACGAAATAAACATAGATTACCTGTTGAAACAATTATCGAAAACAATTATTAATTAACAGCTACAATTAACAAAACATTGTCAAAGTTTATATATTTCAAAGAAGTATTTCAACAAGTACATTTTAACAAATAAAAAGAATGTCATGGTTACTTAAATGTTGAAAATCCGAACGATTGTAATGATTTGAGAATCCACCATCATAATTTTACTGTCGTTGTAAAGCACAAATGAGACAACCGATTTAGTCGAAACCAAAGACGAAATGGACGACTTGCGAAATCTTGTTGCAAAGTACCCGTATGTTCACGCACTGCACAACTTGCACATGCTCAGAACATGAGTTTTGTGTCTCATGCTTGACACTCGACTTTTGCATGCTTCGAACGATCAGGTGGTACATCCACAGTACTAAAAATGTCATTTATGATTATTTGGAGGGGCCCAAAAAGGGTCGTGGAATTAACATATTCTTACATTTTAAGTTTGGGCTTCGGTTTCACTTGTTAAGGCAATATGTAAGTCAGTTATTAGTATAGTTATCAATTTTTATCTGGAAATGCTCAGACAGTATGTCCGTTCGTTTGTCCTCGGCCTAACAGCCTCGTACCGACCTTACAGACAAACTGTCCTTGCATTTCCCGATATAGATTGATAACTATAATGATACTAATTATTGCTTATATGATACTGTGATAACCAGACACTTATATTCAACGTGCTACAATCTTGTCACAAGGCAAAATGACCGGGCAGGGCTTTTGACAATAGATTCACAATCGTATAGAGAAAGAGAAAAAGAAAGAGAAAGAGATAAAATATATTTGTAAAAATCAAAATATCGAAAATATGTTGTCTTCATTTAAAGTAAACCTTAATATCTTTGAAAAATAAGATGTTGTTTTTGTATATTTTAAAAACCACAAAAGAGAGCACAAAATACTGGTATGTTAAATTGAAAGTCTATAGCAAACTTCAGAAAATATTTGAAATACCATGATTATCCTACCCAACAGTAACCAGTCATTAACCGTGTGTCAGGTAAAGTAATGGATTTAATTTGTTGCAGATTCCAAGATGGTTCTCAAGCTTATCTTGTTGGCACACTGGGCATCATTCTGCAGCGGCTTATCATCAATAAAGGTCTGTGGTGTATCAAGCAACACGGGAGATAATGGAGTCCATGTCAACTGTCATGATAGAGGTCTAACTGAGATCCCAAAATGTTTGCCAGCTAATACAACATCCATCGATTTATCTAATAACCTGATCAGCTCTATAGCAAACCACAGTTTCCAGGGCATTACAAGACTCCAGTCCCTTGATTTGAGTTCTAATATCATTTCAAGCATAGAACCTCTTGCATTCTGGAAATGTGGGTCACTCCAAACCCTCAAAATGAATAACAACAAAGTGTGTGTGAATGGCAGTGTATTCGAGACACTTGGGGATCTTCAACAGTTGGCCATAGATGATTGTTATGCTGCTGGAGTTCTCAAGCCACTTTCAGTTTTGACAGAAATATATATAATTGTAAATTATGAATGTACGTTCAAAGGATTTCAGTTCTTAACCCATATAAGGAGTCTCGTAATCGATGGTGTTTTAAGTTTTGAAAACAATACTTTTGTCAAATTGAAAGATATGAATATTCAAACCTTAACAATTGCGGCGAATATTGCCAAAATGGACTTGAATGCACTGGCCCCTTTTAAAAACTTAAGAGAACTAATATTTTCTAACACCAGAACTGGACTCTTCAAACCACTTGATTCATTGTATGCCCTAGCTGGGCGAAATCTATCTACACTAGTAATGGATGGCGCTGTCTTTCGTGGTGGTTCCCGAAATTGGAAGGATGTAGAGGATAGAATTTTGACAAGGGAAAAGATCAAATATCTAGCAAAGATATGTGTTAACAATTTCTCTGCCAAAAATAATCGAATTCTTTACTTTGATGTGGAATTTATAATGAATTCACCGATTGGCAAATGTTTGAAGAATATCAATCTGCGACAGAACATGATGACTGCAGTGTCCAGCAGGGTCCTGCTTCAATTTTGGAAATTCACACACTTAGAATCCCTAGATCTGTCATACCAAATGAGAGCACATGATCCGTCCATCCAACCAACAAAAGAAAAAGACCTCACAATGTTTGATATTTCAAGTTGGAAGGCATTACATGAAAATGGCAAAATGGTGCTAATGCTTCCAGGGAACTTGAAAGACATAGATTTTAGAAAATGTGCTAGCCACATGAGTCATATGGATTTTGATATCAGATTCCTGAATGGAACAGAACTGAAAAAAATTGATCTTTCTTTCAATGGATTAACTGTCTTGAAACATATTTCTGGACTACCTAATCTTGAATGCTGTGATTTGTCTGGTAATGAGGAACTACTTTTACCAGATGATTTCTTTTGCTCATGTAAGAAAATAAAGACATTGAGAGTATCAGACATGTCAGTACGGCAACATCAAATAGATACTCAAGGTAAAAACCTTCTTCAATGTCTACCTAAACTAAGAGTTCTAGATATCAGTGGAAATCGTCTTGTTCAGCTCCAGTCAGATTTGTTCCATCACAACCCTCTGCTTGAGTACCTTGACCTGTCGAGAAATATATTCATTTCTTTACCAGTTCATCTCAATCTCCTTCCTAACCTTCATTTCCTTGATGTGTCCTTGAATAATTTTGGTTCTCTTGATATAAAGACTTGTATCAACATCGACACTCATTATCTGCACTCAAAAAAAGTCTTTCAGTTACGTCTCGAAGGAAACTTTTTTGAGTGCAGTTGCACAAACTTTCATTTTATCTACTGGTTGTCTGAGACAGAAGTTCTTGCAAGGACAAAGGGTAATCTGTCTTGCATCACAGAGAATGGAATCATCACAAACACAGGAGAAATGACACTGAATTTGTTGAAATTTTGGAGGAAATGTAACGGACGTGACACAATTTCAATAAGTTCTGTACTTGGAACTGTCATTTTGTGTTGTATTCTTTTGGCTCTTCTTATTGACACAAACAAAACAAAACTTGCCTACATGCTTATTAATGCTTTAAAGTACCAAGCTCCAAAACGAAAACGAAAGCATTTCAAAAGAGACGTGTATGTATCATATGCTGATACGGACTACCACTGGGCTTGCCATGAACTGTGTGGAATTCTTGAAGAGAGAGACTTAAGTCTCTTCATCTGGGACAGAGACGCAGTCCCTGGAGATTGTACTGCTGAAGTGATTACAGAAAATGTCAATCAGAGCTGGAAGACGATCCTGTTCTTCACAGAGAACTATGAGGAAGATGCCTGGGGCTACCTGACTACGATGGCTGCCATCAACTGTGTAGACAATCTCAACCCAGAACGTCTGATCTTACTCCTGCCAGAGAATGAAAACCCTCGGGTACCAGAGTGTCTGCTTCAAGTTGTTCCAGAGACCTGCATCTTCCATGTTCCTCGGGAAGTCAGAAGGAATGATGCATTCTGGGATGAACTGGAGAGAGCCATCAAAAGAGAAAATTGAATATTGCCCCTCTTTTCATTGTGTTGCATGAATTATGGCAATATCATTGATGTGAGTGAATATTTATTTCCCGGAAATTTTTTTGTTAACGATTAATGTATTTCTGTTGTTCTTTATTTATAATATGCTGAGCTCTTTGAACATCAGTTTCCTTTATAGTTTTACCATTTGAGTACTTTTTTAGAGTCATATTTTGTAGCCACGTCATTGGATAGTCAACATTTACACCCTGCTGGGAGTTCCGATTTGATAAGGTTAGGCATATGTGTAATAGTGATGTTTAACAATGTTTTACAACGTTTTGTGACCTCACTACCATGAAGTTGTTAAAAGGATCAGCAAACACGGCTAGGGTTTGAAATATATCTGTACAGAAGCCTATCCTTTACGCCTCATGATATGACTACAATGCTTTATTGAGAGTCAGATCGGGACCTTCCATGCTTCACTTGTTACATGCTCCAAAGAGTGTTTCCTTTCAATGCATATTTGTTTTCCTGTTACGATAAACCTGTTATGACAAAGTGAACTGACATAAAGGCACCTTGAATTCCAGGTACTTAATTTCAATATTTATTTGTGTTATGAGTTAACACTGTCTGAAAGATTATCATTTAGGAATCTAATAAAATTTGTATTTCCCACTGACTCATTTATTTAATTCTATGTAATGAATTAAAATGGAATGATTCTTTAGGTGTTTATTGCCTTTTATGTTGACTTAAAGAATTCTCTGATATGAATAGAAACCTCGTCATGCTCACACTTGCTGACAAGGCTTCTAGAACAATAGCGTTTGACCAATCGGAATAACCGTTACTTCCTTCTTTGATTGAAAAGGATAAAACTCTCACCCCATGGTGTATCCTGTATCGATCTCAAGTTCGCTTCAGATAAGCACTTCGATATTCTTTGAGGTAAGCACATCATTTAGTTAGTTATCTAGGTCCAACGAACAACAAGCACCTTTTTCTGGATCACTTCTTCCATGTGTTTCTCATCAAAGAAGCAGCTTTCTAGAACAACATAGTTTTATGATGAATTCCACTGATAATGTTAAGGTTCCAGTGTACATCGTGTATTGACTTATCTAGACGGTCCTAGTTGCTTTCCGAAATACTATACTTGCCTTTTCGTTTTTTGAAAATGTGTACACATGTATTCAGTGTTTTTTCATGCATTAATATAACCTTTTCTTAGAATTATTTCTTCAAATGTTTTGCATTGGTAAAGCTTTAGGTTCAACTTTTTTACCTATCAATTAGCCTTTCAATTCTCTGCTTCTGTTGTTCTGCACTCCCGTTGTTTGTTATTTACAAAAGTCGCTATATAAGACAAGGTATGTCATTACAGTCAAACTGAAACGTTTTAAACCGATGTTATTAATATTTTAAGACACATACATGTATGTTATAATTTACCATACTTTGGAAATCAATATTGTCTAGGGTACTTCAATATTTGTAAACATCATAATTCTCGTTTTGCTGAATTTGAGAACAGAATGAATGCAATGTAACTGTGCCTTTGTGTTAACATGGGTCTTATGGAAACTCTAGAGCTATCGCAAGGAGCAATTGATATGAAACATTTCCTAGACTATCATATAAATAATATAAATCGATATGTAAAGAGGTGTGTTTGGTGATACTAATCTTGTGTCGTTCTTGTCTCGTTACCTCATACTTATGTCCCCTGAATGAGAGGTATTTGGATGTGAAGCTTTTGTTACATTTTTACCCTTCTGATAAATGTTGATTGGCTGTGCTCTCAATGCTGAATCTTAAGAAATACATGCTATTTACATAGTAAACAAATATAACTTTGTCACATTTGGAATCATACTATCTTCAATAATACTGATTCTTGTACTTTTTCGGGATTCGAACCCATACACTCATAGTCAGGCAACACCATCAGCAATAACCATACCAGCAGCTAACCAACTCACCCGTTTCGCCATCCACAAAAATTAACTTTGTATTGAGTAGTTACAATTACTTTTAGTTTTAAATTCAATTTTGGAAAGGTCATTGAACCCGACCCAGAGTCTAAAGGTGTTGTTTTAGAAGATGATCAGAGTTTCTAATGATGGTTCATCAAAAATGTGTTTTGTTGTTTCGGGGGATTTGTTCAACGGGGTAATTTGCTTGAAACTTTTTCCATAAAGTTAAGCATCTTTGACTTTGCAATTAGCTAAGACGACTGAAGTTTGTTTACGAAAAGAGGCCAGCAGGTATGTCTGCTATAAGGAACTAAAGTCTTTAAGCCTAAACTTATGACTACGATCTGCACTTTCTATTCAAGACTGAAACACTTCATGGTTCAATAACTACAATCGCTACACAACATTTCCTTTCAATGAACATTTATGTCTTCACATAATATTTTCCTGTCGTGATCAAATCAATCGACATGAAAGGGAGTTTATTCATAACTTATGAATAACTGTCATTGTATGGCTATCTCTTTGAAGACGCTTAACATTTATATCTTCCTCATTGCTCTTTTATATTATTTTGTAAAAAGTAGATTCAAGTCATTTGGTTTATAGCCTATGCTTGAAGTAAAGAGTTCACCGATATGAATAGAAACCTCGTTATGCTTCATTGGTCGCAGTTGCTGACAAAGTTTCACTGCACTAGCGTCAGGCCAATCGGAATACTTCCTTCTTTGATTGAGAAGGAGAACTCTGCCAACCCTTGGTGTATCCTGTAGTGATCTCAAGTTCACTTCAGATAAGCTTTCGATCTCACGTTCACTTGAGATAAGCACTTCCATATCCTATGAGGTAAGGTTGAGTTATCGTAAGCACATCTGTAACTAGCACTTTTTTCTGGATCACTTCTTCCATGTTTTCTTATCAACGAAGCTGCTTTCCAAAATAAATATAATTCTGAAATACCCCACAGATAATATGTAAGTTTAATTTTTTTAAAAATAGACCTATAGTTTTGTCAATTTGTGTTTATTCAGTGATTTGTCATGCAGTGATATAACCTGTACTTTATAGACATACATTTAAAGAGCCATTTCGTGATTTTCATCACATATTTGTTTGCTTTGATACGATCGTAAATGGCATTCATAACATGTATAATATTTCAAAATATTTCACATAACCCCCAAATATGATAAGTACCTGTTTTTATTGGAAATCTTAAAACAACAAAATATATTTGCGGAAACCAAATTCACACATTTATTTTACATGGACACAACATCAATCAATCTTTTTTTATTCATGAATTATGGCATTCAGGCATTCTTCCAATTATGGAAATGACAAAACATATAAACTTGAAACTGTCATTCTGGTTGCTTTCGATAAGTTTTTGAAGTTATGTTTGACTATTTGACGAGTGTCATTGTCCAGGTTTTCATCATAATTTAGTTCATTCTTACCGTAAGCATCTCCATTTCTTGCCTTCATTGTTCTGCACTCCTGTAGTTTTGGTATTCTATTAGAGGCACTATATGCTACGAGATATTTCATAAACACTCGAAGTGAAAGAGAAAGTGAAGATTAAGCATTTGTTGGAAATACTATTGGTGACACATTCCTTACCTTTGGAGTATGTGCCCATTTTCCCACATGCTTTATGATAATAGTCTTAAACATTATATGACATAACATGTATTTAAAAAGGAGTTTATGTTATTAAAATTGGAGAGGTATCATTGATATACCAAACATTTATTCAAAATACCAACACTTACACATCAATCAAGACCAACATTGTTCATCAACTCACCTGGATTCATGTACCTTGCTCTGATCAAATTTGCCAAAACGTAAACAGAACATAGAATCCATCTAAAATCACTGTTGTGTTTCCTTAATTTAACGCCAGTCATTTATTATTTTCAAAGGGCCTTCAAAATAGGCGTCTATTTGAGGCAGCCTTCTATTTAAGGCAGGCGTCTATTTCATAATAAAGAATACCAAACAGATTATATTTTCAAAAGAGGTTTGTGGTCAACAGCAATGGTCAGGTCACTACATCCAAGCACGAAGTATCTTGCTTTATCCACTGGTGCATAGCGGGATTCCTCAGCATGGGTGAAGCGACTGCCTACCACAGTTACCTTCCATCCTTCACGACAGCAAAAGGGCTTTGTCTTGGGACATTGGCAGTGTTTCTGAAATAGCCAAAATCAAATTCCATTCTTTGACCAATCTGTAGCAAGGCAAGTAGGTTTATTTGCATCGAAGATACACACACCGTCCTCAATTTCATTAATGATGACGTTTTTTTATTCTTGAAACAGTCCAGATTGTTGTCCCAATGAAATGTTGTACCTGGCTTAAGGAGTTGACGAAATGGTTGCATCCTTTCAGCCATGCTGAATGGATATGACACTTGATTGACGAGTCCGAACCAAGTACGCATATCTGTGATGTTCTTTGGTGTACTAAAGTTCATAATGGCTTGTAAGAACTTTGAGCAAGGTCGAACACAGTTTTGTGTAATTTCGAAGCCTGCAAACTCGACCGTGTCTTGTGCAAATGTTAACTTGTCAGGATTTTAAGTGATACTATTTCTTCCACAGATGCTAGACTTGTACAGGTCGAGGAGGTATTGTTCAAGTCTACCACGGGTTTCTTCCGTCCCTGGGAATGGTAATTTGTTTGGTGTCGTGGGAGGAAGTTCTCGTTTCGGGCAATCACATTTGACATCATGTACTGCTGAGGTGTTTGTGGTCGTGGGATTATTGTTGATGGCGATCTCGTGCAAGACTTCTCCGATGGTAGGGAATTTCTCTGCCGGACAACCTTGCAATGAGGGCACCAATGATGTTGATGCCTCTGTTGTTCGCAGCACGCATCTTCAGACTAACTGGATTGAGGTTGTTGGTTTTAAGTCCAAGTTTATAAGCAACTTTTATGCCAGCGAGGCAGCTTTGGCAACCAGTGTCAGCCATGACGGCAACAGTGATTCTCTTGGGTATTGAGGAGATCATTGTACCGAAGCTTCGTCTGCTGTAATCATCCGAATGAACAGACATTGTTAGGTTGAGGAAGGGCTGGGGCTTGGAGACTTGCTTGGTCCAGGTGTCTGCCATCTGATCATATAAGTGGTGATCGAGGTGGAGTGAGTTCTTACCATCATGCTAGCCGATGTTGGTGACAGAATATAGCATGTCGAAGACTGCGCCTTCATCTTCTTCATCAGGTTTTTGAGGTTTTCCATGTCCCTTCTTTCCACAGTAGGAGCATGTCTCAAGATCCTGTTTTAGGTGCATTGTTAGCCGCGTTCCTGCTTCTCCTGTAGCTGTTGCTAACAGCTTCCACTGATTGGGAGTCCAGGAAACGAGACGCTGAGCGTTTGCCAGATTTATTTGCTTCGATAAACACCTGTTCTAGAGTCATGTCCTGGTTCTTGTCTCCGGGCACGTCCAACTGGATTTCAGGGTCATTTAGTCCACGGATTAACACGTCACGTAGGATTGTCTCTGTGTAATTCACTTCCTGAGGGCACAAAGGAATTTGAGGAATTTACATACGCCTGCCTGGCCTTGCACCAAAGGAGCGAACCGTTTCATCTCGATCGTGAGTCATGCTGTGTAAGGTAACATGGGCTACCATGGTATTTTATTCTCTGACAGCTAGAACTCTAAGAGCCTACAGGACGTCTTCCTCAGATTTGTCTGTAAGGGATCCGTAACCGTGTTGAGATTACAGCTCATTCACATACTATATCAGAATAATTCGTTCTGACTCAGAGATTATTTCAAGGTGACATGGTTTTGAACTCCTGTAAACTAGACTCTTTTGTATTTACAAAACCTATGGGGAAGTCAATTTTGGGAAAAGATTGAAAATAAATATTTAGCAGTTAACTTAAACAAAGAAATAATGACCAAAACGTATATTCTTTCTATTTCCTAATACTTTAGTACAGTGTACAATGAGTGATTTAGTTTTTAAAACGGTTTCCTATTTATACAATGTGGAGTTATGTGGTCGTGTCTAATGAAATAAAGATCTAATGGCCAAAAAGCATATAACTTCAATTTCCTAATATTCTAGCACAGTGTTCATTTAGTGATTTGGTTGTGAAAACGGCTTCCTTTTTCAAAAAGGTAGAGTTACATGATCGTGTTTAAATTGTATAAGTTGTATAAAGTCGTGTCGGTGACTGTTTAACATGTGACATGCTTTCCATATGTAATGATCATTTAAAATGATAGTGTAGAATGACGTCAGATCTTTCACCTACTTCGTACTGCTGAAGAGTTTTCTATCTATAATAATAGTTTGACATAGTCATGTTAAACCAAGTTTACCAGAATTTCCTTTATTAGTGTTTGATTTCCTCTCAGTATTTTAACTCCTCGTTTGGCTTCAAAGGGGACAAAGCAATAAATCAAAAGCTGTGTTCAATCGTGGTACGATAAAAGGAAGACACTGAATACCAGGAAAGACACATGATCACCACAACACTAACTTGTCTTATTAATACATTCTATAAATACCTATAATTCTTGTGCAGTCATGGTGCAATACAAAAGGCGTGGTACAATACAAAATACGAAACTGATTGTCAGGAAAGATATCATCGTCAAAATACAAGCTATGATTACTTAACCTTTTCCATTTGATACTTAGAAAACTTGGAGGATATATTCAAGCAACAATATCAGATATTTGTTCTGAGACAGAACATCGTTGTTATAAATCCATAACTCACAGAGTTATTTTCACAAGTGAATAATGAATTGTAACATGACTTCGGTAAATACTCGTTTCTGATTGGTTAATTTGAAGGATTTCCCAGTGTTGAATGGCAATGAACACCCGCAAATTTGCTGAGGCGAATCACCGCGAAAGGATACATTATTTGGTCTGCCTCAACATTAAAATGTTCTGATTCTCCAAATATTCGCGCCCGATTCACATTCACAAAGGCCAACGGTTATGACGTCATAATATCCGCGTCACCATCACAATGGTCTCGGCGAGTAAAAGTTATTTGTTCAGTCGGGTTTGTTCCTGTTGGTTTATGAATTATATAACTAATTATATAACTGTTTTCTCTCTCATAAATTTCACAGTGAAAACTATAAGATATCATCGTTATGAGTGCATTTGGTTTGCAATATAAGAACATTATTTTAATGTCTATAACATTAGGAATTCTTTCTTCTTTATAGCTGCGAACACCTATAACAAAAATGGATCAGTCATTAGATCCTTTCAACGCAGAGTTACCTACGCAAAAATAGAGTTCGCTCTTAAAATGCTTATAACTAACGGCCATGTTACAATATCGATAAATAGTTGCGTTTGTAAAATTTCCGGGATTAATTGTTATTCAATGCCCGCAAATTAAGGCGTTTAAAACCTCCGGCTAACGCCGTCGGTTTTAAACTAAATTTGCGGGTGTTGAATAACAATGAATCCCGGAAATTTTCAAACGCAACTATTTATCTTCTAATTAAAACATTTTATTGTCATTAGCTGATCGCTCTATTTCACCCGCAGTCACTTATTACGTAGAAGGTAACATGTCTTTCTCCAGTATTAACATTTAACTTCTTTATCTAACAATATGGAATAGACATTATTTGAAACATTCTAGCTGCAGTTTGATATATATCAAGTTTTGAGTTGTCTAATATTTCATACTCTTCTTTTGAACACTTTTTAGGGAAAGTTCACTCCTCCTATACACGAAGTAAAACAAACCATTTTTGTTTCACAGCTCGATCATTTGCAGTAATATATTCATCATCCTGCATATATTAATCCACAATGCTCCGTCGTTAGCATGATATTTATCAGGTCACATTCATCATTTCGTTTTGCTTATAACGAATAATATCATACAAAATTTGTTTTCCAACACGCATTACAAATCACTTAAGTATCCTTTTTGGCTACAACCTCTTTGCCTAAAGTTATTGCATCGGCTGAAATATATGCTAAACACGTCCTGCTGTAATAAATTCGAGGCATTTGGCCTGATAATGATTATGATATTAAATGAACTCTGTGGATCTAAAACTCTTATGTTGCAGCTATGAAAGAGTATAGTTCCAAAGGCTTGATAACTATATATAACAAAAATGAACACCTCTTTTGATTGACTTCTGAGGTGATTACTAAATTGACATCCTTTCTCAATTATCGAAGATAGTTCTAAAGTTTTTCCTGAAATTAGAGCGTCCATCATTCTGACATAGCTTATCATTATCAAAGGACTGTGAGGTAGTATCAATTCAAATGTTTTGTTTCAGATTCAAAGATGGTTCTAAAGCTCCTCCTGTTGGCACACTGGGCATCATTCTGCAGCGGCTTATCATCAATAAGGGTCTGTGATGTATCAAGCAACACGGGAGATAATGGAGTCCATGTCAACTGTCATGATAGAGGTCTAACTGGGATCCCCAAAGATTTCCCAGCCAATACGACATCCATTGATCTCACAAACAACCTGATCAGCTCTGTGACCAACCACAGTTTCCAGGGCATCACAAGACTCCAGTCCCTTGATTTGACTTCTAATATCATTTTAAGCATAGAACCTCTTGCATTCTGGAATTGTGGGTCACTAAAAACCATCAGCATAATAAACAACAAAGTATGTGTAAATGGCAGTGTATTCGAGACACTTGGGGATCTTCAAGAGTTGGCCATAGATGATTGTTATGCTGCAGAAGTCCTCAAACCACTTTCACATGTAGCAAAAATAGATATCAAGGTTAACTATAACTGCACTTTCAAAGGGTTTCATTACTTAACAAATTTAAGGAAGCTCGGCATACAAGGTATTTTTAATTGTCAAAACAATACCTTTATCAAATTGAAAACACATTATATTCAGTCCTTGATAATAACAGCTAATATTGCTAAAATGGGTTTAAATGCATTAGCTCCTTTAAAATACTTAAAGGAACTAATATTTTCTGACACCAAAACTGGACTTTCTAAACCACTTGATTCTTTGTATGCCCTAGCTGGGCGAAATCTAACAACACTAGTATTGGATGGGGCACGGAGTCGGGGAGGTTCCCGCAATTTTAAGGAAGTGGAGGATAGAACTTTGACAAAGGAAAAGATAAAATATTTAGCAAATATATGTGTTAACAATTTCTCTGCCAAAAATAATAGAATTCTTTACTTTGATATTGAATTTATTATGAATTCACCCATTGGCAAATGTTTGAAGAATGTCAATCTACGACAAAACATGATCAATACATTACCTGCGCCAGTATTTTTTCAGCTACAGAAACTCAAACAACTGGAATACCTAGATTTCTCGTACCAGGCACAAATGCCCGTAATTCTACCAACAAATGCAAACAATCTTACATTGTCTAAATTTTCAAGTTGGGAATCTTTACAAAAGATGAATGGAATGTTTGTTACGATCCCAGGTAACTTTAAGGAATTAAATTTGAGAAGAGGTGCTCAAAATATGGGCCATATGGATTTTGATGTATTCATTCGAAATGGACAACGAGTACAGACAGTTGATGCGTCATTCACTGGTTTAACAATCATGAGAAACGTTTATGGGATGTCAGATATCGACTGCATTGATTTGTCTGGTAATGACCAACTTATTTTACCAGATGATTTCTTTTGCTCATGTAAGAAAATAAAGACATTGAAATTATCAGACATGTCAGTACGGCAACAACAAATAGATACTCAAGGTAAACACCTTCTTCAATGTCTACCTCAACTAAGAGTTCTAGATATCAGTGGAAATCGTCTTGTTCAGCTCCCATCAGATTTGTTCCATCACAACCCTCTGCTTGAGTACCTTGACCTGTCGAGAAATATATTCATTTCTATACCAGTACATCTCAATCTCCTTCCTAACCTTCATTTCCTTGATGTGTCCTTGAATAATTTTGGTTCTGTTGATGTGAAGACTTGTATAAACATCGACACTCATTATCAGAAGACAAAAAAAGTCTTTCAGTTACTTCTCGAAGGAAACTTTTTTGAGTGCAGTTGCACAAATTTTCCTTTTCTCTATTGGTTGTCTGAGACAGAAGTTCTTGCAAGGACAAAGGATAATCTGTCTTGCATCACAGAGAATGGAATCATCACAAACACAGGAGAAATGACACTGAATTTGTTGAAATTTTGGAGGAAATGTAACGGAGGTGAGACATTTTCAATAAGTTTGGTACTTGGAACTGTCATTTTGTGTTGTATTCTTTTGGCTCTTCTTATTGACACAAACAAAACAAAACTTGCCTACATGCTTATTAATGCTTTAAAGTACCAAGCTCCAAAACGAAAGCGAAAGCATTTTACAAGAGACGTGTATGTATCATATGCTGATACGGACTACCACTGGGTTTGCCATGAACTGTGTGGCATTCTGGAAGAGAGAGACTTAAGACTTTTCATCTGGGACAGAGACGCAGTCCCTGGAGATTGTACTGCTGAAGTGATTACAGAAAATGTCAACCAGTGCTGGAAGACGATCCTGTTCTTCACAGAGAACTATGAGGAAGATGTCTGGGGCTACCTGACAACGATGGCTGCCATCAACTGTGTAGACAATCTCAACCCAGAACGTCTGATCTTACTCCTGCCAGAGAATGAAAACCCTCGGGTACCAGAGTGTCTGCTTCAAGTTGTTCCAGAGACCTGCATCTTCCATGTTCCCCGGGAAGTCAGGAGGAATGATGCATTTTGGGATGAATTGGAGAAAGCCATCAAAAGAGAAAAATGAATGTTGCCCCTCTTTTTATTGTGTTGCATGAATTATGGCAATATCATTGATGTGAGTTAGAATTATTATTTCCCGGAAAACAATTTGTTAATGATCAATTGATGTCGTTGTTCTTAATTTATAATATGCTAAGCTCTTTGAACTTCAGCTTCTTATATAGTTTTACCATTTGAGCACTTTTTTATATTCATATTTTGTAGCCACGCCATTTGATAGTCAACATTTACACCCTGCTGGGAGTTCCGATTTGATAAGGTTAGGCATATGTGTAATAGTGATGTTAAACAATGTTTTACAACGTTTTGTGACCTCACTACCATGAAGTTGTTATAAAGATCAGCAAACACGGCTAGGGTTTTGAAATATACCAGTACAGAAGCCTATCCTTTACGCCTCATGGTATGACTACAATGCTTTATTGAGAGTCAGATCGGGACCTTCCATGCTTCACTTGTTACATGCACCAAGGAGAGTTTCCTTTCAATGCATATTTGTTTTTCCCGTTACGATAAACCTGTTATGACAAAGTGAACTGACATGAAGGCACTTTGAATTCCAGGTACTTAATTTCAATATTTATTTGTGTTATGAGTTCACACTGTCTGAAGGAGTATCACTTAGGAAGCTAATAAAATTTGTATTTCCCAATGACTCATTTATTTAATTCTATGTAATGAAAAATGAATTAAAATGGGAGGATTTTAAGGTGTTTATTGCTTTTTATATTTATTTTACAGAATTCACTTATATAAATAGAAACCTTGCCAAGCTCACACTTGCTGACAAGACTTCTACTGCAAGAGCGTCAGACCAATCGGAATACCCGTTACTTGCTTCTTTGATTGAAAAGGATAAAACTGTCAACCCATGGTGTATCATGTATCGATCTCAGCTTAAGTTCACTTCAGATAAGCACTTCGATATTCTTTGAGGTAAGCACATCATTTAGTTAGTTATCTAGGACCAACTTACAACAAGCACTTTTTTTCTGAATCACTTCTTCCATGTGTTTTTGTCAAAGAAGCAGCTTTCTAAAACAACATAGTTTTCTGATGAATTCCATTGATAATGAGTACAGTGTTTGAAATATGCATCCAGAAACTGCTTGTCAATAAGGACCCACAGATAGGAAAAACTGTGGGCCCAACTCCGAAACTGTGGGCATTCATCATCAGTACTTATTAGACTAATTCCAAAATAATGATATTCTTGGTATCAGTATGTTTTAAATACACTGTTTTCAGTTTAGAGTGATAGTTATGAAATTTGGTAGGGAAATATGTCTTACAGCAAATATTATTAGAAAGAAACAGCATCATATAAAAAAACTGTGAGCCTGTGAGGACCTGCAGATATTGAAGACTGTTGGCCCTTGTGAATAACTGTCGGTCTCGGGCCTACGGGCCTACGGGTCTACGCTTATTTCAAACACTGATATTATGTGTAGGTTCCAGTGCACATCGTGTATTGACTTATCTAGAACTTCTTGGATCAATTTTATTTATAATTCATTCAAGGAAGTTGCTTTCCGCAAAAATGTACTTTCCTTTTCGTTTTTTGAAAATGTGTATATGTATTCAGTGTTTTGTCATGCATTAATATAACCTTTTCTTTGAATCATTTCTTCAAATGTTTTGCATTGGTTAATCTTTAGGTTAAACCTTTTTACTTTTCAATTAGCCTCTCAATTTCCTGCTTTTGTTGTTCTGCACTCCCGTTGTTAGGTAATTATAAAAGGCACTATATAAAGGAGGTATGTCATTTTTGCCATGAAACCTTTTAAACTTACGTTATAAATATTTTAAAACACATAAATGTATAATATAATTTACCATAGTTTGGAAATCATTATTGTCTAGGCAACATTTTTATATAAATGCAACAAGCCAATACCTCAGGTATAAAACAATGAATAGAGAAAACAAATAATACATGAAAGATATGAATACTATTGCGTATGTATCAATGGGGCCTACATGAGCCCTATGTGATGTACATAGCTATTTAAACAATTGTATAGTATTGTTTCCGGAAGGTCAAAGGCTTAACCCACCCTTTATTCCACAATCTAGTATAATATACAATGTAGTCACAAACCAACGGTACTTGACGTCATTAACAATTGTGTTGTGACGTCACTTTATTTCTTAAATTGCTATTTCCAGAAACGTTTTGTAAAGAAATACATATATTTTTTCTATGAAACCACAAAACTGGTCAACCATAAAGTTGGAGACTGAGTTATCCATACATGTAGATCTTTATAAATTCAATCATTGACATTTGTAACGTCATTGTATGTGCAACACCATAGTTCTCTTTTTGCTGAATTTGAGACCAGAATGGATTCGATGTTACTGTGACTTTGTGTGAACATAGGTCTTTTAGAAGCTCTTTATCTCAAGGAGCAATTGATATTAAACATACGAGAGAAATAATATAAATCGATATGTAAAGAGGGGTGTTTGGTGATACTAATCTTGTGTCGATCTTGTCTCGTTACCTCATACTTATGTCCTCTGCTTGAGAAGTTTTGGATGTTAAGCTTTTGTTACATTTCTTACCCTACTGATAGATGTTGATTTGCACAGCTCCCAATGCTGAATCTTTAGAAATACATGCCATTTACATTTAACTTTGTTATATTTGGGATCACACTATCTTCAATAACTCAGATTCTTATACTTTTTCGGTCGAGTCAGTCAGTCAGGCAACACCATCAGCAATAACCATACCAGCACCTAACCAACTCGGCCGTTTCGCCATCCACAAAAAATAACTTTGTATTGAGTAGTTACAATTACTTTTAGTTTTAAATTCAATTTTTAAAGGTCATTGATCCCGACCCAGAGACTAAAGGTGTTGTTTTAGAAGATGATCAGAGTTGCATAAAGATGGTTCATCAAAAATGTCTGTTGTTATTTCAGTCGATTTGTTCAACGGGGTTATTGCTCGGAACTTATTCCATTAAGGTATGCATCTTTGACTTTGCAATTAGCTAAGACGACTGAATTTTTTTTACGAAAAGAGGCCAGCAGGTTTGTCTGCTATAAGAAACAAGTCTTTAAGTCTCAACTTATGACTACGATCTGCACTGAATTTCTATTCAAGACTGAATCATGAAACACTTCATGGTTCAATAACTACAATCGATACATACCATTTCCTTTCAATGAACATTAATGAATAGAAACCTCGTTATGCTTCATTGGTCGCAGTTGCTGACACGACTTCACTATACTAGCGTCAGGCCAATTGGAATACTTCCTTCTTTGGTTGAGAAGGAGAACACTGCCAACCCTTGGTGTATCCTGTAGTGATCTCAAGTTCACTTCAGATAGGCTTTCGATCTCACGTTCACTTCAGATAAGCACTTCCATATCCTATGAGGTAAGGCTGTGTTATCGTAAGCACATCTGTAACTAGCACTTTTTTCTGGATCACTTCTTCCATGTTTTCTTATCAACGAAGCTGCTTTCCAAAAAAAATATACAATTCTGAAGTTCCCCACAGATAATATGTAAGTTTAATTTTTTTAAAATAGACCTATAGTTTTGTGAATTTGTGTTTATTCAGTGAATTGTCATGCAGTGATATAACCTTTACTTTATAGACATACGTTTAAAGAGCCATTCCGTGATTTTCATCACATATTTGTTTGCTTTAATACGATCGTAAATGGCATTCATAACATGTATAATAATTCAAAATATTTCACATAATCCCAAAATATGATTAGAACTTGTTTTTATTGGAAATCTTAAAACAACAAAATATATTTGCGGAAACCTAATTCACACGTTTATTTTACATGGACACACCATCAATCAATCTTTTTTATTCATGAATTATGCCATTCAGCCCATATTGCAGAAGTACAATTCAACAAATATATACCGTCCACAAAACAATAATTCATACTTTATGTTACACTCTGGTCATTTATACATTGTTTATACAAAATGATATCTAAACATGCTTTTGATGATGGTTATACTTATGTTCTATTCATTGTTTTCTAAATAAGGAGCATAAGATATAAATGCACCAATTTTCCAAAATTGTTCTTAATTATGCACATTCTTCCAATTATGGAAATGACAAAACATATAAACTTGAAACTGTCATTCTGGTTGCTTTCGATAAGTTTTCGAAGTTATGTTTGACTATTTGACAAGTGTCATTGTCCAGGTTTTCATCATAATTTAGTTTATTCTCACCGTAAGCATCTCCATTCTTTGCCTTCATTGTTCTGCCCTCCGGTAGTTTTGGTATTCTATTAGAGGCGCTATATGCTACGAGATATATCATAAACACTCGAAGTGAAAGAGAAAGTGAAGACTAAGCATTTGTTGGTAATACTATTGGTGATACATTCCTTACCTTTGGAGTATGTGCCCATTTTCCCACATGCTTTATGATAATAGTCTTAAAGATTATAATTATGACATAACATGTATTTAAAAAGGAGTTTTATGTTATGAAAATTGGAGAGGTATCATTGAATTACCAAACATTTATTCAAAATACCAACACTTACACATCAATCAAGGCCAACATTGTTCATCAACTCACCTGGATTCATGTACCTTGCTCTGATCAAATTTGCCAGAGTGTCAGAAAATGATTCAGAGCTAAATCTGTTTAATAGCTGGACATCATCTGCATATGAGAAGTGTGGCGTGTCGAACTTGTCAGTGATGGTTCTAACATTATTGACATAAATGAGAAATAGCACTGGGCCCAACACGGAGCCTTGTGGGACACCACAAGATAGAACTGACATCTCGGAAATAGTCCCAGATAAACACACATATTGCCTTCTAGTGTTGAGATACGATGCAAACCAAGATAGAGCTGTATCTGTTATGCCAATTTGATGTTGTAGAATTTGCAGATGTTGGAATGTTCGACCGTATCAAAGGCTGGGCTGCACTAAGTTCCAATATAGTCGATAGTTTTTAAGTTGGTTTAGGTCCAGTTCGGTATTCTTCAACAAAGGAGTAACAATAGCATCTTTTAAGCAAGATGGGAAAATGCCGGATGAAAGAATGTTATTGATAATGTTAGTTAGACCTGGAAGTAAGTGATCAAGGTGATCCACGACAAGACTACTTGGTACAGGATCGTTCAGACAAGTGGTTTTGTTTGCTGACTTGATTAAATCCCGAACATCCTGTTGAGAACAGGGGGAGAACTCGCTCAGCGGTATTCCACAAAATACAGTTTCTTCAGATTGTACATCCGACTGTGAGCACTCCTTAAGGTGTTTCTTCATATCTAGAATTTTGTTCTCAAAGAAGAAATTGAAATCAATTGCTAGTTCTGAGATGTTATCTGCCTGAGGAAGAAAGACTTCTTTTGTCTTACCCATAAGAGATTTCATTAAGTTATGAAGTTCTCTGGGCTTGCCAGCACAGCCGGCAATTTGCTTCCTGCAGTATAAACGCTTTGCTCTCTAACAACTTTGCAGAAAGCATTTCTTTGAGACTTGTAAATTTGGCGACGAATTTCCAATTTGGATCTTCTCTATTTACGCTCAGCTTGACGTCTCTGACGTTTGGCATCATGAACAGCTTCATTATACCAAGGACATTCTTTGCGCTGTATGAATGTACGCTCCTTGAGTTGTGCATGACAGTCTGGCAGTTGGTGAAGTGAGATGTCCGCCTGTTTGTCACAATCATACAGAGAGGTTGTAACAAGATCAGAGGTTGACAGATCTTGACTAAATGGACCGATCCAGTCGAGAGCAGTTAGGCCCCGCCCCCTACGACGTGATTGGTTGAAATATTTGAGGGGACAAGTTTCAAGCTCTGGCGAGCCGGGCCGTGTATCTCAACAACGTCACTTGCCGAATCTTTCGGTTTGAGTTCATGTTTATGTCGTTCATAGCGCATATTATCTAAAAAATACATTCAAGATACACCTATAAGCTTTGATAAATCTTCATTTTATCAACAAATAAAAAGTACTTTTGACACTTTATCAATGTCCGGAGCAAGAGACGTCGTCGACCACTTTGTAAACAAACGCATTTCAACTCGGAATATTTCCATCACTATTGTAAATTGTCGTACAATCCAAGTAATTCAAAGCTTTCATAACACATTTTACCACCAATTGTTTAATTTCATAAATCATCAACAAGTTGGCTTCTTTATATTTTGTCGAGACACCTTTTTTACTGAAATATATCGATTAATCATTGTCATGGTCGCATAGGCTCAGTTGTTGACTATTACACATCTAGATCAGTCAACATAAATTAAAAAAAGACCATTATTGAGAATTTTAATCCTTGAAACAACATTTAAAATTAGTTGCCATATTTGTATTTACATTGCTAATTATTGATATACCTTTTTATACTGACACAGAGATCATATATATTCATAAAAAAAATCAATATTCTCAAAATATTATTGCAGTATATGTAATTTATACTATCCTTTAAATGGTAATCATTTACATGTTTCCTTCAAAGGTTACCTTTTTTTAAATAAAATTTAACTCCCAAATGAGTCTCCCTTCAAAAATCAATTGACTGTACATAAATCATCAAAGATTAATTCTTATTCACAAATACCATTAGAAAATATCATTTGGCGACACTCCATACAATCATAGTATACATTTATATTTTGCTTTTTTAAAATTATATTTCAAATGTAGCCAAATATAAATATTTAATGAATCCCAAATATCTACAGTAAAAGAGAAAATGTTAAGTTGTAGGAGGTGAATACACACTAGGGTTGATTTTTAAAATTTAAAAAAAAAATTATTTGACAGGCTTCATTCAGGATCTGGAAAATTTTAATTTAAATAAATTTAGATCAACATGCAGATCTTATGTTTGTCATACAACAGTATGCTCTTATCATGCTTATATCTTGATCTAAATTTATTTGTGATTGGGATAATATGGATATGACCAAATTTCCATTAGAAAAGCCTACAGGCATACACAGATTTCACTGTACATTAAATTGTGTTAAAGAATTCAAAACTGAAAGATCCAAATAAATTAAGTGACACTATGAACTTTTTAAAATATATAATTGTTATAATAGTAACAATGTTTTGTGAAAATTAGTTAACACAAAATATCAGGGATCCTGGAAGTAATCAATCTTGAAAATAACAAATAAATCTTTGCTTAACATAAATATTGCATTTCAGGTTTCCAAAGTAAAAACAGTAGAATGGGATTAGAAACAATTATCAGTGATCACTGAACATATGAGTAAACAGCAATAAAAATAGCTTTATTGATCAAGATTTCACCTATGAAATTTTATATTTTTATTTATCATTTTGATTTTTGTCTTATTGTATTCCAAATAAAAATAAAAACAGCAGAATGGGATTAGAAACAATTATCAGTGATCACTGAACATATGAGTAAACAGCAATAAAAATAGCTTTATTGATCAAGATTTCACCTATGAAATTTTATATTTTTATTTATCATTTTGATTTTTGTCTTATTGTATTCCAAATAAAAATAAAAACAGCAGAATGGGATTAGAAACAATTATCAGTGATCACTGAACATATGAGTAAACAGCAATAAAAATAGCTTTATTGATCAAGATTTCACCTATGAAATTTTATTGTTTTATTTATCATTTTGATTTTTGTCTTATTGTATTCCAATAAAAACTAAAAACAGTAGAATGGGATGATAAACAGTTATCAGTGATCACTGAATATATGAGTAAACAGCAATAAAATAGCTTTATTTATCAAGATTCACCTATGAAATTTTATTTTTTTATTTAACATTTTGATTTTTGTCTTATTGTATTCCAATAAAAAATAAAAACAGTAGAATGGGATTAGAAACAATTATCAGTGATCACTGAACATATGAGTAAACAGCAATAAAAATAGCTTTATTGATCAAGATTTCACCTTTGAAATTTTATTTTTTTATTTATCATTTTGATTTTTGTCTTATTGTATTCCAATAAAAACTAAAAACAGTAGAATGGGATTATAAACAGTTATCAGTGATCACTGAATATATGAGTAAACAGCAATAAAATAGCTTTATTTATCAAGATTTCACCTATGAAATTTTATTTTTTTATTTATCATTTTGATTTTTGTCTTATTGTATTCCAATAAAAAATAAAAACAGTAGAATGGGATTAGAAACAATTATCAGTGATCACTGAACATATGAGTAAACAGCAATAAAAATAGTACGTTTTTGATTAAACGTCATTATTTTTACTTACCGTAGACAAGTGACCTTAGCCTTGTTAGCCATATAACATGTAATCGACTCATTCCCACAGAAGTAATGAAAACATCATTACGCAGATCAATCAGAGTTACCCGCCCGTCACTAGTCCACTGTGTGGCGTGACCTGTCATCCAATTAGAATCATTCACATTACCTAGGAGTCCCAATTAACGACGGATGCGTAAGAGGGGAGGCGGGACCGGTATGACGACGGTCACTTGTCTACGGTAAGTAAAAATAATGACGTTTAATCAAAAACGTACTATTATTTAGTTACTAACCTCCGACAAGTGACCTTAGCCTGATACCACTGTAGGAGGCGGGTAGAATTCGTCGAATAGCGGTAACTCTCAAGATTGCTCTGATGATCGGCGACCTAGCGAGCGGCCGTTCTAATGAGGATTAATTGTCTGACCTCTCGCGGTCGACGATCCCTAATTAAAACACCACAAAACCACTATAACCATTCAACAAGCAAGTTTATTAAATGGGTTAAGAGCCCCTCTCAACTCGTGAGGCCCCGTTAGCGTGGATGGTTGCGCCCCCTGCCAGGGGGGGCCCCCGTGGTTCGCTGCTGGGCAAAGACCTGCGCCCCCAGACGGGCTACGCCCTCCAGGTCCTCCGTGGAGACATCGCGCGGGTAATGGTTGGCGAACACCAAGCCCGACTTCCAGAAACAGCCGGCCATGATGTCCGCCACTGACAAGTTGCTGTGCAGGGCCATAGTCGCCGATATGGCCCTGATCTCATGCGGGTTGTTCCGCGCCAGCGCCGGCAGTCCAGCCGCCTTGTAGGCGTCCACTACTGCCGACCTGAGATAAACTCCCAGCTGCCTCTTGTCCAACTCCTTTGAGCTTGTCTGGGAGTGAGGCAAGAAGAGCCTGCGCCTCCCCTGTCTCAGCGTGCGCGTCTTTTCCACGTAGATGCGCAGAGCGCGTACCGGACAGAGGAGGCGTTCCTGTTCGTCCGTGGGCTCGATAGCCGAGGAGATTGACGGCAGTGTGAACGTCCGTCCACGCTCGTCAGCGCCCTGGTTCTTACACAAGAACTCCGGTGCTAGACCCAAAGTCGCTGACCCTCCATCTCTCACCTCAAACCTGAGCAAATCAGCTTGCAGCGCGTGCAACTCTGATATTCTGGCCGCTGACCCCATTGCCACTAAGAAGCAAATCTTAATGGTGAGACGCAGCAGCGTCGTGTCCGTCAGCGGCTCATAGTGCTCAGACTTGAGGTGATTCAAAACTATCGCCAGATCCCACTCTGGCGGTCTCAGTTTGTGGCGGCCATCCACGTTCCTGTACGTCCTAATGAGCTCCTTAAGGACCGAGGTGTTCAAGTCGGGGTCCTTTTTGCGAAGGACGGACAAAATGGCCGCGAGGTTCGTGTTGATGGAGGAAGCCTTAAGCTTCCTCACTGTGCGTAGGTGGACCAGGTAATCCGCGACCTGGGGCACCGTTACCGACCGCACATCGAACCCCTTCCCTTCGCAAAAGGTCATGAAAGCAGCCCATTGGAAATCGTACAGCTTGCGCGTGGATGACCGCTGTGAGGTCGCCACTGCGCTGGCTACCGCTTCCGAGAACCCTGCGCTCCTCATTCCGTCTTGGAGACAACCCATACGTGCAGATGTAGAACCTGAGGGTTCTCGTGCACCCGTCTGCTTGGGTTGCTCCTGAGAAGGTCCCACCTGGTTGGCAGGGGAACCGGCTCCTGAGCGCAGAGTCTCCGGAGGGGGACATACCACGGCCTTGCCAGCCAGTTCGGTGCGACCAGGAGCAGACGCAGGCGTCTCGTCTCCTGGACTTTTTGCCACCACTTGAGTCAGAATGGCGGGGGGGGGGGGGGGGGGGGGGGGGGGGGGGAAAGCGTAAGCGTCCATCCCCTCCCATCCTAACGCGAGCGCGTCTAATCCCCATGCCAGAGGGTCTGGCACTGGGGATACGTATACCGGCAGCTGGTGATTGAGCCGTGTCGCGAAGAGGTCGACATGCGGCCTGCCGAACTGGAGACAGATCGCCTCGAACACTCGAGGGTGCAACATCCACTCCGTGGAGGGAGGTTTGTCCGGGCGAGAAAGAGCGTCCGCAAGGACGTTCTTTGCTCCCGGGATGTGCACCGCTCTTATTGAGATGTTGAGTTCGTCTACCAGTCGAAACAGCTCCATCGCCAGCTGTAACAACGATCCCGCCTTGGTCGATCCTTGCTTGTTGATCGACCAGGCTGCCGTCGAACTGTCTGTGTGGACACACAGCACCTGGTTCTCCAGACGATCCGACCAGTGATCGATCGCCAGACGTATGGCATTCAACTCCAGGAAGTTGATGTGAAGCTCGGCTTGCGCCGGCGACCACACGCCCGCCGCCTGGTCGATCCCCAGGTGCGTGCCCCACCCCTGGGTAGAGGCGTCGCCGGAGGGGAACCCCCGCCAAGACGTTGCTTTCGTCCTGCCACCATCGTAGGTGGTGAATCAGGTCCTGCGGCATCCTGATGTGATGGCCGCAAGATACCTCCCGAACGTGCCCGTTCAGCACTATTTGGAGGGGCCGGAGGTGAAGCCTCCCCCTCCTCGTGAAGTCTTGAGCTGAGGTCAAGAATCCTAGCAGACGTTGCCACCGTCGGAGCGAGAGAGGCCCGCGACACGCGTCCGCCAGGAGTTCCCTGTAACGGCCCATCCGTTCCTCCGTGACAAAGGCCTTGTCCTGCGTCGTGTCCAGACGGACGCCTAGGAAGACGAGCGACGTCGTCGGTACTAGGTCCGACTTGTCCAGATTGACAAGCCAACCCAGGCGTCTGAACAGAGCGATCACAAAGTCCCTTTGTTCGGTCAGAACTGACGGGGAGCAGTGGCTCCCGAACCCGTCGTCCAGGTACATCGCGAACTGGATGTCGTGCCTGTGAAGGAACTGGACGATGGGTTGGGTCACCCGGGTGAACAACCAAGGGGCTGTCGCAATCCCGAAGGGCAACACCTTCCACTGGAAGTGACGACCCGCCAGGACCAATCGGAGGTACTTGCAATCCGCGGGGCAGATTGGGATATGCAGGTACGCGTCCTGGAGGTCCAGCGACACCATGCGGCTGTATGGTTGTAGCAACCGCATGATAGACCGCACGGTCAAGAGCCGAAAATATGGCGGCCGCTCGAGGTAGGAGCGGTTGAACTGTTTCAAGTCGTGAATCAGCCGCCATTTTTTCGGGTCCTTCTTCGGTCTCACGAATACTGGAGAGTAGAACCCCAGTGTCAGACCTTGGAGCGGAAGCTCGCTCACCGCCTCCTTGGTGATTAGGATCTCCACTTGTTCCAGTGTGCGCGCGAGCCGTTCCGGCTCTAGCGGACGTTCCACTGGCGAACAAGTCAAAGGGGGGCGGGTGTGCACGGGTATACGAAACCCAAGCTCCAGTGTCTGACAGACGTACTCGTCCAGGCCCAACTGCCTCCAGTTGGCCACAAACGTTGAGAGACGGCCTCCAACGGCCCCGTCTCGAACCTCTACCGCTGCCGGCGGCAGGAGAGGAGGCGCCCAGGAGTCACCTCTTCTTGTGGGTTCCTCCATAGGCGCGTCCCTTACCCTGCAACTTGCTGGGTGTCCTTTTTGGAGAGGGGCCGGCGTTGTAGCTGCCGCGGCCCTTGCCTGGCCGGCCCCCGTCCCGAAAGGAAATCCCGCCGGTCCTAGAGCCGGCGGGGGATTGCGGAGTGCCACCCTTCCGCTTCTTCGGTGTCGTCACCGCCGAAGAGACCCTGCCACCTCCCACTGCCAAACGGTTGGTGAGCTCCTGTTGTTGGGTCTCCTGGCGGTGTCGCAGAGCCTCTGCGACCTTGGAGAAGGCGGCCATGGCCTGACAAGCATGAGACGGAGTTCCCCATGCCCAGAATGCTTCTGGCCTCCTTGTCCAGGTGGGTTAGGTGCCCGTCAGACACTGAATGGCCGACTCCTGGCGCTGCCACACGCCTGATATCGTCATCCAAGACGGGGGGAGAAAGCGGTATGGGAGAAGAGGCGACCGGGAGCCCCGACCTCTGACGATCCGAGATCACCAGAGGCGGAACAAGACGGCCCGGCGCCGCGGATGACACGTGGGTGTCAAAGTCCTTCGCTGCTGTCAGGAGAAGGCGGTGGGGAGGGAAGCGGACGCTTTGCGGACTCACTACCTCCTCCTCCTGACAGAAGGTCTCGAAACGTGCCTGTTTGGAGAAACTGCACTCTTCATCCACCTCCTGTAGGGTCAGCTGACACCAGTCAGCGATGGCCGCCATCCTCTCACCCTGATCAGGTGCCTCCTCCTCACGTAGGCCGCCTGCGGCGGACAACGGAGGAACGCGAGGGGGGGAATCCCCCTCGGTTCTGACCCCAGACAGCGACCCTGGTGAGGGAGGCACTGACGTGTCCGATGGGGAGGGAGGCGGCGACACCAGCGTCACCCGACGGACGCGCCTGGGCGGCGGCGTCACAGGAGGTGGTGAAGGCGGGGCCTTCCCGCCTTGATCCCCAGATCCCTTCTGGGTGAACTCCTCCAACATCGACTTGACCGATGTGAGGATATCGTTCTTGAACGACTTGGCATCGAAGGAAGCGTGACGCGACTCCCTGGCGCGCTTCTTTGCCTTCTTTGCCTTCTTCCGTCGCTCCTCCCGAGGGGGGGGAGGGGGGACCGTGATCGGAAGGCTCCTCTGGTGACGAGTCACGAGGCGGTGACACGTCAGGAAGCAAGTCCCGAGACAGCGGGTCGCGGACTGACCGCGGACCGACTTGTCCGAACGGAGGGACCCCACGTCCGACGCCAGGGAGGACGGCAAGTCAAACTCCCCTGCGTCCTCGGAAATGATGAGGTCCAACCTCTCCGGCGACACGCGCCTGCCTGCGGCGGCAGACGCACCCGGGGTGGGGCGCCTAGTAAACTTGCAGCGGCTCTGCGACTCGCTCTTCCGGATGGAAGAGCGGTAACGCCTGTGCTGCTCTGGGGAGAGATCCTCGCACTCCGCACACCGGTTATCCGCCGGGCAAGTGTTCCTGCACAGGCGACAGACGACATGAGGGTCGTAGCTCGCCGACTTGCGTGGCCCGCACCGTCCGCAGTACGCCCGGTACAGGGTCGCTGAGTCGCAGCGAACTAAGTCCATCTCCTGTGAGGCGACAAGCGCGACCTACACTAGCGCGCGAGTGTCAAGAAGACGGCAGGCGGCAGGCGGTAGGCGGTAAGCGCCCGTCCAGGCGCCTAGCGAACTATCGCCTAGAAGACGGCAGGCGGCAGGCGGCAGGCGCACACGACAACCGAAGCTGTCACGCAGAGGGGTAGAGCGACCGTCCACCCCCGGGCTGCACGGGCTGCACGTGCAAGTCAACCTGCGCTCCAACAAACCAGGTCAACACGGCTGTGTTAACCACAAACACCCCTGTCAGAGCACCGAATTCACTCACGAGGAATGAACACGACGAAAGACAGCGGGGATACTTAAATAAGGTAAGCAATAGAGTCAGAAACAACAAAACACGTTAATTATATAGCTCAATACAATCGGGAGAGATACAGAAACACGTCTGCACACTACCGACTCTGTAATGTGAATGATTCTAATTGGATGACAGGTCACGCCACACAGTGGACTAGTGACGGGCGGGTAACTCTGATTGATCTGCGTAATGATGTTTTCATTACTTCTGTGGGAATGAGTCGATTACATGTTATATGGCTAACAAGGCTAAGGTCACTTGTCGGAGGTTAGTAACTAAATAATAGCTTTATTGATCAAGATTTCACCTATGAAATTTTATTTTTTTATTTATCATTTTGATTTTTGTCTTATTGTATTCCAATATAAACTAAAAACAGTAGAATGGGATTATAAACAATTATCAGTGATCACTGAATATATGAGTAAACAGCAATAAAAATAGCTTTATTTATCAAGATTTCACCTATGAAATTTTATTTTTTTATTTATCATTTTGATTTTTGTTTTATTGTATTCCAATAAAAAATAAAAACAGTAGAATGGGATTAGAAACAATTATCAGTGATCATTGAACATATGAGTAAACAGCAATAAAAATAGCTTTATTGATCAAGATTTCACCTATGAAATTTTATTTTTTTATTTATCATTTTGATTTTTGTCTTATTGTATTCCAATAAAAACTAAAAACAGTAGAATGGGATTAGAAACAATTATCAGTGATCACTGAACATATGAGTAAACAGCAATAAAAATAGTTTTATTTATCAAGATTTCACCTATGAAATTTTATTTTTTTATTTATCATTTTGATTTTTGTCTTATTGTATTCCAATAAAAAATAAAAACAGTAGAATGGGATTAGAAACAATTATCAGTGATCACTGAACATATGAGTAAACAGCAATAAAAATAGCTTTATTGATCAAGATTTCACCTATGAAATTTTATTTTTTTATTTATCATTTTGATTTTTGTCTTATTGTATTCCAATAAAAACTAAAAACAGTAGAATGGGATTATAAACAATTATCAGTGATCACTGAACATATGAGTAAACAGCAATAAAAATAGCTTTATTGATCAAGATTTCACCTATGAAATTTTATTTTTTTATTTATCATTTTGATTTTTGTCTTATTGTATTCCAATAAAAACTAAAAACAGTAGAATGGGATTAGAAACAATTATCAGTGATCACTGAACATATGAGTAAACAGCAATAAAAATAGTTTTATTTATTAAGATTTCACCTATGAAATTTTATTTTTTTATTTATCATTTTGATTTTTGTCTTATTGTATTCCAAATCATGGACATATATGCACCAAGTTTTATTTGATTGATAAAATAGTATATTATATATATAATATAATATATATAATAGTATAAAGATGTATTTTTGTCAACTGATCTATGGTCACACAAACTCTTAATATGATAGTTTTGAACAGTTTGGGTTATTGACTCATTTAAAAAAAAATGTTACTGCTTTGACAGAAAAGTTGATTGTTGCATAGCTTAAGTTTTTAATTATATGCCTAGACTGGCACCAATTAATGAGGTAATAAAATAATGTGTTTGAATAGTTAGGTTTTCTTTGGTGAAATATTTGAAAATAAATTTAACCATTGAACTGTAAACTTGAAATATTTAAAATGAACACGATATATTGTTAATGTTTAATCTTACAGGCAAGAATATTTTCAAGTTTTGTTAGTATCAAATGCCTAAAAGGTAATGCATGGGACATAGCCTACTGCTTGCATGAAAGCTATACATAAATTAATCTATGGGTTGGAGCATAATACATATAAACTCATCGGCAAAAGAAACTTACCACTTTTGAACTGAAAACATAGAAAAATATTTTATTTAAATATTGACAGTAACCATCGCAATGAAAGCACATTATCCCTATATTTGTGTATTTTAACTTTAAGAACAAATGTTGATGCATTATGGGGGGAAATGAAAAAAAGGTGAAAATCACGTGACTTTGCCATTGGTGCCAAATCACGTGACACACATGTCAAACAAGAGCTCATAATGGATCACGATCATCACCCCAGTAGAAAGAACACCTACACCCCATCAAAAGTCGGATCACAAAACTGTGAGAAGCATTTGAAAGTTGACAAATACTGTGCACAGATACTTTTGAAGAATTGTTATAGTTCCTAAATTTTGATTTACAATTTGTTTTCTCAATTTAGATATAAGATTTCAAAATATTGGACAATCCCAAAACAGCAAAAACAATTGTATTTTTACAATATGAAAACTTATACCCGTTTGCATTTGACCATCGTCAACACTTTCTTTAAGTGACGTCATGAACGTCAAATGCTATAAGTGTGTATTGCGTTTTGGACGTACTAGGAGTCAAAGGACAAGTGAAGTCAGAGCTCTTCGATTCCTCAGTGGTCCTACATTAACCACAAAACTTTGATTTATTGCAAATGCTAAATGGTAAGAATAGACTTAATTTGTAAAGATGTACAGCTATTTAAAGGTCCTATGCCCTGTCACTGATTGAAGAACACTCAGTCTTTCACAAAACATGCTTCAGTCAAATCTGACTCACCAATCTATGAACAAGCCACGATTGAGGGTAAACAGGAATACTGAAAGAGCCATTAGGTGACGTCACACAATCCTTCTATGTTTTGTTTAATTATTGTTATTTTTTTGTGCTTACACTTGTCTTGAGCATATTTAAGTCTGATCCGATGTTTTCTTTCCAATGTTCATGATATTAAGGGTGAAAAAATTATCAAAATGATGGTCAGTAATTTTTGTTTTTGACCCCTTCTCATTTAAAATTTTTTGAACGCTCTACGGATTATGTCAAATACTATTTTCTGTTTTTCAAATTTTTTGGGACTGTTTGATAAACTATACCGACTTTATTTCAAACTTTTAGCACTTTTCGTTATTTAATGAGAGTAGTTTCAATTGAGTGATAAGTTTTTTTTGCCGATTAGTTTATATGGAACATAATGAGTGAAATGGAAATGCAGAAAACCTTATATTTATCAAACATTCAATGTCTGCAAGTGTCTTTGATATTTAATTATTTCGAAGTGGGATATTTCGCCGTATTTTGCACAACAAGACGTCCAACATAGTTTGTTTACAATATGGCGAAATTTCGAAAATTGCCAAAATGTCAACGTGCAGGACTGCTATTAATGAAACATACAGTACTGAAGATAAATTATCAAAGAGTACTTAGAGCTGTCACCTTGTTGAAAGTTTATTTGAGTGACTTGAAAAGTGCGTAAGTCAAACAAATTCTCACCTTCGAACACTTGTCCGACCCGTGATAGTTTTTTTACCATGTAGTAAGCCATTTCCACAATTTTAGCGATGGATAACGGTAACCTTGCTACCCTACACAATAAGGAATACTTATGCAATGACATCGATACATTAATATTGTAAAGAACGCCATAAATAAATATTATTTGCAACAACAGCAACGAGTCACCATTATTGCTTTGTTTGTCCCCGGAAGTAAAGTTGATAAATTCGCGTAGCAAAATCGCCGCTCTGATTGGCTGATATAACGCATGCGCGAGATTTGCGAGATCGGTTTTGCCTCTGCATGTTAAGAGATACTCGAACAACACAATGGTCAGAGACTAAGTTGTCCTCCACAGCCACATGGTTGATAAGAGAATCATTGTCTACAGAGGTGACAACCCAATCCAGGATATGGCCAGATTTGTGAATTAAGGCAGGCATTTATTTTGTTCAGAAAGTCATGTGCAAGGGCGTCTATTCGAGACAGGCGTCTATTCAAGACAGGGGTCTAATTAAAGAAAAAACCTTATTATAATTAAATTCTTATATATACTATAATTCTTATAAGGCTCTGACATTAGTTTGAAAACATATCTTGACTGATGAATTGGCATGTGATTGACAGCTTGGAAATAAAAAAAAAGATTCCTTACTGATGACATTGTTTAAATTGAACATCAATGATAATTGAGTTATGACATTTGGAAGCAGTTAAATTAATAATACTCGACTGATTTAATGTATTGACTTGTGTAATGGGCAGGAAGCAAACAATCTATCTGTTGCTCTTCAATAAATGCACTGAGGTGCAGTGGTTGAAGTTATTTCTTAAAGGGGATTATATAGGTCAAAGAGTTGATTAAAAAGCACAGTTTATTGATTTTGTCCAGTTATAAATTTATGGTTTGCCAACAAAACATGTTGCTAAAATCAGCCATTTCATGTTTACCATATCATATGTTTCAATGGTTTTACACATGCAGATCAAAAGAAAATACATCCAAAACAGGTTATAACCGAAATGGTATCATTTGATGATTTGTAAGTATTAACTGTATTTCACTTAGCTAGTATAGTTATCAACTTCATTAAACAAATAACTCCCCCCAAAGATATTTTCTGTCACCAGTGTCATACAGAAGTGTTATTCCAGGTTACAAGATGATTCTCATACTTCTTGTTGGATAAAGACTCTGCATCCGCTTGTTCTGTGAGGAAAGTTAATTCATCTCCTTTTTTCTTTAGGTTTTAAAATTGTTCTCCAAATTCTATTTGTTAAATTTGGCTATTCCTGCAGGATTGTTTCATCCAAATCGGTCTGTGAAGTATAATTAATTGATATCGTTTTAAACAGTTTATCCTCATATAGTGTATGATTTATCTATCTCCTTTTGTTTCAGATTCCAAGATGGTTCTCAAGCTTATCCTGTTGGCACACTGGGCATCATTCTGCAGCGGCTTATCATCAATAAAGGTCTGTGATGTATCAAGCAACACGGGAGATAATGAAGTCCATGTCAACTGTCATGGTAGAGGTCTAACTGAGATCCCAAAAGATTTCCCAGCCAACACGACATCCATCGATTTAACTAATAACCTGATCAGCTCTGTAGCAAACCACAGTTTCCAGGGCATTACAAGACTCCAGTCCCTTGATTTGAGTTCTATCATTTCAAGCATAGAACCTCTTGCATTCTGAAAATGTGGGTCACTCCAAACCCTCAAAATGAATTACAACAAGGTATGTGTGAATGGCAGTGTATTCGAGACACTTGGGGATCTTCAACAGTTGGCCATAGATGATTGTTATGCTGCTGGAGTTCTCAAGCCACTTTCAGTTTTGACAGAAATATGTCTAAATGTAAACCTTGAATGTACATTCAAAGGATTTCAGTTCTTAAGCAATGTAAGAAGTCTCGTAATCGATGGTGTTTTAAATTTTGAAAACAATACTTTTGTCAAATTGAAAAATATGAATATTCAAACCTTAATAATTGAGGCGAATATTGCCAAAATGGACTTGAATGCATTGGCCCCTTTTAGACAATATATAGATAGATCTTTATTCAATAATGTAGGCCAAATGACCCATAATACAGTTTTGGTTTACAGATATATGATTTCAGTCACGTGATAATATATAAGTACAATCATGTTTTTCTTATTTCGAAGACCTTTTTAAGGAAGAATGACACAGACATTAGCACATTTCTATTCTTCGAGTTTAACAAATTAATCAATAATTGTTTATCTTTGTGTATAGTACTGATGCTTGGGAGATATCTATTTCTAAGTTCATTAAGATAACTACAGTATAAAAATACATGTAATTCATCTTCGATGCAGCCTTCTTTACAATATGTACATAAGCCAATATTGTCATCTTGTACATTTTTCTTTCGGAGGTGTTTCACATTAAAATCGTGTAAAGATATGCGTAGTTTGCAAAAAGCTCTTCTTAAACTTATATCTTGAAGTTCAGTAATATAAGCCTCAGTGAAGAATATTGATTTAACACTTGAATAATGACATAGATAATCTGAAGATGTTATTTGAGAATGCCAAGTTTGTAAAAATATGTCTTGCAATCGCTGCTTGAGAACAAAGGTGAAAAACCTATCATTTCCAACATCTTGCGATAACCATACATGTGAAAAACCAGACATAAAAAGAATATTTCTAATATCAGACACCCAAGAAGTTTTACCATTATCGTCTAATCTTTTCAACATATTATAACAATATAAAGGTAATCTCTTAGAATTCATGCGAATAATCTTTATCCAGTACTTTACAGCTCTAAGTTGAGATGAAACAAATAAATTTGTGCGGCCTGTTTCTCCTAAAACAGCCTTATTAGAAGCATATTTACCAATGCCTAGGAAACGTTTGAAATATGCGGTATGGACTTTTTCTATAGACTCATTATATTTTACACCCCAAATCTCAGATCCATAAAGAAGGATTGGTCCGATTTTTCTGTCGAAAATCTTACATACCACTGGAAAAGTTATAAGCTTATTTTCTTTCAAAACATTATAAACTGGGATAAGGGCTTTAGATGCTTGCAAAGCCAGCTGATTACAAGCTACTGACCAAGACAATCTAGAAGACACAGTCAATCCTAGATATTTATAATATGTCACAACATCAATATTCTTATTACAATATGTCCATTTTTCAAACTTATTTAAAATACCACCTTTCCTGAAAACAATAACTCCTGACTTCTTAAGGTTTACTTCAAGGCCCCATTTCTCACAATAAAATTGAAGAACATTTAACTGTTTCTGAAGACCACTAACAGAAAATGACAGTAAGGCAATGTCATCAGCAAATAATAGCAACATAATATCAACAATATCTTGGGAGACAAACACTCCGTAATCACATTCATTATACATTTCTGTTACAAGTTCATTTATAAAGAAAATAAATAGAACAGGACTGAGCACACAGCCCTGTCTAACACCTACTGAAGTTTTGAAACATTCAGTGACTCCACTCGCTGTCCGAATACAGGCTTTAACTGAAGAATACATGTTTTGTAAAAGTAATGACAATTTACCAGTTAGCCCTTTCTTGATAAATAAATACATCATCTTCTTTCTATCTACATAATCAAACGCCTTTCGGAAATCAATAAAGGCACAATAGAATCTCCCTTTAGGTTTACACAGGTACTTTGTACAAAGAGATTGTAAAATAAATATATTATCTACTGGTGAATAGCCAGGTCTAAATCCAGCCTGGGATTCTGATAACAATTCGTTTACATCCAGCCACGTTCTAATACGTTTTTCAATCACATTAGCAAACAATTTCCCAATGATATTTAGTAGAGAGATTGGCCCCTTTTAAAAACTTAAGAGAACTAATATTTTCTAACACCAGAACTGGACTCTTCAAAACACTTGATTCATTGTATGCCCTAGCTGGGCGAAATATATCTACACTAGTAATGGAAGGCGCTGTCTTTCGAGGAGGTTCCCGAAATTTGAAGGATGTAGAGGATAGAATTTTGACAAGGGAAAAGATCAAATATCTAGCAAAGATATGTGTTAACAATTTCTCTGCTAAAGATAATCAAATTCTTTACTTTGATTTTGAATTTATAATGAATTCACCGATTGGCAAATGTTTGAAGAATATCAATCTGCAACAGAACACGATCACTGCAGTGCCCAGGATGGTCATTCTTCAGCTATGGAAATTCACACACTTAGAATCCCTAGATCTGTCATACCAAATGGGAGCACATGATCCGTCCATCCAACAAACAAAAGCAAAAGACCTCACAATGTTTGATATTTCAAGTTGGAAGGCATTACATGAGAATGGCAAAATGGTGATAATGCTTCCAGGGAACTTGAAAGAAATAAATTTTAGAAAATGTGCTAGCCACATGAGTCATATGGATTTTGATATCAGATTCCTGAATGGAACAGAACTGAAAAAAATTGATCTTTCTTTCAATGGATTAACTGTCTTAAAACTCATTACTGGACTACCTAATCTTGAATGCTGTGATTTGTCTGGTAATGAGGAACTACTTTTACCAGATGATTTCTTTTGCTCTTTTGAGGAAATAAAGACATTGAGATTAACAGACATGTCAGTACGGCAACATCAAATAGATACTCAAGGTAAAAACCTTCTTCAATGTCTACCTAAACTAAGAATTCTAGATATCAGTGGAAATCGTCTTGTTCAGCTCCCGTCAGATTTGTTCGATCACAACCCTCTGCTTGAGTACCTTGACCTGTCGAGAAATATATTCATTTCTTTACCAGTTCATCTCAATCTCCTTCCTAAGCTTCATTTCCTTGATGTGTCCTTGAATAATTTTGGTTCTCTTGATATAAAGACTTGTATCAACATCGACACTCATTATCAGAAGACAAAAAAAGTCTTTCAGTTACGTCTCGAAGGAAACTTTTTTGAGTGTAGTTGCACAAATTTTCCTTTTCTCTACTGGTTGTCTGAGACAGAAGTTCTTGCAAGGACCAAGGGTAATCTGTCCTGCATCACAGAAAATGGAAACATCACAAACACATGAGAAATGACACTGAATTTGTTTAAATTTTGGAGGAAATGTTATGGAGGTGACACATTTTCAATAAGTTCTATACTTGGAACTGTCATTTTGTGTTGTATTCTTTTGGCTCTTCTTATTGACACAAACAGAACAAAACTTGCATATTTGATAATCAATACTTTAAAACACGAAACTCAGAGACGAAAGCGAAAGGATTTTAAAAGAGACGTGTATGTATCATATGCTGATATAGACTACCACTGGGCTTGTCATGAACTGTGTGTCATTCTTGAAGAGAGAGACTTAAGTCTCTTCATCTGGGACAGAGACGCAGTCCCAGGAGATTGTACTGCTGAAGTGATTACAGAAAATGTCAATCAGTGCTGGAAGACGATCCTGTTCTTCACAGAGAACTATGAGGAAGATGCCTGGGGCTACCTGACTACGATGGCTGCCATCAACTGTGTAGACAATCTCAACCCAGAACGTCTGATCTTACTCCTGCCAGAGAATGAAAACCCTCGGGTACCAGAGTGTCTGCTTCAAGTTGTTCCAGAGACCTGCATCTTCCATGTTCCTCGGGAAGTCAGAAGGAATGATGCATTCTGGGATGAACTGGAGAGAGCCATCAAAAGAGAAAATTGAATATTGCCCCTCTTTTCATTGTGTTGCATGAATTATGGCAATATCATTGATGTGAGTGAATATTTATTTCCCGGAATTTTTTTTGTTAACGATCAATGTATTTCTGTTGTTCTTTATTTATAATATGCTGAGCTCTTTGAACATCAGTTTCCTATATAGCTTTACCATTTGAGTACTTTTTTAGAGTCATATTTTGTAGCCACGTCATTTGATAGTCAACATTTACACCCTGTTGGGAGTTCCGATTTGATAAGGTTAGGCATATGTGTAATAGTGATGTTTAACAATGTTTCACAACGTTTTGTGAGCTCACTACCATGAAGTTGTTAAAAGGATCAGCAAACACGGCTAGGGTTTGAAATATATCTGTACAGAAGCCTATCCTTTACGCCTCATGATATGACTACAATGCTTTATTGAGAGTCAGATCGGGACCTTCCATGCTTCACTTGTTACATGCTCCAAAGAGTGTTTCCTTTCAATGCATATTTGTTTTCCTGTTACGATAAACCTGTTATGACAAAGTGAACTGACATAAAGGCACCTTGAATTCCAGGTACTTAATTTCAATATTTATTTGTGTTATGAGTTAACACTGTCTGAAAGATTATCATTTAGGAATCTAATAAAAATTTTATTTCCCACTGACTCATTTATTTAATTCTATGTAATGAATTAAAATGGAATGATTCTTTAGGTGTTTATTGCCTTTTATGTTGACTTAAAGAATTCTCTGATATGAATAGAAACCTCGTCATGCTCACACTTGCTGACAAGGCTTCTAGTACAACAGTGTTAGACCAATCGGAATACCCGTTACTTCCTTCTTTGATTGAAAAGGATAAAACTCTCACCCTATGGTGTATCCTGTATCGATCTCAAGTTCGCTTCAGATAAGCACTTCGATATTCTTTGAGGTAAGCACATCATTTAGTTAGTTATCTAGGTCCAACGAACAACAAGCACCTTTTTCTGGATCACTTCTTCCATGTGTTTCTCATCAAAGAAGCAGCTTTCTAGAACAACATAGTTTTATGATGAATTCCACTGATAATGTTAAGGTTCCAGTGTACATCGTGTATTGACTTATCTAGACGGTCCTAGTTGCTTTCCGAAATACTATACTTGCCTTTTCGTTTTTTGAAAATGTGTACACATGTATTCAGTGTTTTTTCATGCATTAATATAACCTTTTCTTAGAATTATTTCTTCAAATGTTTTGCATTGGTAAATCTTTAGGTTCAACTTTTTTACCTATCAATTAGCCTTTCAATTCTCTGCTTCTGTTGTTCTGCACTCCCGTTGTTTGTTATCTATAAAAGTCGCTATATAAGACAAGGTATGTCATTACAGTCAAACTGAAACGTTTTAAACCGATGTTATTAATATTTTAAGACACATACATGTATGTTATAATTTACCATACTTTGGAAATCAATATTGTCTAGGGTACTTCAATATTTGTAAACATCATAATTCTCGTTTTGCTGAATTTGAGAACAGAATGAATGCAATGTAACTGTGCCTTTGTGTTAACATGGGTCTTATGGAAACTCTAGAGCTATCGCAAGGAGCAATTGATATGAAACATTTCCGAGACTATCATATAAATAATATAAATCGATATGTAAAGAGGTGTGTTTGGTGATACTAATCTTGTGTCGTTCTTGTCTCGTTACCTCATACTTATGTCCCCTGAATGAGAGGTATTTGGATGTGAAGCTTTTGTTACATTTTTACCCTTCTGATAAATGTTGATTGGCTGTGCTCTCAATGCTGAATCTTAAGAAATACATGCCATTTACATAGTAAACAAATATAACTTTGTCACATTTGGAATCATACTATCTTCAATAATACTGATTCTTGTACTTTTTCGGGATTCGAACCCATACACTCATAGTCAGGCAACACCATCAGCAATAACCATACCAGCAGCTAACCAACTCACCCGTTTCGCCATCCACAAAAATTAACTTTGTATTGAGTAGTTACAATTACTTTTAGTTTTAAATTCAATTTTGGAAAGGTCATTGAACCCGACCCAGAGTCTAAAGGTGTTGTTTTAGAAGATGATCAGAGTTTCTAATGATGGTTCATCAAAAATGTGTTTTGTTGTTTCGGGGGATTTGTTCAACAGGGTAATTTGCTTGAAACTTTTTCCATAAAGTTAAGCATCTTTGACTTTGCAATTAGCTAAGACGACTGAAGTTTGTTTACGAAAAGAGGCCAGCAGGTATGTCTGCTATAAGGAACTATAGTCTTTAAGCCTAAACTTATGACTACGATCTGCACTGAATTTCTATTCAAGACTGAAACACTTCATGGTTCAATAACTACAATCGCTACACAACATTTCCTTTCAATGAACATTTATGTCTTCACATAATATTTTCCTGTCGTGATCAAATCAATCGACATGAAAGGGAGTTTCTAATGATGGTTCATCAAAAATGTGTTTTGTTGTTTCGGGGGATTTGTTCAACAGGGTAATTTGCTTGAAACTTTTTCCATAAAGTTAAGCATCTTTGACTTTGCAATTAGCTAAGACGACTGAAGTTTGTTTACGAAAAGAGGCCAGCAGGTATGTCTGCTATAAGGAACTATAGTCTTTAAGCCTAAACTTATGACTACGATCTGCACTGAATTTCTATTCAAGACTGAAACACTTCATGGTTCAATAACTACAATCGCTACACAACATTTCCTTTCAATGAACATTTATGTCTTCACATAATATTTTCCTGTCGTGATCAAATCAATCGACATGAAAGGGAGTTTATTCATAACTTATGAATAACTGTCATTGTATGGCTATCTCTTTGAAGATGCTTAACATTTATATCTTCCTCATTGTTCTTTTATATTATTTTGTAAAAAGTAGATTCAAGTCATTTGGTTTATAGCCTATGCTTGAAGTAAAGAGTTCACCGATATGAATAGAAACCTCGTTATGCTTCATTGGTCGCAGTTGCTGACAAAGTTTCACTGCACTAGCGTCAGGCCAATCGGAATACTTCCTTCTTTGATTGAGAAGGAGAACTCTGCCAACCCTTGGTGTATCCTGTAGTGATCTCAAGTTCACTTCAGATAAGCTTTCGATCTCACGTTCACTTGAGATAAGCACTTCCATATCCTATGAGGTAAGGTTGAGTTATCGTAAGCACATCTGTAACTAGCACTTTTTTCTTGATCACTTCTTCCATGTTTTCTTATCAACAAAACTGCTTTCCAAAACAAAATTACAATTCTGAAGTACCCCACAGATAATATGTAAGTTTAATTTTTTTTAAAATAGACCTATAGTTTTGTGAATTTGTGTTTATTCGGTGATTTGTTATGCAGTGATATAACCTGTACTTTATAGACATACATTTAAAGAGCCATTTCGTGATTTTCATCACATTTTTGTTTGCTTTGATACGATCGTAAATGGCATTCATAACATGTATAATATTTCAAAATATTTCACATAACCCCCAAATATGATAAGTACCTGTTTTTATTGGAAATCTTAAAACAACAAAATATATTTGCGGAAACCAAATTCACACATTTATTTTACATGGACACAACATCAATCAATCTTTTTTTATTCATGAATTATGGCATTCAGGCATTCTTCCAATTATGGAAATGACAAAACATATAAACTTGAAACTGTCATTCTGGTTGCTTTCGATAAGTTTTTGAAGTTATGTTTGACTATTTGACGAGTATCATTGTCCAGATTTTCATCATAATTTAGTTCATTCTCACCGTAAGCATCTCCATTCCTTGCCTTCATTGTTCTGCACTCCTGTAGTTTTGGTATTCTATTAGAGGCGCTATATGCTACGAGATATTTCATAAACACTCGAAGTGAAAGAGAAAGTAAAGATTAAGCATTTGTTGGAAATACTATTGGTGACACATTCCTTACCTTTGGAGTATGTGCCCATTTTCCCACATGCTTTATGATAATAGTCTTAAACATTATATGACATAACATGTATTTAAAAAGGAGTTTATGTTATTAAAATTGGAGAGGTATCATTGATATACCAAACATTTATTCAAAATACCAACACTTACACATCAATCAAGACCAACATTGTTCATCAACTCACCTGGATTCATGTACCTTGCTCTGATCAAATTTGCCAAAACGTAAACAGAACATAGAATCCATCTATAATCACTGTTGTGTTTCCTTAATTTAACGCCAGTCATTTATTATTTTCAAAGGGTCTTCAAAATAGGCGTCTATTTGAGGCAGCCTTCTATTTAAGGCAGGCGTCTATTTCATAATAAAGAATACCAAACAGATTATATTTTCAAAAGAGGTTTGTGGTCAACAGCAATGGTCAGGTCACTACATCCAAGCACGAAGTATCTTGCTTTATCCACTGGTGCATAGCGGGATTCCTCAGCATGGGTGAAGCGACTGCCTACCACAGTTACCTTCCATCCTTCACGACAGCAAAAGGGCTTTGTCTTGGGACATTGGCAGTGTTTCTGAAATAGCCAAAATCAAATTCCATTCTTTGACCAATCTGTAGCAAGGCAAGTAGGTTTATTTGCATCGAAGATACACACACCGTCCTCAATTTCATTAATGATGACGGTTTTTGATTCTTGAAACAGTCCAGATTGTTGTCCCAATGAAATGTTGTACCTGGCTTAAGGAGTTGACGAAATGGTTGCATCCTTTCAGCCATGCTGAATGCATATGACACTTGATTGACGAGTCCGAACCAAGAACGCATATCTGTGATGTTCTTTGGTGTACTAAAGTTCATAATGGCTTGTCAGAACTTTGAGCAAGGTCAAACAAAGTTTTGTGTAATTTCGAAGCCTGCAAACTCGACCGTGTCTTGTGCAAATGTGAACTTGTCAGGATTTTAAGTGACACTATTTCTTCCACAGATGCTAGACTTGTACAGGTCGAGGAGGTATTGTTCAAGTCTACCACGGGTTTCTTCCGTCCCTGGGAATGGTAATTTGTTTGGTGTCGTGGGAGGAAGTTCTCGTTTCGGGCAATCACATTTGACATCATGTACTGCTGAGGTGTTTGTGGTCGTGGGATTATTGTTGATGGCCCTCTCGTTCAAGACTTCTCCGATGGTAGGGAATTTCTCTGCCGGACAACCTTGCAATGAGGGCACCAATGATGTTGATGCCTCTGTTGTTTGCAGCACGCATCTTCAGACTAACTGGATTGAGGTTGTTGGTTTTAAGTCCAAGTTTATGAGCAACTTTTATGCCAGCGAGGCAGCTTTGGCAACCAGTGTCAGCCATGACGGCAACAGTGATTCTCTTGGGTATTGAGGAGATCATTGTACCGAAGCTTCGTCTGCTGTAATCATCCGAATGAACAGACATTGTTAGGTTGAGGAAGGGCTGGGGCTTGGAGACTTGCTTGGTCCAGGTGTCTGCCATCTGATCATATAAGTGGTGATCGAGGTGGAGTGAGTTCTTACCATCATGCTAGCCGATGTTGGTGACAGAATATAGCATGTCGAAGACTGCGCCTTCATCTTCTTCATCAGGTTTTTGAGGTTTTCCATGTCCCTTCTTTCCACAGTAGGAGCATGTCTCAAGATCCTGTTTTAGGTGCATTGTTAGCCGCGTTCCTGCTTCTCCTGTAGCTGTTGCTAACAGCTTCCACTGATTGGGAGTCCAGGAAACGAGACGCTGAGCGTTTGCCAGATTTCTTTGCTTCGATAAACACCTGTTCTAGAGTCATGTCCTGGTTCTTGTCTCCGGGCACGTCCAACTGGATTTCAGGGTCATTTAGTCCACGGATTAACACGTCACGTAGGATTGTCTCTGTGTAATTCACTTCCTGAGGGCACAAAGGAATTTGAGGAATTTACATACGCCTGCCTGGCCTTGCACCAAAGGAGCGAACCGTTTCATCTCGATCGTGAGTCATGCTGTGTAAGGTAACATGGGCTACCATGGTATTTTATTCTCTGACAGCTAGAACTCTAAGAGCCTACAGGACGTCTTCCTCAGATTTGTCTGTAAGGGATCCGTAACCGTGTTGAGATTACAGCTCATTCACATACTATATCAGAATAATTCGTTCTGACTCAGAGATTATTTCAAGGTGACATGGTTTTGAACTCCTGTAAACTAGACTCTTTTGTATTTACAAAACCTATGGGGAAGTCAATTTTGGGAAAAGATTGAAAATAAATATTTAGCAGTTAACTTAAACAAAGAAATAATGACCAAAACGTATATTATTTCTATTTCCTAATACTTTAGTACAGTGTACAATGAGTGATTTAGTTTTTAAAACGGTTTCCTATTATACAATGTGGAGTTATGTGGTCGTGTCTAATGAAATAAAGATCTAATGGCCAAAAAGCATATAACTTCAATTTCCTAATATTCTAGCACAGTGTTCATTTAGTGATTTGGTTGTGAAAACGGCTTCCTTTTTCAAAAAGGTAGAGTTACATGATCGTGTTTAAATTGTATAAGTTGTATAAAGTCGTGTCGGTGACTGTTTAACATGTGACATGCTTTCCATATGTAATGATCATTTAAAATGATAGTGTAGAATGACGTCAGATCTTTCACCTACTTCGTACTGCTGAAGAGTTTTCTATCTATAATAATAGTTTGACATAGTCATGTTAAACCAAGTTTACCAGAATTTCCTTTATTAGTGTTTGATTTCCTCTCAGTATTTTTAACTCCTCGTTTGGCTTCAAAGGGGACAAAGCAATAAATCAAAAGCTGTGTTCAATCGTGGTACGATAAAAGGAAGACACTGAATACCAGGAAAGAAACATGATCACCACTAACTTGTCTTATTAATACATTCTATAAATACCTATAATTCTTGTGCAGTCATGGTGCAATACAAAAGGCGTGGTACAATACAACATACGAAACTGATTGTCAGGAAAGATATCATCGTCAAAATACAAGCTATGATTACTTAACCTTTTCCATTTGATACTTAGAAAACTTGGAGGATATATTCAAGCAACAATATCAGATATTTGTTCTGAGACAGAACATCGTTGTTATAAATCCATAACTCACAGAGTTATTTTCACAAGTGAATAATGAATTGTAACATGACTTTGGTAAATACTCGTTTCTGATTGGTTAATTTGAAGGATTTCCCAGTGTTGAATGGCAATGAACACCCGCAAATTGGCTGAGGCGAATCACCGCGAAAGGATACATTATTTGGTCTGCCTCAACATTAAAATGTTCTGATTCTCCAAATATTCGCGCCTGATTCACATTCACAAAGGCCAACGGTTATGACGTCATAATGACCGCGTCACCATCACAATGGTCTCGGCGAGTAAAAGTTATTTGTTCAGTCGGGTTTGTTCCTGTTGGTTTATGAATTATATAACTAATTATATAACTGTTTTCTCTCTCATAAATTTCACAGTGAAAACTATAAGATATCATCGTTATGAGTGCATTTGGTTTGCAATATAAGAACATTATTTTAATGTCTATAACATTAGGAATTCTTTCTTCTTTATAGCTGCGAACACCTATAACAAAAATGGATCAGTCATTAGATCCTTTCAACTCAGAGTTACCTACGCAAAAATAGAGTTCACTCTTAAAATGCTTATAACTAACGGCCATGTTACAATATCGATAAATAGTTGCGTTTGTAAAATTTCCAGGATTAATTGTTATTCAATGCCCGCAAATTAAGGCGTTTAAAACCTCCGGCTAACGCCGTCGGTTTTAAACTAAATTTGCGAGTGTTGAAAACATTTTATTGTCATTAGCTGATCGCTCTATTTCACCCGCAGTCACTTATTACGTAGAAGGTAACATGTCTTTCTCCAGTATTAACATTTAACTTCTTTATCTAACAATATGGAATAGACATTATTTGAAACATTCTAGCTGCAGTTTGATATATATCAAGTTTTGAGTTGTCTTATATTTCATACTCTTCTTTTGAACACTTTTTAGGGAAATTTCACTCCTCCTATACACAAAGTAAAACAAACCATTTTTGTTTCACAGCTCGATCATTTGCAGTAACATATTCATCATCCTGCATATATTAATCCACAATGCTCCGTCGTTAGCATGATATTTATCAGGTCACATTCATCATTTCGTTTTGCTTATAACGAATAATATCATACAAAATTTGTTTTCCAACACGCATTACAAATCACTTAAGTATGCTTTTTGGCTACAACCTCTTTGCCTAAAGTTATTGCATCGGCTGAAATATTTGCTTAACACGTCCTGCTGTAATAAATTCGAGGCATTTGGCCTGATAATGATTATGATATTAAATGAACTCTGTGGATCTAAAACTCTTATGTTGCAGCTATGAATGAGTATAGTTCCAAAGGCTTGATAACTATATATAACAAAAATGAACACCTCTTTTGATTGACTTCTGAGGTGATTACTAAATTGACATCCTTTCTCAATTATCGAAGATAGTTCTAAAGTTTTTCCTGAAATTAGAGCGTCCATCATTCTGACATAGCTTATCATTATCAAAGGACTGTGAGGTAGTATCAATTCAAATGTTTTGTTTCAGATTCCAAGATGGTTCTAAAGCTCCTCCTGTTGGCACACTGGGCATCATTCTGCAGCGGCTTATCATCAATAAGGGTCTGTGATGTATCAAGCAACACGGGAGATAATGGAGTCCATGTCAACTGTCATGATAGAGGTCTAACTGGGATCCCCAAAGATTTCCCAGCCAATACGACATCCATTGATCTCACAAACAACCTGATCAGCTCTGTGACCAACCACAGTTTCCAGGGCATCACAAGACTCCAGTCCCTTGATTTGACTTCTAATATCATTTTAAGCATAGAACCTCTTGCATTCTGGAATTGTGGGTCACTAAAAACCATCAGCATAATAAACAACAAAGTATGTGTAAATGGCAGTGTATTCGAGACACTTGGGGATCTTCAAGAGTTGGCCATAGATGATTGTTATGCTGCAGAAGTCCTCAAACCACTTTCATATGTAACAAAAATAGATATCAAGGTTAACTATAACTGCACTTTCAAAGGGTTTCATTACTTAACAAATTTAAGGAAGCTCGGCATACAAGGTATATTTAATTGTCAAAACAATACCTTTATCAAATTGAAAACACATTATATTCAGTCCCTGATAATAACAGCTAATATTGCTAAAATGGGTTTAAATGCATTAGCTCCTTTAAAATACTTAAATGAACTAATATTTTCTAACACCAGAACTGGACTTTCTAAACCACTTGATTCTTTGTATGCCCTAGCTGGGCGAAATCTAACTACACTAGTATTGGATGGGGCACGGAGCCGAGGAGGTTCCCGCAATTTGAAGGAAGTGGAGGATAGAACTTTGACAAAGGAAAAGATAAAATATTTAGCAAATATATGTGTTAACAATTTCTCTGCAAAAAATAATAGAATTCTTTACTTTGATATTGAATTTATTATGAATTCACCCATTGGCAAATGTTTGAAGAATGTCAATATACAACAAAACATGATCACAACATTACGTGCGCCAGTATTTTTCCAGCTACATAAAATCAAACAATTGGAATACCTAGATTTCTCGTACCAGGCACAAATGCCCGTAATTCTACCAACAAATGCAAACAAGCTTGCATTGTCTAAATTTTCAAGTTGGGAATCTTTACAAAAGATAAATGGAATGTTTGTTACGATCCCATGTAACTTTAAAGAATTAAATTTGAGGAGAGGTGCTCAAAATATGGGTCATATGGATTTTGATGTATTCATTCGAAATGGACAACGAGTACAGAAAGTTGATGCGTCATTCACTGGTTTAACAATCATGAGAAACGTTTATGGGATGTCAGATATCGAGTACATTGATTTGTCTGGTAATGACCAACTTATTTTACCAGATGATTTCTTTTGCTCATGTAAGAAAATAAAGACATTGAAATTATCAGACATGTCAGTACGGCAACATCAAATATATACTCAAGGTAAACACCTTCTTCAATGTCTACCTCAACTAAGAGTTCTAGATATCAGTGGAAATCGTCTTTTTCAGCTCCCGTCAGATTTGTTCCATCACAACCCTCTGCTTGAGTACCTTGACCTGTCGAGAAATATATTCATTTCTATACCAGTACATCCCAATCTCCTTCCTAACCTTCATTTCCTTGATGTGTCCTTGAATAATTTTGGTTCTCTTGATATGAAGACTTGTATAAACATCGACACTCATTATCAGAAGACAAAAAAAGTCTTTCAGTTACTTCTCAAAGGAAACTTTTTTGAGTGCAGTTGCAAAAATTTTCCTTTTGTCTACTGGTTGTCTGAGACAGAAGTTTTTGCAAGGACAAAGGATAATCTGTCTTGCATCACAGAGAATGGAATCATCACAAACACAGGAGAAATGACACTGAATTTGTTGAAATTTTGGAGGAAATGTAACGGAGGTGAGACATTTTCAATAAGTTTGGTACTTGGAACTGTCATTTTGTGTTGTATTCTTTTGGCTCTTCTTATTGACACAAACAAAACAAAACTTGCCTACATGCTTATTAATGCTTTAAAGTACCAAGCTCCAAAACGAAAACGAAAGCATTTTACAAGAGACGTGTATGTATCATATGCTGATACGGACTACCACTGGGCTTGCCATGAACTGTGTGGCATTCTGGAAGAGAGAGACTTAAGTCTCTTCATCTGGGACAGAGACGCAGTCCCAGGAGATTTAACTGCTGAAGTGATTACAGAAACTGTCAACCAGTGCTGGAAGACGATCCTGTTCTTCACAGAGAACTATGAGGAAGATGCCTGGGGCTACCTGACTACGATGGCTGCCATCAACTGTGTAGACAATCTCAACCCAGAACGTCTGATCTTACTCCTGCCAGAGAATGAAAACCCTCGGGTACCAGAGTGTCTGCTTCAAGTTGTTCCAGAGACCTGCATCTTCCATGTTCCTCGGGAAGTCAGAAGGAATGATGCATTCTGGGATGAACTGGAGAGAGCCATCAAAAGAGAAAATTGAATGTTGCCCCTCTTGTAATTGTGTTGCATGAATTATGGCAATATCATTGAAACGAGTTAGACTAATCATTTCTCGGAAAACAATTTGTTAATGATTAATGTATTTCTGTTGTTCATCATTTATAATATGCTGAGCTCTTTGAACTTCAGCTTCCTATATAGTTTTACCATTTGAGCACTTTTTTATATTCATGTTTGATAGTCAACATTTACACCTTGCTGGGAGTTCCGCTTTGATAAGGTTAGGCATATGTATAATAGTGATGTTTTACAATGTTTTACAACGTTTTGTGACCTCACTGCCATGCATGTTCAAAAAGGATCAGCAAACACGGCTAGGGTTTTGAAATATACCAGTACAGAAGCCTATCCTTTACGCCTCAAGGTATGACTACAATGCTTTATTGAGAGTCAGATCGGGACCTTCCATGCTTCACTTGTTACATGCATCAAGGAGAATTTCTTTCAATGCATATTTGTTTTCCCCATTATGATAAACCTGTTGTGACAAAATGAACTGACATAAAGGCACTTTGAATTCCAGGTACTTAATTTCAATATTTTTATGTCTTACGAGTTAACACTGTCTGAAGGATTATCATTTAGGCAGCTTATAAATTTTTTATTTCCCACTGACTCATTTATTTATTCTATGAAATTAATTAAAATGGAATGATTATTTAGGTGTTTATTGCCTTTTATGTTGATTGAAAGAATTCTCTGATATGAATAGAAACCTCGTCATGCTCACACTTGCTGACAAGGCTTCTAGAACAATAGCGTTAGACTAATCGGAATAACCGTTACTTCCTTCTTTGATTGAAAAGGATAAAACTGTCACCCCATGGTGTATCCTGTATCGATCTCAAGTTCGCTTCAGATAAGCACTTCGATATTCTTTGAGGTAAGCACATCATTTAGTTAGTTATCTAGGTCCAACGAACAACAAGCACCTTTTTTCTGGATCACTTCTTCCATGTGTTTCTCATCAAAGAAGCAGCTTTCTGAAACAACATAGTTTTCTGATGAATTCCATTGATAATGTGTACAGTGTTTGAAATATGCATCCACAAACTGCTTGTCAATAAGGACACATAGATAGGAAATACTGTTGGCCCAACTCAAAAACTGCGGGCATTTATTATCAGTACTTATTAAACTTGGGGTATTACACAATCTTTGACAACTGCATTACAAGAATTAGGGAAAGGATGTTGTTTTAGAGAATAAACATGTCTGTCCATTTACGTGAGGCCAAGTTGTCAAGGCACTAGTTATTCATTGGTCAACAATAGGACAAAGTAGGTCCAATCAAAATTAAACTTTAAGATTTTATGATATGCAATGTATGTCCCTGTATCGGGTTTGTAAGTCTACCTGTCAGGAGGACGACATGTGTGACGAGTGAGAGTCACTTTCCATGGAGGTGTTTAAGATTCTGCACGAAAAGTGAGTCCAGTTTGCCCAAGGGGTCTACCATTGGTTCACCTCCTTCTCGGTCCGATATCTCACCCCAGGGTTCTACTCCCTGGTGTTTATTCGACCCAAGAGAGATTTGAAAAAATGGTAGCTCATTTTCAGTGTTCAATCGGTCCTACCTTGTACACCGCCATATTTTCGTCTGTCGTCAGTAATGCGGTTACTGGAGCCCCGGACTTGATGATATCCCTGGATCTACAGGACGCATACTTGCATGTTACGATCTTCTGGGATCATCACAAGTACCTCCAATTTATCCTTGGCTGGCGCCACTTTTAGTGTTACGTGCTCCTGTTTAAGATCACGAATAGAACGAATGAAGAGGATGGACAACCTCTTGGACGAGGGCTCAGGGAGCCGCTCCCTCTCCGGCAGCGTCACTGTGAGGGGGCGACTAGAGTTGGATGCATCCACCCAGTGGTGAGGAGCCCATCTACGGATGGATCGGACAGCATCCTGGGGGGACGCTCTCTCCAGGGAGGACAAACCTCCCTCCAAGGAGTGTTCACCCAGGTGTGCCAACACTTCGTGAAGCCCAATATAAACCTGTTTGCAACCCATCTGAATTACCAGCTGTCGGCTACGTGTCACCAGTACCCAACCCGGCTGAGACCGGCTTAGACCAGCTTAGAAAAGAACTTGGATGTTCATGTGGCTAACGTCCCCCAAGTGGCAGAGTACGTCGTGTACTTCGGGAAGAGAGGAATCTTAAGGCCTTCTCCATTAACACCCACTTGACGGTGTTTCTCCTGCGACAGGGGAATTGCTCAGTGGACATCTCAGTTGTGAAGAAGATCATAAGAATAAACTGTCAGGTGGAGATCGTCCTTGAGCATCTATGTTCGTAATTCTATGAGCCTGTAACAGAAACCATCAACCCATGCTTTGCCACAAGGATTTTGGAATTACATGCAAGGGACGGGGATATGGCTTCGCTGTGACTGGCACTGGGTTTCGTGTGCATTAACCAAGGGTCAAATGAGAGGGGCAGGGTGTTTCACATTCCTGCTCTTGCTGGCTCTGCCTCCCCCACGGACGAAGAGAGCAGACTCCTCTGTCCAGTTCACGCTCTCAGAATCAATGTGGAACGCACACGCTTGTTTGATATTTCAAGTTGGAAGGCATTACATGAAAATGGCAAAATGGTGCTAATGCTTCCAGGGAACTTGAAAGACATAGATTTTAGAAAATGTGCTAGCCACATGAGTCATATGGATTTTGATATCAGATTCCTGAATGGAACAGAACTGAAAAAAATTGATCTTTCTTTCAATGGATTAACTGTCTTGAAACATATTTCTGGACTACCTAATCTTGAATGCTGTGATTTGTCTGGTAATGAGGAACTACTTTTACCAGATGATTTCTTTTGCTCATGTAAGAAAATAAAGACATTGAGAGTATCAGACATGTCAGTACGGCAACATCAAATAGATACTCAAGGTAAAAACCTTCTTCAATGTCTACCTAAACTAAGAGTTCTAGATATCAGTGGAAATCGTCTTGTTCAGCTCCAGTCAGATTTGTTCGATCACAACCCTCTGCTTGAGTACCTTGACCTGTCGAGAAATATATTCATTTCTATACCAGTTCATTTCAATCTCCTTCCTAACCTTCATTTCCTTGATGTGTCCTTGAATAATTTTGGTTCTCTTGATATGAAGACTTGTATAAACATCGACACTCATTATCAGAAGACAAAAAAAGTCTTTCAGTTACGTCTCGAAGGAAACTTTTTTGAGTGCAGTTGCACAAACTTTCCTTTTCTCTACTGGTTGTCTGAGACAGAAGTTCTTGCAAGGACAAAGGGTAATCTGTCTTGCATCACAGAGAATGGAATCATCACAAACACAGGAGAAATGACACTGAATTTGTTGAAATTTTGGAGGAAATGTTACGGACGTGACACATTTTCAATAAGTTCTGTACTTGGAACTGTCATTTTGTGTTGTATTCTTTTGGCTCTTCTTATTGACACAAACAAAACAAAACTTGCCTACATGCTTATTAATGCTTTAAAGTACCAAGCTCCAAAACGAAAGCGAAAGCATTTCAAAAGAGACGTGTATGTATCATATGCTGATACGGACTACCACTGGGCTTGCCATGAACTGTGTGGCATTCTTGAAGAGAGAGACTTAAGTCTCTTCATCTGGGACAGAGACGCAGTCCCTGGAGATTGTACTGCTGAAGTGATTACAGAAAATGTCAATCAGTGCTGGAAGACAATCCTGTTCTTCACAGAGAACTATGAGGAAGATGCCTGGGGCTACCTGACTACGATGGCTGCCATCAACTGTGTAGACAATCTCAACCCAGAACGTCTGATCTTACTCCTGCCAGAGAATGAAAACCCTCGGGTACCAGAGTGTCTGCTTCAAGTTGTTCCAGAGACCTGCATCTTCCATGTTCCTCGGGAAGTCAGAAGGAATGATGCATTCTGGGATGAACTAGAGAGAGCTATCAAGAAAGAGACATAAACGTAGTTTGTTTTTTATCTGATGAATAAAATATTTGTTTGTTCATAAGAATATTTCATAAAAAAGAACTGATGATGGTTGAGTGGTGATTAAATTACTTACACAGTAAACACGATTTATCAGTAGTTAACGTTGTTACTATCTGCCGAAGTGAATGATAAGGATTTTCCAGATTCCTGCCTCAGGAAACGATCTTCAAAGACCTGCTTTAAAAAGTACAGAATATGTGTTTTGTTTTCCCTATTCAATTATAAATTTGTATTAAATGAGAAGTCATTTTTTATCCAAATATATCTGCTGTTGGTCAAAGCGTTATAATAAGGTAAAAATACCGAGAGCGAAGTTCAGCTTTGGATTTCAATACTTGAGGAAGGAAAGCCATGTGGGAAGAAAAGGCCGAAAGAGAAGCTTGAGGTCTTACTTTCCGTGAAACTGTCCTGCCGAAGTTTATGATAGCCCATACATAACCGATGTCGATTGGATTGAAATAATGTCTCATCATATTATCAAAATAGAATTATCGGAACGTTGACTCTGGATTATCGAGGGCGAGGTCCGTTGAATACATTTTAGAAATTACTTTCGATTGATTTGCAGAAATATCCTCAGAACAATGTATATTTCTTGTAACTGATCATAATTTCGACTTAAACTTGTATTTTCTTGACTTGAGATCACAACCTGCAAGAAAGTATCGAAACGCGAGGCTTTGCTTGAATAATTCCTGTATCTGCAACACATGAGCCAATAGCAGCGTATCCAATTTGAAAACTAGAGGGTTTCCAATCCATATACAGAGCTATTCTGACACAAGCATGGGAGGTCGGGAGTATACATGTATGGTTTGGTGTCTCTGGTTTTTGATCATGGTAGAAGCTAAATGAATATGTCCGGTGTGGAATTGTGTTTGCGTGTGTGTGTGTTGGTTGTGTGTGTGTCTGGGGGGGGGGGGGGGGGGGGGTTGTTTGATGATTATAGTGGACGTGTAAGAGAGTATTGAGTGGAATGTTTAAATAAGGGAGGGAGATTGGAAGAGATAGAGTGAGTTATTGCTTTACGCCGCTTTGGCAATATTTCAGCCGTTTGCGGCGTGTGGAAGAGATAGATGATTCATATGCGATTGAATAAGTGTACATGTGATTGAATGTGTGTGAGAGTTTTGTGTTTTGTTGACATTTGACAGACTAAAATCGGATAAATGTGTGATATGTGTGCTGTCCTTTAGCATGTGTGGTGATATTCTTTATTTATCATTTACTTATTTTTTTCGTAAGATGTCACGTAATATTGATTTTAATGTGTTGTCTATTATAGCCTCTTGGTGGTTTGTACATTTTATTACGCATATATAAATGCTAAATGTTTTATTGAATGTACGAGATGAGAAAAAAATAAACAAATTCTCTCTTTCTTTCTCTGTATGACCAAAGCGGAACTGAACCCACGACTTACATGCAGCAGTTAATTGAAACAGGAGACATAGGCTTTTGCGTTTGTGCTCATTTGGGTCACACAAAATACTGACTTTACCTATTGTTTATGCGTCGTTAATACTCAGTTTCACTTTAAATAAAAAACAACGTGTATTTACATCCACTTTATTGCTTGCAGTATTGAATAAATAGATGATCAAGCATTTGGCAAGAGGTTATTAGCTAAGAGCGGATCTAAAGACAAGATTTTACATTAAGGAGTCTAAATGTACAAATGTTTATGTATTATGATAGCACAAATATAATAGCACTTGTGATGACAAAAAGTTTTAAATTATTGTTTGGCTATGATTATGATACAGTTCTAACTAGCATAAATAAACATTAAGAAACTATGACAAGTTTTGAATGGAAGAACTTGAAATATGTTAACTAAAAACGTCTTTGCAATTTCTCAAAACACTGACCCTATCTCAAAATCTCAAGCGAATATTTATTTTCTAATTCAAACTTGGAATCTAGTATTTTCAAAATTTGATTCAAAATGTAAATAGATGAGTTTAAGTTGAAGATTTATATTCATTCATATTCGTTCATATTTTCTAAGAGCCATCTTTCGATTCAATTAATAGTTTCATTTCAAACTTTCAAAATAGCGGCTTTCAAATTCAAATTTCTGTCTCCACATCTTTGACCAGTTCATACTCCAAGAGCTGGGTGAACAAAGACTGGTCCTTTCCAGCCTGGAAACGAGCGTAGATTTTAGCACTTCCGGTTTGACTTCCGGTACTGACATTGGTTTCCCAAGTGAAGCCAACTTTCCGCTTCAGATGGTGCCAAATGTCACCAATTACTAGAAACACTTCAGTAGCTTGTGGTACGTCCAAACGGAAATTATAGCGCTTGTCTGTCATCAGATCTCCCGATATCGGTTCATAGAGAGCACAACGGTGCCACTTCGTGAATGTTTTCGGGAAGGGGTTCCCCGATGGCGAAGGTTCTTGGCAGATAACCAGGTATCGGTACACACAGTCAAGGTTCGAGGAATCCGAGGAGGGATCAGCACCAAATAAGGAGAATATGTAGAAACCTTCCTTGGGACATCTCACTAGGAAGTTTGCACCCGTGTCACTTCGAGAGCGTGGGAACACATACCTATCTAGGTCCTGAATTGATTCATCCGTGACGTCAAAGTACTGGAATGTATGGGTGACCTTTGTTTCTTTTGGGATGTCAAAGTTGATCTCAATATAGTCCGAGTTACATACAATAAGTGGATCAGAGTTCTCTGTAGTGATGGAAAGTCTCTCCATGTAAGGCGTGGCACCAAAAAATGGCACAGGGGGATAGGCTGGGGATGGTGGTCCAGCCATCTCAGAACAGCTGATGAGGAAACAACAAGAACTCTCCAAACACTCGGAATGCCAAAAGTCACCTGTGAATATTGAGAAATAGAACATTCCTGGCCTTGGTAGTGCGATTGTGAATATTGCCTCGTTCTTCACGAATCGAAGCAAAGTCCTTCCGTCCATTTTTCTGGCATCGGGAGCAGACTTGTCCACCGGTTCCAACATACATCCAAAGCCAAGGATTTTGGGCATGATAAGTCGGATTTCAACCATACCAGTCTCTGTGGAAAGAGTTGCACCATAGTTCGAATAAAATTTTAACCCGTAGTTAAAGAATGGGGATTTCACAACAGGGAGGTTGATGAATTCTGAGAATGGTACTGGAATTTCCATCAACTGCCAGACAGGATCATCAGGGTAATGTTGGTAAATATAATCCTCCGGATCGGTCAGAAAGTAAAACTCATCGTATTTGTGGAAGAGCTGCGGGAGGTCATCACGGTGACCGGACACGTGACGTGCAGCCCACGTGCAGTTGACAAATCGCCAGTTACCATCAACGCTGACCGCTGTCCAGGAGTTCCTGAAGGTCGTCCCCTCGATCCTCATTCCCGGTTTGTATCCAGCGCCCTTGGAGTATCCCAGGATGATCTCGCAGTGGATTCCAGCGTACCTGTTAAAGAAAAGGAATCAACCAATCAATCAAAGAAATAATGATGTATATATTAAAGAAATAGAAATGCGTGTATATTGAAGAAATAGAGATTTGTATAAACCAAAGTAATAATGATGTGTATATATTAAAGAAATAGAGATGCGTATTATTCAAAGTAAACTTGATGTGTATATATTAAAGAAATAGAGCTGTCTATATGTTTAAGAAATAGAGATCTGTAAAATAAAACGGAAAGTGTAAAGTTAACGAAATAGAGATTTGTAGTATTAAAGAAATAGGTATGTGTAATGTTTAAGAAATAGGAGTGTGTCATTGTCACAGTTGAACTGAAGTGTGTTTATAAAAAAGTCATAAATATGCATATCTGACAAAGAATACGAATCAAAGAAATAGAAGTAGGTATATAGAACAAGATTATAAAGAGAAGCTGAAGCAGCTTGAAGCATCTCAGTTATATCATATTTTCGGTGTCATGCGGTTATCAGCCTACAAGAGCATACACAGATATAATTATAATCTTCGGTGAGGCAGACTGACACTAGCCATCAAAATTCAAGATCTATTTGAAATCGTCAACCTCTAGGTGCAAGGATGTAAAAATATGTTAGGATGGGTTAAACAATTTTAACCTTGTATAATGATCTCCAGTCTAAGTAAACCTAGCCTCGACTGTACTTGTTTTACTCCGATATCGGAGTGAATCGGGTATTATTGAGGCTAGGTTTACTAAAGACTGAAGCGATCTCTACATTCGTGTTGAGTATAGAAAGTACATTGTGATTATTCAATTATTAATGATCAATTCTATTCCAGTTCTTATCAATGAATTGAGTCTGTTACTACTAAAACAAAACAGAATACCACAAGAATGTCGACTTCATGACATAACAATACTTTTGATAACTATTTAATCTACTTTCTTAAAAGGACTTGAAATAGAAATGCTTATACTTACGTGCAAAGCCTCTTAAAGAGTTGGTGGTATGTTTCTTTGCCAGATTTAACTGCCTTTAGTAGGGTTACTGCAGTAGCGGATGGACGCATTATATCACTGACGTTACTCCGGTTTAGGTCCTTGGCGATCACCCATCGGAACAACGCTCTAAACGTAAACATACATCAATTAGGATAAGATAAGATAAAGCTTTATTATCCTGAAGGAAATGTGTTGTGAATATTAAAATATTTAGTTAAGTTTGTTTGTAGAAAGGTTACTCGACATTCTATGTTGACAGACTATTGAAGAAAATGAATTTGATCTTTTTCGAAACAAAAAAAAATATGTCTAAGTACTCTTCATTATAAAAATAAACAAAGCGAACTTGTAATTTTACTTTGGCATATACCTAACTCTAAAGCACAAACTATTTTCCGATCACTGAAAACCAAAATATATTAACTTGATATTAATATACTTACTTAAAGTTTATTGCATGTTAATAGACGCTACATTATTAGAAAAAATTGTTTGAAAATAAATTCGATTTTATTACTTTAATTCAAAAAAAATATTCTAACAACTAAGTGTAGATAATATAGATCGCCTATAACAGGACAAACTTTCATTTGGAAAAATGTCTCATATAAACACATGAAGAAAACGTTTCTTTTACCTGACTTTTTCCAATTCAGATCTGCAGTCTTTGGTAAGATCTCTCACAAGTTCCGTATACGTGTCGTACTGTCTGTTGGCCAGCTGAACATACAAACATGATAGAGATATGAAGACAAAATGCTTATTGAATAGGTGGGTGATTAATATTGGATATAACAACCAGAAACGGCGATATTTATTCACAAAAAGGATGTCATAAATTACTTTGAATGAACTTGTAAACTTTAAACTGACAGTGTTGAGGGGATGATCATTTTCATTCATTTCGCCTTTTTCTTGAAATCAAATCAGATCTTGAAAAATTATCTCGATTTAAATGTTCACTTTACGCTTGTTGATCATAGAGACATTATTGGGTTTTTTCTTTTTGAAACACGAGCGAGAGATTCTCTTTGTTTTCTAACACATAATACAATATGGTCCTTAAGGCCGTAAGCGGTTGCATTCTCATTTTTAAAGACTTTCTTATTAGCGAAGACACTTCTAAGCTTAAACATATCAGGACGGTGAAACCGTTCATTAACCCTCCTCTAGCTGCAGGTGATGAAAGTCGCTGAACCGGTGCGACACATACAAATTTCGAAGCCTATCTACCTGGACAGCTTTCTTGTCAATGTGTTCAAATCTGGCAGGTGTTTTATACAGCTGGCTTTTCTTAGTTTCCGGCGGTTCTATTGGCGGTCTCATGGAGTGGTCGTACAAAACACTGCGGTCTGCTTCTCTGTCCTGCAACATAAAAGAAAATGTGAAGCGCTCGTAAAATGATCATGTTATTTGTCAGCACTATCGATGTTTGGAGATTAAATACATAATAAAGCAGCGTAATCATGATTATTCATATAACTAATGCTGTTTTAGTCGTATGTTATAAGTAAACGGTATTTGAATGTATTTGTTCTTCATATTTAAATCTCTCTGAAAAAAATTACAAGAATGTGATATACGCCGAAGCGTTCATAAAATATATTAATTTATACAACTAAGTGGAATAAAATAGTACAATTGTTCTCTTCATGATAATCACGGGCATTTGTTGTGATAAAAACGACGACAGAATGGCATGTGCTGACCTTATCTTTGTGGTTGTTTGTTTAAAATCGTGTTATATTTGAAACGTAATTATTCAAAGTTTTAGTACTTTCATAGATAAAGGGGTATGCTTGCCATTATAAGTCTATATTATTCGGCTCGTATAAAGCAAAGTGCAAAAAGTAATATGTTCATTTGTTTTGTAGATTAGATATTAAGTTGAAACTAAACGAAAAATGTACATTACACCTACACTATAAGGTACAATGAATAGTTCTGTCATGATTGAAAATGGCGGAAAAATCCTAACAGAAACATTGTTATCGTGGCACTTTATTGAATACTATATAATGAGTATCATCTCTGCAGAGTCATGAAAGGAATAAAAAAAAGGATACCTGAAGTTGATTAAAATATTTGCAGTTAGGAAGACAGGAGTAACTCTATGGATGAAACAACTTCTTTATTGGACAGTTGCGACGTTTCGGTATAGATTCCTATACCATTTTCAAGCATACTCTTGTCTTCCTTATACCATCAACTTCCAGAATGCCACTCAAACAACTCGGATAAGTTAAATCGAATACTCGAATCTAGTGTATTATTTATTTTGTAAATGGTTCCATTGTGTTATAGTTGATACTCTCGTTACAACGAAAATAAACATGATAAAATTTGAAGTCTGCTAATATTGTACCGTACAGTTAAGGTCTAAAGAGGCAGTAGCACGTTTTTAGGGGGAATATAAGGTGATGACAGGAAAATGAAAATGAATGGTGCAAATTGAAAGAAAATGTTTCTAAACTATATGAAGCCGTAATAAATCAAATATATAATGTAAAGTTCAGCCATGCGATTCCTTTTTCTTACAAAAATGAATTAAAGACTTTCGGGTCATTCTACAGAAAATGGCAATTTTAACTTTTGTTCTGATGAAAAATTCATTTGCCAATTTTTGGTTGATTTGTTCATCATGCGAACTATATTGTATTTTATTATGGGTATATTACACCAGCAGAGCAGTTTCAACAAGATTTTCACATAAAATATGTTTTAATATATTTTAACTTCCAATCAAATGTCACTACCGCAACGAAAATAAAAATGCTTCTTTTGGAAAATGTTTTCAAGTTTTGTTATAAAAACTGGTATGAAATGACAAGTTTTGTTCAATGTCATAAGAATTCACTGTTACTGATTATTTTTTTCGTATAAAGTGTCATTACTTGTAATTGTTTCGATTCGTAAATGAATTTTGGAAATATTTAGCAATACTGCCAACAGAATTACTATGGCCGAAAAAGGTGCCTTGTTAGAATAATTGCCAGTTTTAAATAAACAATAAATCCCATTTACCTTTGCATATGTTTAAATGAAACAAAAGAAAGAATTGTTGATAATATTTTTGATAATTTGTAACGTTTTGGTAGTGACATTGGCGTTGTGGTAGTGACATGTCGTTTTGGTAGAAAGATAAAAAGATATTGCAATCCTAGAATACTTAAACATGGTTTGTTTTTTCATTATCAAATTATTACAAGACATAAAGAAAAGATACAAGTAGTTAGATTGTAATTAATTAAATTTTTCTAACAACAATTACATCAACTTATTTTAATCTAATGTAAGTGCCATTTTGTCACAAACACACATTTCTACTAGAGAAAGTAACTTAAAATTAATTATTTCTTAGAAACATTTTGATATATTTCAACACATTTGAGCTTTCGTGCCACTTGATTAAGAAATATCGCATGCCTCTATACATTTTATGTACATTATTTTTTACTTTTCAATGTAGGTATCATTTAACTTTATAATTTTTTTAAATTCATTGAAATATTTTTATCAAAGTATCAACAAATATTCCCCCTGTTCTTGCCAACTATATTATTAAACTTTCATCCAAAGAAAAACATAAAACAAAGTGAAAATATTGTCAAAAATCTTTTTTTGGGGGGGTCGTTGCGGTAATGACCGTTGCGGTAGTGACATCGTGTTTCAATTTTAAAGACTTTTCAGTGAAGTCATGCTATCATTTTCTCAAAACTCCATTACAAGATACTTTGTAGCATTAATTTCATTACAATGTTTTATTTGTTGCATTCTTCATGGGATTATAGCAGATATTGCATGTGTGGTAGTGACATCTGTCATCACCGCAACAGCAGTTTATGTTGCGGTAGTGACAGGTTTGTTGCGGTGGTGACTGTTGCGGTAATGACATTTCTGTTAAAAATCAAGTCTCTTCATCTTATATACACTAATAAGTAACTTTCGATATCATTTTGTAAGAATTGTCTAAACTGATAAGATTTCAAAGATGTACTCAGTTGTTTCGTTGAAGATTTACAGTCGATAAATGCGTTGTGGTAGTGACATGTAATTAAATCACCCCCTTAAAATGATAAGAGGGATTTGACATTTTCCCTCAATGCAAGGATATATGATAAACCTCTTTTGAGCACATGACAAACAATGACGCCATCTAGGGGAAGCTGATTAGAAGGTTTCAAGGGAGATTATCAATATTTTTTCATTGCAAATAGTTGTGTCTGTTGCGGTAGTGACAATAATGTCATGGACACCTTTTAAATCAAAAATTGTTTATATCTTTCTTTCAATCATTATCTGAATTGGGACACAAGGGCTACATTAAAGCATATACTTTGATAATAACACATAGGTTCATAAAAATTATCAATTTTAAGATGTGCACATTTAAAAAGGATAGATCAATTGAGATTGGGACATGCTGAATTAAGATGTTTCCTTTGGATTCATCTTGAAGTTTAAGAAATTCAGCAAAATTTTCATAATTTTTTGTTAAACATAATTAATATTGGATTATTATTCCTTTATATAACATAATATTTTATTAAATTATCACATGAAATAAAACTCTTAAGCACTATATCAGTCGGGACACTGGATTGCCATTTTCTGTAGAATGACCCTTTCACACAAAATAGCCGCCACTTTATGTGAACATAAATAATTTGTTCTGGCTGTGGATGATTGGTTTGTTAAATGATATTTTTGACTCTATCAAAATAATACATTTAGCATTTACTTACAATTACCAGTGAAAAATTGAAAATATACATTATTTCAAAAACGTGCTAATGCCCCTTTAAAAGAGAATTGCCATATCCGATTTTACCACATGGACTCATCAGGAGCATGGACGCGATTGTCGGTGGTAGTGGGTTATCTTATCATTAACTTAATAAGTAAGACATTTCATCCTGCAAATATTAAACAAACTGAAGCTATTTAGCCAGAGTTCTTCACATACCATTCCTCCGCCAAGTTCCTTTAAGAGCGACATAAAGGTACGCATAATTTTCCTTTGAGTCTTGATAGGCCGCTTCATCAACTTTTTAATCCTTGCATGTCGTACAGGCATTTTGTGTTATCTCTCCACCCCACTTTATCTAAATGAACATTTCTCTACCTTCGTCCTTATATACCTACATGTATGTGGTGTTGTTGATCTCCCATTGCAATTAACCTGTCCCTAATTAATGCTACCTGTGTAAGTTTCACATTGTATTAATTAGCAGGTAATTTACATACGGTAAGAATCAGTCGTTAATGACTTACCTAGCGATGCATTTCACAGGCGAGTGGCCATGCGTAAAACTTGAGATTAATCATTTGTAAAGCAGTTAAATGTTGTATTCATTAATGAGTGATGTTTGCGAACGCTGCAGGTATAACCAGGTGAGATAATTGGAAAGGTAAATGATGCTGACAGAAAGACAAAGGCTTCGCAGGTAGATAACTAGAGACGCCAGGATTGTACTTTTACCCGCTTTGACACTGATACCTGACATGTAGGTGTAGAATATAGGTAAAACAGGTATATTGTGTATAACTCTTGCAGTGAAATACATCTTATCTCTAACAGATGTGAAGCTAATTTATATTTTTAGTTTGAAAGCTGTTTTAGTAATTCAAGCGTTTTTTGTCATCGAAAAAACATACGAATGAGTTTATAACATAAACTCAGCCTTAGTAAACATATGTTTTAAACCGTTAATTATTTTGCAATTAGTTATGAGTATATTTTAGTTGTCAGATTAAATATCGACAGCAATGGATAAAAGTTAAACCAATGGTAGTATTAAGCGTATCAAACATTCATCAACCGTATGTTTGAAAAACATGAAATGAATATACATCTGGAAAAAAAGGAACATATGCTTTTAAATGACTGTCATGTTAAAAAAATAATGATATTCGACCAAAAGGGATCTTATTCATTTCAAAGTATGGAATCTACGCTAAAACACGACTATTGCGATCGAGCGGAGTTTTGTTTTGAGTTCGTCTCTGAACATGAACATGTATCAAATAAACGTTCGAATCTAAAAAATAAATCAAAACACATTTGGACAATCTCCTTTATATACTGCCCCATCAATAAAAAATTAGGAGACACCATTGAAAACGCTAAGGCTTAAAACTGTGATATAATGATTTTAAACAAATTTCTTGATTTTGATACCATTCCAACAAAATATTATATAGTTGATAATCCCTATAATTTGTTCCCGGCCTCCTGGCGGTGTCGAAATGTATCTTAGAAAGATACTCTGATTCATTATCAAAACTCAGAGAGTTTGCCTGTTTGTGCCTGAAAATTACTGATAGTGCCTGAGATTGCCTTAACATTTCTGAAAAAGCCTGGGTGACAATGAGGGTATGCAAAACATATCACATTAGCAAACGTGATTTTCTGCAATGAAGTCGAGTTTCTATTTAAAATCAATTTGTGTTTTTAAAACTTCCTTCTGCTTGTTCCTTGAATGTTCATTAACTTGCTTGAAGTATCTACATGTACAATCGAATTCAATGTAAAACATACACACTATTCTTTTCATATGTGAACTTTGAAGTCACATAGTAACTCTTTTACTTTTTTATTTACCTATGAATCATCCTTTATCATTTAACACATTAAAAAAAAAATCTAATAAAACATCAAAATTAACAATATTAATCTTATTTTTTCAAGTATACTCGTAAGTTCTGATTTCAATTTTTTTTGACCAGCGCATCCATGCTAAAAACAAACAAGACTGAAAATGACAAAATGCAACAAAACAAAAATAAAAACATTTACCTTTTCACCAATCAGCGTCAACATCTCCTGACAGTGCCGATCTAGCATCTTGGTAGTGCGAGTCTTCTCTTCCGTCGCCATTTTTTCTTGGACCGATTTGAGACGGTCTTCCTTCACCACCTTGAAATGGTCCTCGATCCGGTCTCGCTCCCCCAGGAGACTCCGCGTACTGCCCCTGGCGGTCATCATGTCGATGTTGGCCAACAGTTCGGACGCCGCCCTCTCCTTCTCGCTGGAAATGGTGTCGTCCAGCCGCTTGAGTTCCTTCTCTTTTTCCTCCATGAGAAACCTGCAGCATAGGGGATAACGATGATAATTTAAATATTTATACAACCTTATGGGAAGGTTTAATTCATTCTCTTTTAAACCATGAGAAACCTGCATTTAACCTGATGAGAAGTTTGAATTCTCTTTTTTTCTGAACCATGAGAAACTTGCAGCACAGGGGTTAATAATGGTAATTTGAATATTTATATAACATTGTGAGAAGTTTGAAATATCTTTTTTCTCATTCATGGGAAACTTGCAGCACAGAGGTTAATAGTCGTAATTTGGATATATTCATGGCCTTATAAGCCGTTCATTATATTTAATATCCACACAAAACTGCAGGATAGGAGTGAAAATGATAATTTGGATATTTTAAAGCCCTGTGAGCCGATTGAAGCTTGAAGCTTGGTATAGGGGTTATAATGATAAAATAGATATCTTTATAACCGTTATCCACACCCCATGCATGCCCAAGACGCCCCTGTTATGTTACCTATGGTATTCTTTCACCATAAACTCATGTGATCATTAGTCAAGTTGGTAACCTTAATAAAATGTTACAGCATCGATAATATGGTAAAAAATATGTTTGTAAAATTTACTCTAGTCCAGACCGAACGTAGCCTGGTACCGGGCTTGATTTCATTCACTGATTTTAGCCTTCCCAAGGAACAAGACACTAAAATGTCGTAAACGTCCAAACAAAGGGGAGATAACCCATACCTTTGAAGTCTCTCTTCTTCCTCCTTGTGTCGCTCCTCCAGGAAGGATTGGGCTTCAAATACATTGCTGTTCTCGAAATCCTGAAAACAACAAGCTATGATAATGAACATAGAAAACCACACGACTGAGAGCTTGAGCAAGTAATTGAAGGTAGTGAAGCATTCAAAACAATCTTTAGATTTATTTCTTTAAAAGTTTGGCACTTCATAAATCAATATTTGACTACATTTGTTATACATGTTACACAAAATGTCATTGAAAAAAGCGCAGGTTCGGATTGAAGCATTCCTAAAATCCTTGATCCAAAGACTTATCTGATGCGTTCATAAAATCACTGAATGAGTGTTAAATTATCCGATACTAATGTTTTTTTTAAAGCATTTTGAAGTACCTCAAAGCTCTGAAGAACTGGTTTTGGATGACTGAAGCTCTTCAGGCTGTCCATGGAGGTTCCGAGGGCCGACATACGCTCTGTGCTATGAGGCGTGTACGTTGTCCAAGGACTTGCCATGCTTGACTGATCATGGATGCTGCGGGGCGTGACGCTCGTCATACTGGATGCGGGTGACTGAATGGCGAGGGTGGAATTGTTCGGGCTGTGTCCGGAACGAGGGCTCGAGTGCCCGGATGTTAACCCTGGCCGGCTTGCGCCATCAACCTGAAGAAATACATACTTCTGTATACTCAAGGGCAACACATTATATTCAAAGATATTTTCAACTATAAGGTAATCTTTCAGATGTGAATTTTTACGTTTTCATGATGATGCAAATATCACTGGGTATACTTTATACTTTAATCATTTGTTACTTGAAAAAAACCCAGAGAAACAGTTTATTCACTAAGTTGTTTGTCTGTCTGAAACAATGAGGAAACTATTGTTCCCTTTGGTTAGACATATATAGATATGTAAGCTTTTGGGACGCGTTGTATAATCACGATGGAGTTAAGATTGTAAATCAGATTTCTCAGGAGTCGGGTAAGGCCGGATTTACACTACGTCCGAATTTTTTACGCTGCGTTGACGCGTGCGATTTGATGGTATACACTAGGTCCGTTTCGCATTCGATTTACATGCGATGCGATGCGATGCGATGCGTTAAAAGTAATATGTGTGTATGTGTGTATGTGTGTATGTATCTATGTATCTATGTAATGTATGTATGTATGTATGTATGTATGTATGTATGTATGTATGTATGTAATAATATCAAATTTATAATCAATTTACTACATGAATTTCATCTGGAAGCATTCAATGATAAATGTTCAAATCAATTGGTTTTATATTCTTGTGAATAACGCATTTAAACACATAAACACATGCAATACTATACCTACCCGACTGACTGTTTGTTCCACGTGGTGGGGAAATACCTTTTCCGATGATGAAAATATGACGTCACACAGGGAATTCCATTGCGAATTCGCAAAAAAATAGAACAGGTTCTATTTTATTCGCAACGCAACGCAACGCATTGGAAAAACGGACGTAGTGTATGCCGGCTCATTGAAAACAACGTGTTGCGTTCTTATGCGATTTTTTTAAACGCATCGCATTGAAAAAACGGACGTAGTGTAAACCCCGCCTAATCAAAGATCAAACTGAAATGGAGACATACACAGTGCCTAAGTGCAAAGATTAATAAGTCAGTTTTGCCTTGATGAAAAACAAGACAATGCATAAATTGTATGTATTCATTGCTATCTGAGCAAGCCGAATAACGAATCAGTACAGTAAATCATATTCTTTAAATCATTTTGCCCTTATACATTGAAATTCTTCTAATTTAAGCATCTACTTGAAATTATCCTTATCCTTATCTAGTAAAAGGTGAAACCTTATAAAAATAAATCTTCGTTACAGAGACTGACGTTTCAATCAAAATGCCATAGGGACCGTGTCAAATGCACGTTACTGCAGGTAGATTTCTTTAATGGCATATCATTGATGAGAAAATGTCAGCGTGTCTATCGTGTTTACATCATGTCTGCATCCACGTCCTCCCAAACTCGACAAACAGGACTCTTATGTATTCACACGTTTTTTTCAGTGGAAAATAGAATTAAGTTCTATTCGATTACCATTGAGCAAGCTCAACATAAGCTAACATAACCTATGCAAGTCATTACAGGTCGGGTAATATGTTGGCAATCAACGAAACCTGTCAGGTCATTCTATCCAAGAAATTCAAATATTCGGACATCGGACACTTATCCTTCACAACAACAAAATGAAAAAAAACCCCAGGTTCCTTGTGTGAGAAATAAAAAAAACCCAAAACCTAGTCGTTGTAAATGTAAAATCATAAATATCAATAATATAATAAAATTTAATATTATTCACGACAACGCGGGTCTCTGTATTTATAGGGGGCGGGATAGCGCAGTGAATAGCGCGTTCAGCTTCGGATCAGGAGGTCCGTGGTTCGAATCCCGCCAGGGGCTCGGCAACTTTGTCTGCAGTAGAGAACTGTTCTACACGCAGTCAGGTTTGGGTGCAATGCTACACTGAATTTCAGTGCAGTACCACCCATGGTTGCTAGTTCCAGCCGATGCTCGCAGGTTTCACCGCAACGCATAGCCACAATAGTGTAGCGGGCTTTCTCCCTGCAATAATACTAGCAGCCGTGATATAAGTGAAATACTCTTGAAAGCGGCGATAAACCCCATCTCACCTCACCTCACCTCACCTGTATTTATAGGAAAGTGAATATTTTATAATTGTACGTCTCCAAAGTAAACAATCACGCTTCTCTTGGCCTGTATTTACCGCCTCCTGTTGAGTAATGTCGTATCAAGTGCGGACCGTTTTGAAGGTGTGAAATACAATTGGGTAAGTTTCGGTTAATCAAATTAGGGAGACGAGTAAATATTAACTATCTCTTTTATGTCTCTCATGAATGTCGGCTAAAGACATGCATGTTTTTATTAGTTTGCCCGAGCTCTGTGGTCCATTCTCTATTCGGGAAAGATCGCTTCGTCACTGAGTTTAGATGATAGGTTTCAATTTACTTACGTTTACAATCATAATTGTCCTTTCAAATGCATTAGGGAATCATGAAACAATTGCAATTGAGTTACATACTTTTTACTATTCGTATTGTTAGTACTCTCATAAAATGAAAAATGATAGGTCAAAGATGTTCAGTTGTGTTTGATTCCTTATTGATAAATCACGGGTACACCCGGCAGTTATTTACCACACTATGAGTTGATTCTCTGTTGTTTTTTAATAAGCATATTGTGAATAGACGAAATGAGTGTTTCTTGTAATAGTGAAATTACTTTTGATGACTCAGAGAAAGTGGGGAAGCACAAGCAATACTGATAACAACAATGTCATTACTGTTCACTGCAATGTTCATTCTACTTCCATAAATAGTCAAAATATGTTGTCAACTCAGCGAGCCGGATTTGACCTCTAACCATGACCTTAGATAAGCTATCAATAGATATGGGCCCGGGAGCGAGTATTACTAACCGTGAGATACCAACTTTACTACTGGTTACGTTAAGCGTTCAGTGAATCACACAACTAACAGGTAAATGTCTCATATCATGCCTTCTGATGTTGTCTTTGAATATCAGATACTGTACAGAAATATGGAAGTGAGTAAGTGAGGTTTTTGTCTGATGTATTATACATGGACTCGTCAAAATAATTTTCCTATTCATGTTTCATTCATACCTTGCATTCTAATGAATCAAGAGAATATTCTCTTGTAAATTGTGTGACTATATATTTCTACAATGATAGACAACTAAATAGACATTTTGAAATGTCAATATTCATGAAAAGCATTAAAATATAAATGTAGTGTTAAAAGAATTTGGGTATGTCTCTTTCGATCAAGAGATAATGAAATTATGAAATCAAGCGACCTTGGTCCTGAGACAAAAAGACAATAGCTTCCTTAAAACAACCAGTTATGAAAAGTTATCAAGATAACGTACTTTCGGTATCGATAAGGCAGTGTCGCAACCCTTAGAATTCGGTATATTCATGTATCAAAACAGGTGAGGTGATATGGGGTTTATCACCGCTTTCAAGAGTGTTTCACTTATATTGCGGCTGCTAGTATTATTGCAGGGAGAAAGCCCGCAACACAACTGTTGCTATGCATTGCGGTGAAGCCTGCGAGCATCGGCTGGAACTAGCGAACCATCGGTACGTGGTACTACGCTGAAATTCAGTGTAGCATTGCACCCAAACCTGACTGCGTGTAGAACAGTTCTCTACTGCAGACAAAGTTGCCGAGCCCCTGGCGGGATTCGAAACATGTACCAACATAATTCTTTTCATGATATAAAGGATTATTAAAAACGTTAAAACAAAACGAAATTGACAAGTACTCAAAACAAAGCCATAAAACGACAAAAGTAAATGCACATTTAGATTAACTTAAAAATTCATTCGAAAAGAAATTTAAGAATAGAGCATATTATGTCAATCCATTATTTTCCTAAGGTTTATAAAACAATGTATCATGTAAGATAACAATAGTTACCCATGCCATGACATGATAACTCTGACGAGCTTGCGATGTCAACATAGATATATTTCATTCAAAGGGTGAATTCTGATAACATTATGTAAAACATTGTCAGTTACACGAGTGACTCATTCTGAAAGTATGTTGTATTTTTGGAATTATGACATCGCACTTAATAAGAAGTTGAGTTTTTGTTTATCAAATAAAATCATGCACAAACAATTTTAGATACATATGCATTAATACAGAATTTGTAATATCGTTCAAACAAACACATAAAGTTGTTAAAGAAGTCTCAACCAAATGTAATATTGAGATGCTTGTGTCTGCAAAACAGGAGTCGTTTATTGCAATATGATCGTTAAAAGTAATCAATCGTCTTCTCAAATATAAAAATATAGAAATCTGTTTAACATATGTAAACAATCTACGATATAGACACATAAGGTAACGCTGAGTTTTAGCACGAACGAGTTCATAACAAATCACAAAGCAGAGATAATATGTCGTCTGCCAAGTGAAGCAGACATCATAGCAAGCAGACGACATTCACGTAACCAAGATGGAGTAAGGATGTGTGCAACTGGGACAGATCTGACTCAACCTAAATCTAATTAGGTACATAAGTAAATATAGGTGGCGTACCTGTTCTTCATCCAGGTCCAGGTATATGTTCACCTGGAAGACCGCCGCCATTAAATAGGTCACAAACTCTACAGGTAGTCCGAGGTAAAGTGAGAGCATTCACTGAAGTGGAACCAGTGTCCGCGATTTGACACGGTGTTTACAACTTTAATAATTGTATGCATAGACTTGAGTTAGGTGCGAATTAGAACGTTCATGGGTACCAAATACGTCATGTCGAATAAGGCCCATGCTTCTTCTGTGACATGCAATATTTTTCTTACACTAATTTACTTCTCCTGCCTTTAACCATCCTGTTCATCAATTACTTACGACCATGAAGACATAACATGGACCGATACATATACATTACATTTACATATACAGTATATGAAGGTTATACGAGGTGATTTGGGTTAAGATTTCATTGATGTCACTGCTTTCACCTCTTGATCTTAACAAATCTGATTCAAATCTGGACACGCTAACCACCTCGCTACCCCAACCCCTCTCCCTTGGCAATTGTTCATCTAAAACATTTCGAACATCAGCAATCAGACTTTCTCACTTATTTGTCTAATTTCTAAATTAATGTTGTCTTCTTCACGGTGCATATTTTTGCATATATTATAGCGTCATTGATTTCAAATCAAGAACTTAATTTCGATATGACTTTGAACTTGGTAAACAGGAGCTGCGAAAGCTTTAAATATTATCGTAAATCGTGAGCTTACAGGTGACATTGACTTTTATCAGTATCCTTTCCTAACATAAAAAAAGCATTTCCATTAAAGCGACGACTACTGTAGTATTCGCATATGGTGATGATTTCATTATTCATACATTTGATATCAGAGGCGAAATTCTATTTATCAAATAAAATAATTTCATTATTATCTCATGAAAAACGTACATTTCTGAACACTGCACTACCCTAAAACTCCTAAAATGTTATAGCATTATGATGTCATTGTGTTTATGATGTCAAAGCATTCTGACGTTCAAACTCTACTGTCATATCTGATATGAGATATCGATTGATCTATATAGGATCTATGATTTGGCTATATGATATGCAAAAAAATGACTAAATCATGTACAAATTGAATTTATCTATATGTAAGACACAGACTTTATCATATGTAAGCAATTACTCTCTGATCTATTAAAACGAGTGAGGTGTAAATATGTAAACACACGTATATTTTTGGAATGAAGTTATCCCTAAAAATAAAAACACTCTTATTTTTCTTTCATATATATATGTTAGGAAAGGTTTTATTTCATAGACGTTACCACGATTGTAAAGTTACTCGACGCTTATATGTCTTCTTATGGTCTTTCAAAAACAACTTTTGTCTGCCTTATCCTCAAGGTCTACTTTAAGAAAAGAAACACACTGTGACAGAGATATGTGGATGACCTAACCTCTTAACCTGGACACGATTCTTTGTGCCTCTTCCATCACCAAAGGGACATTGTGACCTCGTTTAACATTCCAGGTGTATCTGAACGCTACAGGTAAATATAACAGTGGACTCCTTGTTATATTCAAACACAGCAGGTAATATCCTGCCGGAATATACAAAAGGTTCATCTCAACGTAATGGGTGATTTGGTCATGAAAGTTGCTGTATTTTATGAAGGATCACGTCATTAAACTGAGTATGATTTCAATAAACTTAAGAAAGATGAATACATGCATAAGAATACGATAGAGATTTCCTGACTGGAATTCATAAGTGGATATGATAATAATACAATTCAAAGCAATTCAAACCAAATTGGAAAGGAAATGTGAAATCTGTACATTTATGCTTTCACATCTTAAATAGAAGTTTCAAGGTAATTATCAAGGGTGAATATGATACGTCTTGACTTAATGAAGATGTGGTCTTTGACTAGTATGATTCTTAACTACTGGATTGAATATTACATTCGATTGCTTGCTCATGGATATGACTTTGTAAAGATATGCCGATCTAGAAACACGTAAATACTGCTAGTCCAAAACAGGATTTGGGCTATCGTTCAAATATTGGTTACAATCCGCTTGGCAAGTACATTTGTAAGTACATGTTTTGATACTATGAAGGCATAAAGATATGCATGTTGGCTACAAGGAATGGGGTGAGAAAGGAGATAACAGCTCATCTTGAATTGTATTTCATCCCTCCTTAGAATTACCTTGTTTAATGCAAACAGCAAACTATCAATTTCATGTCAGGATACCTCATACCCTTATGCGAGTGTGCTTTCATTGGTGTGACCACAACTTTTAAGTACTGTGCAAACACTTCTGCCCCTATGCAAACTATAATACATGATGGAATGCTTAGTGTGCTTGTGTATTGCTTTGTAATGTATTAGATGAACGATTTATAAAACGGCTTTCATTGGAGTAAAATCTCAAATTTTAAAAATACATTAAGATAATCTAGATTTAATTGATTTTATTTCAAAATTTCTGCATATGCTCCAATGCTCCTTGGTCGTAATCTACGATTACATGCAAGAGGGTATCTGACTTTATCGCTCCTCCCCAAGCGTTTTGTTTTATCAACTACTAGCATAAACCCTACTTTGGGACGTTTTATGACCACCTGGTAGCAGCCAATAAATCATAGCTTAACCAGACGCTGTCATTAACGTTATAAATAGTATAAACATGTTGGCTTATAGGACATGGCCGATAGCAAATAGTCTACAGAGCTGTATAGATCTCTTTTATATAAATGAGCTGGTACTATTTGGCCAAATTGAAATCTAAGTATAATGGTTTTGTTCCGTTCTTGACCGTTTTATCATATATCATTAGCATGTAGTAGTTCAAATCCATTGCACAAACAATTGCTCAACTGTCTCTTTAACAACGTTGAGGGTAAACTAAGGTTGTCTTGACATACGTAGGAATGCATTCAATGAGGATGTGGGGTCAATGTATACAATGAGATCGTGGGGTCTATGCTATCAATGAAATTGTGGGTCTATGCATTGAATAAGGATGCGGAGTCTATCAATTGAATGAGAATATGGGGTCTGATCACTAGGAATCGATCCACCTTTGTTATCAGGAGAGACAGTTGGCTACCTGTTAATTTTTTTTACCTAGTCATTAACAGTTTTAAAGCTCGGAAATATGTTAAACTCAGTACCTCCTACTGGTATTTTCTCCTACTTGAGGACACCAACAATATGTTGTTACCTGTCTCCTAATTTCGAGGGACCACCAAAACATCAAAGTAGATCACCTGAGAGTAAAGCAGTTATACCTACAAATGAGGTAATGGTCGTGAGTGGAATAACAACGAGGCGTGATAAGGCATTGGCTGGGATAATGTAAAGCATTTATCAAGATGATAAATCTGAGGAAGATTGACTTATACCTGAGCCTCCAACCTATTTGAAAAGGTGTGGCTGGGAATTGTTTTACTAAGGAAAATTCACACGAGTCTTTAAGTGAAATCGCGATCCTTTGTTGTAGTAGGTATAGTACCATTTATGGATGATTTATACTTTACACAACAGCATTGAATAACTTTCCAAGTGCAAGCTATGATATTCTAAAAAAAGCTTCATGAATATCACCTTTTGGATATTCCCAGTAAAAGGATTTTAATGTACAGTTTTAATGTCGTTTACTTATGTTCGTAATGTCTAAATAATGAACATTATATGCAAATGTCGCTGACTTTAAAAGAAAGTAAGAAAAACTTATACATAGTGATAACATTGTATATTGGCCTTTATTATCACCATCGATTCAGTAAAGATAACATTCATATCAAATGATTTGCGTTAGGTTAATCTCTACGCAATGTATGCTTTATTTATGGTAAGCTGAGACAGGGATCCAATAAAACAGGACTCATAAAAGATTAAAAAGTTGCTTCTGTTCTACGTTAGGTTTGATATATAAAACATGTCACAGCTTTATGGATAATGAAAGATATGCTTTATGAAACTTAATAATGATAAGATGTATTCTACTAAGAACTTTAGGAAACTTAAAGGTTTTTATAGAGTGGTGTTGAAGGTCTTCTACCACGAGACGAGTGGACGAGAAACATATCCATCCTATAATGCTGAGGAATATATGGATGACAACTCCTTTGTTCAATGTATGCGACGTTTCGACACAGATTCTTGTGTCGTTCGTCGCATACAATGAGCAAAGAAGTTGTCATCCATATATTCCTCAGCATTATTGTCATTCCAACTTCTAAAATGCCTCTCAAAGAAGATATCCATCCTAGTATAAAGAAATCAGTTTTATGCTTCAATCGATTAAGGTAAAACAATGTTTATATCCTATATCAATAACTCAATGTCGAACTTGTTTATCCTTGAAACGTCTGAAGGCTCATAAATCAAGACATAGGGGTTACCGAGATACGCAAACAGATAAGACAACGCCCTAACTGGAAAGCGTAGGCCTACGGGTTGTGTTACCTCTATCTAAGCTTACAGATAATATTTTTTACATACTTTTTTTGGTGGGTATTATCTGAGTGTGATGTGGATTTGCTGTCCAATAAAATCAGTATCTGGTACTTAACATTATTTGACAATGTTGCTGGTGTACAATTGTAAGACTTTTTGAGTTGGGTATTTTTATGGGAAATACGTGAGTGGTTGTTAATAAAAATATTCTTTTAATGCTTATACGTTTAGTAAGTGAAAATGTTCACGTTGAATTCAGGATATTTAATCGAAAATCGGACAATTACTAATGATCTAAACGTTATTTTGGAAAGTCCTTTAAGCAGGCTCAAAGACAAATACAGCTTGATAGAGTTTAGTCAAATATATAAATAATACAGGGATAAGACTGTCGACCTAGCAACATTCACATGGACGTCTTTCAATTACCATTGCAAGGATTTCATAGATTTCATAATTATCAATTTAGCAATTTTAGGGATAATAGTATTAGTTTGAACTTTTTCAAGACATATGGTATTTCGCCTGTAATTTTACTCACAATGGTCTTAGTCACTTAACTATGATGTTCAACTGGGATACAGAGTATTTTACTGCATGCTTCCAGGAAGATAATGACAGAGTGAACGTTGAAGCTGGGGCATGGGTATCAACTGTGGGAAGAGAAGTTCCGTAATTAGAGGTTATCTTGGAAGGAAGAAGGCACATGAGTAATATATTGTTGGAAGAGATGTAAACTAGTAGTTGTGAACCTCTCCTGAAGTACAGCTAGGACATGAAGTGAAGGAGATAAATCTGGACCATCCAGTGACATGAAATGAAGGAGATAAATCTGGACCATCCAGTGACATGAAATGAAGGAGATAAATCTGGACCATATGCATCCAGTGACATGAAGTGAAGGAGATAAATCTGGACCATCCAGTGACATGGAGTGAAGGAGATAAATCTGGACCATCCAGTGACATGAAATGAAGGAGATAAATCTGGACCATCCAGTGACATGAAATGAAGGAGATAAATCTGGACCATATGCATCCAGTGACATGAAGTGAAGGAGATAAATCTGGACCATCCAGTGACATGAAATGAAGGAGATAAATCTGGACCATCCAGTGACATGAAATGAAGGAGATAAATCTGGACCATCCAGTGACATGAAATGAAGGAGATAAATCTGGACCATCCAGTGACATGAAGTGAAGGAGATAACTCTGGACCATCCAGTGACATGAAGTGAAGGAGATAACTCTGGACCATCCAGTGACATGAAGTGAAGGAGATAAATCTGGACCATCCAGTGACATGAAATGAAGGAGATAAATCTGGACCATACAGTGACATGAAATGAAGGAGATAAATCTGGACCATCCAGTGACATGAAGTGAAGGAGATAACTCTGGACCATCCAGTGACATGAAGTGAAGGAGATAACTCTGGACCATCCAGTGACATGAAGTGAAGGAGATAACTCTGGACCATCCAGTGACATGAAGTGGAGGAGATAACTCTGGACCATCCAGTGACATGAAGTGAAGGAGATAACTCTGGACCATCCAGTGACATGAAGTGAAGGAGATAACTCTGGACCATACAGTGACATGAAGTGAAGGAGATAACTCTGGACCATCCAGTGACATGAAGTGAAGGAGATAACTCTGGACCATACAGTGACATGAAGTGAAGGAGATAAATCTGGACCATCCAGTGACATGAAGTGAAGGAGATAACTCTGGACCATCCAGTGACATGAAGTGAAGGAGATAACTCTGGACCATCCAGTGACATGAAGTGAAGGAGATAAATCTGGACCATCCAGTGACATGAAGTGAAGGAGATAACTCTGGACCATCCAGTGACATGAAGTGAAGGAGATAAATCTGGACCATCCAGTGACATGAAATGAAGGAGATAACTCTGGACCATCCAGTGACATGAAGTGAAGGAGATAAATCTGGACCATCCAGTGACATGAAATGAAGGAGATAACTCTGGACCATCCAGTGACATGAAATGAAGGAGATAACTCTGGACCATCCAGTGACATGAAGTGAAGGAGATAACTCTGGACCATCCAGTGACATGAAGTGAAGGAGATAACTCTGGACCATACAGTGACATGAAGTGAAGGAGATAAATCTGGACCATCCAGTGACATGAAATGAAGGAGATAACTCTGGACCATCCAGTGACATGAAGTGAAGGAGATAAATCTGGACCATCCAGTGACATGAAATGAAGGAGATAAATCTGGACCATCCAGTGACATGAAATGAAGGAGATAACTCTGGACCATCCAGTGACATGAAGTGAAGGAGATAAATCTGGACCATCCAGTGACATGGAGTGAAGGAGATAACTCTGGACCATCCAGTGACATGAAGTGAAGGAGATAAATCTGGACCATCCAGTGACATGAAGTGAAGGAGATAACTCTGGACCATCCAGTGACATGAAGTGAAGGAGATAAATCTGGACCATCCAGTGACATGAAATGAAGGAGATAACTCTGGACCATCCAGTGACATGAAGTGAAGGAGATAAATCTGGACCATCCAGTGACATGAAATGAAGGAGATAACTCTGGACCATCCAGTGACATGAAGTGAAGGAGATAACTCTGGACCATCCAGTGAATACATTCTATGAATATATAAGAATCCTAAAATAACTAATTAACCTTCGCATTTCAGAGACATTTAAATATGTATTGGTTGGAATATACCACGATTCTTACATAAATGCTGTAGATATACTACCTGAAGAATCACAGTTTAAAGTTGAAGGTAATATTATAGTCGCTACAGAATATAAATTGTACATTGTACATAAATGCTTGGCACTGGCAAACATCAAACTGGTATTCGAAATGAATGAATTATGAATAATTCTTATCAGGGATGGTCAAAACATATACGTGTGCCAAAATCATGATAGCATAGTTTTTAAGAAAGAAACAATGTTAGTGTTGAAGTGCTATTACAATTATATCACTTTTCAAGCATCTCTAAACCGTTTTAATAATTCACAAGACGGGTCACGCATCGTCACCTTTACAAGCAAGCTCATAAAACATGAATGAGGACCTTTTGTGGTCGATTATCTGTCATTCATCGGTGATATTGAAAACAAGGTGTCAGTTTCACGTGCTTAAGTGACGTGACTTATCTTATAATAGATTGTTTTTAAAGGGGCAGTAGCACGTTTTTTGATAATTTTATATTTTAAATTTTTCATTGATAATTGTAAGTTATTGCTAAATGTATTATTTTGACGTTGTCATTCATAGTCAGAGGACAAAGTATGAAGATTCACATAAAATCCATTGGAGGCCATTTTGTGTGGACACCTTTAATTCATTTTGTGTAAGAAAAAGGAATCGCATGGCTAAACTTTACGTAATATAATTGAATTAGTACTGCTGCATTTAGTTCAAATACATTGTCTTTCAATTGGAACCATTAATTTTCATTTTCCTGACATCACCTAAATTTCCCCCTAAAAACGTGCTACTGCCCCTTTAAGGGTATCATTTGATGTCGAGAAAAATCATAATTAGAAAGTAAATAAAAAAAGCACTATGTTTCAGGGTTTAGGATATATATACATGAGTTGTATACTATAATTACCTTCTAAAAGTATTATTGTACAAGATGTTAATAATAATTCCTATTTTTCCGAAATCGTTATCACTCTTTATCGTACTTGTGCATAATGAGAAAATCTATGTTTGATTTTTTCGTCTAACAATGACAGCTGCATACCATCTACAACAATAGTGCTGACAGCTAAAACAAAATTAACATCATGGCAGTCAAGTGGCCCAGATAAAAATCTCCGATGCGGAAAGACAATACGGAAATACTTAACTATGCATAACAGGTTATTTCCGTATACTCAAGAGTGGTGTTAGGTTCCTTAAGCCATATCATCTTGGATTATTGTGGATTTTGCTTATTAACATAACATGTATTGCATATATCAGTTGTACGAAGTGAAACTTACAATAATTTGATTATTGACACAGCATTACATTGCAGACAGCATTGGTCCCCAATATGATACCAAGGTATTTTGATACTTTGAAGATCGCTTTCACTTAGAAGATCGCTTTCGCTCAAGAAATAACATTCATCAACATCTCGTGTTGTAGACAGCATGATATTTGCCCTCATATCATATTCTTAAGCTTCATGACCCTAATTTTGACGTATGTAAATCAAAATTTTCAGGTAAACATGATTAAAATTACCTCTTGTTTTCATTGAAAATGCCACCCAAGAATAAATATTCAACCAAATATAATATATATGTAATACTAATTTCGGTTTAACGTCAAATAGTGTAAACATCCACAAGCAGGAATAATTACAAATAACATATCATGAAAATACTATTAACAGCCATTTTTGTGAGAACACCTCAATTCATTTGAGGTAGGGAAATGTAGCTTAACCCGATATGGTAGGTTCGGCTTGGAACTGCTACTTTTAACTAAAACCATTGTCATGCAAAGAAAGATAGCATATTACTTTCATTTGGTTAAGATCAACAGATCAACCTAACATGGTGTTACTACCCCTTTGACTCACATACTCTGATATATTACCTGAATTACGTATTTCTTTGGATTTTGGGCTGCTTCAAGGTTCATCATATGTCCCTTCCTAAGCTCGCTGATATTCTTGCCCACGTGAGTCTTGCAGAAGACTTCCTTGTCGGCGCTTCCATTCTTGTTGTTCCGGTAGAAGGTTTGGGCGGTCAAAGGTACTCCACATATCCGGCACCGGAAGCACTGCTTGTGGAATAGGACTCCTACATTGGTTTGATCATCGGGAAACACCTGCTTGTTGCATCGAAAACAGGGGTCGATCGGGTCCGGGACAGCAGCCCTCTCATACTTGAATTCGTACATTGTTGCTTTCTCGTACGTGAAGGAGTATTTGTAGTTTTTCTCCTCATCCTCCGATTCGTGGATTAACATCTTACCTTCTGACTCGGGCGTAGGTGACGACATTTTGCCGGATGTTCTAGTTTCGTATCCTTATATTAATTGAAATTTACACGTATTGCGTCTTTGACAATTCAATCCACCATGTCCCGTCAGTACACGCTAGCTGTGTTGTGGCTGGGCTGAGGTGACCCAATTTACCTGGGCGTGAATAAGACACGGTTGAACAATTTGCATATTCAAAAGTAACGGTTTTGATATTCAGACAAAGGGCGATAACTGCTGTTGATATGAATACTCGCTCAAAGCGCATACCTGGCGTCACCAAGCCCTTATCGAGTGTTTACAATGTCAATGGTAATGACAAAGTAACGCTCACTATGGAATGTCGCAAACGTGCAGCTGGCCTTTACGCTAAATTCGTTCCGTTAATTCAATCTCCATTGAAGAAATTAACAGATACTTATCTGTCACCTTTATCTTCAAGCTTCTGTGATGACCATTAAACATGTCATATAAACACCTCCAATCCTTAGATGAATGACAGATATGCTTCATCCCAGCTCACACTATTTTGACAGTACATGTTATTAGCATTTACCTTATAGCCTTTTACATATTATTTGAAAAATTAAAGGATTAATTTTTATGATAATGTCAAGGTGATTTGGGTAAAAAATGGACTATGATTCTTTAAGCATGCATAATTGCTTGTCGGTAGTTACAATGGGTTTGTATTTTCATTTTACAAGAAAGTCACACAAACTCAGAGACCCTCCGTGTACCTTTTAACTTCATAAGTGATGTGTCAGGTAAGGTCCAAAGACAGTTATGTTATTTGCTTTATAATGACTTTGATTGTATATTTTGGTTTCTTACGTATCAACACAAACATGGTGCTGTGGTGGTAAGGTCATTGGGTCCTGATTTGGAAGGTTGGTATTTTTTCATGTTCTGAAGACAATCAGTGGTGCAAGATTATTGATTTATTATTTCCGAGTCTTGAAACTATGTGGTCTTTCAATAACAATTGACATTCTTAATCAATACTTCATCATCATTATTAAGTATGCGGATACAATTTGAGACAAACATCATATTATGTTTTTATAATGTGCAAAAAAGGATTCTATCCAACTAGATAGTCATTGAATTAGGAATTTCATATACGCATCCACTTCTCTGCACATGTAAATTTTGAATCTAATCTGAACTTAAACGTACAGTCCTTACAATATGACATCATATGATATCAAATTTTGAGTAGATTGTCCTTTTCCTCAAATAATCATTAATTTCATTCTTATCCCATCTAAACAGTTCAAGCTTTAAGAGTATATTATAAACGTTCTCTGTCACAATATACATAAAAAGTGAGAAAATCGTGTCTAAGTGTACCATAAAGACTGAAGTTATTTGTTGAGTTATTTGAATGGTCTAGTCTGCCTTGGTGTCGATAATATCTTTCTTAAACATATATGAATTAATTCAGTGATAAAAAGAACACATGTTTCTGAGCATGTTCATTGGCATCTAGTACACATTTATCTTAGCAAATGCATTGGCATCAATCAAAACCTCTCTATATATAAACGTATGCATTGACGTACTGTATACCTCTATCAGAACATATTCATTGGTACATGTATGAAGTGTCTATCTCTCATAATACATCAAATACTAATCTCTCTGAAAATGTTCATTGATATCACCATTCTCTCCCCACAGATGCAGCTCAGTGCAAGTATGACTGAGCTGCCTCTGTGGGGAGAGAAATGGTATCACGTACCCCTCTCTTTGATATGCAAAGACATAAAGTTGACACTATTTGAACATATGCATTGGCATAAAGAACACAACTCTCTGAAAATGATCATTGGCATCAAATGGGCCTCTCTCTATCTTTATGCATTAGCATACTGTGCGCCGCCCTCTGAAAATCATCAATGGCATCAATTTCATCGTACCTCTGTAAACATTATGCGTTGACATATCAAGTACACATATGATGATCAAATGAATTGTTGTCAAATTCACTTCTTTACGAGTATATACAATAGCTAATTGCATATGCATTTAAACACCTTCTGTGCATTGAGAAAAGGTGCTTTTGTACCTTATTTATTATTATATTATTATAAATCAATATCGAAAATATGCATTGGTATAAATAAACTTGTAAGAAAACATGTTTTGTTCGTGTGAAACATGATAAAGTTATTGGCACAAACAACTTAATACAAATGCTAAAAACATTTTCGGATACTGTTACATTATCTTTATTCGAACTCTATTGAAGAAAGAAATGGTCGATTTGCATTTAAGGGTTTCAGACACGATCAATTATATAGAATTTGCTGCGGATATCGGCCGGGGTAGTCTGTAATACCTAAGCAGGATAAATACTACGTGAAATTCAATGATGGATCGAGCGAAAATGGATGAAGATTTGTATTTAGGTAAACTGGCAGAGAAGGGTGAAATCTCATTCAAAATATAATGATGTAAAGTGGCGGTTCCAAGGTTTTTAAAATGGTGATTCGGGTTCGGATTAAGTTCAACGGGCTTGGGGGGGGGGGGGGGGGGGGGGGGATACATTATTTTTGTTGACTTGAATCTACAACTGATTTTCAAAAGGGGGGTACTGACCCCTGGATCCGCCACTGATGTATATGGATAGAATTAAATCCGTTACTTCAGATCACCTCGTTACAACAGTCGCATTGAGCTTCACATACCAGCATCCTTCAATGACGTCAGACTGGGAACGTCGCTAGCATCTTCTGAGGCGAGTTTGTAGTCTTCTTAAAGGGGAAGTAGCACGTTTTTTGACAATTTTATATTTTCAAATTTTAACTGATAATTCTACGTTAATGCTAAATGTGTAAATTAGATAGATCCAAAAATCTAACCAATCATTCACTAACCAATCATTCAAAGTAAGAGAACACATTATAAGGATTCACATAAACTCCATTGCCCGCCATTTTTGTGTGAACACCTTTAATTCATTTTATGTGTGAACAGGAATCGCATGGGTGAACTTTACAATATGTATTGGATTTATTGTTTTTTCAGTTAGTTTAAATCCATTGTCTTTCATTGGAACCATTTATGTTCAATTTCCTTCACTTTATTTTCTCCCTAAAACGTGCTACTGCCCCTTTAAACTTCTAGGGTTGCTGCAGCTGGACCAGAAGCTCCTTTCCTCAAGGACTGCCTCCACTCTCTCTTTAGCGATATTCACTTCCTTGGATAGACCAGAAAGAGCAAATTCAGTAATTTGATAAAGAAAACTGTATGAGGAGAGAGAAACTACATAGTATTCAAAATGTAGGTATTACTTTTGGAGGTAAAACAAGAGACACGCAGTGAAGATGAGTTCGAGGTTAGACAGAATAAATTATTTCATTCAAATAATACATGAAATAAACAATTCCTCAGACTATTTAGGACTTTTAACTTATGAGTTTTTCAAAACTGCTCAAACCTTTTCGCACAGGTTTATAATTCTCTTTCCATAGAGAACCCCAAAAATCAAAGCATATGATTCTAAAGTATGTTAAAATTTTAAAGATATGCCTGAAAATATCAATTTTGGGAGAGAATGAGGTGAATAATGCTATTGCAAATTCGACCATTTAATCTTGTTCTGTTCAATATCTTATATGAAAAGACTTCTGGTGTATTTACAACTTGGTTTCTTGTTATTTAATCAGTGAAACATCATCGATTATTCTCTTTCTTTCTGTTGTTTCTTTAATGTCTGTTTCTCCTTTGGTCGACATGACATGACACAACACAAAACGTAAACATATTCTTTGGGAGACATGCCTTAGTAAACAGGTTGCGAGAATAAACTGACATCAACAATACTGCTAAGGTTTCAATACACGTCATTAAATTTATTTTCCTCTGATTTCTTTTCATCTAGCTTGTAATTTTGTTTGAATCTTGTACCCTGAAATATAGATGTAGATGTTGTTTTTAATATCTCCAAAACCCGGAAAACATCCTCTTCCTCACTAGAAGCTAATATGTACTCAGCAATGCTCATGTGTAGTTTCAAACATTCAATTGTCCTGAAATATAGATTTGTTAAATCTACTCGCTATTACTTATATCAAAATTTCCAGAACTTTATATAATACTTATCTAATATAATCCCCTAATTTGTGTAGTGGGGTTTCATTCGTAGGGTAAATGCAAATATATCGTCACTTCACTTGGGTTATATTAAACCATCATAATTGTTTTTGGACGAAGACATTCTATTAAAATTACAGTTGATATAGAAAAAAGAACAGATATTTAATTTTGATTTTTCCTTTAATGTTGTAGAGTTTTGTTATTTACTATTGGTAAAATAACTATTTGTTCATAGTCTTAAATAACTTTAACTTTGGATGATATGCTCGTGAGAGACGTCAGGAATTTCTTAAAATTAAAGCTCTTTATTCTTATTTGTTATGATAAAAACAACGAATTATTTCAGTGTTGATTTTTGCATATTATCCTTGAAAAGCGCAAGGGACAGTTTACCATTTCATATTTTACCGAGATATAAAATTGGCGTATATTTTCCCTTCCCATTTGACACAAAAACCAAAAATATACAATGACAACACAACTTTTTTACAAATCTAGAAAAAATATTCATGACAAAAATTGGTGATATGTACATATTTTTTTAATTCGTCGCATGGGGGAATCAACAATGACGATACAATATTTACTTTTTGTTGTCAAAGTCTGTTGCAATTCAGCTAAATTTAGTTCATCATTATCACATGACTGTGACTAAAATCTAGGAATCATTTTACTCCCGCTTCAATCAACCTGTTATTCCGGAAGTGGTAAAGGGGAGGCTACTCTAGTTTATTATTAGATTCAGCTGAAGAAAGACAGTGGATGGAGTTGGTCCCATTTGTCATCCTGATGGTTGTGTTAGCACTCGTCGGTGGTTACATAATCACATCTCTACTCCTTTTCAGGTTCCCAACTCTTATACACAAGAAGAAAAGATTAAAGTTCCAATGTCGACACATAAGCCACCGAGGGGGTAAGTTGCACTCGATCTGTCACTGTCAAAATGGTTCGTCGCGTTGCACTGTCATTGCCAATGTTTATTTCAGGTAAGGGGTGATATTCAAGACCCTCTCAATTATTTTAATAATTGATCTATATCAATTTAGATAATTAGATTGGTTTATATTCAATTTAAACAATGAAACTATTTACCACAATGTCACTTACAATTAAAAAAAAATTCTTTGAATTAAAAAAAAATATCTTTTTTAATTTTTTTTGAAACATTATTCCAATATATTATTCTAAATCATGGTTGTTGTGTTATAAGATGAATACATTTTAACAAACTCTTTTTTAGCAGACTGTACAACTATTTAAGGTTTTGGGGAAGGATACATATATTTGTATGTATCCTTCCCCAAAACCTTAAATAGTTGTACAGTCTGCTAAAAAAGAGTTTGTTAAAATGTATTCATCTTATAACACAACAACCATGATTTAGAATAATATATTGGAATAATGGAAGGATACATACAAATATATGTACAACTAGCAATATTTCACTCAAAATGTGTATTGAAAAAAAAATTATTTTCACATCGTTCCTATAAGTTATTGTCTATGCCATTAATTATGACACACAAATGATTCTTTTGAACAAAATACAATTCTAATAAAATTATGAATACAATATTAGAGGTGATAATAGGATTTCCTGCTCATTTCTCTAATAAGTTAGTAATAACATTTAATTTTCGAAAAATCAATTATTTATAATATTTTGTATGTATATATATATATTAATAAACTATCATAAGTATAATAATATACAAACAACAGACATACAGAAGAGAAAAAAAATGACGTTATTGTATGAATTTAACCTTATTTGTTCCAAAGATCTGCATAAACAAACAGCCTTTGTCTTCAACGTATTAAAAAACTTTCTATGAGTAGAGAGTAGAACCACTATAATAAGAAACTTAAGTTCTTAGAAAAGTTGCAATAAAATATCATCATTCTTGCTTCATTGAAGTACATGAGGTAGAAAAAGGGTCATTTCTCTACCAGTTTCTGTAATTAGGAAATGAAGTAATACATTAATTACATAAAGTACTGCTCATTCATGCTTATCACTCACTTATTTACTTGAGTTGCAAACAATGTGCATTTCCCTCGTGGTATAGACCCACTCTAGTGTAACACTTGGTCCACATGATCTGTTGTGAACAATTACAAAGACCTTTCAGTCAATTACCACATGTATCTGTTATTAATAATTGAGACATTTGACTTTTCAACTTGCAGTAATAATGTTGAGTTATCACTACTTAACCCTTACAATGCGGGGCGCGTGATATTTACGGGCCAAATATAAAATGGCACGTAAGCCCTCTTGGCGAAATCCGTAACTTTCAGGATAAGGCTATATATTGACTGCAAGCAGTCTTGGCTGCTCCCGGATATAAAATATCAAACCTTTTCTCAAAAATGATTGAGGGTACCCACCTTGCGGCATTTATATCTCACAAACCATTAGAGATAATTTTATAATTTTTACATCATCGTATAGAAGAGAGAATTGTCTTTTTTTCCATGTATCATATGTATATCCGCGCACAAAAATAAAGAAGCGGTTAATCAGGATATAACGGTGGCTGGCACCGGACAAAACAATTCCGCCACGTGGGCTTGTAGAGCAAAAATATATAGCCGCATCGTAAGGGTTAAGACATACTTCTTTGTGGAGTGTAATAAACATTGAAAATGTGGGGAATGTATTTTTTGTAGTATTGATTGAAAAAATGTTTGTCCTAGAAAGCATATTTTATTGTCAATAAAGTGTTAAAAATAGTGCCAGTCTGCCCGCCAATTGCTGATTACCGGTATTTGGCTTGGCTATACTTAATGTCTTCAGATTGCAGGGCTTGTAAAATGTTAAGGAGGGCTGATTGATTTTTCAAACCACAATTAAGCCATGCTTACTTGAAGGAACTTAAACAAATTCGAACAATGAGTCAATCCAAAGGTAAAAAGGTACAAAAGTGATGAGAAACCAGGTATTAAATGCTGATTAAAAGCTTAATTTATGTGTATATTG